>RCWM02000579.1:0-664817 GCA_003667255.2 Euschistus heros | reverse complement strand
TTACTTTATATGCTGAAGTTACTATCAATATCGCTGAGGTCACTAGATACCATTTCTCCATCTGAAACAGTTTCAAATAATTTTTTCTTGCGATTTCGTTTAGATTTTCTTTTTCTAGCAATATTGTCAGTATGAACTTTTATGGTTTTATTTCTATCTATAAATGGTATGACAGGTTTATGAACATTTTCAGATTTATCCTTTATTCTTCTTTTGACATAAGGTTTATCTTGTTCAATCACAGGATCCTCCCGATTCTTGTTTAATTTGTCGGTTCTTTCCTCTTTTTCTTTATTTATGGCTATTTTTAATTTATTATGAACAATATTCATGTTTTTGTGATATTCACTTACAAGCTGTTCCTTAATTATTCCTTCATTCTTTTCAGGGTCTTTTATGATTCCGTAGGTAATCTCGTTTGGAGTAAGTTTAAGCGTTTGATTGATTGAATTATTAAAAGTTAGTGTTGCTAAATTTAAATTTATTTTTAAATCATTTCTTGGATTTTCTTCTTTTAAAGCTCTTAAGATTTCAATCAAAGTTGATTGGGCTCTATTTAAGAGTCCTAGGGAGTTAGGGTGGTTAGGCGTTGTACAGTAAGCTTCTATTCCTAATGATTCAAGGAAATTTCTGATTAAGTTGTTACTAAATTCTTTTCCGTTGTCCATTTTTATTCTAATGGGATTTGGAAATAGGGCCAAATATTCGGTTAGTACCTGAAATATATTAATTGCATTTACATGTTTACATAATCTTGCAAAAAGTTTTTTTGAAAAGGTATCTATTATGGTTACTATATTATGAGAATCAAACTTTAATATGTCTATCATTACTTCTTCAAAAGGTCTTTCCATTGTTGGGGTTATTTGATATTTAGTTTTAATAGGCTTTCGCTCATATTTCACTTGCCTGCAAATAGAACATTTGTTTATAAATTCAGATATGTCATCTTTCATATTGGGCCAATAATAATTTCTTTTGAGTTTCTCAAATGTTTCTATTATACCTCTATGGTATGATTTTCCTGTATGGTACGTTTCAGTTCTTCTTGCTCATCTCTTTCTAATACGTCGATTAGTTTTCTTTTGTATCTTTTTATTTTTACGGTGGGGAATTTATTAATTATTATTTCGGTCAATTTGTTGTATATTGCTTCAAATTCAGTCCTTACAGACTCAACATTTGGTTCACAATAGACACCATACACGGTTTTTGGTTTTATTAGTTCAAGAAGTGTTTCTTCTAGGTTATTTTTCCCAGGGTATGGAGTTTCTAAATAAATTCTTGTCTTACCGAAGGGTTTAGTAATAATGGGTTTGGCTGAACCCCTTTGAATTAAAATTTGGAATTTTTCAACATTTATTGCTCTATCTTCTGGTACTATAAGAATCTGTTCATTGCTTGAATCTTGAGAATGTTGGGTTGGAGCTAAACTTAATTGTTCATTTTGAGGGGGAGGTAATTCTTGCAAAATTTCATCATAGTCTTCTGGAGGTATTGGTGGCAATTCTACATTACTTGTTTCTTGTAAAATTTTGTCTAGTTCTTCATCTGGATCTATATCCATTTCATCAATTACATTTAATTCATATTCATTTTCTATATTAATTCTACTTAGAGCATCGGCTACAAAATTGGTTTTTTCCGTCAGTATGTTTTATGTCAAACTGAAATTCACTTAATAAAAATATCCATTTCATGATTCTTGTATTATTATTTTTCATCGTAAACAACCACTGTAATGGTTTATGATCTGTGATTATTGTAAATTTTTGACCGTATAAATATGGTTTGAAATGTTTGCAAGCGTACACAATGGCAAGGAGTTCCTTTTCTATAGTGGAATATATTTGTTCAGTTGCGGAAAGAGTATGAGAGCCGAACGCTATAGGGTGATCCCTCCCTTCTGAAATTTGGGAAAGTACTGCTCCCAGTGCTGTATTACTAGCATCTGTCGTTAGTAACATGGGGGAGTTAAAATCTGGGTATTGAAGTATCGGGGCATTTATTAAATGTAATTTAAGTTGTTCAAAAGCGTTTTTGTATTTGGTAGGGTCAATATTACTCTCGTCTCGTAGCTGATTAGTTAAAGGTTTTGCTATCTGAGCATAATTTTTTATAAATTTTCTGTAATACCCTGACATTCCAAGGAATTGTTTAATTTCTTTAATGGTTTTTGGCAAAGGAAATTTTTCTATCGCATTAATTTTTTTTGGGTCGGTTTTAATTCCATCTTTTGTTAATATGTGCCCTAAAAATGGTAATTCAGTTTTCATAAATTCTGTCTTATCAAGTTGAATTGATAGTGAATGTTCTTTTAGTTTTCTTAATATGGTTTCAATATGTTTCAGGTGATCTTCGGGAGTTTTAGAATAAATAATTATGTCATCCATATAGACGAGCGTGTTGTCGGTGTTAGATAGCATTGAGTTCATTGCACGCTGGAATGTAGGAGGTGCATTGCTCAGCCCGAAGGGCATTCTTAGAAACTCATAATGACCTGTGTCTGTCGAGAATGCAGTTTTCTCAATGGACTCGCTCGACATCTCAATCTGGTGGAATCCTGAAGTTAAATCAATTGTTGTAAAATATTTTGATCCATGCAGTTTATTCAATAAATCTTCTATATTAGGTAGAGGGAATCTATCTGGTATTGTTTCAGCGTTTAGTTTCCTATAATCAATTACCATTCTAATTTTCTTTTTACCCGATGCATCTTCTTTTTTTGGGACTATCCAAACTGGGCTGTTGTAAGGGGAATTACTCTCTCTGATAATACCATTTTTTAACAATTTATTGATTTCTTCGTCGACCTTTTCCTTAAAAATATTGTGGGTATCTGTAATTTCTGGTATAAATTGGTTTATCCGTCTTCAATCTAATTTTATGTTTCAAAAGGTTTGTCGGCTTTAACTTTTCGTTTTCCGACTTAACAATTTCTGGATATTTCATCAAAATATCAAATAATTTTACTTTAGTATTCTTTTCTATGTGATCATGTCTTACTAACTGATATAATTCTTTTTTATTATTAATGATATTCAATTCATTGCTATCAATATTCATTATTTCACCATTTAATATTTTTATTTTTAATTTATTAAATTTAATTTCTTTTATATCTTTTGTAATATTAATTTTAGTTTCTAATGCTTCCATCGTATCCATTCCTAATAGCAATTAGGGATTTTTAATTAAATTTTTGACTAAATTTAAATATCTTAAATCTAACTAAAAATTCATCTCTCAACCCTAGCCTAGGAGCAAGATCAATTAGCACTGAGCCATTTCCTCTCTCACTTCCTACGGGGGTGATGACTATGAACTCTTCCGATTTAATTTCAGTTCCTACGGGTACGGAACGGGGGTTTATATAATTAATTTCGGATCCTGTATCCACTAACCAATGGTCGCCAGTATTGTCTTGAAATGAAGGAGAATCATGTAAAAGATTTAGATGGTATACTGGGCATTGTCTGGTGGTTCCGTTTTTTGGTCTCCTACTCCTAAAAAATTTTCAAATTTCGTTTCCAATTCCGCCAATCTTGTTTTTAATTCCTGATTTTCCTCTTCCAGGTGATGGAAGTTGTTACTTTTCACTGTTCGCATAGAAACAGTGTTTTGAGAATTTGGATTTTGATGTTGGGGTTGGTTATAAGTTTGTTGTTGTTGTTGTTGTTGATTATTAAAATTGAAATTTGAAGGATTATATGGGTTTCTTATTTGGTTACTATGACCTCTATATGGCTGTTGGTCTTTGTAGTAATTTTGAGGGTTATAGTTTCTATTATATCTCTGCTGAACAGATCCTTGGTGGTAATCGTTCTGTGGTTGATGATATTGGGGGACGTTATTGTAATTAGGATGATTGTAATTATTATTTGATGGGTTTTGATATTTTTCGGGTTTATTTTGGGGTTTGTTTTGTTTATAATGGTGGGGCTGGTAGTTTCTACCATGACCTTGGGGGTATAAATCTTCCATGATTATTCTGCATTCGTTGTACAGAATATTTTTCATGTCTGAAAGTTCTCGAATAGTAATGTGATTCAGGGTGTCTTTTAATCTTGGATGCAAATTCCTGATCACGTGATCGACTAATATTCTCATTTGTGTGGCGGTTTCCTGTGGTTTATTTTCGATAGATATATCAACTAATATTCTATTTTTTATTAGTATTTCATAGGGGATTACCCGGTTTATATAGTTAATTGGGTGTTCATTCAGATTAATGGAAATTTGTGATGCTTCGTATTGTAGGTGCGTTGTTGTCCTACTGTCTCTAAACTGATTTATCAATCTAGTTTTGAGATCGTTCACGGTCATAAAATTTTCGTACATGCATAGATGTCTTGCCGTACCTTCTAATCGAAACAATGCTTTTTGTAATAGCAATTGTTCATTTTCCTCCCTATTAAGTATGTTTTCGTTGCAATTGGCATTATAAATAAGCTCAATTGCTTTGATAAAAAATACGAGTTGTGATGGGTCACCGTCATAATGTGGTAGGTGATCGTAACATTCTTTTGTCATTAGTTTAGTAGTCATTTTGTTGATTTCTTCTTCAATTTTTTCTAACTCAAACCTATTTGTATTTAATATCTTTTTTAATTTACCCTTACAATAATCTTTTTGCATAAAAATTAAATGTTTTAAAATTTAATAATAATAAAATGTTAATAATAATAAATGTTTAAAAATGTTTACAATGAAATATTTACCTTAAAATAAAGAAGTGTTTTATGGTGAAGTCCAGTATTTAATATCTCTCTTGACTGGCGCTGAAGTATTGAAATACACCTTCAAGTGAGCTGCTCCAGATCCTGTTCAATATTTCATCGGACCTTCTTGACCAGTTCTTCAGAGTGGTAGGCGAGTATCCCAAATCCTGTTGACCAATGGGTCTATTTCGTCAGATTTTCTTGAATATCTTTGCCAACCTTCTTCTCTTCTAGCTTGAAGTGCACCAGTCCCTATTTGGGCGCCAAATAAATAACTGGAACCACTAATTCACTTTTTAAAAACTTTATTTAAAGCAAACTTACAAATAGATCTTAAACTGAAAACAACTATGTACAAAGGCTATGACTGAACTGATTGAACTGATTGCTCTCTCCTAGATCTGAGGAATATATATACTAGATCTCTGAGAATGCTGACTAAGAGGTATCTGAGGACTAGGTGGATTCATAACTTTCGGTAGGGGAAATTTGTCTTTTACTGTAGCCTGATTTAGTTTCCTATAGTCTATCACCATACTAATTTTTTTGTGTCCCGACGCGTCTGGTTTTTTCGGTACGATCCAAAGCGGAGAATTATACGGCGATTTGCTAGGTCTTATATATTACTTTTTAATAGTTTTTGAACTTCATCATTAATTTGTTTTTTAAATTGTTCCGGGTAACGGTAATTACGCGTATAAATTGGATTTTCATTCGTTGTTATTATTTTATGTTTTATTAATCCCGTTGATTTTAAATTCTCGTCGTCCCTTTTTAATACTTCGCCATGTTGGCTAATAATTTCGATTAATTCTTCCTTTATTTCCGGACTAATATGTTCGTGGCGAATTAAGTTTTTAATTTCGTTTTTATCATTAATAAAAAATAAGTCATTCTCTAATTTGAATTTTTTCTTTTTAAATTTTAATTCATTTTTTTCTAAATTGATTTTTAATTTTAATTTTTTCATTGTCTCGTAGCCCAATAAAATATTAAACCTTTCGCTAAACGGAAATATTAAAAATTTGACTTTTTGATTAATTCCTATCAGGGGCATTAGGTCAATTATCACGCTTTGTGATCCTTCCGCCGTTCCCGTAGGTGTTCGAATCGCAAAATCTTCTTTAGAAATTTCCGAGAAACGTGGAATGTGATCGGGGTGTATATAATTTTTGTGGCACCCGTATCAATTAGCCATTTATTTCCCATACTGTCAATTAAGTTCGGTAAGTCGTCGTGTTTAAGTTCAAGTCATGAATTTCTATTTGTTTATCCTGGTTATCTATTTGTTTATCTGGTTTAGAATTTAAATTGTCTATATCCGGTCCGGAGGTCTGCTTGTGCTCGGGCCTAATTCTAAAAAATGATCCTGTCTTTTTTCCAAAGATTCAATCCGCTCTAGCAATAATTTAATTTTTTCGTCTTTTTCTTCTTCAATTGTATGTACCCTATTAGAAACAGTTCTCATCGAAACGGTGTTAGAATCTATTTGAGGTTGCTGGTAATTTTGCCTAATATTTCTAGAGGGTGGTTTATTAAAAAATCTATGTTGCGACTGGGGGTCCCACGGTTGATTATAAATCGGAGTCGTATATTCAATAGCTCGCTGTTGTGGCCGGAAGTTATGTTGGTTGTTATTGTTATAGGAATTAGAGGTTGGACCTTGCTCATACTGATACTGTTGCTGTCGGTAATGTTGGGGATTATTATACGACGCATATTGCTCGAGGTGGTACTGATGGGGTCGGTAATTTTGATACTCATGGTGGTTGTTAAAATTTGGTCGGTACTCTTTGTTTTTAAAATTATTTTCGAAATTTTTCTTTTTATAATTATTTTGAGTTGGGTTATTTTTATACTGTTTTTTGTCTCCGTAAAGTCTATGTACAATATGAGCCGCGCTGTTTCTTAATATATTTCTTCTAGGTCCTCTAATGAGTCAAATTTAATATGATAAATGAAATCTGTTAATGCCGGATGTAAACTATGTACTGCGTGGTGGGATATCTGCTTGTCATACCTATACATTTCGTCCTGTTTGTCTAATATCTCATTGTCTGAGTAAATTCGCGCATATAAATCGCATCTTTTTTGGCCCAGTCGTTCTAAGAAATCGAGTGGGTTTTCATTATGGTAAGTCCGCGTATTTAAAATTTCCGAAATTAATTGTTCCCTAGTTCTCGTGTCCTGGTACTTTTTCTTTAAGAATTTTATTATTTCTTTTACTGTATTGAATTCCTTATCATACACGGCGACTTTAGCTTTTCCAGTTAGTTTATTTAAGATTGTTAAAACAAGTTTAGCTTGGTTTGTATTTTTATGGGTATTATCATCTTTACAGTATAAATTATATAAAAATTCGCTATTTCTAATAAAATCAACTAGTTGTAACGGATTTCCGTCATATTCCTGGATTAATGCTAAATCATGATTTTTAATTTCTAGAGCCATATTATTTTCTTTTTTAATTAACGTTGAACCTGTTATTTTTAAGTTACTTAATTTTTCTTCCAAACCATTCATAAAGATAAATGCTAAATTTAAATTATTATACTTATTACTAACTTATATTTAAATTACAAAATTACTTAAAAATAAAAATAAAAATAAAATTAATTATACTTTTTCTTGATACAACGTTGTCTTCGATGTCTTCTTGATGACGCTCCCTATAGCTCCTTCCCGTCGATTCTTTAGCAAGAGGTCGAAGGTCCTTTTGGTCAAGGTATTGGAATACCAAAGCGCTCCCAAAGACTTGAAGATCTGCTGATGTACTAATACTCAGCTCCCAATCTTCTCATGCCAGTGGAAAGAGGTCTCGCTGTTCTGTACCTAAAATAAGATAGAACTGCCGCGAAGTTACGTTAACGCTTCCAAATGTCCCTCCGTTCGGGCGCCAGCTAAATAAAAGGTTCGCGGGACTGAGTTTTTTAAAAAGAGCGTTTTTATTGACAGACATACATTATACAAGAAAAAGCACAATTCATAGCCTAATACAAGGACTTCGTGTTGAACATCTGGCGTCACAACGCTTAGACGAGCAGAGTGTCAATCGGGCACAGGTGGGGGTGGCCTTTTGTACAGTTATCTAGGAGAGGGGATAGTGTACATTTATTTATTATCTCTAATACCATTGGGTTTCCATAACTATATATATATTTTTTTTTTATTTATTTATTTTTTTTTTTTCATTCCTGTCTTGTCCTTATTCTTACCTTGCTGCTTTGTATTCTTTGTTATTTATGTATCTGATCTTTTCTATACTGTTTTGTATATTGTTTTTTTTTTTATCTATGCCATTTATCGGTCTGTTATTTTTTGTCACATCTGTTTTTTTTTTTGTCACTTCTGGTATTTTGTTCATTATAGCCCTGAAGAAGACCTGCAACGCAGGTCGAAACGTTGGCACGTATTAAAGAATTCTTCTTTGACGTGGTGTTACTTTGACTGCATCCCTGACTATCTTCTTCTCCATTAATATTTTCATTAAATTAGCAAAAGGCATTCTTAGCCGCATATAACGTCTGGGTTGACACTATTTTTATTCTCCAAGAATCTGTTGTTGAGAAGATATGTTGTCTACTGGACATTTCAGGGCTAGTTATTGTGCCTGTGGGCTTTTATTGATTTCAGTGATGGTCTCAGATCGGTTAGCGCTGCGTTGGAGGCTTAAGGACTACAGAGCTTAGAAGCTCCCCTGACATAACAACAAATGGGCACTCGTTAAATATTTCAGATCTGCAAGATCTATCTGCATTTTATGGCAAACGTATGGCATTTTTCACAGTTGGCATATGTTCCTGGTGTGTATCCCGTTATAATAAAAATGGTTCTTATGTAATGTTTATTTCCCCTGATGCGTCTTTGTAGTTGGTTATAATACCATTTTGTATTTGTTGACATTTGTAGACAGTGAGGTATCAACTTCTTCGATACTGATTTAAAGAAAATCTTTTTAAAAAAACTACCTCTAATTAATCGTTATGGAACGACGCAGTTTTCTAACCGAAATTCTGTTTTGATTTCCCAAGTTTTATATTACGCCAGTTTATACTAGGTTCAGTTATTGAACTACTATCTTTATTGAATACTACATTTGCGATACCAATTATTTTATATTTAGATATTTGAGATCTTTTAAGGCATCCTTTGAAATACTTGGAACTATCAAGTTAAAAGGTAAAACTTTTGGTTTGCTATGGACATTTACATTTTAATTTTACTGATGCTTGGTAAACAGTTCAAGTTTCTTTAGGTGAACTGTTTCCTGTGTTATATAGCTGTTTTCATGTTTATTTTGTAATTAATTAATTGTATTACTGCTGTTTATTTTCCCCCTTAAGAATATCACAAATTATCTGTAGGAAGGTACAATAGTCTGGCTGGCTACCATAATATTGAACATGTGACATGTAAAATTAGAAAGAAGTAAATAAAGTGAAAATAGAATATAGAGTTTATATATATACAAATATGCTAAACAATAATTAAGGTGAGATAAAAATTACAATATGTACAGGAAAAAGACAGAAAGATAAAAAAGAAATGGAATTTAAAATAACATTAAATAAACAAGCAAAAATTTATTTTTTTGTAAAAAAAAAACTACTCTACTACCTATAAAAGCTCTTGGTTTCAGTATTTAGGTAAGGGTGTACTGTTACTATTCCTTGGGTTGTGAAAGGATGAGATATGGCCCAAATCATGCTCAACCACAGGGTTTGCCCCGGTAGACTGCATTTTTTATTGGCCGATAGTTTGGTCGGCTTCCTAATCAGTACGGAGAGGTGTGCATATGCGCACATTATACCGATTCAGTATTTGCCGATGAATAGTTTGATGAACTTCCCGATTGCCATCAAACTAATCCGTAGGCCAACTATCGGTTTAATTAGTATTGGCTAACTTTGACTTACAACCCCAACTTCACCCGACTTTTTAGTTGGCTCGGTGTGCACACTAGCAGCCAAAATCAACTAAACTATTGGCCGATAGAAAGTCTGCAGTCTGCAGGGGCCCTTAGGTTACACTTTATAGAGGTTGGATGTGTCCTCAAAATCAGTTCAGTATTGAATTAACAAACAGAAAATAAATGTTCTGCCTTCAGCTGGACTCGGAATCCTCCGATAGATCCTTCAATTATTCTTAGAAGGTTTTGGTTCCAACTTTCTCTATGTGAGTATTGATTAATCTTTTCTGATCAACATTAATTTAAAGATGGAAAATTTTATAAAAATTGGATGAACTAAATATTTTGGGAGTAAAAAACACTAAAGGAACTGGGCACCTCATATATGCTGTTAATAATTTGTTAGGCCTCTGACTTGTTGGGAAAATGGTACAATGATATGCCATTTGTTGTTCCTATGATTTGGAGGGATCCACTGGACCATTTTACAAACTTTTATTAATGCTTAACAAACATTGGGGTATTTATTCGGATCGGCGACACCACCAAACTGGCTTGACCCGCGCTACACCCACCAGTTCGATCCTTACCCTTCACTTCATGTTTACATTTTTCAATAGTTCATTCCTATAACCTCACATGTAAACAATCACTTCTACAGTTTTAACTTGGATTGTGTTGTTTAGTTTGTTATATTGATATTTAGACTTTTTAAATGTAAATAGGTGAAATAGAAGTTAACAACACGAGGATTAAGTGTTTTATCAATTCATGTTTTCTTAATTCATCTTATCTTATGTGTAAAAGTGTTAAAAAACTTAACAAGATTTATTTGTACATGGATTTGGTATTTTATATATTTTTATTTGTTGTTTCAATTTCAGTATACATATTTTGTGAATGGATTCTTTGTCATCCATATTACTTTTTGTCCTAAAGTGAGACAGATTGTATAATTAGTTCAATAAAACATATCAGTTTATAAATAAATGTGAGAAAGTATATCACAGGTTTTATGTTTTCTTATTTCCACTTCCCTTGAGAAAATATAGCAGAAATTAACATCATCACTTTCAACTAGGATTCTGTCTTACATTATATAATGGCTTATAACATGGATAATTGACAATGTGAAAATTAAGGGTAAATGACACATTACTATATAATTGTAGAACTATCTGTATAATGTTATAGATTAATGTGTTTTTAAAAAACATTAGAAGCCTGATGATGGAACATTGTCTCCGAAACATGTAGATACAAATGTTAAACAAATAGGAGTTATGCCAAATAAATACTTAAGGATTCTGTCTTGTTTATATTTATAATTTATTATTTTCACTTCTCTGACAGAAAGTTCATCAGGAATTAAATTTACTGGTGGTTCAGTAGTATATTAATTGTTGATTAAATTAATATTAATTCAAAATTGATTTAGTGTCTTATATTTCGATATTTTCTTATTTCCACTTCATTATTTCTCATTTTAATATTACAAGGTAAACAGAAGTTAATATTACTTTGAATAGGGATTTAGAGTTCCCCAGTAAATGTAGGAGAATAACCTTTCCCCTCTAAAAGCAGCGACTAGAACATCGAAATAAATTAGAACAAAGTTAGAATCGATAAAAGGTATTCTCTGCGCGTGTATAGGGGTTGGTGTCACCGATCCGAACAATTATCAACATTAGAACCTATTGTCCCTTTTCACCCTCCCCTTCCACTCTTGATATCTTTCAGAAGTCTGTTTTGTCTCCTTAGATGAGAATCAATATATTTGATTTCTTGTCTTACAGTTCTTTAAAACTTTAATATATATAATCTATGTAAGAAAGTGCTGATGCTTTGAAAATTTTGTATGTTTTAGACCTGATGATGAATGTTTAACATTCAAAACTAGTTTTTAAATAAAATAATTTTAATAAATAATAAGTAGCTATTAATTCATCAATCCCAATTGTATTCCTTCTGTATCATTATCCATACCTCAAGTGAACATAAAAGGAATCACATCATAACTAAATATACCTTAAATCATAAATTTTAAAATCTGAATGAGGCCTTTCTTGCATAGCAAAATGCTTCCTTCACCGAAGTGTCTAGATTTTGTGAACATGAGCAACAGCTCTGATTTTTATTTTACTAATAGGGGATATAAAAAAAAAATGACTGCTTTATCAAATTCCGGAGTTCAAAAGTCTGTAAATATCTCAATGTTATTCATTATTTACCAATACTTAATAATCCCTTTAGAGCATTCTCTAAGCTTGTTTACTAACACTGGACTTCTTCAAAAAAAGCCTTAGTTCAGTTATTTATTTCAAAGAAGAAACATGAGTGTCCTACGAAATTCTCGTAATTTTAAGACATTATTGGAAAAAAAATTTCACAGCCGCTGAAGCAACTGGTGAAATTATTAAATATAAAGGGGAAGGTGTCCTTGAAGAATGCACTGCGTAGCGTTGGTTTGAAAAATTTAGAAGTGGAGATATGACGTTGAAAAGGAAGAAGGGCTATTGGCGGCCATTAATGGATATTAATGAGGTTCTGAAGGAAGCTGTTGAGTCAAATCCATCCACGAGTACTCGCGAACTTGCCAGAGAGTGTAAATTGTCGCAAGATACTGTCTTTCGCTATCTTCTCTCCATGGGGAAGGTGAAAAAGACATGTAGACTGGTCCCTCATGAACTTACTCCTCCACAATTTTACAAAAGTTGAGAAAAGTTTACAGAACTTCATGGTTTTGAACTCCTGTCTCATCCACCATATAGTCCAGACCTTGCACCTTCGGATTACTACTTGTTTCAATCCATGTCCCATTTTCTTCAAGGGAAAGATTTGATAATTTTGCAGAAGTTGAAAATGCTGTCTTAGAGTTCTTTGACAGCCATCCCAAGGAATGGTATCAGTGTGGCATCGAGCAATTGGCTAGCAGGTGGGTAATGGCGGTAGATAACAATGGACTATACTTTGAGTATTAATTGTATTTTATATCAAAGAAATAATACAAATATTTGTTAAGGAAACGGTCATTTTTTATTTTTATACACCCCATTAATACTGAAGAGGAACCATAGAGCAATCTTGGAAACAATCCTATTTTTGAATCAAGTTCATCACAACCTCATCTCTTATCACTAGAGTACCAGGAAGATCTTATTCATGATTTAAACTTGTTTAAATAGCAATCAGAGGTTCTAGGTTTCAGGCTCATAGGATGGACAACATAATCTGAAATCAGAACAAAAAATAGATTGCAATCCACATATTTTTATATTTTTGTTTTTGAGAAAGATTTTGTTTTTGGTAGACCAGCGTAATCTGCCTAATGGCTAAAGATGGATTATAGTCCAACATCAAAATTTTTATTTACAGTAAATGGTCTGAAAATTGAATTATGATCTAATAAAAATTGTAATTGTGTTGAATATTTGATTGTAATTGGATATAAAGATGTAAAGTTCAAAAAGGAATGTTGGCTTAAATATATAAGATCATCTTTTCATTACTGTATTTAATATTGTTTTTTATTTTCATTAACTTTTAGTTTGTTTTATATGTTATCTTCATTGACTGTAATTTCTATAATTTTATTTATCTTTGATCATTTTATGTATTTTTTGTCTTATTTTAGCAAGTACAATATTAATTTAGCCCTATATCCCAGATGATTGAGACTAGTCTTATGGCTGTGAAGGTTCTCCAAAAAACATTTCTTTCAAATCTAAGGAGCAACATTTCATTGTTTTTCGAAAATATCTAGCATTCAGATCCATATACGAGGACAGTTCTGATAAGGGTTTTATAATTTCTAAGCCAAGCATTCTGAGACAGGTATTGTTCCGCATATGCTGCTATGGAGCAAAATTGTATTGATTGACTACCATAATATGCTGTCATTTATGTAATTTCGGACATCAATCTGCATGTCCAGATATACCAAAGCTCAGACTACTTCTTGTTATATGTTTTCTTAACTTAGCATACCCACTAGATGAGTGATTAGGAGGCTCTGTTTACATATTCTTGATTTTGCCACTGTTGATGAAAATACCTAGTCTGTTTGAGAATATTTCTATCGCTGCAAATACATGTGCCATTGCTTGTAGAAGTACACTTTTGTTCAGATTTGTGCCTTCTGTTTGGATTCCAGAATCTCTTAAAGCTTTTTCCAGAGAGAGATTAAGTATAAGGCAGGCCAGAATACCTTCTTGTCTTACCCACACTGAATTTACTAGAAAACTGAAGTATCTGATTACCCAAAACGTAAGAGTTTGACTTCTTAAGATCTTTCTTTCTTCTTTTTTTCACGAGCACAAACCACTTACCTCCTGAGGGATTGGTCACTATGAAATGATTATTAGTATAATAATACTTTTTTTTTTTTTGCTGACTTTTCGGCCATAACAATAAATGATGGCCTTCATCAGTGCTACAAACAAGATATATTAGAGATAAAAAATGAGAAAATATAAAGAAGACAAAATGATAGAAAGTTATGAATAATGATAAAATTATAGGAATCTTAAAACCAGTCAGTGGAGATTACCCAGATAATTAACTATAAGTTAATTAAAGAAGATGTATATTTTTATGTCAAAACATCAGCATACAATTAAAGTATTGCTAAACCAACTCAGTATTGTTCAATCCTCTTAATACTTGAAACCCATGGTGATGTCCAAGTATTTTCTCAGAGTAGTTCCGTCCCATCGCTGGTTATATCTTTCTGTTGTTTTATCATGAATAATCCTCTCCTATTTGCTGGGATCTTTACTGGTTTTCAAGGGACATGGCTAATAAACACATTTACCTGGTGGTAATGCGCATAGCAAGACAGTGCGTTTTTTTTTTTTTTTTTTTTTAAAGCCGGCTATGGTGGTACCTCAGCCTTGAGGCTCATTGTGCCTGTGCCGTTTATCCTGTACTATTTTAGTTCAGTCCTAGTGTTTTCATGTACCCTATAATCCTAATAGGGTCTATGTCCACACTCGGATCTAGGATGATTTCTTCCCCAAAATGAAGAAATCTCCTCCTTGCCAGTATCTCGCATTCGCATATGATGTGGTAAGGCGTCTCATCCTCCCTGTTGCAGAATCTGCACATCGGTGAGGTCTTAATTTTCATTGTGCAGAGATGTTTATTTAGTCTGCAATACCCTGTATACATTTCTGTCAGGCATTTGAGCTTGGCTCTGTCAAGATTAAGGAGTTGTGTACCCCTTTTCTTGCAGTGCCCTCCCAGAACCAGTTTTGACTGTCTCAGTTGTTCCATATGCCAGTTTCGAGAGGCAATGCTGTTATAGAGCCTTGTTATTTCACTTTTAGCAAGGCTCCAGGCTGTACCACAGATAGGTTCGGGAGCAATAGGATTGCTGTCCGACCCTTGTCTGGCCAGTTCATCAGCCTTCTCATTTCCAGCAATATTCGAGTGACCTTTCACCCATTCTACCCAGATTCTGTTGTTACTAGCTAGCCTGTTGAGCTATAATTTGCAATCCTCAACAAGTTTAGATCTGGTTATTACATTTCTCAGAGCCCCCAGGGCAGCTTGGCTATCTGAGTAAATCTTAATGGTTCTGTTCTGTGTTCTATCCTCTATTAGTTGTTGTGCATAGTAACAGATTGCCATTACCTCAGCCTGGAATACTGAGGTATATTTTCCCAGGGGGAGAGATGTGCTCTTTTTGTTGCTCAATCTCCATATTCCTGCTCCTGAACCTTTCTTGGTTAGGGAGCCATCGGTATAGCAATTGATACCATTGCATTTTTGGTGTTGCTTCCCGATGTCTGTTTCCACATTGAAAGTAGTTTCTATGTGTTTCTTTATCTGGAGGTCTGAGTTCATTTTGAGCAGCTCTATTCCCTCCATTTTAATTAATAGCTTCTTATGCCCATCTCTTCTAGATGGTTCAAAGAGCAATCCTTGTTTGACAAGTTTATACATAGAAAGCATAGCTTTCGCTTCTACCTCCAACTGCAGTGGCCTGAGGTTTAGTATAACCTCCATTGCCGCAGTTGGAGTGGTTCTCATGGCCCCTGTGATTAGGAGGCATGCCAGTCTCTGTACTTTATTTAGTTGGACTTTAGATCTTTCCAGTCCCGCTTTGTGCCACCACACCACAGTGGCATATAATATCGTGGGTCTGATTACCATGGTGTAAGTCCAATGGACCACCTTTGGTTTCATACCCCAGGATTTTCCTACCGCCCTTTTGCAGGCCCATAGGCTCCTTAAAGTTTTGGACGACACATATTCTATGTGTTTATCCCATTTTAGTTTGCTGTCCAGATAGACTCCCAGGTGCTTAACCTGTGTACTATTCTTAATCTGGACCCCATTTAGTTTCAGTGGTCTAATGACCACCTTCTTTCGGTTTGTAAAGATGCAAAGATAGTTCTACTTTGTTTGGGTTGATGTTCAGACCTTTGTTGTCACACCATTCCGTCAGTATCCCTATGCATGTAGTAAGCAGGTCCGATATGGCAGCCTGATGCCTGCCACCCACCAGGATAGCGATGTCATCCGCATATCCCGGTGTGTAGAACCCTGCTTTGTTAATATTATTCAGTAGGGAGTCTACCACCATGCACCAAAGTAACGGTGATATGAACCCCCCTTGTGGGCATCCACCAATTTTGTTCCGACCATAGTTTGTAGTTCAGAGTATATTATTCTCCCCTTTAGCATCGAGCATATCAACTGGCGGATGATTGGATCAATCTGTTTTTCCTCCAGGGCTCTCTCTATTGTTAAGTAGGGGGTTCTGTGGAAGGCTCCTTCCATATCAATGAAGATGCCCGCCATTATTTCCTTTTGGTCCAATGATTTTTCAATCTTGGATGTTAAGTGTTGCAGAGCCTCTCACAGGATTTACCTGCCTGATAAGCATACTGCGAGTGGTGTAATGGTCTCAGCAGTAGCATGTTATCCCTAATGTGTCTATCCAATACCTTCTCCATGGTTTTCATCAAGAAGGATGTCAGACATATGGGCCTAAATGCTTTGGGATTGATATAATTCTCTTTCCCAGGTTTTGGTATATAAATGACCTTGGACACCTTCCATTTGTTTGGTATGTGTCCAAGTGCCAAGCTTCCTCTTAGTAGTTCTAGGAGGTGTGGTTTAAGTACTGGTAGCCCTTTCTGCAACAATGCAGGGAAGATACCATCTACTCCAGCTGCTTTATATGGTAAGAAGCTGTTTATTGCCCATGCAATTCTCTTGCCGGTTATTATTTCATTCGCTCTATCCCAACTCACCCTGTCAGGGGATTCGTTGTTACCCAGGAATGAGCTTTTAAGACAGTGCGTTACCCTAGCAATCTGATAAACTGATAATCCCGAAGCAACCTGATAAACTGATAATCCCGAGTGCGAATCCAGCTGTTACAGGGAGAATTGATTCGTCACATCTGCTTTTTTGGCCAGGAAACCCCTTCCTTTCGCAACATCTTCCTACCAGGTTGGCGGACACTTCACCCAATTTTTTCAAACTGACTGTTGTTCCAGATGTGGATTTGCCTGTACTCATAAATTATAAATCTTTATATTTAATTGTTAAGAATTTCTGATTTCATTTTATAATATACATATTAAATCCCGCAAGGGGTAATTGCTGCATGCAGTTACTTGGGGAGTAATGTCCCCACGGGTCACCACAGTTCAATACACCATGCACACTCACCAAAACAGTAGACTAATCACTTACACACTCTACATAAGGTGAACTACAGTATACAACCTAGGGACACCTCCCCTAGATGATTCTTCCTGAGAGGAAGGGGTATGTTCGGTTACCCTCAGGGGCAGCCCCCCTACCGAACTAGGATTGGACAGGTCGATACCCTGCCCTTCTGAAATTAAAACATCACGTGTAATGGAAGAAATACAGCCGGACAGCTCCTTTGGCATTTGACGTGGCGCGGAAAAAGGTTTTTATGAATGGCAACTTGGAACATACGTGGATTAAGGGGGAAGGAATTTGAGTTGTTGGATGAGAAAAGAAAGGCGAAGGTGGACTTCCTTGCAGTGACCGAGATTAAGAAAAGAGGGAAGGGAGCGGAAAGAATCGGCGACTTCATTCTGCTTTATTCGGGTACCACAGAAGACAGAATAGCCAGCAGACGTATAGGTTTTATGTTTAAAGAAGAATTCATGAATATGATGATCAAGGAATGGAAATTTGTAAGCGACCAACTAATGATAGTTGAAATGAAGGAAGGAGATACTCTGAAAACTATCATCGTAGTTTACGGACCGAACGATAATGCTATCGCTACAGAAAAGAAAGAGTTCTTTGACTGTATTCAGAGAGAAATAAACGATGCACAAGGAGAACCAATTGTTGTTGGAGACTTAAATGGTAGAGTCGGAAGAGATTCCCAATTGTGGCAGGATGTTTTGGGAGTCTTTGGAGAAGACGATATGAACGATAACAGAGAAAGAATACTCCAACTCTGTGCAAATAATGACATGGTCGTTGCTAATAGCAAATTCCCTCATAAAAATGCTCACAAATTTACAAGAGAAGAACCTTGTAGAAATGAAAAGTCTATAATAGACAATTTCCTAGTAAAGAAATCTCTTAAAGTTACGTCTCTTAAAGATGTAATAGATGTGTGAGTTAAAAGAGGTTTTGAGATAGGAAGTGACCACTACCTGTTAAAGATGGATTTGGTTTGGAAGAGCGAGAGAATAATCAGGAAAAAACTCAAGAATGATCAGAAAAGAAGGTATAAAGGCGTATAGGTTAAAAGAAGAGAAAGATATTGCTACCTACTACCAAGAAGAAATCGAAAGAATGAGCAGAGACCCAGTTTACCCATGGGATTCTGAAAACCTATTATCCTTCTCTCAAAATCCAGTACCTTTCCTCTCATGCCACGATCTCATCCAAATCTCTTATGACATATCTGTTCCTATCCTTATTCCTAAGAAAATATCTTGGAGAAATCTAGACCATATAACCCAAGATAGAATAATACCCTTACTTGACTCAATATCCCATTCCATTGAATCCATCTATTATTCCCCCTCAATTGACGAAATGGTGGAATGCCTCACATCTAATCTGTATACTGTCCTTAATCATCTTGCCCCTCTCAAAACCTCAATTATCCTACGACTACCAGCTCCTTGGATTAACCCTGACATTAGAAATCTGATGAAGCGAAGAGATGCTGCCAGGAGACGTTTTAGGCGTACTAGACATTCAGATGATTATTCATCGTTTAAGCTTCTTAGAAACCTCACCCAGTCCTCTTTATGCCGTGCTAAAGCACAGTATTTTCAAAATATCCTATCACAAGCGCCTGACCCTAAATCTAAATGGAAAATTTGCAGTACCCAGTTCCACATCTGATAACAATTATCCATTCACTCCAGATGAACTTAATTCCTACTTTGCTGACCCCCACCCTAATGAACTCCCTGTAAACACGTTATCCTATTCTATTCCTCAAACCCCTTTTAATTCTAATAACTTTTATTTTCTTAATATTTCCCCTAATGACCTAATTGATTCAGTCTTTAAATCTCGTACCAATGACCATGGCTTGGATCAAATACCTTTAAAAATAATCAAACTCTGCCTTCCTGTTATCTTACCTGCCCTGCTCCACATATATAATTTCTCCTTACAAAACTATATTTTCCCTTGCTTGGAAAAAAGTCCTTGTCCATCCATTAAATAAAGTTCCTTCTCCTTCCTCAGTTTCCCACTTTAGACCTATATCAATCCTATCAAATTTATCTAAACCATTAGAAAGATTAGCACATACCCAACTCACCTCCTTTCTTGACTGTAAAACCCTCCTTAATCCTTTCCAATCAGGATTCCGTTCCGGATACTCCACGCAGTCTGCTTTGGTAAAAATTACTCAAGACCTTTACTACTCCTTAGACTAACAGAATATTACGATCCTGATCCTTTTTGATTTTTCAAAAGCTTTTGATTCTGTTGACCATACAATCCTCTCCAAACTCCATAACCTCTCAATATCTGATAGTGCGTTAAGCTGGCTTCATTCTTTTTTATCCAACCGTTCCCAAACAGTGATTATACCTGGAAAACCTCATTCATCTTCACTACCACTCTCGCGAGGAGTCCCCCAGGGATCTTCTCTTTCATCTACCCTATTTTCTATTTATGTTAACGACTTGCCGAATCGCATCTACTACTCCCAATATCATCTTTATGCTGACGACTTGCAAATATATTTATCCTTTCATCCTTCAAATATGCTAGAGGCGACTTGTAAGCTACAGAAAGACATAGATAGCATTAACCTTTGGGCAGTGGAGAATAAATTAAGTCTAAATCCAGAAAAAAACAAAGGCTATTCTCATTGGGTCAAAACCTCACCTAAAAGCTCTTCCCTACTATCCACTGCTTTTCCTAAAAAACCGTCCAATTCATTTCCAAAATTCCATTAACAACCTGGGAATAACTTTCCATCAACATCTTGCATGGAATAGCCATATCTCTCAAATCACGAGGAAATCTATTTTTATTCTTAAGCAACTTTCACATTACCGTGATTCATTACCATTAAGTACTCGAAAACTTTTAGTATCATCACTTATTTTCCCTAACTTTGACTACGGATGCATAGTATATGGAGGACTGTCTAATGAGCTCGAGATGAGATGTAAAAGAGTAATGAACTGTTTTATTAGATTTATTTTCGGGATCTCCAGACGTTCTCACATATCTCACAGGTATTCTGAAATTAGGTGGCTGTACCCCGGTTTTCGGCGTCAATACTTCCTGGTGCTCTCATATTTCAAACCTTGAAAAATAAAAAACCCACCTATATCCATGAACTCCTTACTCTGCGCTCCTCCATTCACCTCTTAAATACTAGAACCCAACCCATCAACCTATACACTCCGGCGCATCGAACTGCATCCTTCGAAAAATGCTTTATTATCCATGCTTCCTCGTTATGGAATTCATTGCCCATCACAATTCGAAAAAGATCCACTCTTGCTTCCTTTAAACATCATTTATTCCTTTACCTCCGTCATTTTCAATCTTCCGAGCTAATGTAAAACATGAATATTTATATAATATACATTATAATAGTATACATAAGATGTATCCTCTTATAAGATGTCTCAGTTATTTTTGTAACATATAATTTAATTATTTATCAATTTTTATTATTATCTATTGTTATTATTTATTATGATTAATTATCAAAGCCAGATGATTGTCCTATGTACTGTAATCATATGTTATTCTTAGGGGACAAGTAGTCCCAGAATAAAGTTCATTTTCTTCTTCTTCTTCTTCTTAAAAAATGATTACAGATGCAGCAGCATTAGTCTGTGGCAAGAAAAGAATGGTAGCCCGGTATAAGAGAACAGCATAGTGGTCCGAAGAGGTCAAAAAAGTAGTAGGGGAAAAGAAGATTCTTTGGAAGGAATATCTCTAACACAAAACACTGGAGAACTTCGAGCGATACAAGAGGAAAAGGATAGAGGCTAAGAACAAAGTAATAGAAGCTAAGAGGTTAACCTGGACAGACTTCGGGAGAAAATTAGAATCAGACTTCTATCAAAATCCAAAGTTATTTTACCGTGTGCTGAAAGGATTGAGGAAAGAAAGAGCGCCAACTTTTAAGTTTGTCAAATACAAGGAAGGGAAAATTCTCAGGCAGAAGGAGGAGATAATGGAAAGGTGGAGGGAATACTTTCAGGGACTGCTAGAGGGAAATGGATAAGCGCCCCAAGAGAATGAAAAGCAAAGAGAGGAAGTTCCCTGGGAAGAGGATGATTATATTGATGAGGATGAACTGGAGGAAGCGCTGGAGAGCATGAAGCTTGGGAAATCAGCAGGTAGTAAGGAAATAACTCCTGAGATGATTAAATACATGGGATCCAAAGGAAAAGAGATTATGCTGCACCTTTTAAACCTCGTTTGGAAACAAAAGAAAATACCAAAAGATTGGGAAGTAGCCATTATAGTCCCAATATTTAAAAGAGGAGATAACAGAGACTGTAACAACCACAGAGGTATTTCTTGGAAGCCTTAAGAGAGAAAGGGATTGATCAAGTCGATATCCTGGCGGTTGAAAGTCTCTACAAGAAAACATAAAACATGGTCTGATTTGCCAACAACACTTCCCAAGAAATTGAAACAAAGGTAGGGATCCGACAGGGATGTAGTCTTAGTCCACTCCTACGAATGGATCAGAACAGAGTTGCCAATGAAGTCTATGGGGCAAAAGTAGAAGGAAAGCGAGGAAGAGGCCGTCCTAGAACTAAATGGGAGGACGAAGTTAAAAAGGACTTCCGGAAAAGAGGACTTGAGTGGAGCTGCATAAAACAGCTAGTAAACGATCAACTGAGCTGGAGAAGGCTCTATAGACTTCCTCCTCACACTGCTTAAGCGGTTCAATGAGGAATGACTATGAAGATGACATATTAAATTAAGTTGAAGTATAGAACAGCTAATCTAAAGCATGTGTTTATTATTTTTTATTAATTTTATTTTTTTCAGAAATAAAATGTATCAATAAAAGAAAAAAACATTCTTTACAACTAAACTAACGAATTGTAATCTTTATATATGACGATATCTGCATGTAAATAATACATTCTTTATGTGTGAATAATTGCTTAAATCATTCCTCTAATTTACATGGCACATCCTTGAGGTAACCACAGCCTGTGAAACACTCCTATTACTTCCAATAGCTTGTCAAAAACTAATTTCCTGGAGGGCAGGGCCAAAAATAAAACCCTGCAGATAACATCTCTTCACAGTGTCTCCTTCTTCTCCGTGGCACTACAGCGTTTGGTAGGTCCTGGCCTCTTTAATGAGCCACTGCCATTCGGCTCGATCCTATGCAGCCGATCGACGAGGCTTCCTGCATCCGCTGCCATGCAATCAATCCATCTTAACCCTAGCCTACCAACACGTCGTTTCCTGTGCAAGATGGTCTCCATGGTTCTCTTGGGGAAATCATCGTCTATTATTATTATTAGGTGGTCAGCCTAACTTAGTCTCCCTACCACAGTGTCTCCTAATTTGTCAAAATTAAATTATAGAGGGTGTCCCGAATTTACATGGCAAAACTTCAGGAACTTATAGGGGACCGAAAAACTAAGACAAAAAGTCCTTTAGAGATTTGCTCGTTTTTGTTTAGTTTTAGAGAAAATCGCAAAAAAAGAAACAAAACAAAAATGTTACAGGTAGCGATTATCACCTTTCAAAGTTTGTCAGGCCAGGCAGTGAGATATGTAAACACTTTATGTTATCCTTTACATTCTTTTATTTGTTTACATTTTGGCTTCCTTCTAGGATTATAATTCCTAAATCAATCTTTAGTCAGTTACTCAGATATTTTTGTGTGAATAGCATCAGCCACAATGCCGCATACATATTTTAATGTTGAATACACTGATATGATTTTTGTGTATAGTTTCTGTAATGGTAATGCTTTAGAAGCGGTGCAGGAGTATGTGCGCCGATTCCCAAATAGAAGAGTGCCTAATCGACGTCTTTTTGTTAACTTTAAATAGACTACGAGAGACTGGGTCAATCTTAATAAGTAATGAAGGTGACCAATTCCAGGCAGCAATAAGAGCAGATTATCGGAGAAGAAATTGTGTCCAACGCCACTTCGATAACAATCCTGAGACTAGCATCCGAAGAGCATCTGCTGCATTAGCAATATCGTGGCAAGCAATATGGCGAACTTTGAAAGGTGATAATCGCTACACATACCATCTTCAAAAAGTTCAGAATTTATTACCTCAAGATTATGTCAAGAGATTGAATTTTAGTAACTGGTTTCTTGACAAAATTCGCGATGATAATTTATTTCCATTAAAAATTATATAGAGATACCGATGAAGCTACCTTTACAAGAGGAGGAATTGTTAACCAAAGAAATTATCATGTAGGGCTCTTGAAAATCCCAAGCTATTAGAGAGAATAGATTTCAGCATGAATTTGCTATTTACCTTTGGCTTGGAATTTGGAACGGATTACTGGTGGGACCATATTTTTTACCTGGAAGATTGATTGGTATAACATTTACAAATTTTTTGGAGAACAACTTTTCTAATTATTTAGATGACATTCCCTTACAGCAGCGGATTGAAATGTGGTTCCAACTCGATGGATGTCCAGCTCATTATAGCAGAGCTGCTCGAGCTTGGCTGGATATAAATTATCCACAACGATGGATTAGACATGGAGGAGTAGTACCTTGGCCACCCAGATCACCTGATATGACACCCATGGATTTCTTTGTATGGGGAACCTTGAAGCAGAAAGTTTATTCGGTGTCAATCAACTCAAGAAAGCAATTAAGAGACCAAATCATAGATGCAGTGCACCAAATATCATCAGAACAATGTTTAGCTGCAATTTATCAAATGAGTGCTACATGTAATCCTTGCATTGGTGCAAGAGGACAACATTTTGAGCAATATTTACATTAAAAAGAACAGAACATAATTATAAATGTAAATAAATAAGTATAAAAATGAAAACTTATTTTGTTTCTTTTTTTGCGATTTTCTCTAAAACTAAGCAAAAACGAGCAAATCTCTAAAGGACTTTTTGTCTTAGTTTTTCGGTCCCCTCTAAGTTCCTGAAGTTTTGCCATTTAAATTCGGGACACCCTGTAGATTCAATGTCTACTCCTGGTGAGTCTCATCTCATCAAGTTTTTTGCTTTTCAGTTTCCCTTCTTCTTATTTACATAACATAACCTGTCACAAAATAAAAATTTTTCCTCTTATGATTTAAGTAAAGATCTCCCTGCTTACAAGGAAATTATTCGTTTTACCTTAGCTAATTGAAGTACAAATGGTTTTCCCTAAAATATCTTAAGAATTATAACTTAATAAAAATTTTAATAGCCAAAGTTTTTGACCATTACCATTTAAATCCTTATTACAGAGCTCAAACATTCTCCTCTTTATACAGTTTAGGTGTTAAACCAAACTATTCATAATAGATTATTTTTGCAATGGTGTAGGAGTCATATTACTTACCTACTTTGAATTTTATTTATTTTCCATGAACCAATTTGTCTACTATCCAATTATTCATCTATTTAGATTAAATGAGCAAGTTGCCTGATAAATAAAACATTAAAAGTTTCATGAAATAATTCTCTTCCTTAAATTTACTAACAACTAATTTTTCTGAGGGCAGGACCAAAAACGAAACTCCATAGTGTATCCCATTTTGTCCAAACTTTTTTCTATTTTCATTATCCACTCCTTATTATAGGGTCTCATCTAAAAATTGCTGGGAGTGCAATGCTTTTGCAGCTGTGTTTAATGCAGTACACTAAATGGGGGAAGAATGGAAGAGATTCTGTTGGAATTCAATTTAAGGATTAAAGCGATTACTGGTTATGAAAAAGTTATAAGGAAATATAATTTATATTTTCCTTCAGTAGTCTTGAATGTATTATTTATGAGTGGGCTAAATTTAATAATATATTCCAACATGGTCAATCTGTCGCAGAGGTATCGACTGATTTAGAAAAGATTGAAACCTTTCAATTATTCATACACATATTTAATTCTTGTGGTATTTGTAGCATTTACTACATTACACTTGTACTTAAATAATTTAAGGGTTTGGTGGATGAAAGGGCTACGTAACAAAACACAATTTTGAGTTATTTATGTTTAAATTTTTTTTTTTACATTTACCTTTAGTAGTTGGAAAATGCTACATAGCCCTTCATCTTCTTCATATTTCTTTTCTAGTTGTTTTGTTTTTTTAAATTTGACGTAACCCCTTTATCCATTAAACCCTTCATCAATTGCTAATATTTTTAAAATTTATATACCAAATTCCTAATAATCAATTATCTTTGATCGATGAAATTGACTACATCCTTCCTTATATTCTGAGTGCACATGTAAATGATAAAAATGGCTTATTTTTTTTTCTAACAAATGGCCTTGGAATTTTACTCAATCGTTTGATTTGTTTGGGTTATGACTCTTTTAAAATTTTTTTTATTGTTTCAGAACTATGGCCGACTCAAGTACTGATTCTAGTGATAGTGAAGAGGATAGAAAACAAAGAGATGAATTCGCTGCACGTCTTAGAAAAAAAGATAAAGAAAATATGAGGAAAATTACAACTATTCATTCTGGTAGTTAAAGTTTTTCATTCTTTAATTTACTATGGTTTTTTAAAAATTATTTTCTTATCTCTTATTTATAGATAAAAGAGCATATGAGGAAGCAGCTAAAAGATTAAAAATTGATTCTGAACATCAAGAAAAATTGATTCCTAGGTTAAGAGTTGAATCAAGAAGGAAGTATTTAGAAAAACGTAAAGAAGATAAAGTTCTTGAGCTTGAAGCAGACATTATTGATGATGAATATCTGTTTAATGATGATGAGTATGTATTTTATTTCTGTGTTACATGAGTAAGTTACTAGACAACAAAAGAAGTGAAGTTTATTCACTTATTATTATTGTGTGTGTTCCAATAAATGCTTGTTCTGTATTAACTTATTACAATGTTCAGAAACCACAGCCAATGAAATGAGAAACCTGAAGATGGGACTAAAGTCCCGAAACATGTAGTAACAAGCAAACTAAATAAATAAATTAGGAGTTGTGTCTGAAAAAGTTTGAATAATAAAGGATCTTTTCACATTTTATTGTAATAATGCACTAAATTAAATAGAAAAGAGAAAAGCAAAATAATATCTATAATACATTTTAGAAATTAAAGTGCAGTACTCTTCTTTTTCTTTCTCTTGTGCTCTACAAATCCTTTCTGTATATTTTTTTTAGAGTTAGAACATATAGCAATACACCATCTGAAAATACAAATGATTTTGCTAAAATCGGAATAAGGTTTCTTTATTGAGACAAATTGTCTGGGGGTTCTTGCAGATCATTCAGAATTTTGGTAAGGTATTAGTTGACTGAGAAGTATTTAGAGATGCAGATTGTTGGGGTGTGCAGTCATAGATACACAGCAATTAAAAATAAAATTGCTGGCATTATAAATTAAAATATTATTTTTAATTGCTGTGTATCTATGACTGCATATCCCAACTTTCAAATTTTGTTCATGAATGTTGTAAAGAGGTTCAGACTCCTTTATACTGATATGAACCACTAATTTGGGGTCCTGATAGGCTGGCATTATAGTCTCTATGCCTTTCTCCGATAAGGAGAAATTTTCCAGTGGAGTGAGAATGAAAGTGGGTGCGATGTTATCCCTACCTGCTGTGGTTCCTAAATTTATGTTGATCAGTGCTTATTACAATCCAACCTTTACAAAACAATCATCCATATTGTCATCTGGTTCTTTGGGCATTAATCTCCTTAATCCAGGGTGAACTACTGTACGGTTAGTAAGCAATTGGTTGTGGGTAGAAGAAAGAACAAGATGTACCTTTTGTATGTCAAAAGACTACTCTACACATGTTGTTCTTTCATCCCTCAAAATATCTCAACTACCAAGAGATAAGCTACTGTCACCAAACCTGAAGAGGTATGTTCCAAATCTTATTAGTGGTTACACCCCTTCATTGTTTATTTCAAATGGCAGAGGAAATTGAAAAATCTTCAATATGTCTTCATTTCAGAATCTTTGGAGTACTATACAGTTATGTATAGCCTTTTATGTTTTCCAAAAGAAACTTCTATAAATCTAAAAAAACAAACTACCTTTTCCTTTTAAAAAAATCATGTACTTCTTTGATGGTTGCACCGCTCAATATAAGAATAGGAAAAACTTTTATAATTTATGTTTGCATAATGAAAATTTTGAAGTTGAGGCTGAGTGGCAGTTCTTGACTACATCTCAGGGTACCTATGGTTAACTAATCCTAATTACACGACAACTTTATGATTTTACATCTAAGAATATAAGAAGCATTGACTTTGAGTTGTGTACAACAGAAGATTATGAAGAGGCTAAAAAATTTTTTCATAAGCTTTGTCAAGCAAATGCAATTGTTGGGACACAAGAGTTTCATTCGTTTCCACCATTCTCAGAAAATAAAATTACTGTCAAAGGTGAAGATAATAAAAAAAATTGTAGATGTATCTCCTTTTACAGATCAAGATGGTAATCGTATATGGCTGTATATTGAGCCATTCATTTAGAGTTGCTAACAGCGATGACAACAGAATCCTATATGCTTTATCCCACGAAGAGGACGTCCAAGTATCATTTAACAACAAAGTTTGTACCATTCTCACTATAAATGATACTTGGACGTCCTCTTCGTGGGATAAAGCATCAAGGATTCTGTTGTCATCGCTGTTAGCAACTCTAAATGAATGGCTCAATATACAGCCATATACGATTACCATCTTGATCTGTAAAAGGAGATACATCGACAATTTTTTTTATTTTCTTCACCTGTTAAACAATCTTGTTAAACCAACACAGGTAATTTATTCTTTGCTTTAATTATTTCTCGTGTAGTTCTCTTTTGTCAATATTCTCTCATGTGTGTCATGCTTGAAGCTATTTTCATAAAATCTGTAAATCCAACCAAATCTACGAATGATACTTTCATACCTCGTGAGGTATCTGTAGTACTAATCAGTATTGTCACTGCGATCAAACATAAATGCAACTAAAGTTTTCCTCCATTCTTCAATGATAATTCACCAAACTGAGGTATTGTGGATGGCCATTCACAGGGACCCCATTTGCCAACAATTTCGCTGAACATTCTCAACATGATGCCATTGATCTTTCGATTTACTTTCAGTGGCATCTATTATTTCTTTTCCATCTGATGCCCATAACTACGATACATCTGCTGTAATAAACATTGATGAAATGGACATACCTGCATTCACTTTGCCAGCAGCTTGTGGAACCTAACGCATTAGAGTCCAGCCTAAATCTGTTTCAATGACTACTAGTCCACATTCTAAAATCAGTCTTTTCCCTGTGAAAAGCTTACCAGCAATGTCTGCTACAATCAATATTTCAACAGGTGTATGATTGTCTTAGACAGACAATTTTACTCCAGCAGCAACCAGTTCATCAATCCAAGGCTCTTTCGTTATATATGTAATATTTTTGCAAGTAATTGGCTAAAACATCAAACATCAAAATTACACATGTAGTTAGTTACCTTTTTGATCTTTAGTAAAACTTTCATGATTCAACATAAAATCACAAATTTCTTGGTCAGCATCTTGCAATTCTGAAAACTTTTTCTCAACTAGAGAAAATGCAGTGCACTTGCATTTCGTTTTCAGGATTTTCAACTAATTTTTCAATTTTATGGCATTGTTTCATAAAACATGACCTGAGTGCAATTTTAGATTTCTTAGCTTTCTCCATTTCTAATCTGTCCTGTCACGGTCACCAAAAAAAAAATCGATCACCAGTGGCCAAGAAAATCATAGAATTAACAAAGTAAATAAAGCAATGTTTAACTGTGGGAATTGAAAAATATAACCAACAAAAACTCAAACTTTATTTTTTATCAACACATTAACAGCTGGATGGTGTTCAACTGTTATCTCAAGATCAAAATCTTCTCTCATTCCGCTCATACATTCTAGGTGCTGATGAGATGTGTTATCTTCTCTGGCTTTGGAAAAATATATTAAAAGATTATAAATATAAAGAAAATGGTGATATCACTTATTGTAAATACTTCTTTTAGTAAAATATATAAATGATAGTAGCAAAATATTTTTTGGTGTTAACACCACAATAGCGGTGCTAATAACAATTACTGTTGGAGGGAGCTACTTCGCCATTATGTCGTTTGAAAATTTTCTACTGTCACTTAAAAAATAAAAGGTAAAATATTTTTTTTTATCAAGCACCCATTTCTGTCCCGTTCTGAAATTTTTCCTGCATGTAATCAGTTATAGTAGTATCAAAAACATCATTGTGGACGTATTTTGGGAATTTCAAAAACCATTTTTAGGTGTGTTTCGAAAAAAATCAAAATTTACTGAAAATATATCGCATTAAAGGGCATTTCAAATGGAAACAAATACCACAAATTTGAGCTCTCTGAGTGCAATAGTTTTTTTACGGCATAATTTTGAATATATTGCGTGGAGAATGAAAACAGTGTTTTTTTTTATTTTTAGAAGCTTGTAACTCAAAAGTCAGAAAAATGTAATATTTTACATTTTAACTGCTATTGGTAGTTAAAACTTCTATACCAAAAATCAAGGAAATTGGAGGAGTCAAGGTCCAAACCATTGGTTGATTTGACATGGAATGACCCTGCCTTTAGAGCCTCAAAATGAAATAATTTCTTAAGAAGAAAATAATAAAAAATCCTAATAAAATAAAAACAAAACAGAAAGATATTAATAAAAAGTAATGAAGATGGAGTCCCATTGAGAAGAGGATTGGATTAGAAAAGATCTGTCGAAAACAGCAGAGCAATGAGCAGGTGTATACACATCTGAGAGGCAGGAACAGGTTTGGCGGGTAAGAAATGAATATTTGAGCTGATGGAGTTCGGAAATATATAAGTGGACATTGGGATTAGACGGTTTGGAAGAGAAAGGATGCCAGAAAATACTGGTGATGAAAAGAAGGAAAGAGCCACTCCACATAAAATTGTGAAATAAAGTAGTTTCTCGGGATCCCGAAAATAAAACAAATGAAGCAATTAAATTGTCTTTTGAGTCTGACTTCAAGATCTCCAGAAACACCTTCTTACACAGCACAGTAAGAGTTGGTAACTAGTAACCTGCAGTGTTCGAAAGGAAGAAGGTGGCAAACTTAATTTTGATGCTTTAGAATAGGGAAGATGCGATGGGAAATTTTTGTTTTGTGGTTTTTCCTGGATAAGGTTTCATCAAAAATTATTAGGGCCTGTTTTCAAGGAGCGCCAGCGTCCTAGGGACCACCCTCCTCACTAGGCTTCTGGCGGGAACACTATGTTTGACACGTAATTAAATCACTTATTTAATCTCTAATGTTGTATAATCTTAATCTAGGCATTTAAAGTTTTATACTTTTTAAAGAAAAAAAATTATATGTAATATATTTCTAAGTTACAAAGTAATCTTCTTATTTCAAGCTCGAATGTACATTCTACTATGGCAGAAGGAATATGTTATAAACCTATTTTAACCAAGTTAAGGATTTATTTGCTGGTTCTAACAAAAAATAGAAGTCAGTTGTTACTAGACTGATGGTAATTCTGACTCAGATTTTTTATGGAAAAAAAATAATGTATTTTTTAGACTCACGGAGAGGGAAAGAAAAGATAGAGATCATAAAAAGAAATTATTGGTCCTCGCAAAGGAACATGAAAAAGCTAGAGAACTAGAAAAAGTTCAAAGATATCATATGCCTAGAGATGTCAAAGAGGTAATACATCTACTTTTTTATTTCCATTATTAATTTTCATTTAGATATTGTTTTTTTGAAAAATTTTAATGTCTATTAATCAGGGTGTTGAACAATATGAGGAAGTTGATGAGAGAGAAAACAAGCCTAATTATGAGCAAAGGAAATGGGAGGAAGAACAGATGTCTTCAGCTGTGTTTCACTTTGGTGCAAAACAAAAAGATAAATACCAAGAAGAATATGACTTGGTTCTTGATAATCAAATTGAATTTATCCAGGCTATGAGTCTAGCTGGGACTAAAGAAAAGGTTTTTGTTAATAATATTTTGGAGATCAATATCAGCATAACAATAATACTTATAAATTATTTTTTAAAATTTTATTTGATTATTTAGCCTGATCAGCAGTTAACAGAGAAAGAAAGAAAAAGGTTGACTATTGAAGAAACACAAAAAAGCCTCCCTGTTTTCAAGTTTAAAGATGAACTTGTGCAAGCAATCAAGGATCATCAAGTACGTTTTGTTGAGTTTTCTTTATTTATTTGTACAAAATAAAAGTTAATGTTTTTTTTTTTTTCATATTTAATCTTACCGAACCTCATCAATAATCGTCTGTCTGTCTGATTTCAATAATTGTTCATTGCTTGTAAATAGGGTAAACCAGACAGTTATTGACAACCTTAAAGAAATATTCATACAAAAATTATAGAAAAAATAGTCCAATAAAGTTGAAATTTGCAGTCATTTTTTCTCAATTATTGTACTTTAAGCTAAGCAAGAAAGTTCGCATCAAACATTATTCCTGAAATATATTTTACAAGATAGTGACAATCAATATCAGTTATTGACACCCTACAGATATCTTTTAAAATATGGAAAGAATTGAAAGTACTTATACACAGTTAAGTTGTAGGGTTTAAAAGGAGTTTTATGATTGCTTTTTTTTGGCTAAATATTTTTTCTTTTTAATCTAATTTTTAAGATAGGGAGTCAATAAATGTCTGGTTTACCCTTCACAGATATGCTATTATACACACATATTTGTATTTTTAAGGCAATATCTTACATTTAATTTTACTATGATGAACTATTTCTCAGCTTGACATCTCTGTGGGATGGGTCAGGTCTACCAAATCAGTTTCTTTTGTATGAAGCAAGTGGTGGCATAAAAAAGGACTGATATTAATCTATGCAAGTACTTTACTACTTAGTTTAATGGTTCTATTTAATATAATGAGTAAAGTGGTAAATAATAATTAGATAGAGTATCTGAAAAATATATGTATTATTATGTTGGTATATAAAATATTTGAGGAATGTTTTAAACTATTACATATATATTGTAATGAATTTCTTTAATCATAAATTTTTTATATTATTTATCAATAGTTAATTGACTTTAACTCATTATCTTCTGTCAATATTCTTTTGAATTATGACTGGAAATATTTAACAAGGTTTTGTTCATAATTTTTATATTTATTATAAATTACAATGTGAAAACAATATTTAATTTTACCTTAGTTTAATTTTAATTCTTAAAGTGTGTAGTTTAATTTTAATTCTTATAGTAATCCGGTGTATCTTTCAATTTCGAATCAAGATAGTGCCTACAAATATGAAAGATCGAAAAATTCCTCTCTTCCATTTTGGTACAGGATGAGATGGGTTATATAAAAATTAATGAAACATCAGTCTCCACTGATCAGTCGAAACCTACCTCCATGGATATTATCACCTCCCCATGTTAATGTTAAAATGCTAAAAGTCTCGAAAATTAAAAAATGTTCTCAAGAAGTCATTCAAACATTTCTGTCTGAAGTTTATTATTACAAATGTAGCAAAGTTTTATACACTGATGGCTCAAAAACAAATGAATCAATGTGCAGTTTAGGACAGCAGAAGCGCGCTGAAGTATAAGCTAGATAGAGCCTGTGGTATTTTCACAGCAGAACTGACGGCGATATTAAAAGTGCTTCAACTAACTCAAACATTTGTAGAGCCATCGATAATTATCTGCTCTGACTCCTTGAGTGCGATTAAAAGCCTTATTAAATTTAATTCAGACAACCCTATAATTCAAGGAATTCATTTCATTACAAATTAGATCAATAAACCATCAAAAGAGCTAATCTTTTTCTGGATTCCCAGCCATTCCAGTATACCCGGAAATGAGGAGGTGGATGGAGCAGCAAGAGAAGCCCACCAATTAGAACCATTACACCCACTTTCTTGTCCGTGGCAGAGATGTTTCGACCACTCCATATGAAGATTTTGGGTGAATGGCAGAGTGCATGGTCGGCATCGGAAGATAATAAATTAAAAGAAATCAAACCAAACATCGGTGGCTGGGCCTCATCCTCCAGACAATGTAGAAGGGGGGAAGTAATAATCACGCGGTTAAGAATTGGACACTGTCGTTTAACGCTTGACTACCTGATGGCAAGGAGAGATCCCCCTCAGTGTCAACGCTGAAGAGTTGCTCTAACAGCGAGGTACATCTTCGAGGAGTGTCCTCAGTACAGGAGAGATATGGATAAATGTGGTGTACCTCGTTAGCTCTGTATGGCCTTGGGCGATAGTGAACAGTACATTTCTAGTACTATAGAATTTATAAAGAAAATTAGGTTATATAATTGTATTTAATATTCGTTACCTTATTCATTGCTATTTTGTTTTATTTATTTATTTTTATTATATTTTTTTATTTATTTTTTTATTTATTTTTTATTGTAAATCGTATTGATGGTTGAGATTAATATAATTTATTAGAAATTTATCATTGTTATTGTCATTGTTGCATTGTAGGTGGTATAGTAAAGTTCAGGTATATGGGCAATAATAACCATAGGCGTTTTTTACCCTTAAAAACAAACAACAACCATCTCAAAACTGGTTAAATTTATTATTGTATTCTATATATAATCTCTTAAAATAGCCACACCATTTGGACGTGTTCAGTGGGAAGGAGAGGGTGTTTAACAGGATTTAATTTTAATGGGTCATTCTCAAAAACATTGCTGCTTACGTCAAAAAAATTGTGTCGTAGTTAACTTAGTGAAAAATGGTCACGATATCTTGCCTTTAATTTTTTTATTACTCTACTACATCTTTAGTAATTTTTATAGGAAATTTCTTCTCCAGAGTATATTTCTGAAGTAGAAAAATGTTTTGAAAACTACTAAAAATGTCAGGAGTTAGTGTTAATGTCACCAGCTCAATATGACAACAAAAATAAGCATTTTTGTTTACAAAAAACAATATTTTATATTTGTTATTGATAAAAATTAAACGTGCACATTCTAAAGAAAGAAGAAGAATTTTTTTCAATAAAAATAGAATATACAGATACCCAAAAAAAAAAAAAAAATTATAATGCTGTCCCCATGGTCTTACCAAAATGTTGGTCTGAAGTTTTATTGTTCTTTCTGACCTTGAGATCCAAGAAACCGACTCCAAATGGGTAGGGGAACTTCCTCCAAAAGTATTGCATCGTCTTCTGATTGTTAAACCCGTTACTTCCGGTACCTTTAGGAGAGATGTTCATTACCTTCTAAAATAATGGTTAGTATTTTTATTAAATGTCAGGAAGGTTACCGCTATAAAATGTCTTGATTCAATTTTTACTACATCTACAAATAAAAATTATATTCTCAAAGAGCCTACTTTGGTTTGTTTATTTTTTATTGGTAAAAAAGTATCTAAAGTTCATCAGCATGAAAAAATGAGGTGAATGTCAGGAATGTTACCTCACGGACGTCATTCTACAGTAAGGTGAAAATTTTTGTGTTAAATAATGAAACGTTTTCCTTATGAATGAAATAGGACCACATTTTTGAAAATGGAAACTAAATTATAGAAAAGTTGGCAACATTTCTGACTAAAAGTTATATTTTACCGACCTTAGAAATAATTTAATTATTAACCCAATAAACAATTCTAAGCAAAATTAGGTGTCCCATGAAATAATTTTATTGCAGTCCTGAGAAAATTTAAACAAAATAATAGTCTTTAATAAATTATTTGATTTAGGTTCCACTCATGACATAAAATTTTTTTAAAAAAACAAAAAAACTCATGATTGCAAAGTATTTTTCAAAAATTTAACATACTAAATAAAAAATTACACACACACACACACACATATATATATATATATATATATATATATATATATATATATATATATATATATATATTTTTATTTATATAATTTATTTATTTTTTAAATTGTGGAACCTTTGGTTAGTCCATATCATTACGTTAGTTATCGTTACAATACTAATAGGACCTTGTACCTTTAAAAATAAATGATAGCCTTAGTGGTCCAAGTATTGACTCTGGAGTGTTAGTGATCCAAGCATTAATCTGTGGCTTGGTTTTTATAAATATTACTACTACTATATGGTCATTCAATGCCAAAAGAAAAATTATTTGAGAGTACATTGAAGGTATCTATCTACTATGTCCTTTTAAAGTAAAATCTATATTGTTTTAGATCCTGATTATTGAAGGTGAAACAGGCTCAGGTAAAACTACTCAGATTCCACAGTATTTATACCAGGCAGGATTTACTAAAGATGGTAAGAAAATTGGATGCACTCAACCAAGGAGGGTTGCTGCAATGTCAGTTGCAGCCAGAGTTGCTGAAGAGATGTCTGTTAAGTTAGGAAATGAGGTAAATTACTCTTAATTGTTCATTACAATTATTAATGACTTAATATTACCCATATGTGTTTAATTATAATTTTAAAAAAGTTTTCTTATTTCTGAATATTTTCTTTCTCACTTAAATAGATATAAACTATAATAGGATGGTACTGGAATAATGCTATCCTGTTACTTTTAATTGTCCACCATCCACTGTGAATATTCCTTTGTTATGAGCTTGCATTATCAGAAAAATTAATCGACCATGTACTCATTAGTTCAAGACATGCATTAGGCTTTTCGGACGTGAGAGCTTTTAGAGGAGCTAATGTCGACTCAGATCACTATCTCATCGTGGCAAAAATAAGAGCTAGACTATCCGTGATTCGATCCAATAGGAATACACGACGTCAAAAATTCAACGTGAGGGACTTTAGGATCCAGATACTAGGACCCGATATGCTGATGTTATGGATGAGAAGTTTCGTCATATCACTCCAGCAGAGGATGTGGACCAGCATTGGGAAGTTTGGAAATCCGCTGTGAAGTATGTAGCCAGCAAAGTACTAGGATATAAAATCCCTACATCCAGGAGACAGTGGTTTGATGAAGAATGCCAGGAGGTTACTAAACAAAAGAATGAGGCATATTGCCTGATGTTACAAAGGAGACACACCCGGAAATCGATGGAAGAATACAGGGGTAAAAGAAGCCAGGAAAAAACGCTTTCATCAGAGAAAGAAGAAGAAATGGGAAGCAGATCAGCTGGTGAACCTGGAAGATCTAAGGAGAAGTAATGAGATATGCAGGTTCTACCAGGAAGTGAACACCAGCAGAAAACCTTTCAAGCCTTACTTGACTACATGCAGAGATACAGATGGCACTCTCCTGAACATAAAGCAGCGTTTACTGGACCGATGGCGGAATCACTTTGTGGGCTTACTAAATGAGGGAGTTGAGAATCGGCCCACACAGAAAGTTCTGATACCAGCCAAGGACCTTGAGCCGCCTGATTTTGGTGAGGTGATCGAAGCCGTTGAAGGCCTAAAAAACAATAAGGCACCAGGGGCTGATGATCTACCCTCAGAATTGTTTCAGGAGGTCAGGAGGTATTGAAGGCTCTCCACAATGTCATTATGGATGTCTGGGTTAATGAAAGAATACCAGCAGACTGATATAGGACTATTATATGCCCAATTCATAAGAAAGGGGATGTCCTGGATTGCGGTAACTACCGGGGTATCTCACTGCTGTCTGGCACATATAAGGTGCTGTCCATAATTATGTTCCAGAGGTTACTGGACAACAAGCTATTTTCAGACTTTTAGGGGATTACGGCAAGGTGATGGTCTGGTGTGCCTTCTCTTCAATTTTGCCCTGGAGGGCGCAGTAAGGGAGTCTGGTATCCAGATAGGAAGAAAAATTTTCAACCGGTCAGCTCAATGACTGGGGTATGCCGATGATGTGGATATCATCGGGCAAAATTTTAATTTCATGGCCAAGGCGTTCACAAGTCTACGAGTGGCAGCTGCGAGAATGGGGGTTGAGGTCAACCAAGCAAAAACTAAATACATGGTGGCAAACTCACAAGAGATTCTTCCTTCATTCGTTCAAATTGACGGCTGTACATTTGAGAGAGTCGATGAGTTTGTATATCTAGGATCCTCGATGACGCACGACAACAACATTGGAAAAGAAATCACAACAAGAATTTTGACAGCTAATAGATGCTATTTCGGGATGGTGCGACAGATGAAAAGTTGTATATTGTCTCGAGCTACCAAATTGCGTCTATACAAAACCCTAATGAAGCCAGTACTTATATATGGGACAGAGAGTTGTACGCTTACCAGTGCACAGGAAAATCAACTCCTCTGATTTTAAAGAAAAGTACTAAGAAGAATTTTCGGAGTGATATTTGATATTAATGAGCAGGCCTGGCGAATTAGGACAAATTCGGAAATCTCTGAGCTGTTCAATGATTGTGACATCGTGTGTTTTATCAGAGTTGGTCAGCTCAGGTGGGCTGGTCATGTGATCAGGATGAGCATTGACGCTGTTCCGAGAAGGATCCTCAAGGAGGAAATTCATTCTACTAGAAGACTTCGATGGATGGACGGTGTGGTGAGTGATGCACGCGCCATTCTGGGAATCCGGGACTGGAGATCGGCTGCACGGGACTGAGTTGAATTGCAGAGATTGCTTCAGGCGACCTTGACCCCTCGCGGGTTGTAGAGCCAAGGAAGAAGAAGAAGATTATCAGAAAAATTAAAAAAATTAACAAAATAAATGATAATTGCTAACAGATACTATTGGGTTACTAAATTAAAGAAGTATTTTTGCTTGTTTATTAAGTTCAATATCTTTGTGAACTATTACAAGGGTTGAAAGGATGGGTTATTCTACAAATTACCACCCTACTATGGCCACAGTGAGACAATATTTATTAAAACTTGCCAAACAAAGAATATAAAAAGTACTGTGTAGCATAGTTGGTCCAAAAAAAGGATGAACTTATGGGAGAATGTTCACAAACCTCAAAGCAATCATTGGACACACCTATTGTGGGAAAGAATGTGGTGTTGACCATGAACTAGAGATTGGGAAACTACAACAAAAACTTATAATATATAAGTGAAAGGAAAGTAGTATTTCTTCTGATAAATTTAATTTAGAATTAAAAGACAATAATAAAAATCAATTTTGTCTTAAAAGTCAGAAATAAGTTTCAAAGTTCTAGAAACTTAACAGTAAAATGGTCTAGTTAAGTACACATTTTTCAGTAAACCAAATTGTGGTATGTATGGAAGTTCATTTTTTGTATTTTCTGTGAAATTAATTGAGCTTTCTTTATAGACATTAATGGTAAAAATAATTTTGTTTTTCATTTAATTTAATTTCTAAATAAAAATAATTTTCACAATATAAATTAGTAATTGGATGATCATTTTTAATTAAAACTACATTCCAAAAAAAAAGGTTCCATTAATTGAACATTCCAATAATTAATGTTCGGATAATGGATGCTCCACTGTAGTTGTGTAATGGTGGATCATTCATGTCTTTGCTGAATCGGGAAAAAAAAGAATATACCTTGGTTTGATTATAAAGTTTTAGACAGATGCAAAAAAAGGAAACAGCTAAATGAGAATCAATCATTATTCTCATCATGATCCCCCTCAACAATAAAAAAAACAAAGGTACTGGAAAAGAAACTAATAGAATTCTAAACAACATAAGATATGTGCCCAATTCCATCATCAGATCACATAAATGATTTTACAAAAATCCATTACTGGATTCAGGGCTTCTCCAAAATTCATTGCAAATCTTGTGCAGCAGCAATCCAATCAGATGTATTCAGAAGGAATTTCACTGTGATTATTGCAAGGTGTCCTGCTTATCAGATCCTTGCAACCTTCATGAATATTTCAATATTCGTATCCTTGAGGAGGTCATAAACTTCTCATATAAGCATTTGCTGATGGCACTTAGGGAGAAGTGGAGGGAGGGAGGCATGGATAGTCAGGGCCATTGAGAGTGGTGCAGGGTTGCCGGTTCTCTCTGAATCTGCCTGGAGAGGGTCATTACAGTTTCACCTCGCATACAGGTCACACTGTGTTTTTTCTTTTTTAGTTTAAATTTTAATTTGGTGTTATATAATGTCAGGAATAATCCTTCCTGAAAACATTAAGGATGAATTTAAAGAAACTTGGATTCAAATGTAAAAAGTTCACTAGTAACCGAAAAATTGTTTTAGAAACAGGTGATGTAGCTTGGAGGGGCTGATTTCTGAGAGAAATTTTTCAGGTGCCATTCGAAGACAGTTGGATGAGACGTAGGTTAATAGTGGTCACGCAAAAACTCGTATCTGGACAGACGATACGGCATCAGGAGCCATGAATGCTCCTATTGGGAAGGAAACACGTTTCATATTATTGCATGCCGGAGGAGTGAAAGGATTTGTGCTAAATTCTTTACCTTTGTTCCAAGCAAAAAAGAATAATGGGGATTATCATAACAAAATGAACCATTTAGCATTCAAGTATTGGTTTGTAACAAAACTATTACCAAATGTAAAACCCCCCTGAACTAAAATTATAGACAACGCCCTATATCAGTTTTTTCAAGGAAAAATATTCCACTTCAGCATGGAAGAAAGGGAATATTATTGAATGGTTTTCAGCCAAAAATACCAAATTAGTCAAATGTATGAAACCAAGATTCCCAACATATAAAATAGCTGAATGACATGGCCACAAAGTAATTCGCTTGCCCTCCTACCATTGTCATTTCAATCCTATCGAAGTGATATGAGCGCAAATAAAGGGATAAGGAATATGTTACAGATAAAAACAGCACATTTTGTTTGAATGATATGATTGAATTAATTAATGAAAAAATTAATTTAATCTCAAGTATGGAATGGTCCAAAATATTTAAAATTTAGTTATTAGATGAACAAAAGATAAAATAATGCTAACTATAACGCTTAAAATTGCTAAGCTATAGTTAGAATTATAAAAACATATTTTAAAAAAATAAAACCAAACATAAAATAATTTATATTGATGAGGTATAGTTGACTGTTAGGTATAAGGAGAAGAGATAGTTGGGGTATGCAGTCATAAAGATAAAAGCAATTAAAAAATAAGTTTTTTAATTTTTAATGCCAACGTTTCAACTTGCATTGCAAGCCTTCATCAGGGTTTCAGACTGATGTAAACAGAAACTCAAATGTAAACTGTTTCTGTTTACATCAGTCTGAAACCCTGATAAAATGATTTAGTGAAAGATCTCAGCAAAGCGGAGATGTGAGGCTGAGAATTGAGTGGCTACTGTTAAGCAATGAAGAATAAGACAGCTGAGCCATGTTCAGAGAATGGAATCCTAAGAATACCAAAAATGGTGATAAGTGAACATCCCAATGGAGTAGAGAGATATCAGGGTGTCTACTAGTCGGTAATTTTGGGAAAATGTTGGGAATATCGTGTGGTCGGGAATTTACATAAAATTTGCCTAAGTCAGGAAAAAGTCGTTAATGCTAACATTTTCAGTTTTTTTTATGGTTTTTGCTCTATATGTCAGTTAAGGAAGTGTCTGATCGGTATACCAGGTATGCAAGTTTAAAATGTCGTTTTAATTCCAATAGAATGCGCTCTTAGCCTATTGAAGGATTTGCTTATCTCTAAACGCTATTTTGTTTGTTAGTCATTTGTTTACAAAAGTCAGTTGTTTTTAAGTCGTTTACGTGGACGTATCATACCTTTCTTTGGTGTTAAAAATGTCTAATTTTAAGCCAAATAAAGAGCATTTGCGGCATGTCATGATTTTCTTATTTAATCAAAAGAAAAAAAAGCATCTGAATGTCATCGAATTCTTGTTGAGACTTATGGCGATGTTGCTCCAACCGTCAGGACATGTGAACGTTGGTTTCAAAGTTTCAAACGTGGTGATTTTGATGTTACTGATCAAAAACGAGAAAATCGACCAAAAAAGTTTGAGGACTTCGAATTGCAATCTTTATTAGACGAAGACAATACCCAAACCCAACAAATGATGGCAGAACAGTTGAATGTCTCTAGGCAATTTTTTTTAAATTACTGTGTATATATTTTAAGAAATAAACGACATTTTAAACTTGCATACCTGGTAGTCACTCTACATACTTTTAAAGTAAACTAAATTTGCTACAATTTGAGATCATGGTGAGCTCTATAGAACCACTGGTTCCCAAGACACAGGGATATTATCTTCGCTATGGTCCCTTATTTTGTGAAATATCTCCTAAAATACGCATCCCACGTCAAATATGAAGTTGTAGCAAATTTAATTAGCTTTCATTTGAGACCAGACTGGTACCTCTGGGTCCAGCGGTTCTCTCAAATATGGCACATAACAAAAAACAGTTCATAAGTGGGTTCTGGGGGAAAGTACTGTTCTCGTGTCTTTTTATGGTTTATTTATCAAACAATAAAATTTTATTTATTTTTGTTATTTTTAAATAATTACATCATCATCGATCATTGTTTTAAATACCTATCTACGTACTAAGATGCTTGAACAAACCTGATATATATATATATATATACGTGTCTTATTCCTCAGGTTATCACGTCGGGTTTGGGTGGGTGAGAGGGGGGTTGAAAATCGTAAGTTCACAGCTGTTTGATCAAATAATAGGAATAATAATAATAACTCGGAATCTGTAACTTTTAGTATATTTTGTGTTATTTATATTAAAATGAATCAAATTTGCAAAAAAATTGATCCTATAAATTTTTTTTCTCAGATCAATAGTTTTAAAGCTGTTGGTGAGGGAAAGATTGAAGAGATTGACTAACTTGCGGTGAGTCGTACTATTTTTTTGACTCTCACTCTAAAACTGTTTGTCCTAATAAAAATTTATTTTTTATTTTATTCTTCCAAAAGTTGGTTAAATTTACTATCCGATCCATGTATGAAATTGTAATCAAGTTCCGTAAAACACCCATGCCAGCACACTGAGAACCCCGTACAGTTTAGTCTAGTCAATAAACGTGTTGTAAAGTGCATAAAATATGTGATAGTGTTTTACTTCAGGGCTTCATTTGGAGTAGTTAGAAGAGAAACATACTATAAGTCTCTAACTGCTGGGGGGTGAGCATATGGTGGGGAGGAGGGGAGAAAGTCCCATTTTTGGGTTTTTCGATAATATCTCGGCAACAGTGGACTCCAGAAAAATATAATTTGAATAAAAACTAAAGCTAATTAATTTTCCTACAAAAATGTTTCTATACGTATTTGTCATACTTTTAACAGGTTTTAAGATCTACGTTATTGTAAATAATATTAGAAAAAAAATTTTTACCTCACTTTTTGTCCAACGTTTGCTTCTAGTGCCTACCACAACCGTTTCTCAGAAAATTAGTCAGAAACAAATTGATAGACCATTAAATTTACTTTTATTCTATGTATATATTTGCTACTTTATTTTTAACTGGATCTATAGTTCAAATTTTTTTACAGTTATAACTTTTATTTAAATTTTTACAAATCAAACATTAATAATAAAAATATTTTCATGTACTAGGTAAGTATAACTAAAAAGTTAATTATGTAAGTAAGTAGCACACCGCAAAAACACGTTTGTCGATTCTCTTTTAGCTATAACTCCAAAACTATTTGTTTGATCTGAAATTTCTTTGTTTCCTTTGAAAGCTGATCAAATTTGCTATGAGACCTATCATGTGAAATGTGTTTTGAATCCCATGAAATACCCAGTCCAATTTTTTTTTTTTCACCACAGTTCTCGTAAATAGTTTCGGAGTTAGCGACAAATACACTGAAAAAAAAAAAAAATAGAGATTTCACTAGGGTATGGGACTCTCAGTGTGCTGGCGTAGGTATACCCAGGTATATACATGGAAGTTGATCAAAATTTCATATATGAGGACTCATAGTAAATTTTACCAGCTTTCAGATGGAAAAAAAAGAAAATTTCTGATCGGACAAATATTTTTGGAGTTATTTTATCCGACATCCTCATAACTATTTTCAAACCGAATGGCAATACTCGACATTGATGTGTTTCTTGAAATTTATCTAGAGTAATGTGAAATGTAAAAAATAATTGTCTTTTTTTAATTTTTTCTAATTTTATTTTTGTTTTTAAATATGACGTGTTAAGTAGCAAATTATGCATTGATTGATTTGTTTGGATAATTATCACAACAGCATTAAAATATTGATTGGCGAGAATTTCCAGAAATATTTTTGAAAAAGTCGGGAATTTTGATAACTGAAATTGGTAGACACCATGGATATAAGAGATAGAAAGTCCCATATTAAGCTAGAAGGATGACATTGAGGTGGACCTAAAGATCCTTGGTGTCCAGAAATTGGCAGAGAGTGGAGGGGGACCGAAATGAATGGAAAAGACTCATGTTCAACAAGGACCTTAGCATCATATTTGTTGTTCTAACTGACCAAATAGGTTACACTTATATTTTATTTTTGACCCTCCTCAAAATGATTTTGGAAATAAAGTATTGCACTGGGTATTTGAACTGAAAAAGAATGGACATACTGGAGAATTTAAAAGGCAACAAAATGAAGAATAATGGGCCATTTATCTGGTTAATGTAGTTCAGGTAAGAGCATCACAATGGTTTAAATGTACATGCAATATCAAAGAATATAGCAATGACTGAATCCCTAAGAAGATGATCTATGTTGAACCATCAGGCAAACAACCAAGGGATAGACCATGAAGTAAATGGGAGGATTGTGTCTGGGTCAATCTCATTGATACAGGTTTGGATGAGGTGGAATAAAGAGAGGTGTGTGGTCTGAGGTTGGTGATGTAGATATCCTTTAGATTCACCAAGCCTTTTATTGAATTATTTATCAACAGAAATAGTGGAAAGGAATTTTTATATTGTTTTAGGTTGGCTACAGCATTCGTTTTGAAGATTGTACATCAGAAAGAACTGTTATAAAGTATATGACTGATGGTACTCTTCACAGAGAATTTCTCTCAGAACCAGACCTCCAAACTTACAGGTCTAACATATACTTTGTTTGTTTGTTTTATTTTTCTCCTCTCTTTTATTTTTGCTTTTTAACTCAATGTGCATAACTTATAACTTTCAGTGTCATGATAATTGATGAAGCTCACGAGAGAACATTGCATACAGACATACTGTTTGGGCTAGTTAAGGATATTGCTAGGTTTAGGTCAGATCTTAAACTTTTAATCTCCAGTGCTACACTAGATGCAGAAAAATTCTCAACATTTTTTGATGATGCTCCTATATTTAGGATTCCAGGTATGAAATAAAAATACATTGTGTAAAATAAATAAATGACACTGATATACAAAAATATAGTAGCTATCACTTTAAATGTATTGATTGATTTAGCATTATTTATATTTTTCTTCTCCATATAGCACCTTTAAGCCTAGGGGAGCGTCCAACTAGGAGCCGAATTCTGGCCTGTCAGAGATCCTTTCCTCTTTTTCTGCTAAGGCGATCGATTACTTTAGATAGGACATAAATGAGCATCAAGGTCTTATTTCATCTGGCATGTAGCCCATCATCTTGAGAGGATCTCAGTGGTCATTCGTCCTGATAACATGTCTGAACCATTTCAGTTGCCGGATTTCTAGGAGCTCTTTTAGCAGAATAATCTTCAGTTCCTGGCGTATTCTCTCATTGGGAACACAGTTCCTTCTCGTCTTCCCCACCAACTTCGCAAAAACTGCGAACGCAATATTTCTGCTTTCCTGCCTTACTGTTGATACCCAGCTTGAAGTTCCACACAATAGTATCAGCAGATAAACTTGACTAGATATGGAGTTTGACATTCTTTCCCACTTCTCGCTTTCCTACAGCAGTATTGCTTATTTGGTAGTAAACTGTATTTGCCTTGTTAATTCTATTGGATATTCTGACTTCTCTATTACTGTCTGAGATAAGTGAAGTCAGTCACCACTTCTATTTCCTATTCATTGCATATTTTGCTTATCAATTCTTTTAAAAAATATATTCTAATTGAAAAATATAAAAAACTTAAGAATTTTTCTATTTAGAGGTGGTTTGATGTCGAGCATTTCCATTGTGTTGTTTTACAAATCACATCTTTCAAAAGCTTTGGAGAGGATTTTTTTATCAATTGATTGATGGACTGTTTCCCGGAAAAAAAAAAGTAGCAAATAGTTTAGTAATGTACAAATTGTCTCTTGATGACTGTGTACTGGCTGCATTCTTTCTCACTAATGTTTTTAATCTAATACTGTTATATTCACTCAAATACATAAGGTAATTTTAAAATTAAAATTTTAAATTATTAAGATAAGTATAAAATCCAATTAAATCAACTTGAAAAAATGCACTTGTGAAACAAAATTTTACATAAAATGCTACTTTTTTTAAAAAAGGAATCTAGCTGTCAGTTTTAAACAAAACAAGGCATTATTTCCTGTTTATTTTTTGTTTCTTAATTCATTGTTATGAATAATCAAATAAAGTAAAGAAAAACTAAAAAAATAAACAAATAAAAAAAAAACAAAAAAAATCTGTACCGCTAAACCTCATGAAGAGTTCAGTACTTGGTAAGGAAGTATTGTTTTGTGACCAACGGTTATATAAGGAGGTGATGTGGTCAGCAATAACGCTCAACTTCCAAGTTTCCCCCCCACTTAAGGGTACCCACTTTATAGTAGCTGGGTTTACCCCAGGAGGGTTTCCAGACCTTAAAGTTAATCCATGACCAAAGATACAGAAATTAAATTTTGTGCCTTCTGTTGGGTTCAAACTTGGGCCCCGGAGCATAACAGTTCAGTGCCTTACCTTCTGAACTACCCCACTCCCCTATTGGAAAAATATAACATACTATTAATTTGTTTGGTACGTTCATTTTTCCCATTCAGACTAGTTCTCACTTAAAAAATAACCTACAACAAACAATTAATTATTTTTCCATATTTTTTTTTAGGAAGAAGGTTTCCAGTTGATATATACTACACCAAAGCACCTGAAGCAGACTATATTGATGCTTGTGTGGTCTCAATTCTACAGATACATGCTACTCAACCATTAGGTGATATTCTAGTGTTCCTTACTGGTCAGGAAGAAATTGAAACCTGTCAAGAAATTCTACAAGATAGAGTAAGACGTCTTGGAAGCAGGATCAAAGAACTACTAATCCTTCCAGTTTATTCTAATCTACCATCTGACATGCAGGCTAAAATCTTTCAGCCTACACCTCCAAATGCGAGGAAGGTCTTAACTTTTTAGTTTAATTAGTTCCTGTCCATTTATTTTCTTTTAATTTACTGAACTGATTGTTATGAAGCACATTATATTTAGGTTGTTTTAGCCACAAATATTGCTGAGACCTCTCTCACCATAGACAACATTATTTATGTCATTGATCCTGGTTTCTGTAAACAGAATAATTTTAACTCAAGAACTGGTATGGAATCATTGATAGTTGTGCCTGTTTCAAAGGTTGGTTTTAAACTGATAGATATACCTATATATATTTTTTCATTTTGATTTTATTTTTTTGGTTGCGGCTTTATGATTAGGCTTCAGCCAATCAGCGGGCAGGAAGAGCTGGTCGTGTGGCTGCTGGAAAATGCTTTCGACTTTATACTGCATGGGCATACAAACATGAGTTGGAAGATAACACTGTTCCTGAAATTCAAAGGATGAATCTGGGAAATGTTGTACTTACCCTAAAAGCATTAGGAATCAATGATTTGATCAATTTTGATTTCTTAGATCCACCTCCCCATGAAACATTGGTTGGTTTTTTTTTTTTTTTTTTTTTTTTTTTTTTTTTTATCTGAATAGATATATTTTTTTAGATTTATTTGCATTTATTAAGAATTTTTTGATCGTTTATGTTGGAAGATAAATGTGGGTCATTTCCCTAAAATGAAGCATAGAATTCCATAATCCGCCAAGTCCATTTTTGAAAGTTTTTTATGGCTGGTCGATAAAGACTGGATTAGGAAGAGGTCTCAGTTTTTGTATGGCCATTTTCAATATAATTTAACTAATTTTGGGAGAGAACCTTTCATCTAAAGATAATCTATTAGAAAAATTATTTTTTAAAAAATCTGGAAATTGGACTTGGCTGGTTTTGGAATTCTACACCTCAATTATTTTCTTTTGAAAATTATCAGTTTTAGATGACAGATAATAATTAATGTTAAAATTTTAATATATTCTACCTATTTTATGATACATATTTAACTATCTTTGGTCACTAATAAGTCATCAAGTGAATTCATATTTATATATAAATATAAAATAATGCATTTTCTTAAATTTAAATGCAATGCTGTTAAATTTAATTTGTAATGCTGATGTGCTGATTTGTAATTAATCTTAGCCAGACAATTGTACTTTTTATTGTGCACTTCAATTATTCTTAGGGGACAGTCTGTCCCAGAATAAAGTTTATTTTTCATTTCATTTTCTTAATCATTTGTCGTGGCTTCAGTCTCAGGTAGTTCTCTTATGGTGCACCTTACTTCCAGTTTAATATAATTGGATGTTCAGTTATCATATCACAAGTTCTGCACTTAAATATATACGTATAAATATATATGTAAGTACAATTTAGACTGCAAAGTTTGTATCGGTCTTAAAGTTTGAACATGAGTCCTTTGTCTAAATTAAAACTTGGTGGCAATAAAATTCTGTATTAATTCTTGGGTAGTGGAAGTATTAGCATCGCTATTAGTTCCCATCTTTCAAGAGACATACACTTCATTGTTTTTTGAAAAGCCACCCCTCTTGTGCTAGGCACCATAAATTTTTGTTTATGCGACTACACCAGATCATTTTATCAGCATTATTCCAATACTAGACTCCTATAAAGATTGTTATTTGCTAGGCAATTCCATTTTTGTATATAGAAATAGTATTTTTTTACTTAGGTGGAAATGTTTTCTATGAATATGCTATGTTTTCAATCATTTTATTTAATAACAAATTTTTCTATTCTTAGCTATGAAAATTTCTCAATGAAAGGACTTATATATATATATATATATATATATATATATATATATATATATATATATATATATATATATATATTATATTTTTTTTTTTTTTTTTTAAATTTCAAAACCCCTACTTATCAAATATATACAGTGGTGGGCATTCATATGAATTATACAAACCAAATGGAGTATGCACCTTTTTCTGTAACCAGGTTACACTTTAAGGTGGTTCCATGGTAAAGTTTACTTTAATGTTGACTATCTTGAGGTTTATGAAGATGTTAAGGCACATCTTTTTCTGACCTGTTTCTTAATCTAAAATATAAATGAATAAAAATATTATATGCATGTTTACAACTTTACAGTCATTTGCTAATGAACAGGAGGTGGTGTGGGGGATAAACTTTGAAATAATAGGTTCTCTAGATATTGAAGGGAGTCGAAAAACTTGATGTGGCATCTATTAATGAACTCTGGTACTGTAGGTACATTAAATAATTGATGAAGCTCTGGAGGTTTTTTCTTTCGTAGCGTTGTTGTTCTTACTATTCTTTGCAACATGGTGTCTTGAACACCCTGTAGTTGATGTTTGGCGCCATCTGAGAGGTGAGTGAACAATGGCGCGCAGATAGAGAAGTGCTGGGCAGATAATAGATTTGTAGATGCCAATTTTCAGTCGGAGAGAAAGTGCTGGGGAGGTGAGGAGGTGGTGTAGCCTGTAGGATTTTCTTCTCACCACCCTGCCTTTGTTATAACAGTGGGTCGAGAAGGAGAGATGGCGGTCCAGATGGACCCCTAAATATACTAGTTTTTCTGGAGGGAGCTAGTTTTATGCCAGCCACGTAGAGCTATTTCGATAGTGATGTTCTTTTCTTCGCCTGATGCGAGAACATTACGCAATCCATTTTGCTGGGTTTACTTTGATATTAAGTAAATCCAGCCATTGAACAATCTCTTTACTTGTAGCTTTGGCTTGATGTAGTGCTTTTGTGGCATTGAGGCTACTGCTGTAGATGGCTATGTCGTCGGCATAGCTGATACAGATGATCTAATGTAATTTTTGCCAACTATTTCAGCAGTGTAGATAGAAAATAGTACCGGCGATAAAACTGCCCCCTGAGGGATACCACAGGTGAGGGGAACGAAGTGGGAATGTTCCTCACGAACCTTTACCGAGAGTCTCCTGCCACTCAGGAAAGAAACTATTGTGTTATAGAGCTGCTCTGGACAATCGAGGTCTATGAGCTTATGATATAGGATGCCATGAGACACAGAGTAGAATGCTTTTGTGCAGTCAATTGAGATCATGGCCGTCACCGTATTCTTGTTGAAGTATATATTCACCTCAGGATGGGTTTGATTCGTTTTGGGCTGACAAACATGAAATTGTCTTCTCAGGCCATGGCTGGGAGTGGAGAAGTATCTGAGGTCCTAGATTCTATGTCCTGGTGGTAGTAATTAGCGAACACCTGCCCCTTTCTTAGGGTGTTAGAAGCCTGTCACCTTAGTGCAGGCCGACACTAGAGCTCTTCTTCGTCGCCGATTTTATAAGCCTCCAAAGTTTTCTATAATCGCCGTGAGTAGCCTGCAGTTTATCATGCCAAGTTGCAGTCTTCCACCAGCAAATGAGGTTTCTAATCTGCATCGTGATGGAATTTAGAGCCTTGTTCGCTGCAAGGTCTCTGGTTCTCACATGATGGTTTTTCAGTGTTCGCCTACTTTTAATTAGCACCATTATATGAGGTGGGGGGGGCACTGAAAGTGAGGGGGCTGTGGCTGAAAGGTGGGAATGACGAGATGTGTGGCCTCTATCACAATTTTTGTGAACTGCTGGACGTAACTGTCCACGGCTTCTTCTGATTGGAGGAGCGGCATCTTCTCAGGTAACTGATGGCATACTTTAGTTTTGTAACAGTTCCAGTCTGCCTCCTGATATTTGAATTTAGATTATTTAGGTCCCTCTCGCCTTGTATGTTATAAATGACTGGATGATGGTCTGAGGAGAGAAAATCTAGGACAGAACATCCAGTAATACAGTGGGGCTGTCTAGTTAAGAGGAGATCTATAGTAGATGTGGAGTCGTTGCCGACGTGACGGAAGGTGTGAGTTGACAGGTGGATAACTGTAAAGGCTGTCTTTGTCAGCTCTCTTCCTGCCGGGTTTATTTTCGTGTTATGCCACGAGGTATGCTGAGCATTAAAATCACCCACCAGCCAGTGGTTTGTTTTTGTTCCATAAGCTTCGACAAATTGCCGTAGTTGCTGTATGGACTACAGCCATATACACAGCTGGTAGACAACTGGGCCGTAGTCGACCCTTATGAACAACGGTACACTCCAGTGATGTATGTCGCCTGTTTTATCAAATCCTGGATGGTGAGATGGCTGATAAGATTATCAGTGACATTCATGGGAGGTCGCATTTTCTTCCATGTAATACCATGCCTGATTGCTATGATGACACCACCGTGAGGATCATGCTGGTCATCTGAAATGACAGCATAGCCGATCATGCATGGAGGAGGACCTATTAATCGGGTTTCAGTCAGTACTATTATTGTTTGCTACATCATTGCTAGTATGGCCTCTAGTTCCTCTACCTTAGTAGAGAGGCCGCCACAGTTGTAGTTAAATATGGAGAAGGCTCTCATTGGCTGGAGGACTTCACTACTACTACGTCTACAATTGTAACTAGTTTTTCAACTAAGTTCCCTATGTATTGAAGAAATTTTGTTGCCCAGGGAGTCATTTCTTCAGGGTCTTGAGGGTGCTTTTGGCTGGTTGGGTAGTAGGAAATTTACCTGCTGAAGGGAGGCTTTCTTGCCCTGTTGAAACTTCTGATTGGTCCGTGGTGAATCCGCTGGCTGCACTGGAGTTTTCTTCGCTGTAGAGCTCTCTCGGGGGGCTATCTTCTTTATATTATTATATGATATGTATTATTATATATTAGACTTATATGTATTATTCTGGTTTATATATAAAGTAAAGAAATGTGAGTTTGAGTTTGGTCGGAATATGTTTAATTGTGATTTCTTGTTCCTCTTATTTTTTGTGACATTTCATAATTTGTAATAGTGACTAATTGATAAATTATAAGTGCCATTTATGTAATATTTTAATTCAATTTTTTTTATTTGATTGCCTATATCATTTTTACTGATCTTGTCTAATTAAATATTTTTTATAGAAATTTGAAAACACTTTTCTTTAAATTCTCAGTGATTAAATAATTTGTTAAATTATATTCCGAAAAATAATTATTTATTTTGTAATATCAGCTGAGAATCCATCCTGGGATCAGTTGACCCTCCTGGGGCACATCCAGACTCTGCAATGTGTGTACAATGAATTAGGAGAAAAACTAGGAGATAGAGCATGCTCCTCACCAAATGACCTCCTTGCACAATAAATTGTCAAAAAACAGTACATCCTTAACAAGAACTAAAGCCTTCAATGGTTGTTATATAGTTCAAATGACATCGTCCGAGCCAATAAATGAATACTGCTTTAGAAATTCAATATATATTCACTTCTAAGGTATGGATTCAGGAGAAAAATGTAAAATGTAAAATTCTAAATTGTATATTCTTATTAGCCAAGATGTGTGTGTGAAATGGCCCACACGTTCTCAATCTTCCATTTTTTCAGCATTATGGTTCAAGTTCAAGATGATGCAAAATGTCAACATACTTTCCTAAATTTATAATACCTTCAGTTAAACTTAAGTTTCCATCACCATAAAGGATTTAAGTTTATGACATGAAACATTATTAAATGTATAGAAAAATAACTGTGCCAAACCTTTTTAGACCTTTGAAATTCATACTTTGCTTATATCACTTTGTTAATCTGCTTAATTTATTGCCACCAGACATTTATAATTGGGTGGTGGTTTTTTAATCAATTTAATGTAAAAAAATTAATTTTTATATTTTTGAGATATAAGAAAAAGTGGTGATGTACATATTTGTTTATCTTTGATATTCGTTGTTAGTTTAATAGAGAATATACTTCCTTAAACTGTTAATTATATCCTTAGGTACTTGCTTTAGAACAGCTTTACGCATTGGGGGCCTTGAATCATCATGGGGAGTTAACTAAGTTGGGTCGAAGAATGGCAGAATTTCCATTAGATCCAATGATGGGGAAAATGTTACTTGCTTCTGAAAAGTAAGTCTTTCTGTTTGTTAAAGGTTTTTGTTTTTAAATTTGAATGGAAAAGAAAAATTGATGCAAAAATAGTGCTAAGAAAGCCACTGGGAATTGAATTTTCATATGCATGTTTTAACAGTTACTGTAACATTTAAGTGTTCTTGAACTGTTAGCAGATTTTTTAAACTCAGATCTTTGAGAAAAAGATAATTATTTGGGTCCTAATATTTTTTTTAGATGTTTTAAATGTTTATTTTTCCTATTGTAACATAACCGTAAAACGGAGTAACTTTGGGATACTTTTTAAAGTTTTAAGCTGATTCTATCTTTATTTTTTAAGTTAAAATGCTGAAAAAATTATTAATTTGTAAGGGCAGTCCTCCCCTTACAAAATATGGCAGAACATGGCAGTCTAGAAACAATAGTATTTTACTAAATAAATTTTTAATTTGTCCCCATCTTACCCCATTGATTGGGGTAAAATTGGGACAGTGAATTATTCTATTAGAAACACGACTTTGCACCAATGTTACCCCACAATATTGTATAGGTTCATTATTTACAGAAGAGTGTGCACTAAATTTATCCAACAATACTTTATTTAGGCACACATAAGAACAATTAATTTGTAATAATGGGACAAAATGATTGCAAATCATAATTTTCTAAACAAAATGTTATTGAACAAACAGAATTGTTATTGTAACAAACATTATTTAAACACTTCGTAAAATTGGGGACTCAATGACCCAGTAAGTTTGTTCGTGTTTCTCATCGCACTCGGTTTTGCAATCTGTAGGATAACCCGTTCTTCCTGTCCTAGTTAGAGTACATAAGGACCTTAAGCCACAATAAACAAACAACAATTTCATACAATTTAGTTTTTCATAACTAAAGCCAAGAGTTCGCATGAAACCTGCAGCTCTTTCACTTTGAAAATTACTCGCTAGATAATATTTTGCAAAAGAAAGTAAATCAAAGGTATTAACCAGAAATCCATAGTTTGACACTACAACTATATGCCCTACAATCCGTTCCCCTTCTTACGTTGAAAACAGAATATGATCTCAGATCCAGTGTATTTTTGAATGAATATTCAATACAAGTACAGAATTGTACTTAGAGGCTGCATTGTGTGTCAATAGTTTCTTATTTCTTATTGCTCATAAGGCTTCTTTTAAATTTTCTTTAGTAAGTATAATTTTTTATGGCCTTGTGTCGAGTGCTCCTTTAGGATTTCTAGGCATTATGTTCCAATAAAATCATGAAAAAATGAACCAATGAAAAAAATATATAATATGCAGACCATAGGGTAACTTTTGGATTGTCCCAAAGTTACCCTGGTAACATGAGAAAATTTATGATTAACAGATTATGAAACAAAATACATATAATAACATGATTCCTTCTATATTAAACAATTAAGAATATATCAATTAATGTGTATACATGGCTGAAAGTAATCTGATGTTCGTAGTTCTTGAGGCACAAGAGAAAGTTTCACAAAAACAAAAAATTTTCTGATCGAAAGAAATGAAATCTAGCTGTACAAAGAGTGTTGTGAATAAGTATCCCAAACTTTTGCAATAGCTGAACAGTACAGGTCCACATAAAACACTTGTTTGCGACTGAACCAACGCAGTGTTTCCAACACAGAGTCCCCACAAACTATAATTTACCAGGTGTCCCAAAGTTACCTCGTTTTACAGAATGTGATTCACTGAATGGTAGTTCTGTTTTTTGTGTTCATTATTTATTCTCCTGTCTAGATATAAATGTAGTGAGGAAATAGTTACTATTGCAGCAATGTTATCTGTAAATGGTGCCATATTCTATAGACCTAAGGACAAAGTTGTTCATGCTGATACTGCCAGAAAAAATTTCTTCCTTCCCGGTGGTGATCATCTTGTTCTCTGGAATGTTTATAAGCAATGGGCAGATACTGACTTCAGTACACAATGGTGCTATGAAAATTATATTCAGTACAGGTAAATATTAAATTATTTCTATAATAAATTAAAATAATAATGACAGTGTTGGATCCTGTTTAATGAATTTTTGTTTCTAGTTCTACTGCAAAAAAATTTTGCATTATAAGGAACTAACTGTCCCTTATGATTATTATGTAATATATTGTATTTTGTTAGATCTAATAAAATATGTATATAGGTTTATAAAAAAATATTTTTAAAAAGAGATCATAAAAACATATTATTGTAATGTTGCTAAATGAACTATGTTGAGGGGTAATTCTCAATCTAATTATATACATAAATAATAAATTACAGGTTAGGTTAGGTTGAATTGTTTATGGACACTCAACAGCAAGGGTTTTTAGTGTCCGTCGTTCAATCTATATTATTTCTTTAAATTTTCACTTTTTTTTTTTTTCTTTTTTTATTTATTTATATTTTGTTAAAAAGATTATATTTCTTGAGAAATTGGATGATTTTGTCTATATTTTTATTATTGTCGCCAAGAATAGTTGGGAGATATCTTTGTAATTGCGCTTCCTCAAAATAACTATCCCATAGGGGGCAGTCCTCCAGTATGTGTCTAATTGTTAATTGAGTGTTATTGCATGTTGTACACTTCGGTGGACTGTCCTTTGTTATTAGATAACTATGGGTAAGTCGGGTGTGGCCTATTCTGAGTCTGGTTATAACTACCTCTTCCCTTCTGTTTCTACGGTTGGAACTTTTCCATATTTTTAATCCTTTTTTTACAGTTTTCAGCTTATTTAGTTCCTCTGTATTTTCCCAAAGCTCGACCCAGGCTAGTTTTACTCGATATTTTAAAAAGCAGCAGATGTCGGATGAGGTGTAAATACTTGTAATATGAATCGATGACAATGCTGCTTCCTTGGCAGCCCGATCTGCTGCTTCGTTACCTTTAATCCCCACGTGTGATGGAATCCAAACTAGAGATATGTTTTTATTCAGATCTTTTACCATTGATGCATAAACTTGTGCTTTCCTTACAAGATGGTCTTTACTATAGATGTTTTTTAGTGCCATTAGAGCAGATAGAGAGTCCGTGTATATTACGAAGTTTTCTTCCTCACATTGCATGATATAGTAGAGTGCCGCGCAAATAGCAAAACATTCGGCAGTGAAGCTGCTGGTAAGGGAAGGAAGTTTATACTTGGCAATCCTGGAGGCCGATACGAAAGAGCACCCAACATTATTATTTAATTTAGAACCGTCTGTATAAAGTTGTTTTCTATTACTATATTTTCCTTTATTTTTTGATATTCTGTTAAATACGTAGGTCCTGTAGTGTTATTTTTAGTGAATTTTTTAAGTGTTAATTCTATTGCAGGTCGTTTTGTAGTCCAAGGCGGGTAATCAAATTCATTAGTTATTGGTTCCAAGCAGCTAATTTTTTCTATGTATCTACCAGCCCTAATACCCAAAGGAGCAGGTAGTCTATGGTTTTCTTGAAATCGTCTAGTCTTCGGTTTGAAAATGGGTTTCCATGCTGGGTTGTTATTATTAATTTTTAGCCTTCCAATGTATCCGCAGGCGAGTTGATGTCTTCTCAAAGCGAGAGGAGCTATACCAGCTTCAACACATTAACTAATTACTGGACTGGTTCTGACGGATGGTAGCAAGACGGATACCTGCATGGTGGACTGAATCAAGAGCCGAAAACAGATTTTGATTTGACGATGAGTAAACAAAGCTGCCATAGTCTAGTTTTGCCCTTATCAGACTGGTATATACCTTAAGCATACTTGATCTATCTGCTCCCCACGAGCGTCCAGCCAGAACTTTAAGAATATTCAGTCTCTTGAGTGTTTCTTCTTTTTTAGACATCTAATATGCTCTTTCCAGTTAAGTTTACAATCAAGGATTAGTCCTAGAAATTTAACTTTTGTATCGAAACGTAAGTTCATGCCTCTGTAGGTTAACTCTGGAAAAGGAGTAGGTGTCCTGCGTTTTGAAAAAAGTAGGCATTAAGTTTTTTCGGTAGAGAAGTTTAGACAAGATATCCTTGACCATGCTTCCAAATTCGCTAAACAATTTTGTAGTAATATTTCCATTCTATTTACATTTTTAAATGACAGTAACAGAGCTAAATCATCGACAAATAGAAAAGTTTTGATTTGTTTAGGAATAATCTCAGTAACTTTGTTTATAGCTATTGCAAAAAGAGCACAACTCAAGACACTTCCTTGTGGGATTCCGTTGGTCATTTCTTTTACCGAAGATAGGTGATTACCTATTCTGACTTGAAATGTTCGATTTCTAAGGAAGTTGCGAATGAGCATGAAAAGACAACCTCTAATCCCCCATTCACGTAGCTGATGTAGGACGAGAGATGTCTTCAAATTGTCATAGGCTTTTTCGATGTCGAAGTATATGCCTATGCATTCTTTTTTTTCAGCAAAGCTATTCAGAATCTCATACTCCATTGTTATGAGATGATCTATTGTAGAGCGTCCTGTTCTGAAGCCACTTTGTACGTTCGATAATAAATTATTTTTCTCTAGTACCCAACTAAGCCTTTTTAAAACCATCTTTTCTAGCAACTTGCATACACAGCTTGTGAGTGAGATGGGTCGGTAACTCGAGGGAAACAACTTATTTTTTCCAGTTTTTAAAATTGGTATTATAATTGACCTCCTTCATATCTCAGGAAAGTCCCCTGTTCTCCACAATTGGTTAAAAAATGCAAGAAGCGCGTTCATCGCCGGTATCGGTAGATTTTTCAACATATCATTGTGTATATCATCTACTCCTGGTGAGGATGGTTTCAGCTCTTTTAAACAGGAAAGTAATTCGACTTTGGTAAATGGTAAATTATAAGGGTTTTCATTTTGATCGTCAATGATATCTGTCTCGGTTTCTATTATCGGTTGTGGTTGGGTGGAGTAAATATTCGAATAATATTCAACAAAATGCTCAGCCAATAAATCGGGATTTTGCTCTATTTGGTCATTGATTAGAAGGGTTGGCTGGTAGTCGAAATCTTCCCATAATGTTATTTATCTTTTTCCAAAATATCCTGGGTGGGGTATTTGATGAAATGGTGTTTAAAAATTGTTCCCACGATTCTTTTTTTTTCTCTTTGATTATTCTGCGAGTCAGGGAGCGGCTCATTTTATAGTATATTAAATTCTGAAGAGTTGGTTCTTTTTGGAAGACATTAAGAGCCTTTCTTCTCTTCTTAATCGCTAGTTTGCACTCATTGTCATACCAAGGGACTCTTTTCGATTTGACATTTGTGGAGCTTTTTGGGATTGAAAGTTCCGCCGCTGCTAAAATAGATTTAGTGATTTGATGATTAATTTTATCACTATTGTTAGTGGTTGATATATCAGAGGCTGTTATCAGTAAATTGTTTTGAAAGTTGTCAAGTCTGCTTTTTCCGTTATCCATCTAGCTTGTTTTGTTATGCGGGTATTAATGTTTGGAAAACTGATTACTATGGGGAAATGATCGCTAGAATATTGATCTTGAGAAACTAGCCAATCCAAATGAGTATATAAGCTAGGTGAACACCATGTCAGGTCAATGCACGAGAATGAATGGTATGCTGGACTTAAATATGTTGGCTGTCCTGAATTTAGTATTACCGAGTCAGTGCCATCTATAATTCGCCTAATAGTATTTCCGCGTGTTGAACAGTAGGATGAACCCCAGGAGGTATGATGACCGTTTACATCGCTCATAAAAATAAAGGGAGAATGGGTATTACTCAAAATATTAACCAAATCTACCTCATCAAAATTATCAGGGGGAAGATAAACGTTATAAATGAAAATAGGTATGTGCAGAAAGACCTTGACTACCACTGCTTGTAGGGAGGTATTTATCTGAATTATCTCATAAACGACCCTTTTATGTACGGCAATCAAAACCCCCCCCCCCCACATGCTCTACTTCTATAATCAAAATCGTTTCTGTAGATATTATAATCCTTTAGCGTGAAAGTTTTATTGAGGGGTAACTTACTCTCTTGTAAACATAACACTACCGGTTGGTATTTATTAATAATAAGTTTTAGTTCCTCATGTTTTCCCTTTATACCATTACAGTTCCATTGTATTATGTTGGTTGGACTTGTCATATTAAAAAATAAAAATAAATGTAAATAGATCGGAATTTAGATAAATAATATTATTAATTAATGTAAATTTAGCAAACAGAAATGGAAAACATAAAAATGAAATTAAAAACTACTTACTAATTACTTTCCATTCTTTCTATACTTTGTTCACGTTTTGGTGATTTTTTCCTGGTCTTACTTCGAGTTCTCCTTCCCTCGACTTTTGTCCACCCGGTCTGTTGACCTTCAGGACTCACGTGAGGGTTGGTAGAATCTTCAGACGTCATCTGTACCGAGGGTAAAATCCTCGGTTCAGAGGCGACTTCGCAGTTGGTGGAACGGGCTTCCGAATTTTTTTTTTTTTCGGATATCCCACCAGACGGTTGGGAATTTTGGGAAGTAGGGATTTTTGAAACGGAGGGTAAGGAGAATAAAGAGAAATTTGGGTGAGGAGATGAGGGTGTGGTGGAAGGTGGGACGTGGGTGGGGGCATCAGTGATAGCATTACTGCTGGTGGTAGCTTACTTGACGTAGCTGTTGCTGCAGATTTTCTGAATGTAAATTGATTGTCAATAATTTTTTCAGTTTGTACACTAACAGATTTTTTAGTTTTAACAAATATTAGCGAAGGATATTGGGGTTGTTACCAGGTGCAATAGATCGTATTTTTTCTTTGCAGCAATATATGTTACTTTTTCTGCCTCTTGAATTCTTTTTATTTCCTTTTCTTTAATAAAAACAGGATAATTTTTTGAAAAAGCATCGTGATTACCAGAACAATTAACACAAGTTACTGGATTATTGCACTCAGACCCCTCATGTTTTGTTTTTCCACAAAATTTGCACAATGCTTCTTTATTACTGTATTTTTTGTATGACCAAATTTTAGACAGACGTAACACCGTATTGGGTTTGAAATGAATTGTCTTACTGTAACAGAATGAAATCCTAGTTTAATTTCAGAGGGTAAGGAGGGATTATCGAAAGTTAATAAATAGTTGTTACTGTTTAGTCTTTCATTATTTCTAAAAAAAGTCAATCTTTTAACATCAATCACATTCTGAGGCTTTAGCTCATCTTTTATTTCATTAATATCAACATAATTTAAATCTGGGCACCACACAATTCCTTTACTTAAATTTAATCTTGCATGGGGCTCTACTTTTAAAGGAAAATTACTACATAAGTCGTTACATTTTAAAAGTTTTTCCGACTGAGTGTCAGAAAATACTTCTACTAAAAGTGTGCCGTCTTTCAATTTTTTTATTAACTTAGCCTCACCTATTATGCCTTTTAAACTTTTCTGAATTAAAAAAGGTGAAACCCTTTTAAAATCTAAGCAATTACTTTCATTATCTGTTTCAAGCCTTTTTATAATTAAAAACTTGACACAGTTTTTTCGTTGTTCCCTATAGTTGTAAATTTAAATCTACCTTTCTTTCTTTTCAAAGGTGGGGATTCAGCCATTTTTTTAGCTGAATCATGCAATTATATGGAAAAGAGTAGGAAAAAATAAAAAATTTTTTCACTTTATTTCACTTTATTCTTTTTTTTTTCTTTTTTTTTTTTTTTAAGTATGTTATATATATATATATATATATATATATATATATATATATATATATATATATATACACTAAATAATAGAAAAAAAAAAAAAAAAAAAAAAAAGAAAAACCTTTTAAATAAAGTTTATAAATACGAAAAAGATAGAAAATTAACAATAGAAATATGTATAAAACAAAACTTATCAGTTTGTTGTACTCGGTTAATCCGCAGGAGCTCTGAAACCATACGTCTTCACTCGACCGATTCTAAACACAAACTCTAATAAATTACATATTACATATAAAAAAATTATATTTCAATACTTAATAAAATTGAAAATATAAAAAAATATTTCTTCAAGTTACTTTTAATTATTTTTTTTTTTTTTAAACAATATTTAACAGGAATAATACTTAATTTAAAATAATATTTAACAATGTAATATCGATGCATTAGCTCACAGATGTATTAAGTGTTGAAAATAAAATTTTACAGTAACCAACTTTGAAACTTTAGAGTTCCAAAACTGGTATTACTATTATATTCTATTTAGTTAACATGAGTTATTCAAATTATTTGAACTCCTTAGAATAAGGACCAGCTACAGTGTATTTCTCTGAAATCCGGGTTCTTGGATTTTTTGTTAAGGCCTCTGAGGAGTCAGCCTACCGCATATCATGACAGATATTTCTAATTGTTAAATTAAAAAAGTATATGGTTGATATATAGCAATAAGGTTTAAATTAAATAAATAAATTTAAGCAACTCATTTTTTATTAAAACTCAAGAAACAAACAACTTTAAATGAACAAGTAGATCCAAAATTATATTAATGAAATATGTATATGAAAATGAAATACATTTTAAGATTTTTTTTAAAAAATCGGTTATGGTCATCTGATGAGAGGATTTAGAGGAATGTTAATATATAATTTATTTTGCAAATTGCATTATGTCCAACAATTGCAGGCAGTTTTTACTCAAACTCCTCTAGCTCATTTACGGCGATAAGAGCTTTACCAAAAGTTTTTATTTTCAATTCCCTTTCATATTCTGGAACTGCTGCTTCAGCTTCTCCATCGGATTCGGTTTCTGTGCTCATGATATCAACAGCTTTGATAACGTCTTCGAATAACGGGAGGTTATCATCGAAGTGTAACAAATCCTCAATTTTCACGTCCAGGTTAACTCTGTAACATAGCTCAGGCAACTCCTCATCATGGTCAGTTGTATACTGCAAGTCTTTTTGAACATTCCCACTTGGAAATCCTGCTTTAATAAAACAGTTGGTGACAGTAGATAAAAATATGCTTTTCACAGCTTTGCTAATAAAATCTTAACTGCGTGGAAGATATTAATTACCTTGCATAGCTCTGCAACGTTTGTGCTATCATTCAATTTTAAGACTAGTGATTTTAAAAGTTGTCTTCTGTAAAAGCATTTGAAATTTTGAATAACTCCTTGATCTAGGGGTTGAGTAAAACTAGTTTCAACTGCTAGACATTCATCTTCAGTTCTAAAACATACATTTTTTCAACACCTCAGTACTATGTTACATAGATTATATATATTAAAGTTTTTAAAAAGGTAAGACAAGAAATCAAACATGAGCACCCACCTTAAGCATTTTAAGAGGTAACTAAAACAGAGGTGGGCTTCTCACTGAATTCGTGAGAAGTAGAAGGGGGCAGGTAGGTTAAATTTTTGTGATTTACTATGGAATTTCCCTTATGACTCATAGGATTTTTCCGTTCCTATGGGAAACAAATTTAAAATGGGGCTATTAGATATGTTTATCTGATCATTTAAACAAAAATCTGGATCGGTTTTAAACGATTTTATTATTTCTAGTGATTCAAAAATATTTAATTTTAGGCTATTTTCTACTTGATGTAGTATTTTACTCCCGAGTCTTTATTAAATTTGTGGTTATTTTCATTTAGATGGATAGCGAAATTGGAGTTTTGGGTCTTATTAGTGTATGCTCTTATATGTTCTTTTGCTCTTTGACTTACTGATCGTCCAGTTTTCCCATGTATTTTGCTTCACAGTCATTACCGCTTTTTTGGAAAGGGAACACCCCCAAAGGATAAAGCTACCCCGAAGAAATATATTTTGATATTATACTATGGCCCCATATCCACTAAAGTCGGGAAATAATTTAAAAAATTAAGTTTATAAACCCTGCATTTAAATTAGATAAACCATTGTCATCATACTTCCCTTAACCTAAAGACAAAATAGACCCTTTCCAAGAAAGCGTAATAATCCACCTGAGTGAAAGCCATGAAAGGAATTGCCGGCATATAAATTCTGTGCCAGGCATAGGGTTCGTGGCTTCGGAGTGCAAAGGGTTAAAATTGCATGAATAATAAAGGATTTTTTAAAGGAGGCAGTTCGATGAGATGAGATGTACAAATCAATGGGCTGAGATCTGGTATTCAAAAGATAAATGGAAGAAAGAAGAGCAAGGATGTCATAAATGTATTAAGGTTTCATTGGACTAGAAAGGTACCAAGGAAGTATTCTCTTTGAAATCTTGGATAAAGCCACTTTAACTCAGAAAACCGGTATGTGAACCAAGAGCCTAGGGATCTCAAAAATGAATCTTATAAAGGAATCCATTAATCTCTTCAGCCTCATTTCGATCTCACGATACAGTCCTCTGTATAAAGTGCATCTCATAACTATAAAAACACTTGTTTTTATTCTTTAATTTGAAGAATTCATTAGAAACTAAAACTTAAACGTATCTATTATTTGGGTAATTTGAATGAAAGATTTAATTGTTTTTATTTTTACAAATTTAACCAGAAACATAAATCTAAAAGAAATAACAAAAATAATGCTGCCCATAACTATGAAACCAACTGGGTAAACAGAATCTAAAAGTAAAAATATTTTTAAAAAATCTTAATCCTCTTATTGTGACGACTGAACGCCGTGCTTTAGTCTCTTTGTTTTCCAACCAAGATGCCTCGGGGTAAAGTGCTTTCCGAAAAAAAGGGAACAAATTTGGCTTTCACGGAAGAAAATTTATTTCTTCAAGAAATCGCTAGAAGACAGCGGAGATCCCATAATTTGGTGAGGAACTTTTTAGCAAACAAGCAAAATTATAGTAAAAATCGAAAAGGTGGCCCTAAGAAGAAGCTTTCAGTACATTGTGAATAAAGAATCAATAACATCGCAAGCAATTCTGTTAAAATCATCTCAAAAATGATTTCTGACCTTCAACTGAAAGGTTTGAGGGCTACGGTATATCGTGTCCTAAAATGCAGCAAGGTTATTAAATGCATAAAGTACCTAAACTTTTGCCTCGCCACATCGCAGCAAGGTTGGAGTTTGGACACGAAAATATTTTGACTGATTTGGACTCAATGATTTTTTCAGATGAAAAAAAAATTAATTTAGATGCTCCGAATGGTAATAGATATTATTGGAGAGATCTGAGAAAACACCCTTTAATGTTTTCTAAGAGAAATTTTGGCGGTGGGAGAGTGATAGTTTGGGAGGTATTTTGTTCAACCATAATGTTAATATTTGCATTCCCTTCCTTTAAAATGAAAGTAAAGAGTAGATAAATGTACTTGAAAATCAATTTTTACCATTCGTCGAAGACAACGGTCACAAGCAATGGACTTTTCAGCAAGATAATGCTGCAATTCACGCAAGCCGAGCAACCAAAGCATGGCTCTCATCTCACAACATTCCTTTATTTTTTTTTTTGCCAGCTTGTTCTCCTGATCTGAACCCTATGGAAAACTTATGGGGTATCATTGTGAGATAAATTTATGCCAAAAACAAACATTATGAAAACGTGACGTAACTAAAAAGTGCCATCAACAAATCGTGGGACGAAATACTGAAGGAAGTTATAAAAAATTTAGTTATGAGTATAGAACGAAGACTTTTTCAGGTTGCTGAAAAGAAAGGAGGTGTCAAAGATTATTAACAATAACATTAACATTATAAAAAATAACATAAAATGACTTTTTAAACTTTGTTTTATAGTTATGAGACAGTATTATTTTTGTTATTTCTTTTAGATTTAAGTTTTTTGTAAAATTTGTAAAAATAAAAACAAGTTTTAGTCATATTATGTCTTTCATTAAATGAACCTAACTAACAGATATGTTAATTTTTTAGTTTCTACTTAATATTTTAAACTAAAGTATAAAACAAAGTAGTTTTATAGTTATGAAACGCACTTTATGTCTACCTATCGACAAAGTAGTGTCTTTAGATGTTGCCCCATATATCTATGGGACAACATCTAAAGATTTTAATGATTTATCTAAAACAAAAGGAGTCGATAAGAGTACATTACACTTTGGTTTATCTCTAGTTCTCAGGAGTTGAAAAAATTTTGTATTTTAGAACTGAAGATGAATGTTAAACGTTCGAAACTAGTTTTCTAATATAATCTCCCAATAGAAGTGGCAATTAATTCATCAATCCTAATTGTATTCATCCTTCTATACCATCATGCATACCTCAAGTGATTCTGAAGCCAGCCAATTATACATGTATTAGCAAATAATAATTAAAACTATATCACCAAAAAAATTGCATACTTATTGAAATATATATGAAATATAGGGGTGTATCAAAATATAAGAAGGAATTAGGAAAAATCACGTTAGAAGTAAGGCAGAGGAAAAGCAATTATAAACACCAATGTGGGATCTTAATCCCCTAACATGGGGTATTTGTACCAAATTCTTGCACAAAATTATTTTATGTATTAAATTATCTCCAAATTACTGCTTATAATGTTAGGTAGTGTTAGTAAACGATTTAATATCATGAAATGACATAAATCAACGTGTTTTATTTTTAGAAATTATATTTCACAGATAATAATAATAATATCAATAATAATATTTTTTTAATTATTATTTATTTTTTTCCTGTTGTAATATAACCGTAAAACGGGGTAATAACTTTGGGACACTTTTAAAGTATTATGCTGATTCTATCTTTATTATATAAAATTTTAAATTTAGATATTAGAAACATGACTTTGCACCAATGTTACCCCACAATATTGTATAGGTTCATTATTTACAGAAGAGTGTGTACTAAATTTATCCAACAATACTGTATTTAGGCAACAATTAATTTGTAATAATGGGACAAAATGATTGCAAATCTTGACCTTCCCACCCTGAATAGGTTGGTAAACTGTAGGATTACTCATCCTTCCTGTCCTAGTTAGAGTACATAAGGACGTTAAACCCCAATAAACAAACAACAAAGTTGTACAGTTATCCTAGTTAACCGAAGCCAAGAGGTCACTGTAAACTTGCAGCTCTTTCACTCTGAAAATTTCTTGCTATCTAAGATTTTACAACAGAATGTAAATCATAGGTATTGATTGGAAATCTGTATTTTGACACGACCACAATATGTGCTAATATCTGTTTTCCTTCTTCCATTAAAAATGGAATGGAATTTCAGATTCGGTGTATTTTTTGTCTGACCTTGTGCCAAGTGCTCTTTTAGATTTTATAGGCATTATTTTCCAATAAAACCAATTAATAAAATGTATAATATGCTGATCATAGAGTACCTTTGGGATTGTCCTATAGTTACCCCAGTAACACAAGACAATTTACAGATTATGAAATAAAATACTTTTAATAACATGTTTCTTTTTATACATTAAACGCATTAAATGTGTATAAATAGCTGAAGGTACTCTGAAATTTGTAGTTCTTGAGGCACAAGAGAAAGTTTCACAAAAACAAAATTTTTAAAATCAATGGAAAGAAATGAAATCTAGCTGTACAAGTGTAGTGAACTATTGTCCCAAACTTTTGCAATATAGCAGCATAGTACAGGTCCATACAAAACACTTGTTTGCAGACTGAACCAACACAGTGTTTCTACCCGGAATCCCCGCAAACTATAATTTACCAGGTGTCCCTAAATTATATTACAGCATATTACAGTAAGTCCCTGATAGTAGATACATGACTTGCTCTACCATTGATGCCAATCTTCACAGTTGATTGCTGACATCAAGTATAGTTAAGGAATCAGTAACAACACCATCTTCCCATTGCAGTTTAGGTCTTCCAGTACGCTTGGCAGATATTTTCTTCCGATTCATTCTGGCAACATGACCTGTCCATCGTAACCGGGAGAGCTTAATAAACTAGCAGATATCCATAACATTGTACAAACTTTGGATTTCCACCTTGGACCTTCTTCTTCAGGCACTTTCCGAGCATACACAGTCAAAGATTCTCTGGAAAATTTTCCTTTCAAACCTGTAGAGCGAAAAACTCATTGTTCTTTGAAATAGGTGAGAACAGGGTTGAATAGTGTTTTATAAATTCTTAGCTTAGCATTCCGAGACAAGATGCTGCTCCTCAAGTGCTGCTGTTGAGCAAAATAGCATCGATTGGCTGCCATAATTCGCTGTTTAATCTTGTCATTGATGTCATTTCGGGCATTAATCTGCATGCCCAGTATACAAATTCCTGGACCACTTCGATGTCATGTTGTCCTAACTTCACATATATACCAAATGACGGACTAGGGTGCTCGATACACATGTACTTGGTTTTGTCTCCATTGATGGATAGTTCTAGTCTCTTCGCCAAATTTTCTATTGCAGCAAATGCGTGTTATACAGCTTCTAATGATCTTCCGACTAGATCTATATCATGGGCATATCCAAGAATTTGTACACTTTTGTTTAGAACTGTGCCTCCTGTTTGGATTCCAGAATCTCTTTTGGCTTTTTCCAAAGAAAGATTAAATATAAGGCAAGCAAGACTGTCTCCTTGTCTCACACCTGCTGTTATGTCAAAACCTCTTAACAATGACCCATGCATTCTTACAAAGCATTTATCACCTTCCATTGTCAATCTCACCAGTCTAACTTCTAGGGTATATTCATTTCCGTCTTGGCCATATCTGCATAAGGAATCAATCTCTTGTATAATATGTTAGATATAATTTACTTTTCCGTGATTAGCAAGCCATCTTTTGCTTTGCATGCGGGAGTCCTGGGTTGAAATAATTTTCTACCTTCATTCACTTTTGAAAGAAATTTCTCGCTTTTTTTTCTTTGAAAGATTTTTCTATATCCTCCAACTTTTTATTTTGCCATCTTCTCTTCTTCCTTCGTGAACGTGCTTCTTGCGTTGCTTTATATTCCTCTACTGAACTTCTGTGTTGTTAAATCATGTTTTTATAGGCCTTGTTCTTTCCACCTGTTACAGCAAGGCATTCCTCATTAAACCATGGTCTATGTTTTTGTTTGCCCTAGAGTCCCAGAATTTCCTCTGCTGTCTCAGCTAACGCAGCTTGGCACGATTGCCATCTTAAATTGAGACTTGTTTCCTGGTTTATGCTTTTCAACTTAGGGCCAATGGTTTGGGAAAAACGTTCACTAAATTCAATATCCTTTTGCTTTTCAACCTCAAATCAAGGTTGTGTGTTTGGATGTCTTCCTGTTACTAGTGATATTCTTGCTCTGATCCTGACTATTAGTAAAATTGTACCACCAGCAACAAGGACCTGTATCTGTTAATGATGAGTATATTGTCTATTCGCGACGCGGTAACTTGTCTATTTCATCAAATGGCAAATTTTTGCCATGTGGCGAGGTTTATATTTTTATGAGGGAAGCAGTTACTTCCAACTCTTAAACTTTTAGATAAAGTAAAGTTAACCATCCTTTGACCATTATTGTTCATCGATTCGTGTAGCCAATACTTGTCAGAACAGTACAATCTTGATAATCCGAAACATATGGGGTCACGCAACCATCGGATTATCAAAGAATTCCGGATTATCGAGAGTAATAGAAAAAAAAAAGAATGAATGTATTTAGATATGCTTATATATTATAGAAATAAATAAAAACTAAATGTAATTTTACCAGGAAAAATAATCATTTTTTGTTTCTTGGCATTATATATTTTATCAAAAATTCCTTCTTGTAGACATTTAAGCACCAGGACATCATCGTTTGGGACCGCCATTCTCTTCGGCCCATTTGGTGTACATATTAAGAACTTTGAAAGCTTCCCTGTCGGAGATGGTTCGCCGATTCGAACCCACAGATTCGTCTTCCGGGGATTGAATTTGGTCGAGAATTTCTTCCTCAGACAGTGACTGAAAATTTTCCTCGCTTGTTCCTTGAAGCCAATCAGTGATATCCTCGTTTGTCAAGATAACACTTGCCTCACATTTCTCGGAAAGCTCTTGCACAAATTGGGAAGTCAATTCTAAAGTTGAGTTGACTTTTTCAGGATGATCACCATGACTTGTGATTTGAAAGCAGGGTGTGTTGGCCAAATCCTCCACAAACACTGGATAGTGTCACTTTTAACTTTATTCCAGCTGTGAGCTAGATTGAAAACGACATCTTTAATGTTGTTGTTATTTCAATAAATTATTCCATCAGTTTGTTTTATTATATCACAAAGGAGCGATTTTTTGTAATTAATTTTTATCTGCTGGATTACATTTTGGATCATAGGTTGCAAGAGTGGTGTCGTATTTGGAGGCATGTAGAGGAATTTGCTTATCTTCGGAGTGTAGATCCTCTTCTTTAGGGTCTCCAAGAGTGTTATCCAAAAGGAGCATAGCTTTAGCAGGCGAGTGATGGTCTTTTGAAAATTTTTTCAGATTCAGTAGTACCGAGAATTTTTGTTGTTTACATCTCGTGGTGAACATGTGATTGTGTGTCCCGGAAGACGCCGGATTACCGAACGTGCTGGACTAACGAACTGTCAGATTATCAAGATTGTACTGTAATTGTTTGGTATATTGCTTCCTTACCTACCTGAGCATTGTAGTTTCCGAACACCAACTTTATGTAGTATTTCGGGCATTCATCAAAACACTGCTCAAGCATATCATAGAAAAAAGTTTGTTTTTCTAATTTCTTTTATATTATTATTATTGTTCAAGCTAATTATTTTCTTTGATTTTTAGATCCATGAAAAGAGCTCGAGATGTTCGAGAACAACTGGTAGGTCTAATGCAACGTGTAGAAATGGACTTTATTTCTAATCCTACAGATACTATTGCAATACGAAAAACAATTACTTCTGGTTATTTCTACCACATTGCAAGGCTTTCTAAGGGAGGTCATTACAAAACTGTTAAACATAATCAAACTGTAATGATCCATCCAAACAGTTGTCTATTTGAGGATCTTCCTCGCTGGGTTGTGTATCATGAGCTTGTCTTCACTACCAAGGAGTTTATGAGGCAGGTACTGAAAATATTTCATTAATATTATTTATTTTTGTATTTGGTAAGATACCTGCTTTTGTGTTGTTTTTGAAACATTATCTTATATGCTACTGGTAGAGATACTCTATCATAGAATATTTATTCTACGTTGGAGTGTTGTTTTTTTTATTATATTTTTTTTTTTTATAGTATCGATTTGTTTTTGGAAAACAATCACCACTAAGCCAGTATTCCACAATATATTTATACATCACAAACTAACATCCTTCTCTTCATCCAGTCAATGCCTCTCCTGCCGAATTTCCTCTTAACACTCATAAGTGTACCTTGGGGTCTTCTGCTCTCGACATTGGTCTCACATGTTATTTTGCTACCTGATTCTCTGCCTTATGGGAGACAATGTCTGAACTATATCATTGTGTTCCTCAGTGATAACCAGCAGCGGTTGTTGGCACAAGTATGTTTCCGACTCGATCCCTTCTTGTTCTACCCTTCATTCTTCTTAGGTACTTCATTTCCATGAACTGAAATTGACTTTGGGAGAAAGGTGTTTTTGTTATACTATACAATATATCATATGATTTTTAATAAATAAATATGGGAGAATTATTGCTTTTGTAATTACACCTTAGTGTTTTTGTTTTTTTATGGTTTTCTGGTGTTCTTTGACACTTCTCTTTTGCCCAAAAAACCTTGTTTTAGGGAGTTGAAGCATCTTGCTGTGCATTTGACGTTTTATTTGATCTGTCCATCTACCCAACCTTACTCATTTAGATGCGGACCAAGATTTTCCCTCACAAAAATATTAGACTTTCACCTGTGTAACCCTAGATTATGTAAACTGCAAATAAGAGGCACTTTCTTTAACTACTTGATCATAAATGTGCATACTCCTACCAACGATAAAACTAATGATGAAAGAGATGATTTCTACGATCTTCTAGAGTAGGCTTATGCAGACTGTCCTAGGCATGACATTAAGATAGTCATGGGTGACATGAATGCAAGAGTGGGTAAGGATGAAATATGCAATAACATTGGAAGACACAGTTTGCATTAAGAACATTCTGATAATGGTTTTAGGTTGATGAACTCTAAAATAAGTCACTACATGATTATAGGAGGTACTTATTTCGCTCATAAAAATATGCATAAGGGTACCTGGACATCACCAAATAGATCACATTTTAATCGATAAACGACACTAGTCAGACCTATTGGACTTAAAAACATAAAGAAGTACTAATGTCAATAGCGACCATTTCCTCCTCACTGCGAAGCTAAGCTAAAATATCTAAAATTAGGAATGAAAAAGGAGTCAGAACCATCAGATACAATACAGAAGCATTAAAGGATCAGATTGTTAAAAAGAAATTTGAAGACAGACCTGACGAGAAGATTAGAGAACCAGAGAGATGGAACTAATAGGACTGATGTATAAGAAAGGTGGTATGGTCTAAAGAAAACTCTGATGGATGTGACAAAGGAAACTATCGGAATAAAGCAGACTAATAGGAGAGATGAATAGTTTGATAGAGAATGTGTGGAGGTGAATGAGAAGAAAAATGAAATGTACAGGCTGATGATGCAGAGAATACGTACCAGAGTAGCTCTGGAGGAATAATAAAGAGCAAGGAGATGCGAAAAGAAAATACATAGAAAAAGAGCTTATTCATGAAGAAACAACTGGAATCAATTGAAGAATATAAAAGTAAGAAGCTTAGTAGAGACATGTTTAAAAAAGTAAACAACATGAGATAGGAATTTAAACCTAGAATGACTGAATGTAGGAGAATAAATGGGAAAATCATCGGTGACACTCCTGGGGTCCTGAATAGATGGACAGAGCATTTTGGTGACCTTTTGGGGATCAGAGAGGATGTACTAGTAGAAGACTAAGAGGGAGACAACGAATATGGATGATGGGGAAGAATGGATACCAAGTTACGATGAGGTCATTGAGGCAGTGGAGAAAATAAAAAATAATAAAGCAGCAGGATCCGATAGCATACCAGGTGAGTTGATCAAAAACGCTGGAATGGACTGGCTTAAAGAACTTACACACCTAATGGAAAGCATATGGCTACAAAATAGTATGCCTGAAGAATGGAATAATGGGGTTGTGTGCCGGATCCATAAAAAAGGTGATACTCTTATCTGCAGCAACTACAGAGGTATATCTCTCCTGAGCACTGCCTATAAGATTCTGTTAAATATAATATTCCAAAGAATGCTTCCATATGTTGAAAATAGATCATAAAAATATCATCATGAAAATACATCAAAGGAAAATCTACGAAAGATCAGATCTTCACTCTTCGGCAAATTTTAGAAAAGACATTTGACTATGGAATAAGTACTTATCACCTTTTCATAGACTTCCAAGCAGACTACAAGAAAATGCTATACAAGGCTATGAAAGAACTTAATATCCCTCGCAAGTTGATTGATATGGTAAAAGTTGCCCTGACTAATTCTAAATGCCAAATTAGAGTCCAGTCTTGTCTATCAGAGCCTCTATGAACAGTAAATGGACTGAAGAAAGAAGATGCTCTAGCCTACCTACTATTCAGCTGGTAAAAAAAAGTAATTAGAGATTCTCGTATACAGACAGATAGCCACATCTTTAATAAAGGAATACAGTTGCTGGCTTACGCTGATGATATATTGACATAATAAGCAGAACTGAAGGTGACCTCAAGGAAGCTTTAAAGCATTGGAATCATCAGCGCTACAAATGGGACTCATGATTAATGAAGAAAAAACAAAATTCGTGGTAGTAGGCACTAACTTTGCCAGCCCATATCTCCAGATAGATGACTACTATTTTGAAAAAGTTCAAGGCTTTGCCTATCTTGGCAGTTATATTGTCACCGAAAATAGCTCCTCAAAAGAAATTGAAAAGAGAATCGCTGCTGCTAACAGGAGATGTTACGGTTTGTCAAGATGCTTCTGGTCGAGATTAATCTCCTGGGATACTAAGGTCATGCTGTACAAAACATTGGGAAGGCCAGTCCTGATATATGGCTCAGAGTGTTGGACCCTTAAGAAATCAGATGAACAAAAACTAGAAATATTTGAACAGTTGATCCTGAGGCAAATTTTTGGGCCTGTATTGGAGAATGAGGTCTGGAGAAGACGTTACAATAGGGAGTTGTATCAACTATATAAAGATCCCACAGTAGTCCATATGGTCAATATAAATAGGCTCCGATGGGTCAGGCATGTAGCAAGAATGGAAAACCATAGAATTCCTAGGAGAATCATGCAGCATAGGATGGTCGGTAGCAGAATGATTGGACGGACAGGGATGAGTGGAGTAAGTTCCTTGAGGAGGCCAGGGCTCGTTCTGTGCTATAGCACCGAGAATGTACGTATGTATGTACTTTCACCAATAGTCTTTCACAATCTTTTGTAATCACCTAAGTCTAGCTTCCATTTGTTACTACCAGTCTAATTAACTGTCTTAATCTTTTTAACTTCTGCTATCCATTTTTTTCTGTCTATTACACAAAACTTTTTTTTTCATCTGGAGTGCCTTTATACAATCTCTGAGGCACTCTACTGTTTTCCATTCTTATTAGATGGCCAAACCATTTATCTCTGGATTCTGATGTTAACTGGGATGTTAAGATCTTTGTATTTATTATACAGATCCTTATTTTTCCTGTGGTGTCAGATTCAATCTTAGCATAGAAGTTGTACCAACATCAGTAGCAACCTCTTTTACGAGCCTTTGTTATCAGCTTTCAATAAAGTTTTATAATATTACCTCACGTCTAACTTGAGCATTATCATTCTTCCTACTATACTTTCTTGGCTCATATAACAGCTCCTGATATTGTTAATTATCTTGTAAACGTTTTGGGCTTTATTATTCACTCTTGTATTCTCTATTGCTGCAATGTCCTTATTTATGACCTCTCCATTCTTCCTTCTTTCTTTATTATTTGCAGTGGTTCTAGCTTCTTTTTAGTCTCTCCAATTTTGCCCTTAATTCTTCCTCTACTTTTCTTACTACTTGGGGTACCTTTATAGAGTTTCTTGGGCATCCTGCTGATTTCATTCTTATTAGATGGTCAAACCATTTGTCTCTGGATTCTCATGCTCACCTATGTTTATTTTACAGATCATTATTTTTCCTACACTGTCATATTTCTTCTTAACAAAGAATTTGTCCCAACATCTATCCTATACGGAAAATGTTTTATCTGCTTGGTCTAAAGCTGCGTTATTAGAGGCCTTTGACGAATTTTAAAAGGCTGTAAGAAAATTGGGACTACATATAAATGATAAGACAGGATGGCTTGTAATTCCTTGAAAAGCCAGGAATTATGCTGGAATTTCGTCACCAGAAAAAAAAAAAAAAGTGTGGATTATGCTTGGATTTTACAATTCACCTCAAATTTCAAGCTTTTGTAAGATAATCGAAAAATGGGATTTATTTACTCATCATTAATTTAAATGACAATATTAATAATTAAAATAGCTTAAATAATTAAACGCTTTAAGTTAAAAGAGTACAGCTTCACAAAATTATATACATGTAATATTGTAGATCCAATAAATGTTTCTGAAGATCATGTTCACTACCGAAACATGTAACTAAATTTTTTTTTTTTTGTAGGTTGCTGAAATTGAAAGCAAATGGTTGCTTGAAGTAGCACCACATTATTATAAACCTCGTGAATTGGAAGATTCTACGAACACAAAGATGCCTAAAGTATTAGGAAAGACTAGAGCACAGCTAGGGGAACATTAAACGTCTATTCATGATTATTATGAACTAGTATAATTAATGTCTTTGTATATACTTATAAATATATTAAATATAAAGTTTCTTATTTATAAATAAGAATTAAAGAAACTAATTTTTAATTTAATTATCTCTTCTTTTTTATTTTATTTTAAATATAAAACTTAATTTTCTCTTAAAATTTTTATTTAACATTCTTTAGTTATCAGTGTATTAAGCCTTAATCTGCTCACTCTGAAGTGGTGACAAAAGTAGATACAATAACACATCAGAATCCGCGCATTGCCACAGGTGCCTTTCGGACAAGACCTCAATCTGGACTATTCCTGCTAAAATTCTACAGGCAAATACTCGCAGTTAGCTATTTATTCAGAATATATTTACAGTCCACACACCCTTTAGTCCAGACAATGAGTGTGCTGAAATGAGGGGTGTAGTTTGCATGAAATATGCGATAATTTTTTATTTCATAGGTAAACATACTAAAAGTTCCCACACCTGGTTGTGGGGGTAGCATATGATGGGGGGAGGGGAAAAGGCCAAATTTTTTTATTATGATTATATCTCAGAAATGGTGGACTCTAGAAAGATATGTTTTAAATAAAAATGAAAGGTTATTAAATTTCCTATAAAATTGTTTCTATACATATTTGCCGAACTTCCAAGGGTTTTTGAGATATATGTTATCGAAAATCGATAATTTTCAAAAAATAAATTATTTTTACCTCACTTTTTCTCAAACATTTGCTTCTAGTGACTCCCACAACTGTTTCAGGAAAACTGTTATAGACAAAGTTGTTGAGTATTGAATTTACTTTAATTTTTTATATATATGTCTATGAAAAAGTAGCTGTGGATCCATTCTTGCTTTTTCAGAGAATGTTCAAGAAATAGGATGAGGATTTGAAAAATTATATGCAAAATGTTGACAAGGACCTTGATTTAAGAACTTTTAATTTGTTGTTTATGGGGGAATCCTAGTTCACAAAGAGACAACTGTATCAACTATTTGTGATAGCTACATTACTGAATACCTATTACAGCAGAAGAGTTTGTACAGTGTTTTTTTAAGGGTACACTGAGACCATAGAGAGCACAAATGCTGCTGATCTGAGTTGTCAATATTGGCTCAGGAGATGCGTCGCCATTAATATTAATTTGGAAAGTGAAATGAGGTCAAATAAGAGGATTTCCTTTCCAACTTCCATAATAAGAGTCACCTAATAAACCTGCTGATGTAGCTGCGGACTAAATGGATATAAATGCCCCAAGCTTTAGGTGATACTGATGATATTGCGAAGACAGCTGTCTATAGATCAAAAAATTCCTCAGTAGCTGTTCAACTCGGCTATTCTCTTGATGGCCAAACTCCAATTGATTGTGACCTTCTGCTCTTAAAACCTAGAAGAAAAAAGGTCAACCTAGAAGAATACAGTCAAGGAGGACTGTATGTTTCTCACAGCAGGAGTTGCAAATGAAGAACAACACTCATTTCTTATTCTCACATGCATCGCAGGCTGCGTCTTAACATCCATAGGATATCAAAAGAGTAAAGTGGATTTTATCCAAATGTACCAGAAGTCCAAAATCATACAACACGAGCTGAGGTATGAGGCAGCACTTCTTCATCCCCTGTCTCTATCGAGATAATTGGGGTAATGAGTACTCCTTCATGGTAAGGCGCTCCAGCCATAGAAAATTCCCTCAGCAAGTTCCGCTGTTAATCATTAATTAATAATCTCAACTCTCCCTCCAACTGAAGTAGCTGTCAACTACATTTTGTATGTACCACCAAATACACCTGTGGTTAGGGGAGGAACCTAATGGCGGGCGGGACAGAGAATTGAGGTTGGGAGAGGTGGAACGACCAATGATTTTCAAAACTCAAATTTGGATGCTACTCCTGATGAAATTTTGAAGATGATTTTTTGCCAAAACGAAAGGATGTCACAGTGGCAAGTTTAGTTGGGGGAAAACATCTTTAAACTGTTGTTATCACATAACCGCATTGCAAGGGCAGTTGCAACAATGGAGTAAGAATAATAATTCATGAAGGAAGTAAAATAAATTAAAAATATATTTTATTCTATGAGTCTATTTCTATTTTATATAAGTGGCAACAAAAACATTGATGACGAAGATGATAAATCTTAAATGCTAATATTATCATTATATCATTCAGTTTTTGAATTATTATTAATACATGTAAATATTTTCATTATTATTGTATGATTTGTAATGATACAAATAACAGTTATAACTGTAAAGAAGTTTTGATGAACTTTCGATCCAGTTGAAAATAAAGTAGCAAACGCACATGAAATAAAAATAGCCTTTTATTTATGCAAAAGAAATTGTATACATGAATCAACAATAAATATTCAAAATATATTATCAAGAGAAAAGAAAAAAATATAAAAGTATTTTTTGTTTAAATCTTTTGTTCTATAAGCAAACGCACATAAGTCATTTTAATAAAAATTTAAAGATGAGAAATGGTCATGGGAGGCACTAGGAGTAAATGTGTGAGAAGAAGTGAGGTAAAAATGATTTTTGTTTCAAAACTTATTTTCTTAAATTCTACAGAGTTTATTTTCTGTTCATATTGTAGCTAATTTGGTATAGTTTAATTTCTTAAAATAACAAGTTTTTCTTTAAAACCAACCGTTCAACAGATATTTTGGTGCTTAGATTTTTTATTAGTCTTTTTGATGCTTGGACAGCAGTGGGGCTACAAGCTTCAAAACTTAGACCTTTTTTTTTTTTTTAGAAAAAAAATTTTATTTTGAAACAAAGTCCCTTAAGAATAATAGTTACATGACAGACCATAAGTTAAATCTGGCCTAGAGATTATAAATATAATAGATTTCTGAAGTTGAATCTAGTAAAGGATGAAGAAGAATAAATGATGATGAAAAATAAAGATGAAAATTATTTCAATGATAGAGAAAACATCATAAGAAGATTGTTTAAACAGGCTAAACTTTTATATCCGATATGCTTGGGAGAAATTCATTAAAGCATCTATATAATTAGATAGCATCCGACTGGAGGGAGGAAAGGTGTTGGAAGAGGAGTGTTTTAAAAGTTCCGAGGGAGGATGCATTACAGATAGAAGGAGGGAGAGAATTCCAAAGAGTCGTGGAGCGGGCAAGAAAGGATCATTGGAATCCAGTAGTTCTGTAGGATGGGGTGTAGAGATCAGAGAGATGGGACCTTTTAGGAATAAAGTAGGGAAGTTGGTGTTTGATCGAAGGAGTGATTGAGATCCTATTGCAATTGCTTGAGTTTTAGCTGCATTTAAAGTCAATTTATTCAGGAATGCCCAGGCACAGATTTCATCCAGGTCTTGCTGAATTTTGGAAAATGCAGTTGATAATTCGGTTGGAGAAAAGGAAAGATAAATTTGAGAATCATCAGCATAGAGGCGGTAGGAACAATCATGAATGGAGTTAGGAAGGTTATTTTTATAGGAATTAAACTAGAGAGGAGAGATGCTAGATCCTTGAGCTACGCCTGATCGCAAAGTGAGGAAAGAGGATGAACCTTGGTTGGGAATGGTAACTGATTGAGAACGGTGGGAAAGGAATGAATAAAACCGGATTGGAACGGGTCAAGTAAATTGGAATCTTCGAGGTAATTGGAGATTTGGGATTGTACTAATCTTTCTAGGGGCTTAGAGAGGTTAGAAAGTATGGAGATCTTTATCTGTCCTTTGGTAAGTATACAAGCACAACATATAAAAAAAATCAAAACTACCTGACCTTTTGCATACCTAAATCTACAGCTTGTTGATTGGACTATATAGTTTATAAACATTTATCATATTATTGTTTTTTTTTTATCTGTTACATTTTTTTTTTGTTTTACCAAAACAAATGCCATTGATGGTAAAGGCATTATGTTTTTTAGTGTTTTAATTTAAATATTGGTAGTAGAAAAATCACATAGTTGAGTCATACCTATCAACTTAGGACACGCTAAATAGCAAACACACCAACACACAATAATACATTTCTTAGGGTGCTTACAGACTGGAGCTGCGATAAGAACGAAGAAGGAGAGCAAAGATAAGAGCGAAGAGAGCTGAGAGTTGGCATTTCAGAGTGGAGCGAAGAGTCAGTGGGATTGAAATCCTTCTTGAGTATGGACGACGATTACTACTTCTTTGCGGAAAACTTGTCATTGAGATTGTGGTTCTTACTTGGGGGGCGAAAAGTAGAAGGGATTCACGAAATAAATCAATCGCGACATGAACACGGTGAATTCCACCATTTATATGAAGAACTTCGAAGTGATTCTATGAAATTTTATGAATATTTCAGCATGGATATCAAGACATTCGACTACTTGCTCAGTAAAGTACAACGCAGATTGCTGAAGTGGTGGCCGAACTGCATTTTAAATCCAATTTTACCTGTTGAACGTCTTGCAGTTACTTTAAGGTAAGTACAAATTTTTAATACAGGTTCGTACCGTAAAAGTTTTATTAATGAAGGTTTAATATTAATAACGTAATTATATACTAAAAATTAACTTCAACATTAAAGCAGACAAGGTAGGTTTATACAGGAATATTTACATATTTATATTTTTTTTTTCAAAGTAATATCGCAAACAAGTTTGCCTTTTTATTTATTTAAAATGCAATTACAAATAAAAATAAAATAATACAATAAAATACAGGAATATATAAAACACGAAAATTCATAACATACGAGGGTAAGTCAATAATTATCCGCAATATAGCTATATTTTTGTTTATGTTGGCAGTACTGTTCTTTTGTGTTGATGGCGCATGCTTTGTTTATTCGTTGTTATGTTTATGTGCGTATCAAGCTGGTAGGTTAGTTTTTAACAGTTATCGCTGTCGTGCTGTTAATAATGGCCGCTCCACTTTCTATTTGCACCAAAGAAGAGCAACGTTCAGTGATCCGTTTTTTTGTGGTCGGAAGGTGTATCAGGGGCCGAAATTCATCGAAGACTTTTGGTACAGTACGGGAACAATTGTTTGCCACAACGGAGTGTCTATGAATGGATTGAAAAATTCAAAACACAGTGAACGTTACAGTGAGATGCTTACTGCTAAGCTGAAGCCTGCAATTCGAAGCAAACGCCGAGGACTGCTGTTAAAAGGCGTTGTGTTGTTGCACGACAATGCCCGTCCGTATACAGCTGCCCACACTGTAGAAACGCTCGCTTCAGAAACTCAATTTTGAAGTATTGAATCATCCTCCATATAGTCCCGATCTCGCTCCATCTGATTTTCACTTATTTGGTCCACTCAAACAGGCAATTAGGGGCCGTCGATTTGTCTCGGACGAAGCATTGAAAGAAGCGGTGCATTCCTGGCTCGCATCTCAACCCAAAACCTTCTTCCATGAGGGCATCAGGAAACTTGAACAACGTTGGACCAAGTGCGTTGAAAAGCAAGGGGACTATGTCGAAAAATGATGTACTTGTAAGTTTCCTATTTCATTTCAATAAAATTTTATAACTATATTGCGGATAATTATTGAATTACCCTCGTAATTAAGGAGGGGAAGATATAAATGGTTCTTCGCCAGAATAATTGCTGAAATACGATGCAACAGAAGAAGGATTTGATAGTTCATGATCCGGATTATGTGGACGAGAAAATTGTTCATTTGAAGTGCGTGCGACATGAGCATAATGGATTGGCTGTATTTCACAGTTACCGCGAGCATTGGTTGGTCTCTTCGTGATAAAGTCGTACACAAGTTGCTGAATTTTAATTCTCAGTAGTAGCTTATCAGCCTGAGGAAGGGGTTTGACATGTGGAAGTAGACTTTCGAAAAAAGCCATGTCCTCATCAGTTTTTTTTGAACTTTTACTTCTTAATTGAAACAATTCCAGTTTTCTTTGTTCAAGTTCAATTAATGCACGCCTAACTTCATCACTTGGTCTTTTACGTTTTCTTTGGGATGAACCTGGTGTTTCACTGCGATCAGATGGACAATGTTCAGCACCTACTTCTTCACAATTGGAGACAGTAGGATATTCGGTAGGCTCTGTGTCCAATGAATCGGTAGGAACTTCAGGTTCGGGCAAATTCCCACCAGCTGTGCGAACAGTGAATTGATTTTGCAGGAAAAGCAGGTTGTCAAAATGTTTCCACGGCGATTTCCAGTCTGCTTGTGACCCACCACCGTCACCAGAACGTGGCACTGGCTTCTTCTGAAATTCTTGACGAAACTTGTCACGCACGGCCTTCCATTTACCTCTCACTGCCTGTCCTGAAATGATAAACAAAATTATTTAATATTATATAAAGTAACGAAAACTGAGATTTAATTCAATTGAAATCAAACTATTAATTTTTTCATATTTGTGTAATACCTACCTAATATAGTTAAAAAAATCGAATTAATATTTTTTTTTAATTTAAGTTCAATTTGTTTCAGGTATCTTGCTACTGGAGCGTCTTTCAAAAGTCTTGCTTTTACCTTTCGTATGGGCACAAGCACTGTCTCAAAGATCGTAGACGTAACCGCGGGAGCTATTTGGGACGTACTTCAACCTATTCACATACAAGTACCAACCGAAACGATGTTCAAGGACATTTCTCAACAATTCTTCGATAAATGGAATTTTCCCCTCTGCCTCGGTGCCATAGATGGCAAACACATCCGTGTCAAAATGCCCACAAAATTCAGGGACTATGTTTTATAATTATAAACACTTTTTTTCCATAGTTTTGCAAGCTGTGGCCGATGCGAATTGTAAATTCATTGCTATTGAAGTAGGTGGGTACGGAAAACAAAGCGATGGAGGGACATTTCGCAATTCTTCCCTTTTCCACTTGATGGAATCAGGGCGTTTAAATATCCCTTGTGATAACGTCCTACCTACAACAAGCATTTTAGCCTCGTACGTTTTTCTAGGAGAGGACGCTTATCCACTTCTGAGAAAGCTGTTGAAACCTTACAAACCTCCCCGAGGAAGTCATTTGACGTCAGAAGAAGAATATTTCAACATGCGGCTTTCTCGTGCGAGGCGAGTTGTTGAGTGTGCATTTGGTATTATGACTGCCAAATTTCGTATTTTGTTGAAACCTATTGAAACTTCTTTGGATTTGGCGGACAAAATCGTTAAATGCGTCTGTGTCTTGCATAACATGATAATTGACTTGGAAGGTAGCAACAGCACACAGATTGACGAAGTCCCATATTTATCAAGTGCTTTCACTAGTGGAAGAGAAAATAACAGACCTACCGAAACAGCTACTCACGTCAGAGATGTTTTCAAGACTTTTGTTTGTGCAAACAGATTACCTACTTCAGAGTGATAAAAATTGGAAATAATATGTCCCTCGAGAAAATTTTATTTTGGATTACCTATATAGATATACCTATTCGTACTTTCTACGGAAAAATATATAGGTAGGAAACGAAATAAAAATAAATATTAGAAAATATGTAAATAAAACTTACTTGTTGAATTCATTGAACTGGCTACTTCATCCCATAAAGGTTTTTTCATAAAAACTATGCCATTCAAATCATCAACATTCATGATGTTGATGATGAATGTTGGATTCTAGCGCGATGTGGAACAACGATAATAGCGAAGAAAACAAACTGACTTGATTTCTCCGCTCTTAGCGCAGCTCTCATCTTTGCTTGACTTTGAAGCGCTGCCCCACTATGAACGCCTCCCTCTACCTACACACGTTTGTTTTCTTTGCTCTCCTTCTTCGCTCTTATCGTAGCTCCAGTCTGTAAGCACCCTTAGACTTAGGACCACTATTTACGTAATGTTTTTTCGTAAGTTGGCAATTTGAAAATTACCTAAATGATTCACATTTTAACAATTCAGTATTAAAGGAATTAAAAGTTCACATTGATATAATTAACAGTACAAGATTTATAATTTATGAGAAAATAAATAATATTAAACTACATGATACGAGGAATAACCGAGTTAAAATTGGATTAATAAATGCTTTAGGCACTATTATAAAAGGTATAACCAGTAACTTAGATGCGTATGATAAAAAACAATTTTCTGGATTAATAAAAACTCTTAAAGAAAATCAGGACCAGATTGTTGATCAAATACATAACCAATATTTGATAAACAGTGATTTAATTACTCAATTTAATAATACTATTAAAAACATACAAGAGAACATGCTGCATATTGCACGAAAAATTAATGATATAGCAACCGTGGTTAATTTGTTAACAATTAAAGGATTATTAGATCACATCCAACTTATTTTCTCTTTAATTTCTACTACCATTTCTGATATAGAAACTTCTTTAACCTTTTGTAAATTAAATATTCTACATGCATCTGTGATTAATACAAAAACATTGCTTCAAGAATTAGAAAAGATAGCTCCACATTACAATAACAAATTTCTTTATCCATTTCAATTTAAATTTATCCTAGATATAGAACGCACAATATCTGTACAATGTGCTTTGCATGAAAATGAAATTATTTATACTTTATCACTTCCAATTTTCGAAGAAACTGTTTATAATTTTTACAATTTATACCCCATCCCATCTATTGTAAAGGATGAAATCATAACAGTAATTCCAAAGTTCAAATATCTCTTAAATATTAATAACAACTTTAAATTCCTTATTCATCAATGTATCAAAAGAAACAGCATTCGCCACTGTCATGCAGCTGACCTATCTCTCACCATGATGACTCATGTATTCAGGATATTTTACAAAAATCATCCACTGTAAATTGTCTTTACACACGTCCACATCAGGAAGAAAACCACATTGAAGAAATCCCAGGAACACGCTACATTCTCATAGCATTTTACAACCCGGATGATCTTCAAGTTCAACAAGAAAAAGACACAGTAAACTATCATATGACAGGATTTTATTTAATTAAAACAAATTTTAATTCAAGTTTGTATCATAATAAAACTGTATTTTCATCCAGTCAAACTCATGGTTCTCTAACATTGTTTGATAAACAAACTCTAAATATTCAAGCCTCACAGCTTTTAAATACTACTTTAGAAATTAATAATATAAAATTTCATGAATGACAAACCTCACATCTTTCATCAACAAAACATACCTATAACTCTAACACTCTACACATATTTATTTTGTGGATAGTTTTTATTTGTATTATCATCTTTATATTAGCCTTTGTAACTTTTATTTATTATTTTTACACAAGCAAGAATACTAATGCAATGCAATGAATCAGGGCCAGAACTAGGAGATATGTCAGGGGGAGCAAAGATCAGTTAGCCGCCCCCTCCCCCCTCCTCTTTCTCACTCCTCCACCATTAAAGTTAATTAATTAAAATTAAAATTAACTAACAATAACAAAACAAACAAAAATGATTTAGATATAGTTAAGAAGAAAATAAAAGAACATAAACATTTATGTTATATATTATACCTAAACTTGAATTCTTCAAGCCTTCTTAGCTGCAAATGTACCGATGATGTCAAAGTTGATAAGGGAATTGATATTATGCTTGGATTAGAGTCTCTCCTCCCCCATTGTACTTCTCATGTAGTTTTTGATGAGTTTCAGTTCGCTAAAACTTTGTTCTCCAGATGACACTGTAACAGGCAGGGTGAGAAACATTCTTGGTGTGGCAGTAATGTTCGGGTAGCCTTCCTCCAATTTAGTTTTATAAATGAGACTTAACATTTCTCTTCAACTGATAAAGCGTGGTGTTTGAAACTTTCTGTTTCAAATTTGAATTCTTCCTTGTTGAGATCCGCAGTGTAGATGTTTGCCAATTCTTCTGCTTTCATTTTTAGATCTTTTACTTGCAATTAAGTTTAATTTCAATTAAGTTCAAGTAAGTGCAATTAAGTTCTGTTTCAAATTTGAATTCTTCCTTGTTGAGATCCGCAGTGTAGATGTTTGCCAATTCTTCTGCTTTCATTTTTAGATCTTTTACTTGCAATTCTCTGATTCGAACTCCATTCCAAAGTCCAAACTTGCTGTTTATGTTGTATAAAGCCTTAAACCTGCCACTAAGTTCCATAATCATCCGGTCAATAGCCTCTAATATAGCAGCTACTTGACACACATTCTGAGCGCTTGTCGGAGCTTCATCACCACAAAGCTCATCAGGCATTTTTTTCTTTTTCCTTTGTACTGAGAACTCAGAGGGTAGATTATTCATACTTTTTTACTTTATTCATAATTTTTATATAATTTAACTTCAGTAAAGGCCTCAGATGGAGCAAACTCTATATAAGACCTTGAAGGTTCCGGTCAGCAAATCTACTGTAACATCTTTTCTCTGAGAAAAATCATTGCCATGATTGATATTTTTCAAAAAACCATGCCAAAACGATGAATTCAAGTTTCCCTATATTTTTCAAAACGGAACTGGCCTCACTCTCAGTTTGAGGCGTTGACAGATCATGGTTTTTAATAGCCTCCAAAACTTTGCCGTAATGTTTATATACAACTTCGACAGCTTCTCATCTTGCAAACTATCTAGTCTTGCTTTCAGGTTTCAATGTCAGTAGCACATGTTCTCACTTAACACAGTGAAGTTAAAGCTATAAAGAAAGAATACATACTATCCAAAGTTCCAAAAAAAGTCTGAGCCTAAATAGTTTCACTGGCCGCATTAGCACCAACTAAATGGAGTGAGTGAGCAGCTCATGGGACAAAATATGCTGAATTGTTTGATAACAGCAGTGGTAATTTTCTCGCAAGGGGTGTCAGGCTGCTTGGCTACTTCTTTGACTCCAGTGACATCTTTAATACCAAAAGATACTTTTAAAAATTCGTTTTAATAAAATTTTAACAATTAAAAAAAAACTTTCAATTGTAAACTTATTTCATTGTTTTTGTTTTAAAGCATTGGTAACGGTCGGGTTAAGAGGAGGCAGAAAACTGGCTTGAACCGCGCTACACCGACCAGTTCGATCCTTACTCTTCACTTCGAGTTTACATTTATCGATAGCTCTTTCCTATAACCTCACATGTAAACAATCACTTCTACAGTTTCAACTTGGATTGTGTTGTTTAGTGTGTTACATTGATATTTAGTCTTCTTAAATGAAAAAGTGAAGTGAAACAGAAGTTAACGAAATGAATTTCATAAAGGATTAAGTGTTTTATCAATTCATGTTTTCTTATTCTCTCTTATCTAATGTCTAAAAGTGTTACAAACCTTAAGAACATTAATTTGTACATGGATTTGGTGTTTTATATATTTTTATTGGTTGTATCAATTGAAGTGATGAAATTTCAGTATGCATGTTTTGTGAATGGATTCTTTGCCATCCATAATACTTATTGTCCTAAAGTGTAACAGATTGTATAATGTAAATAAGTGAAACAGAAGTTAACAAAATGAGTTTCATAAAGGATTAAGTGTTTTATCAATTCATGTTTTCTTATTTCCTCTTATCTAATGTGTAAAAGTGTTACAAAACTTAAGAACATTAATTTGTACATGGATTTGGTGTTTTATATATTTTTATTTGTTGTATCAATTTAATTTAAGTTATTATAATTATTTCAATAAAACATATCAATCTAAAAATAAATATGAGAAAGTATATTATAGGTTTCATATTTTCTTATTTCCACTTCCCTTGAGAAAACAACAGAAATTAACATCATAACTTTCAACAAGGATTCTGTCTTATATTATATAATCCCTTATAACATGGAGAATGGACAGTGTGAAAATAATCACTGATTAAGAGTTAAAAGACATATTATATAATTGTAAAACTATTGGTGTAATGTTATAGATTAATGTATTTTTAAACATTTTTAGAAGCCTAATGATGGAGCATTTTCTCCAAAAGATGTAGCTACAAATGTTAAATAAATAGGAGTTATGTGAAATAAATACTTAAGGATTCTGTCTTTTAAATATTTATAATTTGTTATTTGCACTTCCCTCACATCACAAAGTTCATCAAGAATTAACATTACTGACGGTTTAGCATTATATTAATTTTCATTTAATATAAAATTAATTCCAAATTGATTTAGTGTCTTATATTTTGACATTTTCTTATTTCCACTTCATTATTTTCTTATTTCACATTTTAATATCATAAGGTAAACAGAAGTTAATATTACTTTGAACAGGGATTTAAAGTTTCTCCGTAAATAAATGAGAATAACCTTTCCCCTCGAAAAGTAGCGACTAAAACACTGGAATAAATCGGAAGAAGGTAAGAATCGATAAAAGGTATTCTCGGCGCGCGTAGGAGCTGCCTCCTCTTAACCCGACCGTTACCAAAGCATTCACCAAAAAATCCGACGGAATCATACGTTTATCGGGCTGTATATCTTTACTTAATTCAATCATTACAGTACAATTTCACTAATCCAACCGTGATAGGACTGGCGTGTGGGTGAGTATGAACAGTGAAAAGTCAAATTAACCGGAGACAAAAAAAAAATAAGTATTTTGTTTTCTTCTTGCATACTTAACTTATAATAATTTGTGCGAGGGTTAATAAATACAATTTTAAAAAACATTTGTGTTTATTTAAGTGTTTTATTTTATTACCTCGTTTTTTTTCATTTTGAGAACAATGAATTCATAATCTTTCTGTATTATAAAATATTGTCACTTCACTAGACCAAGTTCGAAAGGAATCTAAAAGGATTAAAAGTGAAAACATATAATAGGATTTCATTCAAAATAAAGTTTTCTAAGAAAATTTCATTGCGTTATAATTTAAATGTTAACCCTTTTCCGGGCACAATATTCTACAGTACACAATAATTCGATACAACATTTGGAGGGAGGGGCCCTATCATTCAGAAACATTAATAGAGGTTAAGAAACAAAAAAAAATTGTAATAAATGAAAGTAATTTTTTTTTTTTAATGATATATTCAATATTATTGAATAAACAGTGATACAAAAAAAAACATTGAAATTAAATGATCTTAAACATGTATGCTTGCACTGAAAAGGCTTAAATACGAATAAATATTTGCTTACCTTCCTTTTCTTTCGAGCCTTCATCTTCATTAACATTTAAGGGTTTTTAAAAAAAAGCTTCTAATTTTAGTGTTAGTGAAAGCACGTCGCTTTTATTCTTCCTTTTTTCTTTAGCAAGTTTTCTAAACTCGGCTCCACTGAGTCGTTTTCGGTCATCCATAATTCGGAAATTTAACGCAGTTCAAAATAAATCCGTTTTCCAAATGCTGACATTCGGGCATAAAAAAACTCGGCTTTTGCAATAAACGCAACACAACTGTAAACACAGGTAACAGATAGTCCAATGTCATTTTAAAGGGTAGGGGGTGGCCCGCTACTAGCGCTCAGGCTACTAATTTGTATTGAGCAGTTAATTCTTATTTCAATGGGACGGGAATGGGTTCTTGATTAAAAAAACAATTTGCATTTTTTTTTTTTAATGGAGAGTTAGTCCAGTCAATAAAGTACTATAGGGTTCGTTTTCTGTAATAGACCTTGCTTCTTCGGAAACTTGTTCAGTGTAGTTAGAAAGTAAATATACTAAAATTCCTGGAGTTTTCGGGCCTGGAACAGGAAGGGGGGATGCGGAAGGTCCCTTCAATTCTCTACAACTTTCATATTTCATATTTTGTACCGTTACCGAGATATACGCTTTGCAAATGTGAAGGACTTTGGTATGTTTGTTTTACCAAGAAAAGTTAAAATGTATGTAACTTTTGACAGGTTAAAAGTTAAACTTTAGATCGGACGAGTAGCTTTGGAGTTATAGCGAAGAATGTGGAAAAGATCTTGTACGCGTTTTTTAGCGTCCTGGCATGTATATTTTAAGGGACTTGATCCAAATTTCGTATAATTTTTATCCGCACGACTTTTCTCTAAAATGATCAAGTGAGTATCTAGAAGACAATAATATACAAAAAACATGAGTGAAAAACAATTTTTTCGAAAATTACAACTTTTACGGAGCTGGTAACACGAAAACAGTCCAGTTTTTCGTAAAAATGAGTATGATCAAACTTGTGGAAAATTTAATACGCTATAATTTTGTACTGAAAAACTTTTTCAATGTGACGCACCGTTTTCGAGTTATAAACGAAAAACTTCAAAATGGGGCATCTAAAGCCCCCCCCCCCCAGTGGCACCAGGATTTGGAGGGACTTTATTTGTTTTTGTTCAGGGGACCATCCCCTCAAATTCCCGAAAAAATTTGAACAAGTATTTTTAGTTCCTCTGATTTTCCTATTTTGACTGGACTATGTGTAATACTGGAATTTTTATTATTTTGAGTCACACTAGAGTAATATTAATAATTATAATATTACTAAAATTAATATTATATAAGTATTAATATTTGAAATTAATATTACTACTATTTTTTTTATTAATGAGAAACAATAAAATAATTGTTACAAGAATTAACCGACGGACGGTTACACTCTTGAAAACGAGTTTGTCCCTGTAAAAACATGTACCATGTTAAAAAATTAGTTATGTGTCGTATCATTTTTACTTTTGTTGAAATTGTATTCTTAATCAAAAATATGATGAAGAAATTATTAAGATTTTTCTATAGATTATATTTTAAGTTCTAGCCATATTTTTGAATTTTGACAGCAATGCAACTAGCATGATTGTTATGCCCTGATAAACGAGAACATTATTACTGTAAAAAATGCAATGTAAACGTTAATCTTTTATTTAGTAATTAATAATAAAAATAATGTCTTTCGTTCCACAGATTGTTGTAGGGTGGAATGTTTGTGCGTAGTGAATTATCAGACTACATTATCAATAATTAATAAAAATATTCATAACCAAATTTAAGTATTCTACTCTTTAATGAATATATTTAATATAACACTACATGATTTGCCATTTGATAACATTAGGTACGGAAAATTACATCAGTCATGTGATGCCCGTTTTCATGGGGAACAGGGAACGAAGAACAGCCATTGTTGCCCGAGCTGTGTGTGCCATGGCACCGTCTTGCTGAAACCATACTTCATTACGATCGATTCGCCTTCTCAATTCGGGAATGCAAAAATAGTTCAACATCGCGATGTATCGCTCCGATGTAACGGTAACAGTAGTCCAATTCTCCTCGAAGAAGTAAGGACCTATAATGCTTACCTTCCTAAGCGCACACCAAACCTTAGGCCTACGCAATGCAGTGGTTTTTCATGATAGTCCAAGAGCGGAGGCCAAATTTCATGACTTATTTAAAGAAAACTTTTAGACATACAGCCATTGAATGTCCACTCTCAGCAATCAATTTCCACTTGTCTGCCAACTCAAAGCGGGGGCGTTTCAAAATGGTGACCTCCGAAAGAGGGTAGCAAATATCAAAATATGGTATTATTTGAAGACGATTTATTTGAAGCAACAAGAAACTGCATGCTTACTAGTTGACAAAAAACGTTGTCTGCCAAAATTTGGAGGGGGCTAAGCACCGGCAGTAAAAATTCAAAATCCGCGTGAAGGCGTCACACCGGCTGAAATTGTTCAAAACTCACATCCTTTTCGTCCAACAGTAAACTTTTTAAACATGATTTCCTTTTTTATTTGATTTATAAGTAGTTTTTCTCTCGAATAATTTGAGGAAATTATATTATATTGCTTACTACGTATGGTACAATATAATTATTTTAATATAAAATAATCTTGTTTTAAAATTTTAATGTTAAAAATACCAATTAATATATATGTACAGTAATAATATAGATACCGGCCACATAATTAAAAAAGAATAATATTTCAACTTATAAAGTTATGAAATATGTGCTGTCCTGGAACAAAACATAAAACTTGTATAATTTTAGTATATTTTGTTTTCTATTATACGTTATTCAAGCAAATCAACTTTGTAACAAATTTGTTAATAGTCATTTTGTTCTCAAATCAATAGTTTCTAGAGCGGTTTGGCCACCAAAGATTGACTAACTTCACGTAAGTCGCACTTCTTCGTGAAAACAAACAGTTGGTACTTTTCTGTTGTCGGTTATAACTCTAATCCAAAATTGATTTTTTTAACTGATAGCTGACTAAATTTCCTCTCAGACATCATATATAAAATTTATTTATAGAATATAATATAATTTAACATAATGTATTTAAAGTATGTAAAATACCCATGCCAGCACGCTAAAAACTCGTACTGTTGTAAAGTCTATGTTTTTTGGTACATTTTACATTGTAACCCCAAACTATTTGTTTTATCCAAAATTGATTTTCTTCAATTGAAAGCTTACTAAATTTACAATCACGTCAAATTATATAATGATGAATGAATCCCACAAAATACCCACGCCAAGTGATGTATATTGCTATCTAGTTTTCCCGCCAATGTGATCAGCTGTGGGAAAAAGTAAGGTTATGTTGACATCGGTTGTACTTGTGTAAGTTTTTTGGCACATATTTCGTTATAACACCAAAACTATTCTTCCTTTCCAAAATTTATTTGTTTTTTTAATTGATAGCAGGCTAAATTTCCTATCAGACCTCATATATTAAATTGATATAAAGTCATGTAAAATGGCCAAGTCAGCATTTTCTGGTACATTTTTCGTTAAAACCTTAAAACTATTTGTACGATCCAAAATTTATTTTTTTTCAACTGATAGCTGACTAAATTTGCAATCAGACCCCATATATTAAATTGATATAATGTCATGTAAAATACCAATGCCAGCACACTAAAACCCTGTACTGTTGTGAAATCTATGTTTTTTGGTACATTTTTCATTATAACCCCAAAACTACTCGTCCAATCCAAAATGTATGTTTCTCAACTCAATCAAGCTCTGTATATACCAGTGCCAGCACGTTAAAAACAAGTACTGTTGTTAAATCCAAATTATTTAGATTATTTTTCGATATTAGTCCAAAACAATTTGTCTAAACCAAAATTTACTTTTTTCAACAGTACAGCTTACTAAATTTGATATCACATTTTATACATGAATATTTAATTGAAATCCATGCCAGCACGCTAAATGCGTATGTTTTGATAAAAACATAACAATTTTACATGTTACAGTGGCCTGGTATTATATTGTCATTTATAGGTTGTTGTAATAACACACACACATTTAGAATGATTGAACACGAGCACATTTTATTTGGTTAAACATTACACAAGTACAACAGATGTCAACATAACCTTACTTTTTCCCACAGCTGATCACATTGGCGGGAAAACTAGATAGCAATATACAACAGTCGTCTGCCACTTTTAATAAAAAAAAAAAAAAAAATCAATGGTAATGACAGATAATATATGGTATTGTTGTTATATAAGATATACAAAAAATCTATAAGATATAAAACATTGAGTCGTCCTCCACTTGAGACGAAAACAAGGAAAACAATAGCAGTGGAAAAAAGAGAGAACAAAAAAAAAAATATATATATATATATATATATATATATATATATATATATATATATATATATATATATATTATATATATTATATTTTTTATTTTTGAAGAGAAAAGATTTGACCCAGTCGGGATTCGAACCCGAGTCTCCACCTCTCTAGCGTGGCGCCTTATCCAACTAGGCCACCGGGGTCGTATCCGAACCAGGCAAATCCTTTCTCTTCAGTGATCCATAACCCCCGGGCACTCGCAAATCGCGATGTAATTCCGGGGATGAATGTTCATATTGAACATTACATTTAAATTTGGATCTCTTGACAATCCGTCACCGTTTTAAATATATGTAATTTTTCTTGATTTTACTCAATATTGTTAAATATATTATTTTATTTTTGAAGAGAAAAGATTTGACCCAGTCGGGATTCGAACCCGAGTCTCCACCTCTCTAGCGTGGCGCCTTATCCAACTAGGCCACCGGGGTCGTATCCGAACCAGGCAAATCCTTTCTCTTCAGTGATCCATAACCCCCGGGCGATAACGATTTGCGATTGCCCGGGGGTTATGGATCACTGAAGAGAAAGGATTTGCCTGGTTCGGATACGACCCCGGTGGCCTAGTTGGATAAGGCGCCACGCTAGAGAGGTGGGACTCGGGTTCGAATCCCGACTGGGTCAAATCTTTTCTCTTCAAAAATAAAATAATATATTTAACAATATTGAGTAAAATCAAGAAAAATTACATATATTTAAAACGGTGACGGATTGTCAAGAGATCCAAATTTAAATGTAATGTTCAATATGAACATTCATCCCCGGAATTACATCGCGATTTGCGAGTGCCCGGGGGTTATGGATCACTGAAGAGAAAGGATTTGCCTGGTTCGGATACGACCCCGGTGGCCTAGTTGGATAAGGCGCCACGCTAGAGAGGTGGAGACTCGGGTTCGAATCCCGACTGGGTCAAATCTTTTCTCTTTAAAAATAAAATAATATATGTAACAATATTGAGTAAAATCAAGAAAAATTACATATATATATATATATATATATATATATATATATATATATATATATATATATATATATATAATACAAAAAATGATCAATAACAATAAGCACATAAATAAAGGATCCAAATATAGCAAAATAATAACTAAAAGTCATTATAGAAACACTATTAAAATATCTTCAGGTCAATTCTAGCAGCTGCAGTCATATTCCTCGAGGTATTTCGGTTTACGTCTTTGTCTTTGAAGGCGAGTCTGAATTTGCAGGGCCTCACTGTTGTGCTCCGGTGAAGGCTGCTGCATCGCTTCATTTCTATCGGAAGGCAGGTCGGTTGGAGTCAAGTCCTGTTCCGGATCCATAGCATTGCCCATGTCTTTGGGTGTTCCAGCGGGAGTAGTAGGCGGTAGTAGGACTGTTTGCTGGCATGTGTCTCGGATCGGCGGCCCTTTAAGCAATCGCTGAGGCAACCCGAACGTAACATGTCGATTCCTGCTGCTATTTTTTCCTGGTCCAACTCCGTTTCCCTGGGTTTGGGTTAACTCCTGGGGTTCAGGCACATTTGTTGAAACTAACTGATTAATATGTCGCTTCAAAGTTCGTCCAGAGTCGAGCTTGATTAAATAATGGCGGGTGCCGAAACATTGTACGACTGTCCCAAAACACCACGTTTCTCTGTTTTTTTTGGAAAAAAAAAAAAACGAGCCTGAACTCTATCCCCCTTTTTAAAAGAGCGGATGAGAACATGAGGGTTTGTCGACTTCTGCTCTTTGGTCGGAAAGACAAGGTCGAGCTTAATCTTCAGTTTCCTGTTCAAATATAACTCTGTTGGTGAAAATCCACATGAAAGGGGGGTAGCTCGGTACCTGAAAAGTATTCTTTTATCCTTTTCAAATACAGTTCCGGGTTCGTTTGCTGTGGCTTTCAACCTTCTTTTCAATGTTTGGACACTTCGTTCTGCAAGTCCGTTGGTTGCTTGGTGTCCAGGAGCAATGAGGCGTTGTGATATCCTTCGATCTTTACATTATTGTTTGAAAGCATCACACGTGAAGATAGAAGCGTTGTCTGACACCATCTGGTTAGGGAATCCATGGGTGGAGAATATATCGTCCAACAAAGTTATGGTCGCCTGAGTTGTAGGAGCGTCTCGAACCACACAAACTTCCAGCCGTTTGGACTTGGCGTCAATGCACATAAAAAAGTAGAAACCGTTCATTGGGCCAGCATAATCTATATGAAGGCGTTTCCAATTGCCATTTGGGTCATCCCATGGGTGTACAGTGACTTTAGGTGGGTTGTTTCTTAATGGTGCACATTCCAAGCATCTTCGGACCAAATGTTCTATTTCCTTGTCTAACCCTTCCCAATACACGTACCTTCTTGCTTGTTGTTTCATCTTCGTAATTCCAACGTGAGTGGCATGAAGTTCTTCCAATATGGCAGCTCTAAGTAGCGTTGGAATAACTACTCGATCCAGCCTAAAGAGCATCCCATGAGAAATAGAATAAGGGGAGACTTGGCATGACAGTTGTAGGTTCTTGATAATTTTCTGGAGTTCTGGGTCCACAGCAGTAGCTTCAGCGATGGTCTCGTCCGTTATTGATGAGCTAGAAACATGAAAAACTGAGTCGAAATGAATAAGGTTGACCTCTTCATTAATCAAAATGTCCGCAGTCTTACTCGAATTTGGAAGAGGTGCTCTTGATAAGCAGTCCACATTCTGATTTTATGCTCTCCTTGCATCGAACTGTATAGTGAAAGCCTGACAGGAATGACGCTTATCGTAGCAGCCTGGCCGAGGTCATCTGACCAAAAATCTGTGAAAGTGGTTGGTTATCGGTAACCAAGAAAAAATGTCTCCCATAGATGTAGTTGTAGAATCGGGAGACACCAAACACAATAGCCAGTGCTTCTCGGTCAAATTGACTGCAGTTCATTTCAGAAGGTGTGAGAGCGCGAGAGGCATAGGCTACTGGTTTCTCGTTCCCATGCACAGAATGGCTCAAAATTGCTGCGACTCCCACCGGGCTAGCATCTGTGGTTAGAATAACAGGCAATGCTGGATCAAAAGGGATTAAAATTCTGTCGCTGCACATTTCAGCTTTAAGTTTAACGAAAGCATCTTCGCACTGGCGGGTCCACTTAAAATGGTGCCCTTTAGTTTGCAAATTCCGTAAGGGAAATGAAATTGTAGAATAATCTGGGATGAATCTTGCGTAGTAGGTCATCATACCTAGAAATCTGCGAACTTCATCGACATTCTGAGGGCGTGGAAGTGCGGAGACAGCCTGAATCTTTTGAGGATTTTTTTAAATAACATTTCTCGAAACAACATGACCAAGGCAGTCAGTCTCGGTGATGAAGAACGAACACTTGTTTTTATTAAGGTGTAAGTCATACTCTGAAAGCCTTCTGAGGCAGAGCCGAAGGTTCTGTCTACATATTCCAAGGAAGATCCATGTACTAAAATATCGTCATAGTAAATGGCACATTTGGGTAGACCAGCCAGAATTTGTGAAATTGTTCGATTAAACTCTGATGGTGCCGTGTTAATTCCAAAACTCAACCGGTTCATTTTGTAAGTACCTCTATGGGTGGAAATGGTCTGAATAATACTGCTTTGTTCATCGACAGGGAGATGCAAATAGGCCTTGAATAAATCGATTTTGCAAAAGTAAGTGGAATCACGAAGGCTGTTTAACACATCTTCAACACGTTGAATCGGAAAATTGGCAGAAACCAGACGCTCATTTACTCCACATTTGTAATCGAGACATAGTCGGACTCCTCCATCTGGTTTTGGTATTACCACAATATTATCACACACTTGTAACCACTGGTGTGATAATACCTGACTCTTCAAGCGAGTCAAGCTCCCGTTCTACACGATCACGAAGAGCATATGGTACTGTACGTTCTCTAGAGTGTAGATTGGTTTAGCGTTTTCTCTCAAAATTAAGGAAATTTTGCAATTTGGAACGCACCCAACTTTTTCCTCAAATACCTGAGGGAACTCATTTAGAACATCGACATCATTTAAAGAGTAGGTATTTGTAACATCATGGGAATCATGTTCAAGCAACATCTCAGCATCAATCTGTTTAAGTTCTAGGTCCAGCTTCCTGATCCAGTCACGGCCTAAAAGTGCGTCATGGCCAGGTGGAACAACGTACAAGTCAGCAAGTATGTGTTTGTTTTTATAGGTGACTGAACATTTACCTTACCCTTACAAGGGACGATGTCATTTGAAAAAGTTCTGAATTTAATATGCGCAGGTAAAAGTTCTTTTTTTAGGTTAAGCTGCTGTAATTTGTCTTCCGGCAGAATGGAGAATTTCGCACCAGAATCCACCTCCATTTCGAAAGGTTTACTGTTCAGCGATACAGTTATGATGTACTTCTCTGAGCGGGTATTGAGTTCGTACAAATCAACTACCCCAGAGGAGACGTGCGTAATAGCATTGCATCCGTAAGATTAAGTTGAATGATCAGAGTCGCTTACATCAGATTCATGTCCAACTTGCTTGGAACCAGCGGATGTTTTAGATAAGGTTTTGATACACACCTTAGAAACATGGCCTTTTGCGGAACATGAAGTGCATCTTAGTTTTTTCTCGGTTGATGTGGCAGTCATTTGATTTATGAGAATTTTTCCCGCACCGAAAACATAAATTCTCAATTCCCAAAGAGCGATAAAAATCCCGGGAACGCAACGGAGGAGGACGGCGAGAACTTGGAGTGAAGTCACGTGGCTGTTGAAGATGTGATTCAGTTCTTTCTGTGTTTGACCGTCGCGAAACTTTGTTAATATCACTGGAATTGGGTGAACATTCTGGCGGGAGAGTCAAGGAAGAGGTCGTGCCACTCATTTCCTTGCTTTGAATTCGTAAAGCTTCCAACGCCAATGCTTTTTTAAATATTTCATCAAATGTAGTAATGTTAGCCTGTAATAAGAGTTCGCGAATCCAGTCATCGCGGATTCCCCGTACAAACTGAGCACGCAAGAAAACTTCAGATATCGGGACTTTTTACTTACAGGAAGATTCAGGGCATTCGACGTGAAACTCGCAATCTGACAAGTGACGTCGTAAGGTGGCAGCATATTCAGAAATAGTCTGAGAACCCTGTTGGTAGCAAGATAAAAAATAATGTTGGGAAACAACAACATTTTTTTCGGGCATTAGCATTTTTGAAAATTCCTGAGAAAGAGATTTGTAGTCGAGAGAGTTCAATGGTTTCTCGGGTCCTAGGAATGCGGCCAAGTTATTATACTGGATCGGGCCTATTGAACTGAGAAGTAGCTGTGCTTTTTTTGTGTCATCTGTAACATTTTTCAGAGAGGTGTAGTTTTCGAAACGTTCAAGAAATGAAGAAAATTTCTCCACTGCTGAGTCGAAACGATCAAATGTTGCGACATTGTCAGTGCCAGAACCCCCTACCGCTAGCAATAGTTCAACAAGAGCTTTTTGGTTTGATGCTAGTGTCTGGGAGAATGTTTCCAGGAAACTTTTAAATTGATCATCATTCATTGTAAAATATGTATGTAAATTGAATTAGAAATTGAATGAAGTTACCTGGACTACAGTAGCTGTGAAGACGTAGCGTCGTTGACGGAGATCGAAACGATGATAATTATGCATTCGATTTCAATTCTTGAGCAGACTGCAATAAATTAAACCGTGTTTTAATCCTCGTCGCCAATATTATATTGTCATTTATAGGTTGTTGTAATAACACACACACATTTAGAATGATTGAACACGAGCACATTTTATTTGGTTAAACATTACACAAGTACAACAGATGTCAACATAACCTTACTTTTTCCCACAGCTGATCACATTAACGGGAAAACTAGATAGCAATATACAACACCTGGCGTGGGTATTTTGTGGGATTCATTCATCATTATATAATTTGATGTGATTGTAAATTTAGTAAGCTTTCAATTGAAGAAAATCAATTTTGGATAAAACAAATAGTTTGGGGTTACAATGTAAAATGTACCAAAAAACATAGACTTCACAACAGTTTGGGTTTTTAGCGTGCTGGCATTGGTATTTTACAAGACTTTATATCAATTTCATATATGGGTCTGATTGAAAATTTAGTCAGCTATCACTTGAGAAAGATAAATTTTGGATTGGACGAGTAGTTTTGGGGTTACAATGTAAAATGTACCAAAAAACATAGACTTCACAACAGTTTGGGTTTTTAGCGTGCTGGCATTGGTATTTTACATGACTTTATTTAAATTTATTATACGAGTTTGATTGCAGATTTAGAGAGCATTCACTTGAGAGAGATAAATTTAGGAATGGACGAGTAGTTTTGGGGTTACAATGTAAAATGTATCAAAAACATAGATTTCACAACAGTACGGGGTTTTAGTGTGCTGGCATTGGTATTTTACATGAGTTTATATCAATTTCATATATGGGTCTGATTGCAAATTTAGTCAGTCATCAGTTGAGAAAAATAAATTTTGGATCGGAAGAATAGTTTTGGGGTTATAACGAAAAATGTGCCAAGAAAACTTAGACTTCACAACAGTATGGGTTTTTAGCGTGCTGGCATTGGTATTTTACATGACTTTATATCAATTTAATATATGGGTCTGATTGCAAATTTAGTCAGCCATCAGTTGCAAAAAATAAATTTTGGATCGGAAGAATAGTTTTGGGGTTATAACGAAAAATGTGCCAAGAAAACTTAGACTTCACAACAGTATGGGTTTTTAGCGTGCTGGCATTGGTATTTTACATGACTTTATATCAATTTAATATATGGGTCTGATTGCAAATTTAGTCAGCTATCACTTGAGAAAGATAAATTTTGGATTGGACGAGTAGTTTTGGGGTTACAATGTAAAATGTACCAAAAAACATAAGACTTCACAACAGTAAGGGATTTTAGTGTGCTGGCATTGGTATTTTACATGACTTTATTTAAATTTATTATACGGGTCTGATTGCAGATTTAGATAGCTATCACTTGAGAGAGATAAATTTTGGATTGGACGAGTAGTTTTGGGGTTACAATGTAAAATGTACCAAAAAACATATAGTCCAAGAGCCGAGGCGAAATTTCGTGACTTATTTGAAGAAAACTTTTAGACATACAACCATAAAATGTCCACCAGCAATCATTTTGCACTTGTCTGCCAACTCAAAGCGGGGGCGTTTCAAAATGGCGACCACCGAAAGGGGGTAGCAAATATCAAAATATGGTATTATTTGAAGATGATTTATTTAAAGCAACAAGAATCTGCAAACCCCCTAGGTGCCAAAAAACGTTGTCTGCCAAAATTTGGAGGGGGCGTCGCACCGGCAGACAAAATTCCAAATCCGCGTTTTTTCAGTCCAAAAGTGGACCATTTGAAGACGATTTATTTGAAGCACACAAGAAACTGCATGCACACTTGATGACAAAAAACGTTGTCTGCTAACATTTGGAGGGGGCGTCGCACCGGCAGACAAAGTTTAAAATTCGCGTTTTTCAGTCCAAAATTGGACCATTTGAAGACGATTTATTTCAAGCACACAAGAAACTGCATGCTTACTAGATGACAAAAAACGTTGTCTTCCAAAATTTGGAGGGGGCTAAGCACCGACAGACAAAAAAAATACCAATGCCAGCACACTAAAACCCCGTACTGTTGTAAAGTATTTGGTTTTTGGGACATTTTACATTGTAACCCCAAAACTACTCGTCCAATCCAAAATTTATCTGTCTCAAGTGATAGCTATCTAAATCTGCAATCAGAACCGTATAATAAATTTAAATAAAGTCATGTAAAATACCAATGCCAGCACACTAAAACCCTGTACTGTTGTGAAATCTATGTTTTTTGGTACATTTTTCGTTATAACCCCAAAACTACTCGTCCAATTCAAAATTTATTTTTCTCAACTGATAGCTGACTAAGTTTGAAATCAGACCCCATATATAAAATTTTGATCAAGCTCTGTATATACCCATGCAATTTAAATAAGTAAATACCCGGCAATATTTGGTTATGAATATTTTTATTAATTATTGATAATGTAGTCTGATAATTCACGACGCACAAACATTAATTACATTCCATCCTACAACATTCAGCGGAACGAAAGGCATTATTTTTATTATTAATTCCTAAATAAATGATTAACGTTTACATTGCATTTTTTACAGTAATAATTTTCTCGTTTATCAGGGCATAACATTCATGCTAGTTGCATTGCTGTCAAAATTCAAAAATATGGCTAGAACTTAAAATATAATCTATAGAAAAATCTTAATAATTTCTTCATCATATTTTTGATTAAGAATACAATTTCAACAAAAGTAAAAATGATACGACACATAACTTATTTTTTAACATGATACATGTTTTTACAGGGGCAAACTCGTTTTCAAGAGTGTAACCGTCCGTCGGTTAATTCTTGTAACAATTATTTTATTGTTTCTCATTAATAAAAAAAAAAGTAGTAATATTAATCTCTAATATTAATACTTGTAAAGGGTCTAAAATTTTGTCTATTTTCATATGGAAATTTTAAATAATTCAAAATAAATAAATTTAAGAAAATTATTTAGTAAATTAAAATTGTTTAAATAATGAAAAATGGTTGCATATAACTGAGTTAACTGTTATATAAATTTTTGTTTATAATTAATTTTATTTATAATTGTGGGTAAGAATAATGTAAATTATATTGATAACATCTAAAGAAAAAGTGTAATTTGTATAATTTGTTTAAAATTTAATTTGTACAATAAATTTAGTTGGCAATACATAGAATAGGAGAGTGGGGGGACAGTGTTTTGGAGGGAACAGGATGTGTGAGGGCCACATGTGTGCAGGCAGTTAAAGTGAAACATGTTTGTGACAGTAAGATGAGTGTTTTTTTTTTTTTTTTTTTTTTGTTATGTTGATTGAAATGTACTTAAATGTATTTTATGAGAAGAGTTGGTGAAGTATTTAACAAGACAATTTAATAATTATTATTTTTATTGTGATTAAGAGGTATGTTTGTACATTTTGTATTAAGATTCTTTGGACAGGGAGTTGATTAAATTTGAATTATATAAAAAATAGCTTATTTAAATATTGAATTTTTGTGTGTAAACTTTACTTTAACTAATTTTGGATTGAAATTGTATTTTTTTAATTATATCATTTTATGAAAAGCCACTTTTCATTAATTATATTACGGCGCCCGGACAAAATAAAGTAAAATTAATTATATGTTCACCTTATTATTAATAATTGTAAGAATAACCTTACATACTTATATAATATTATTAATATTAATTTTAGTAATATTATAATTATTACTGTGTTTATAATATTATAATATTATAATAATAATAATATTATAATTATTAGTGTTTAGAGCGAGCTGTGCGGGCTATCAGGACGAACCCCGGTGGCACCATCTATAACAGATTAGCGCAACACTTGGCATACGCTGATGACGTACTTATCACAGCGAGGACTAAAGCAGCCCTTGGAGGAGTTTTTCAAGAGCTGGAAGTAGCTTGTAAATAACGCGGTTTGCAAATAAACGAAGCGAAGACTAAATATATGTTAACGTCGCGAACCCAGTCTCAAGTTGAACAAATCCAGTTAAGGGAGTACAGTTTTCCAACGTGTGAACAATTTAAATACTTAGGGTCGCTAGTAACAAATAATAATGCTATTATTGCGAAAATCAAAGGACGAATAGTTGCAGGCAACAGAAGCCTCTTCGGAGTTCAAAAAGCTCTTAGGTTCAAAGATTTATCGCGTAAGGCTAAAATAACAGCATATAAAACTATTATCAGACCCGTTGTTACATACCCAAGCGAGACATGGGTGCTAACAAAAAGAAGTGAAGCGCTACTCCGAGTTTGGGAGAGAAAAATATTTAGGAAGATATCTGGCCCAAAATATCTAAATGGTGAATGGAGAATAAGAAAAAATGATGAATTAATGGCATTGTTTGGTGAGCAAGATATAGTAGCCCAAATAAAAAAAAGCGAGATTAAGGTGGCAAGGACACGTGGAAAGGATGCCTACAGACAGATTTCCTAGAAAACTGCTAAAAGAAAAGTCAGAAGGTTTAAGAACTCGAGGGGGCCACGATTAGATGCTCCATTTTGAAGTTTTTCGTTTATAACTCGAAAACGATGCGTCACATTGAAAAACTTTTTCAGTACAAAATTAGAGCGTATTAAATTTTCCGTCTAAAATGTGCGTCTTTCCACTAAAATGAACGAGTGAGTATCTTGATGAGGCGTGGAGATGCAAAAGGGGAGTAAATCCAGATTTGACATGGAATGACCCTACTGTACAATTTTTATCCGTGCGTCTTTCCTCTAAAATGAACGAGTGAGTATCTTGAAGACAAAAATATACAAAAACCATTAGTGAAAAACAATTTTTTCGAAAATTACAACTTTAATGGAGCCGGTAGCATGAAAACAGTCCAGTTTTTCGTAAAAATGTATATGACCAAACTTGTAGAAAATTTAATACACTTTAATATTGTACTAATAAATTTTTTCAACGCGACGCACCGTTTTAGAGTTATAAACGAAAAACTTGAAAATGGAGCATCTAAAGCCCCCCCCCCCCTCCCAGCGGCACCAGGATTTGGAGGGCTTTATTTGTTTTTGTTCAGGGGACCATCCCCTACACATTCCTGAAAAAATTGGAACTAGTATTTTTAGATCCTCTGATTGTCCATTTTTGGTCTGGATTGGACTAATAGTGGTTCCTGTATTCATTTAGTGTTTGCACTAATATCAACCTTACCAGTAAGAACTACTTTACATACTTTAATTATCATAAACCTCTGTAAGTGGTCTAAATTTTTTTGGACATTTTTACCATATTCACATGAAACTTAAATAAAATTAACTTGTTTGTAAAAAGAAAATTAACTTGTTAGACATAGGATTAATTAAAGAATGAAAGATGGTTGCAAATAAATCTGAGTTAACGTCGTTTGTACTAATTCATTGTGTTTTTAGTATGTACATATATTTTATTTTGTTTTTAGTCAAAAATTAATTGAAAGGACATTTGAGTCGTGGAGATGCAAATCCACTTTTAATCATTTTAAATTTTTTTTTTAGGTTTTTGCACCTCTATAAGATGGTAAATCGTTCATCGTTCAAAACATGCTAAATCCAATCTAATTTTACCTTCAAAGTTTGGGTTGAGTTTCAGAAGCAGGTAAATCCTTGTTTCTCAAAATAACCGCTTGGAGCACCACTTACGCTTATAATGAAAGTAGTAATGAACATTTGAAAAGGTTTTAGTTGTCGATATATTTTTACACGTGTGATAATCAATTTATTGTGTTGCTAAATATGGAAAGATATCCTGATAAATATAACAGCATCGAGAAAAAAATCTGGTAAATAAGCTATTGGAAGCGGGCTTTGTCAGAATATTATAGGTTTGTACAATCTTCACTTCCTATTTTCTATGTGTTCTTACGTCTGCTGATTCCAATCTAATTTAATATAATTGAACAAATAGATATGCTGCTCCTAGAACTTGTGCCCGGATACTTGAATGTAAACAGCTCAAGCACAAACAATTAAAAGGCTCCATCACTGGCCGCAGTGATATAAGATTTTTTTTTTAACATGTTCTACTCCAATACGGATAAGGTTTGAACCCCTTTAGTATCTGTTAATTTTGCTTTAATGACTGGCTCAAACTCAATACTAGTGTTGGATTTAAAAAAAAAAAAATATGAAGAATTTAAAGAAATCTAGAGAAAATCGTTTGAATCAAGTTTGTTTTTTTATTAATTATTTTTTTCATCAAAGTTTTTGTTCAATGTTAAATTAATAAAACAATACAATGTGTCATGAGTTTTTTTATTATTTATTGCCACTTTAAAATTTTGCCTTGCAGATTGTGATAAATCCAATTTATTTAAAAATTTGAAGTTTAGAAAAGCTGAACAATATTTTACAGATATGTTTCTGATGTTGTTTTGAAACTTCTGATCCAATAATAATTGTTCAACAAAAAAAATCACTTGAATTATGCATATTTTTGGGTTTACTGAAAAATTTTCAATGTTGGATTTAACCCCTTTTGTGTCTACACGCCTCATTTAAAAATGAATAAATACATCATTTTATTTATATGATTGTAACTGATAATGGTGTAAGTTGTATTGGATATCTGAAAAAAATTGTGATTTGTGAGGTTTAAATGGATAAGGAATTGTATTTTTTTAAAATAAATAAAGAAACATGTTTAATGTAATTTTAATTAATTGAGATAAAAATTAATTTATTCGTTAAATTTAGTAGGAAATTATGATAAAATTATCAAACCATAAATTAATTGGTAATACAAAGAAGAGATATGGAGTGGGGGAGACAGTTTTTTGGAGGGAGCAGTAAGTGCGGGAGCACAAGTGGTCATCTGAAATTGTGAACCAACAATTACACTGGTCAACAGTATTTTTGTTAAATGGGTAAATGTGGCTGTCTCATATGTATTTTGCTATGGTAATTCCGAATATGACCATCAAAGTTGTCCATGGGGCTCAGATTTTTTGCAATTTTAAATTTTGTAAAAAAAAAAAAAGTGATATTTCATATCTATGATCGTGTCTTGATTAATATATTCTGTTTATTTGCTCTAAATGAGGCTCACCTCCAATGCACGATAATATTGGATGCAATAGAGCCAACAAGTTTCAACAGGCTCAGTCAAAACACTGGCCTCCGCACATGAGTCTCCTCTGGACTCCTCTCATCAGTCTACATCTGTGAGCCGGCCTAGTTAGGTGCCTCTATTAATTTAGTCCGAACAGAACGTCTTAGCATCTTCAATATGCCGCAAAGTCGTGAAAACCATTCAAACAATTTTTGTTATGAGAAGAATTACTCCCTTAGTAAAAAAGGCATATAGTCTTTATTTTAGGTGCCAAGTTGGTGACCAGGACAAATCAGGTGTATTTGTTGGTCCACAAATAAGGGAGCTTATGAAGCATCAAGACTTTGAGGAATGTTTGAATGGAGCCGAAAAATCAGCTTGGATTTCTTAAAAAAATGTTGTGAAAGAATTTCTTGGAAATAAAAAAGCAGAAAACTGCAGAGAGCTAGTTTCTGATCAACAAAATTATAAGGCATTAGGATGTAATATGTCACTAAAAATAAATTTTCTTGACTCGCATTTGGATTTCTTTCCTGAAAATCTTGAGGCTATGAGTGATGAACACGATGAGCGATTCCATCAAGAAATATCCACTCTGCAGAAACGATACGAGGAAAAGTGGAATCCAAATATGTTGGCAGACTATTCTTTGAAAAGAGATGTACCAGCCGCAGGAAACCATCAAAGGCTACATTTTGATTTAAATTACGGTATGAAAACTGGTTAAATAAAATTGCTTGTTTTAACACTAAATTATTTTTTATTTTGAAATTACACAAAACCCTTGCCCCTGAGACAAAAATGCTTTTCAAATTTGCAATCAGAGCACCGAATTCTAAATGAAACAGCCATTGTAATTCACTTAACAGACAAAAAGTTAAATTTTGTTGTCCAGTTTTATTGCTCAAGTGCAGGGAAATGGAGAAGGAATAAGAAGAAAATAGTAATCAGTGTATGCAACAAAGACAATTTAACCTATACACGGCTTACTGTTTAATAAATTTATTCATTTTATATAGAATCCCTAATGGAAAGTATTATAGTAAACCAGTAAGATAAGTGATAATCGATTAAATTATTCGAATCTCATGTATCACACAACTTAGTTATTTTAATATTAATATCATGGAGTTATAGTACTATAGAGAGGCCCTTCCCGTATATTGTTCCGTGAGGGGCGAGACCAAAACACTAACCGGCCACGCCCACTATGCCCAACTGGCGACTTGCATTCCATATGGGCTAGGGCAATTGAAAGGGTTCGTAATAAATAAAATAAGTAAATCACTAAAGTAAATAAATCACAAACATACAATAACAGCAGTATAAAGCCTAGGAAACCTAAATTTGAACTGATAAAAGGTTAATATGCTAATAATACGGTGCACTCCAAAATGGCTGCCTGCCCTGGCTATTGAGAGGTAAGCCCCATCCACTTGTTTATAACTCCATGATTAATATTTCAAATTTAACTTGAGTTTTGACGTGAATAAGTCTTTAAATTTGTTACCATATGGGGGCAATACAAAAAAAACCTAATAACAAAATCGGGGGATACAGTTTGGCGTTGTAGTTTCGAATCTATCCTCTGCATACAAAATTAAATTTTATAAAATTATAATTTTGTTATGTGAAATAAAGTTGATTCTGTTTTTCTGTTGCCAGTGTCAATCCTATAAATGGAGTTTGATATTTTCTCTACTACCTTGAAAGGGCCTATTATTAATTCGTCTATTTTTTTCCTATTTAGTTTATTTCCATTTTCTACATATACACTGTCCCCTATCTCTTACTCTAGCATTTTTCTATTTCTATCAAATATTTTCTTGTTGTACTTATGGGATTTTATTGTATTCTCTAATGCTAATCTTCTATCAGCAATCCACTTGTCTTCCTTTTGTATTGTTTTAATTTCATTTGTTAGAATACTGACATATGAACCATCCAGTAAATATTTTGGGGCCAAACCTGTAACAGAGTGTTCTGTTTCATTATATTTCTGTATACATCCTCTAGCTACTGTTGTCCATGTTCCCTTATTGTTTTACATCTTATTTTATTTATTATGGTTTGATTCAATCATTCGTTCAAGCCATTCGAGAATGGTGTATTCACAGATGTAAATATTAGTGTAATGTTATTCTCCTGCAAATATTGTTTAAAATCTCTTGAATTGATGCCCAGATATTGATCTGTCAGAATTATTCCAATCTCATATGTCTCCAGTACTTTCTTTGTAAGTTTTATGAAGTCGCTTGTATTCTGTGTTTTTGAAGTCACGTCTTTAAATTTGTTACCATATGGGGGCAATCCAAAAAAACCTAATAACCGAATCGGGGGATCTAGTTTGGCGTTGTAGTTTCGAATCTATCCTCTTCATACAAAATTAAATATTTCCTCTAGATAGCTAAAGGATCAAAGAATTCATTACGATAAGCAAGAACAATGATGCATCGCGCGCGGTGGAGAAAGAAGCGCCGCAATTTTGAGGTTATTTTGCTGCGTTTAGAGATTTGAAATTAGTATAACTTTTGACTCGGAGAGGTTACGATATCCGTTTAAGTTTTAATCGTCAGCTGTCGACAACAACTATCGATTGTATATAAAACATTAGTTTAACGTTGTGACAGTGAATATAATGTGTTAGAATAAAAAAATATTTAAATTCGGTTTATACGCTAGTTATAAATTAGGTTTACAACTACATATTTTTACACTCCCCCCCCCAATCCAAGTTTTATATAAATCAACTTCCTTTTCTTTTAATTTAAATCTAATAAACCTATTTTAGTTAAAATATAACACATACATAATATTTCCACTGACAAATTTGGTTAGTAAACCTCCTTGCTTTAATAATATATTTATTAAAACCCAATACTTCACTATTTATCATATCTATATTTCTATCCTAAAAAAATAGTCATTTTCTTTGAACATTATCTGGATTGTTGCCAAATTTACAATAGGCATAACCAGTGCATATTTTAAGAAATGTTTACTGGGCGACATATGGGACGGCCAAAGTAGGGGGAGTAGGGCGGGGGTCCCGGGGTTCCTAGAAGAATTTGGTATTTTGAAATACTTATTTTGATCACGTGTTTTTATTTATTTCAATGTCTTAATGTACTTGTAAGAATATTTTCTTGGGAAACTAAATATTTGTTTTAACTTATCTTTATGAAAAATTAATTACGATAAGGTTTAATTTTATTTTTACTAGAATAAAATATTTTAAGTTAACAATAAATTGCGGAACACATTATGTTTGCTGAAAAACACCTTATTACCTTAATACAAGGTATCTTGCAAAAAATTGTGCAACTGCAAAAATATACAATTATACTTGTAGTTTACTTTGACAATTAATTTGGTCCACTAGTTCCATGATTGAAGGATTCATTAACTGGGATACGTACAAACAATTGATAGAAGAAAATATTTGTTTAAAAAAAAAATTCCAACATAAACATGAAATAGATGAAGCAATAAGACAATTTACAGAAAACATATCAAAATGCATAAATGAGTCTACAGTAAAGCCATTCCACAAAAAAAAAAACATTTTTTTAAAAAACGTTCCAAATTCTATTCTATCAAAAATACGAGAAAAAAATTCAGCTAGAAAACAGTGGATACGAACCAAAAATCCAAATTTCAAAAAAATATGGAAAAAATTAAGAAAAACTGTCAAAATATAATTAGAAAAATTCACTTTTTCACAATATAAAAATTATGTTACAAACCTGGATCCAAATGATCAATCCCTATGGAAGGCTACGAGACGTCTGTTAAACAAACACGAAAAAATTCCAAGCTTATTAGAAAATAGTGATTTCATAACTAGCGATGTGGAAAAAGCTGAGGCCTTTGCAGACTATTTTGAAAAAACATTTTCTATCCCTACAAGTTAAATAGGTCCGTCAAGAATAAATTTAGCATATGATGAGATTAATGAATTTTTATCAATACCACTAGCAACAGCACAACGTCCACTGAAATTTACAACTCCGAAAGAAATTTTCGAATTTATTACAAGACTTAAAAAAAAAAAAAAGTCCTGGTCATGATATAATTCCAGCTATTGCCATTAAACAATTACCGAGAAAAGCTATCATTTTAATAACTTCAATTTTCAATAGTTGCTTGCGGACTGGTTTCTTTCCTGATAATTGGAAAAAGGCTGAACTGGTAGTTATTCACAAGCCAGGGAAAAACGTCAAACAAATAAGCAGCTACAGGCCTATAAGCCTCTTACTAATATTAGGAAAACTTCTGGAATCAGTTATAAAAAGGCCCCTAACTTCATTTTTTCAAAATATAAACATTATTCCAGATTTGGATTTCAGATCAGTCATTCCACAGCGCACCAACCATCACGATTATCAGAATTTATAGTAAACGGTTTTGAAATGAAAAAACATACACTTGTCACATTTTTAGATTTTCAACAAGCATTTGACAAGGTATGGCATCAGGGTCTTTTATATAAACTTAAATCAATAGACACTCCAAAATATCTATATGATATTCTACATTCTTTTCTCAATAACAGAACCTTCACCGTTAGAATAAACAACACAATCTCAACCACCAGACCTAACAGTGCGGGACTCCACAAGGATCAGTTCTATCGCCCATCCTCTTCAACTTTTATCTTCAGGATATCATCCAATCGTCCGAAACCTCCATAGCTATGTTCGCCGATGACACGGCAGCTTTTTCGCAACACGAAAATATAACAATAGCTAGAAATACCCTTCAAACTCACCTTAACGAACTAGAAAAGTACTTTGACAAATGGATGATCAATCTAAATATTCAAAAATGTATTGCTAAAATTTTTACCCTCAGACGACCAACAGACCCACCGGAACTGGTTCTAAACGGAAACAGACTTCAGTGGAATCCATCTAATGAGGCAGTAAAATACCTTGGTGTTCATCTCGATCGTCGCCTTACCTGGAACCACCACATCAATATTAAACTTACACAGACCTACGCAAGGCTAGCAATGCTGCACTCGATAATAAACAGAAAATCCACTCTTAAACCAAATATAACCATCCTTGTCTACAAAACAATACTCAGGCCATTAATGATGTATGGTTTTGAAGTGTGGGGAGCTGCATCCTCTACTAAACAGAAGAAACTACAATCTTTCCAAAACAAGGTCCTGAGAATTGCAGTAGATGCACCCTGGTTTGTAAGAAATAGTCAGCTACACCGTGAATTAGAAATAGAATCCATTGACGATTACATCAAAAAATGCTACACCAGGTTTCATAGCAAGTTACCAGCGGTTAAAGGTGCAGTAGCTTTCAACATAAGAGCTCAAACAACATCCCGCAGATTGAAACCAAGACTCATGCAAGACATCCTGATGTAAACACCATTACTATTTTATTTCGTATTTACTTCTTCGTTACAACACCAACTACTACTCTTATTACTACAATTTTATTGTATTATTAGTTATTTCTTACTTCACCTATTTGTTTTGTTTATATTATTATTCTATTATATTTTTTTTTCTGTTTTTTTATTATTAATTTTTTGTTAAGCAACTGATATTGCCGTATATTACTATTATTCTTTTTTCTTTCCTCTTTATTTATTTACTTCATTCATTTATTTATTTACTTCATTTACTGTATTTATTTGTTAATTATTATTTTATTTTTTGTTAGTATATACTTCCTCTAAAGTTACAATTATTCAAAAATGATTAGAAAACTTTTTCTCTGTTATGGGTGTCTCTTGCACGAGACTATACCCTTCCTTCTACTATTGTTAAATCATTAATATTGTTAAACCATCCACGTAAGGCTTACCAGGCCGATTTGGAAATAAAATAAATTTAAAAAAATAAAATAAAATAAAATTTGGTCCACTCTATGACGTATGAACCCATTTTTAAATTTACAACAGGGGCCTATTTCATAAAGATAGAAGTACAACTCTACAGCTATAATTCCAAAAAAAACCTTGACATTTGTGCTCCAATTGGTCGGTTTCAAGGTTTTTATTAATTGTAACAGTGGAGTTGAACTTGTAGCTTTATGAAATAGGCCCATGTAGGCTTAAGCTACTTGTTTTACATTTAGTTTAGGCCATATTATAATTTACATTTGGATAGATGGTAAGTAATTGAACTGTAAGAAAACGTAAGCTATTTTATTGAAATAAACTAACGCCATCTGCTTGGTTGTATAATTGCACAATAAATAATACAACACATACAAAATCTTAAAATTAGTATGTTGCAAAAAAACACTAAATCATTTTCTTAAAAAATATTTTTAGTTTCTAAACAAAGAATAACTTATCTACAGAACTAGTTATAAGATTTTAGATTGAAAATATCAAAAACATTAACATAATCTAAGAAAAAAATGTTTAAGTAAGACATTTACTGATTTGAGTCTTTTGCGAAAAATCTTTTCACAAACTCCTGATCTTGATATAGTTATATCAGTTCTACGTCAGGGAGTTTTCTTCTTCTTTCTTTCTTCTCTAAAAATTTTGCTACCGCTGGTCTTGGGTCAAAATAGGAAGTACCAATACCATTGAGAACTATGTACATACGTGACTTTATAGTTTCACGTGACAAGCAGGTTTGTTTGATAGCTTTGAGATTGGTATGGACTGATACAGCTCTTTCAGGGCCTGCGCTGTGTGGATTCAGAGAAACATACGACTCTACCAACTTTCTAAATACTGTCTTGTGTTCAGACACCTTCAAATAGTGGTACAGTTTTGCCGTAAAAGATGTCATACTCCAGGATGCAGGGAGTTTATTTGTAGCGAACAGCCCAATTACATCATCCGTGAACGATGAGACCTTAGGAGGGGAGCTTTCATGTGGTGACATGAAAATCAGCTGATGCGTCGATGGAATCGCCTTCTGCTTGCTACAGTCACGCATCTCGCTCATCCCCCCGGTTCATACATAGTACTGACACTGACCCGGCTTGACCGTGACTTTTTAATCTCATATTAATGAATCCTTTGTGTTGTACTCTTTTAAAAGCAAAATAATTTGCACGAGGACATTTTTTTAAATATTTTGAATACTGAAGTGTGTTTAAATTGAAATTTTTGCTCCCGTAAAAATTTGCCGGGACCTGTTGCGTTCACTGGGCGACAATGTGATGGAACTGGTTTATATGTTATTTTATGCTATGTGCATAACTAAATATTAACATTTTTTTTTTTTTTACTTTCCCCTGTGGATAATTACGAACATCAATAGGATTCTGGGTATTCCTACTACTGAAATAGCTTCTAACAATTTCTTCCGCTAGTAATGCAAATATTTTCTTTTGTTTCTTTTCTACAATTTCCATCGGTCTTTTATGTAAATTACTTTACCATCTTTTACCTTTTCACTGGATCTTTTTCTTTTTGTTTCAGAATTATTATTTTTACTTGTCACATTCTTCTTGTTCATCTTTAATTTTAACTTATTATTCCTTTTAACTATTACTAATATTATACTCTGGATCAATTTCACATTCATACCCACTCTTAAAGTTCTTTTTCTTATACCTCTTCCTTTTCAGTAACTTATTATGTTACTTTTTCAGTTACTTATTGCATAGTTCTTGCTAAATTTCATTTTTCTCACATTTGCCCCTTATTTTAGTTCCTTTCTCTTTCCACTATGCACATTTGCAATTATTCTACTACATATATCCCAATATTTATCACTCCCTTACAACTTTACTTCTCATAGTTTTATTTACTATTAACTATATATTTAACTCCCTACAGTTACTATTAATTTTATTCTATATTTTGTATCAACTCATTAACTTAACCACTATATCTCATAAACTCCATATCTACTCTTTTTTATATTTACCAATTATACTGATGTATTTACTCATTAACTATCACTCCTTTTAATTTCTTTTCAACTGAAATTAATTCAATTATCTGTCCTCAATATCTCATTAACTCTGTATCTACTCATTTTTTATGTTTACCAATTATATTTGTAATTCACTAATTAACTATCTTTTTATTTCTTCTCAGTTCAAGTGAATTCAATAGTCTGTATGCATTGTCTTCATGACCTTCAAGTATTAACTCATTAACTTGTCCTCATTATCTCAAAAACTTAGTATCAACATTTTTTTATGTTTATCTATTATATTGTTGAAATTACTCATTAGCTTTTAAGTAACCATCACTCATTTTGATTTATTCTCATTTTAACCTTAATTCAATAGTCTTTAAGGCCTTTAAAGATTGCTTTTATGTTACTGTCTTTACGTCGGCTTTAACAATTAAAATAAAAACAATTTTATTTTGATCTGCTGTGTATCTATGACTGACTACCCCAACTATCTAGATCTCTTATTCTCAAAAATATTCGAAAATTGTGTGTTACGACATTGGTTGTTGTAGCCCATTTTATTCAACCTATCGTTTACAAATGGAATATAATGGTTATTTTGTAAAGGAAAGAAGATCCAGAAAATAAGCAGTTTATTTGATTAAAATACATAAAAAAATTACCCGTTTTTCGGAGATACCCGTTTAATTCCCGCTGATGAAAAACATTTAATGATTTGTAGGTAAGAGCCGCAGAATGCCGCACGTGCAAACGGTTTCATTGTTTACAGCAATACCTACTGAATTTAATTATTGCCAGAAGACGGCGCAAACAAGTTTAATTTTGGTAGATAATTATAGCATAATTATTGTAAGTTGGATTTTGAAAATATGGATACTTCCAGGAAAGCAAATGTACAGAGTATATGAAATATAATATGAATTATAATAGGAATTTCAATATTAATTCTATTCATATTAAAAAATCAAGAGTTAAATTTCACAGCCAACGTATACTTTCTACGTCCTTGTGTAAACGAAAAACCAGATCTCGACTATTTAACTTATCGAAATAATTGCGTTTATTATTATTGTTTTCTAATATAATACTCAATAGTTGTATTTTGAACTTCGATAAATTAGAGTTTTTTCGCGTCCTGGACCACTGTGGGCCGTGTCCATGACACAGCCACACACCGATTTTTTTTTTTCATTTGTATTTATTATTGATTTTCGTTTAGGCAATGTATTTAGTTTTGAAATGTATACAACCATATTACATTCTATTAATATCATTCAACTATAAATCATTGGAGCCCAAACTAAGTAAAACTAATTTTAACATTTCCAGTGTTCCCAGCATTCTATAACTTTTTTTTTTATTAATTTTAATCGGCATACTTTACCTAAGTACGATTTTTTTCTCAAGAGGTCTACTAATTGACAACCCCCAACATACAAAAAAATAAAAACCTTACAACCTATATTAGCTATAACCGAAAAATGATTGTATACACTATTGTAAATATATACCTATCTAAAAAACATGTACCATGTATTCTGCTTTAATTCTTGATCTAAACTGAGATAATCTGGGGGGGGGGGGGGGGGGTCTGGTAGTGTAGTAAAAGGTTTTTTTTTATATATATATAAAATTTACAGAAGCTGCCATTTTAATGCTTTCAAGATTTTGATTGCAAAGCAACATATCACATTCTTAATACTGAGCAGTTACATATAAAAAAATTGAAGACACAAGAAAAAAAAGCAATGAAAATCAACCAAGAACATAAGGATCGGCACAAAATAATTAAATAAAAGAATAAAACAAACAAAAATATTAACCCTATAATATACAGCAGAAACCCACAACATTTGCAGAGAAAAGTTATTTTCTATTACTATTTTATTTATGGAAGACATATGCCATAAGAGAATATTCAAATGAAATAATAAAGGTTTTAAAAATTTGTATCCCAAAAAAATATTTCTCTAAAATTGTATTAATCATAAAAAATATACTAAATAAAACCAATGAGAATCATGCAAGAGAAAAACAGACCATAAGTTTTATATTTTAATTCGCCAGGAATTTTATGAAAAATAACCCGGAATTATACTTGAATTTTTTTAATCTCAAGGTGTTTCTCTTCCAAACAAAAATGTTTGTTTACCTCTATACCATGTCACTGCTTGAATATAATAGAGTTTGCACTGAGATGTCAAATCATAATTTTTTTTCAGTTTATGACTTAAAACTCGGAGTTCTTATGGCCAGAAACATTAACTAACAAGGGGAGGACACACTCAGTCTCTCACGGATCTAGCTGGCAATTTTTAGAGGTTCCTGGTTACTTCCCTTTAAATTACTATTACTTTGTTACACAATTCATTGATTGGTATCGCTGGAAAGAGGAGAACCTCAGCTTTTTTTCGATGCATATAAATACAAAATTTGATTAACAAAAACCTATTAAAAAAATTGGAAAATCCGAAAAACATTTTGATTTTTAACTTGAGTTTGAAACCAGATAGGAGGATTAAACCAAAGACATTTCAAGTGTATTACCACTTTATATTATGGGTAAAAAAAAATGAAATTGATACGTTTAACCGTCTAAGTTCAATTCATGTTTTTGTTAATTTAAACAAACATTGCCTACCATTAGGCCAGGCAACTTTTGAAGCTTATGAATTTTTATTTTTGGATGAAATTTCATATTTAAGGGTTCTTTTAAATGCTGAATTCGAATCCGATGTCAATTCTTGTGAAAAAAATATATTGAATGTACTTCACTTGAAAAATTTTAGCTTTTACACTGTAAAATGTGATAGGAAATTTTTCTAGCCCAAGAATTCCATTTCAGCACCCTCAAAAACTTAGGAAACACATGTGTGTGTGTGTGTTTGTGTGTGTGTATATATATATATAAATATATACTAAATAGGAGAAAAAAATAATTTATTACAAATTAATATTTACATAATATACAAATAGAACCACATATTAGATTTTCTTCAACTGCAAAATAAAAATAAAAAGGTAAATAAATAACTAAATATATTAATTTATCAAGGTAAATAAATAACAATCAAATCTAATATGTGGTTCTGTTTGTATATTATGTAAATATTAATTTGTAAAAAATTATTTTTTTCTCCTAATTAGTACACATATATTTGTTTTATTGATATCTATAAATATATATACATACATTTCTTCAGTTTTTGAGGGTGCTGAAATGGAATTCTTGGGCTAAAAACATTTTCTATCACATTATACGGTGTAAAAGCTAAAATTTTTCAAGTGAAGTACATTCAATATTTTTTTTTCAAGAACCGACATTGGAATCGAATTTAGCATTCAAAAGAACCCTTAAATACAAAATTTCATCCAAAAATAAAAATAAAAATTCGTGCTTAGACGGTTAAACGTATCAATTTCATTTTTCTTATGCAAAATATAAAGTGTTAATATGCTTGAAATGTCTTTGGTTTCATCTTCCTATCTGGTGCTTTAAACAATTTCAGAAGGGATATTGTTGAAGGCAAGGAAGGTCATGGAAGTAGTCTGTCCCTTGTTAAAGATCTTTTGAGTAAGAGCTTTTTTGGAGCAAAATCCCTAAACAACTGTTTGAGAACTTGCTGAGAATCTCTTAGTCAGCAAATTAACTGTAACTGACCACCTAAAGAGAAATCAGAAAGGTAAAAAAGCTGGAAATCTATTAATCTTTTATCTATAGTAAGATGAAAATGAAACGTAAGTGGTTAGTTTTATAATTGTAAGTAGCAATAATTTTTGTTATTTTTAAGTATTTGAATTATTACAATAATAATAATGACAACCTTCCTTTGTAAACCTGTCACTGGTTTTGATTGATCCTAGCATTGCAGTCAGGTAATATATATTTAGTGGTAGTTAATATCCCTCCCAGCTTTCAGATATATATAGCTTGAAAACCAATTTCTTATTTGAAATTAGTTCTAAATAAACCAATGATAAACCAAACAACAAATATTTATTGATTAAAAATACAATATTTACAGGATTTCACAAGCTATAGGTACTGTGTATATTTAATTTCTTGATTTGTATTTACAAGAAAAATCAGGCATAAATAACAGCAGCTAAATTATTACAATGTGATATATATTATAATAAGCAACAAGATATATACATATGTCTAATTAATTACAATTTTTCTAGTTTTACTATACCAATTTACATTATTATTTTAATTTATCAAGCCATCATAAGTATTTCAAGGAATCATTTTCCTTCAATAACTTTATTTCTTTAATAAATATATTTTTTTAAACAGCACAAAACAAAGCAATAGCTGTTATTAAACAACAAAAATTCAAATTTTTATGTATATTATAGTTCACCATAGATATAGGTGGTCAGAAGGGTAATTAAGATTTTTAAAAAAAAAATATAAAAATACCATTCCCTACTCCTTTCTAAACTTTCCTAAAATTCAGCATGGAAATAAGCAATGTGGACTATGACAAGCAATCATAATATTTCAAACAGAAAAGTTATATGAACATATCCCTGATGAAATTTAAAAATGAAAAGATACATATATATATATATATATATATATATATATATATATATATATATATATATATATATATATATATATATATGTCAAGAGATATAAATAATTAAATATTAGTTTATGTATACATTACTGCTAAAAGCATGATAAGAAAAATTCATCAAAAAATTTATAGCCCTACAAAGAGAATCATTGCTCGATGAGACATGTACAAAGAATGTAACATATAGGCTTCCTAAAATGATGACAGCACATTGGATGAAAGGAGAGGTAGAGGTAAACAGGTTGTTAATTGAAGAATGTGGAGGACACTTTCAGACTGTGAGTGAAGGTGGCCAAGCTCCTATAGGGACTATTGTGCCATTATATGATTTAATTTTATAAAACTATAAGTATAGCTTTTAAATAAAATATACAAACATAACATACAATTAATATTTCACTTATATAGCTAATATAAGTAGCTTATTTATATTCATTTTCTGACATAAAAATTGGGTTATTTCGAAAAAATAAAACAAAAGTAAAATAACTTGTCAAAACGCAGCTCATGTTAAAATAGATTTATCAACTATTTTATTATTATATGCACAAGCTATATAACACTTCTAGTCAAAATAAAAATAAGAAATAAATGAAAGATTGAATTCAATAACTGGAAGGAACTATTTAAAAATAAATCCTTTTTTTAGCCAGTCTTTAGCTACAAACCAATGTTAAGTTCAAAAGTATATGTAAACCAAAACACAGCACAAAATTATTGCTATTACTTGGGTAATAGAAATGCATAAAAAAAAATCCTAAATGAAGTAAACAATTTTTGAAAAAATGTTGTTTCCCATAACAAGAACAAATTTTATTTAGACGGATTAAACAAGCATAATTAATTCCAATTATAATAATGAAACTTTTGAGTCAGTAAGTCTCTAATTTCTTTAGGAGAATGTTATAGTAAAATTCCTGTTTCTGAAGTCAATTAATAAAGAAATGAAAGACTTATTACCACATTTTTTTCATTAAAAAAGTTACAAGGTTGGAACAGATGCATAAAAAAAAAAAAAAAATGGAGAGGAAAAATGCAAATTTAAAATGTCATACCCATTTTAGAGAATAGCAAAGATAGTATATTACACAAGAAAATTAAATTATGATTGATAGAATAATAAAAGCTCATATCAACCCAACGTAAAATGATGATGGGTAACTAATTTATTACAAAGCTTCAACTTCTAGCAAGAATGCAAAATGCAACCTGCCTTGGAATAAAAATAACTTAATTTCGTTTTAATCAATATAGAGTAGCAAAGATTACAAATTAATAGCTTCTCTATGATGTCACTTGAAAAAAGAACTTGAGCTATAACCCATTGAGAATTTTCAGCACTTAAAAGTTTTGTATAAGCAGTAATACCTTTTAATAATATTTCAAAACTTTATAAACCCATCATTCAAAAGCAGTTGTCATAAACAATTAATACTTGAAGAAATGGTATAAGTTCAAATAATTTTTCCATCTGAAATTTACACAGAATTAATTAATTATTTGATGAATTTTACAAGGAATTGATTTTCCTTAAAAATTATTATGATTAAATTTACATATTGTTAGAGATAATGAATTTTTCCCTAAAATAACACTAATCTGTACTCTACATTAACATCTCAGAAAAACTATAAATGATAAACAACTAGTGAGAAAATGTATAACAATACATTATACTGTAAAGCTAATAAATACATTAAAATAAAATATTATATATATATTAACATTCTAACAAAAGAAAAAGTTTACAAATTGAATTTCCAGCAGCGTTTTCAGTCATTCTTAAAATATTATTCAATTATAAAATTCAACTTCATTTAGAAATCCATATTAACAATAACTAATACTAATGTAATGTTTTAAAAATATAATACCTGAAATTAATGCCTTCCTCTGATGAGAGAAAAATAATTTAATTTGGTAGTTTTAGATTTAAGATACTTTTACTTTTAGGGAGGAATGTTAAATTCAAAAGCATCACTATTTTAATATGATACTAAATTTTTAAAATTAAAAAAAAAAATAAATAAAAAATAAAAATAAGCATGCAATACTATGCAGATTATTTATTGTTTTTTAAGTTGGGAATAATTTTAAACAGAACAGTACCAAACAAATTAAAACAACTAAAAATAGGCTATTCATGATGACTTTAACTGGGTCAGAAAGTTAAAATCTAATCCCTTTCAATTACATAAAAAATTAATCTCACTCCTAGAATAACAATTTCAGATTCTCTTAAAATGGCTATAAACAATACTGTACACATCCAGGTAGGTAATGATGGCCATTACTTAGAGTTCAGCCCTCATCTGGAAGGAATTAAAATAAATTCAATTAGGTTAAATGATTTTGTTTTGTTTTTTGTGTGTAAAAGAGATTTTCAAAAATTCGTTAAGACAATTCTGGCCAAAATAATATAACAATGTGATGAAATACATTAAGCTATTAAAAATTCATAGTCTACAAGATTAACAGAAGAAAATAATATAATAAATATTTGTTTATAGGCATAATCATTAAAACACTTGAGGTACACATGATGGTATAGAAGGATCAATACAATTAGGATTGATGAATTAATTACCACTTCTATTAAGATTATTTTATTAGAAAACTAGTTTCGAATGCTAAACATTCATCTTCAGTTCTAAAACATACAAACTTAATAATAATAATAATAAGGCTTTATTGATATATTTACAATTACATTTACAAAATCATTTAGAATACATGTGACGGTCTAAAGTCCTCTACATGATTAACATAGTTTTATGCTTTGGTGAATAGTTTTACACTTTAAAGTTTATCTGTGAACAGTGGGAAAAATAAGAAAAAACAAAATTTTTTCAACACATCAGTACTATGTTACATATATTATATACTCTACTGAAGTTTTTTAAAAAAGGTAAGATAAGAAATCGAACATGGGCACTCACCTTTGAGGTAACTAAAATGGAAATAGACTTCTTACTGAATTCGTGAGAAGTAAAAGGGAGCAGGTAGGTTAAATTTTTGATTTACAATGGGGTTTCCCTTATGACTCATTGGATTTTTCTGTTCCTATGGGAAACAAATTTAAAATGGGGCTATTGAATATATGATAATCTGATTATTTAAACAAAAATCTGGATCGGTTTTTAACGATTTTATTATTTCTAGTGATTCAAAAGTATTTAATTTTAGGCTATTCTCTACTTGATGTAATATTTTACTCCCGAGTCTTTATTAAGTTTGTGGTTATTTTCATTTAGATGGATAGCGAAATTGGAATTTTGGGTCTTATTAGTGTATGCTCTTATATGTTCTTTTACTCTTTAATTTACCGATCCTCCAGTTTTTCCCGTGTATTTTGCTTCACAGTCATTACTTTTTAATTCATATACGCCGCTTTTTTGGAAAGGGTCTATTTTGTCTTTCGGTGAACGGAAGTATGATGACAATGGTTTATTTTTACTATGGCCCAATATCCACTAAAGTCGGGAAAGAATTAAAAAAAAATTAGGTTTAAACTCTGCATTTAAAATAGATAAACCATTGTCATCATACTGAAGATGAATGTTTAGCATTTGTAACTAGTTTTCTAATAAAATAATCTCAATAGAAGTGGTTTAATTCATCAATCCTAATTATAATCATTAAAGATTTATTCTACTAATAAATACTCTTTTCATCTGACTTATAAAACAAAAGCAGCTACTTCAATATGCTTGGCCATTCATTTAAAAAAAAAATATGGAAAATTAATTCAATCAAAATACTGAACACAATTCTCATACCTTATATAGAACATGTATAGTAAATAAGAATAACTATCAAAAGCTATATAAAATAAATCGAAGTTTTAATGATCAAGATAAATTTTTATTAACATAGGATCAGTACAGCTTCTGAAAGAACTTATGATGTATTGCTCAAATAAGTATCAATATAAAAATCACTTACAGGGCTAATGGTCAGGCAGTGGTTTCAATTCTCTAATCTGTTTGATTAAGTAAGCTTTTTCATCATTGAATTGTTCATCTTCAGATCGGTCAGTGTGAAACTTTGTTAAAAATTCTACTAATTTATCCTGGTTGCGCAGGAGGATATCCAAAATAGGTTTAGGTTTATTTGGGTTAGCTACGAACACCTGAAAGGTAATCACAATATTATAACATTTGCTATTCATAAATGATTATTTATGATTTGCTGTAAATAAAACCATAAGAAATAACAAAATTGTATTGGACAGGTGTTCCGTTCCTATTACAATTATAAGAAAAACGGAATAGTTAGAAAAAATAGGAAAAATATGCCACAGATGGAAAAAAAATCTATAAAATAGAGAAATATCTTTTAGAACATCTTCTGGCATATTATTAGCCTTGAAATGGTGTGACAGGAGAGAAGTTTGGCTTCTTTCCACCATGCATCAACCAGAGAGGTTCGAAGTAGGAAGAAACTGGAAAAGGGAAAAATAAATAAATCCAAAGGACGCTGTGGACTACACAAAATCTATGGGGGCTGTAGACAAGAGTGATATGCTGCTCTCTTCTATAGGCTCTATAAGAAAATCAGCCAAATGGTACAAAACACTATTTTTTCATTTGGTTGACATGTCTTTGAACAATAGCACAACAATAACGAGCATGCAGCAGCCAAAGGGTTAACACTGTACATTTAAATTATTATTATAGTAAACTATACTATTTTAAATCATCATAGAATTATGAAGCTTAAGTAGTTGAAATTTAGTACAAAAGGGTTTGACAGTTTTACCATTGCAAATTCTGTTGCAGAATGGCACTAACCACATATCGTTTGATTATTGAACATCCCTGGGATCCACATGTCACACTAAATATTTATAGATTTTTTTAATAACAATTTATTTGAATTAAGCAAATTTTATTATCAATTTCTAACTCTATATAACCCCGTACCATTATAACCTCTCTTAAATGGCACTCGCCACCTATCAGTCAATTCCCAAACTTCACGGCACACCACATATTTATCACTTTTTAAAAACAATTTAATAGAAAATATGTAAATTTGATAATTTCTAAACCTTCCTTGAACAATGAAGATGATGTAGTTAAAATTTGGTAAAGATAGGTTCAGTAGTTTTCGCAGTTAGTAATAAAAAAAAAAAAAAATAATGGCTTGTCCTTTTATATAATATAATAGATTATTGATATGGTATGATAAACATATATTTTGGGTCATGTTCTTGACAACTGGTGACAATTTAACATAAATAATGTAAATATTTTGAATCACAAACTAAAGTTTATTTTTAAAACAATAAATTTAAATATTATTTTAAATATGTCTTAGAAGAAAAGAAATAAATAATTAAATCTACATTTTAATCAGACATTAATTGACAAAGAATTATTTATGGCTGAATTTTGTTTTGCTTTTTCATAGCTGCAAAGGCAATGGTATAATAAAAATGAAACAATAAATAATTCTTTAATCCAGACTTAAACAATAGATATAAACTGTTACTTAATTGACCAGCATACCAATCATATACATTAAATAATTGAGGACTGGACATCAATAAGACGGCTTAGCAATAAAAAAAAAAATAAAAAAAAATCCAGAACAATATATCATAAAAGGCCCTGAAATATGGCTTAAAAGGTAAGAAGCACTGAACAACAGGTCAAGTGGAAATTAATTTTTGTTCATTGGTACATTATTGATGTCCAGTATTCAATATATAGCCCAGTCAATAAAGGTTTCGTGTCACAACTAATTAGGAGAAAGCTGAATTTTTCTCAGGGTGTTAGTATATAAAGTAAACAATAAAAAACACAAAGTCTCGACCGCCACCCCTTCAGCAACATTACAAGAACAGAACTCCAGTTATATGCCAACAGCTCACAAATTAATTATGTTATCAGGTTGTTCTTTTTTTTATTTTTACTTCTAAGAATATTACAAACTAATTATGTTAAATACACTTTTTATGAGATAGCTTAGTTTCACCGTAATACTTATAATAGATAATATGACTGGCTTTAAAATGATGTGTCTCATAACGCATACCGTTAAAACGATAGCTTCACAGAGAGCGTTGAAAGAGTAGTGTACACCGAGCTGCCAGTCCTAGCTTGGCTGTTCAGAGGTGCATTACTGTATATACTGCTGTTCATGGTCTGTTAATGTTGAGAAACTCGTACTGTTGTGAACAGGGTTTGAAATCAATAATCATTTTTTCCAAAAAATCATATAATAATTATAATATTTGATTTTTAATTTAAAAATCATTCCTGATTTATAAATAAAAATTTTAATTGATTTTTGATGTTTATTGATTTGATTAAAAATTATGATTTTTTTTTTTTAGTGTTTTCCTTCCAGCAGTAACCCTGTTGGAAGGGATTTTATTATTTTCTGTACACACCATACTTGTACAAAGTATACAATGTACATGTAAATATTATTTGCGATTTGATTATAATTTTACATGTGTTGAAAGGTATAAAAATATAAAAATAAACAAGAAAAATAAAATAAAATAAAACAAAGAATAAGAAGTTATATAACATAGATAATTTAAAATTCAATAAAAACAGCAACAAAGTTATGTAGAGAAAAGTTTATGAATATTTAGAGGTTTAGAGATATTTCATATTTATATCCTCTATTTTAATGATTGAATTTTTAAGAAATATTTGGAAATTTTCAAATGATTTGTTCATCAAACATTGACCATCCACCGGCCAATGTCCTAGTTTCTGTACTGTTTTTGTCTGTAGAATAGTTCTGTAGTCAGTGAGTAGTCTGCATTCATATATGAGGTGGTGTATATTTTGTTCTTGAGTGAAATCACAAGGACATAGGAAAGAATCTCTTATTTTAAATCGATAGAAATAACTGTTTACTGCCGCATGTCCTGTGACTCCTTGTGTGATGTAAAAGTTAGTCCATGAGTTTGATTTAATGTAGGTCCGTAAGTCTGGAATGAAGTTATGTAGATGTCTTCCCTTGTGTGTAGTGTTCCAACGTGTCTGCCACTGGTCTACTGCTTGTGTTTTTTTAGCATGTGTTTTAAGTGTTGTTTGGATATCATATTATATGATATAGGAAGGGTAGTATCCTTTGAAGCCTCTTTTGCAGCCTTGTCAGCCAGTTCGTTTTCCACTATGTCGGAATGCCCTTTTACCCACTTGAAGGAAATTTGAATGTTATCGTCAGTTTGTAGATGTCTTAGAAATGATCTTATTTTTTCAATGATGGGATTGTGACAATGTCTGTTTTTTATCATGTATAGAGTACACTGACTGTCCGTTAGTATTGTAATAGTTTTATCTTTTGTCCTCAAATTTTGAAAGTATTCTAGAGATTTAAGGATGGCGAATTGTTCTGCTTGATTATTGCTACATTCTGGGCCTAATTTATACTTTATTACATCTTCTAAAATTTTGTTTTTAAAAATGAAACTAGCACAGCCTACATATTCGCCATTCTTGCTTCCGTTCATGTATAATAAATGGAATTTTCCTATGTAACTGGTAGCTAATATACTGATGGGGATCATTTTGGCCAAGACAAAGGCAGCTTCATCAGAGAGTGTTCGGAATCCTTTGGCAATTTTGAGTGCCATTAGCCTCTGGACCCTTCCAGCTTTGCCTTGTTGTATTTGATCTGAAGTCCTGGATGCCATATTTCAATGCCATAAGTAAGAATAGGCAAAATTGCGCCTTTATACAAAACCTCCAGAGCCTCCGTTCTCAAACCCCATGTCGCTCGCGCTGCTATTGAAAGTGAATTTATTAATTTTAAAAGTTTGTTTTGTAGTATGTCAATATGTCTGTTCCACTTTAATTTTTCGTCAATGGTTATGCCTAAATATTTCAAAGTACGTATTCGATTCAGGTTTTTATTTTGTATTTTCACATTTAAGTCCGGACTTAGTCGTTTTTTAGTGATCACCATATAATTAGATTTTTGTGTATTGAATGTCAGTTTGTTTAAGTAAGTCCAAGAATTTATTTTGTCTAATACTATATCGACTACTGTCTGTAAATGTTTAAAATATTTTGATGTTATAATTGCTAATATGTCATCTGCAAAGGCCAAAATCGTCGCGTTTGAAGGTAATCGTTCTTTTAACAGTGAGTCAACAATTAGGTTCCATAAAAGAGGAGAGCAGCACGAGCCTTGTGGTGTCCCAATAGACTGATTTCTATGTAATGCATGCAATGTTGTTTGTCACTAAAGATACAGACCTATTGCTAAGATAATCTTTAATAATCCTGTAAATGTTACGTGGACATTGATATGTAATTAGAGTACTAAAAATTGACGGCCACCAAGCATTGTCAAACGCTCCAGTGATATCAAGCGATATAATAGCGGTATGCTGGTTATTATTCAAGGCATTTTGGATAATATTTATGGCTTTCATTACCGCATGAACCGTGCTTTTTTGTGGCGTAATCCAAATTGGTTTTCACTGAGGAGCTTATTACTGTAAAGATAATACGACAACCTGTTATGTATTAACTTTTCCAATATTTTCCCACCTGTTGGAATAATACATATAGGTCTGATAGAGGAAATATCTTCAGGTTTTTTCCCCGGTTTATTAATTAGCACCAATTTAGACTTTTTCCAAAAATCTGGAAAACGTCCAAGGCTGAAGCATTTAGAATATATATTATATATAGTTTATGGAAATGTTTCGTATAATTTTTTGTATATTAAAGAGTTTACTCCATCTATGCCTGGTGTTTTGTTATCATTGAGATTGTTAATAATATCTGATAACTCTAATTGCGTAACCGGGAGATCGTCAACTGTTTCGGGTAAACTGTTTGCAGACTGTCTCATGGTGACATGTATGTCTGAATCTGTGGTAGGATCGTCCAATTTATGTGATTACTCAAAAAATTATGATTACTCACTGAGTGAAATGGTATTGCATTAATAATAATGATTAATTTGCGATAAAAAAAATTTTGATCAGAAAATAAAAATCACCTTTTACACAAAAATTGATTAATATGTTTGTATACAATATTAATGTACACAATTTCAATATTATATATTTTATATATAAATAAATATATATATATATATATATATATATATATATATATATATATATATATATATATATATATATATATATATGTGACCAATTAATATGTTATGTGACCAATTAACCGATTTTAATGAAATTTGATAATTATATTTCTTTCGTACTTATTAACGTATATTTAGGGTTTTAACAGTTTTATTTATTATTGGGGGGGGGGGGGAGGGGCTATATTTCTAAATAGAGAACGGCTCGTCCGATTTTAATAAAATTTGATAATTATGATTCTTTCGTACTTATTAGCATATATTTAGGGTTTTAACATTTTTATTAATTAGGGGGGAGGGGGGCTATATTTCCTCCCCACCCCCCACTAATTAATAAAACTGTTAAAACCATAAATATATGCTAATAAGTACGATAGAAACATAATTATCAAATTTCATTAAAATCGGACGAGCCGTTCTCAATTTAGAAATAGCCCCCCCTCCCCGCCCACTCCTCTCTCTAAGAAAAATAATGAAGAAGGCGATATTTCAAAATCTTTAACACTAAAAGAAAACTTAAATATAAATGGTGGACGTCTAAACTGATATTCCGATATTTATTAGGCTATTTAATGGAAGAAATATTATAATCGGATTAAATTTGCAAATCATTCATTACTTAACTTACAAGAAATAGTAATCCGTTATTCAACTATGTAATCCGTAATCGAATTATATTTAAGAATTACATTGTAATCCCAATTGAATTACTATTGCTATAATATTGAACTATTAAACTATTGATATAATTTGGTGACTAAAATTAAGGGAATAAATTATAATTTAAAAAGAGAGAGAGAGAGAGAGAGAGAGAGAGAGAGAGAGAGAGAGAGAGAGAGAGAGAGAGAGAGAGAGAGAGAGAGAGAGAGAGAGAGAGAGAGAGTCAGAGAGAGAGAGGAAAGGATTTTTTTTTTTTTTTTTTTTTTTTTTTTCCCTCAACCTCTATTTAATATCATAATGATTTAAATATCATTCCGCCATCTTAAAACAGTTAAATAGTCTAATATTTAAAAAAAGTGTCCTTTAAAGGTCCACCATCTTAAAATCGTCGAATATTTTAAAACAGCATTCTTAAGGACGAAAACTAATATCTAATTGTGGATGGAGAGAGTGGCCAAGGATGTCCTTCGGCCTCAAAAAATCGTCAGATCCTGGCAGATCTGTAAAACAGTGTCCTTATAACAGGAGCCATCTCTTAATCCAGCCTCCCGTAGAATGAGTTAACAACGAATGAATATCCTTCCGCCATGTTAAAACAGTTAAATATTTTTTAAAAAGTGTCCTTTTAAGGTCCGCCATCTTAAAACCGTCAAATATTTTAAAACAGTATCCTGGAGGACAACAATGGCGGAAGTTATCCTTCGGATAACTTAAAAACCGTTACAAAACATATTATCCTTGAGAACGAAAAAGCTTATTCTAATTGTGGATAGAGAGAGTGGCCAAGGATGTCCTTCGGCCTCGAAAAAAAACGTCAGATCCTGGCAGATCTGTAAAACAGTGTATAATCTAATTAAATAATTATAATAATAGTATAACTACACCTGAGCACTTGGAAAAAATTCTGATTTTAAAACTTAACTCTTCCAGCTCTACGTAGTCAGGCAGTTTTTTTTTTTTAAATATTTTTAATTGAATGTATTCATAATACATAATACAAATACATACATATAATCATATATATACATATAATTCATAATACATTTGTAAGCCAAAATTTGTAATGGATTTCAAAAATAAAGATGTTCTGTGGCTAATAGTTGACTATATTATTCTCCACCTACTACTCCAGACTCAAAAAATATCATGGAGATAATTCAAAAAATTTAACTTTCTGATTTAGAAAGGAATTACTCAAAAATTATTATTATTGTTGATTGAAAAAATTTTGTTCAAAAATAATGATCAGAATTTGATTTTTATAACATGTGATCAAAAATAAAAATCGATCATAATAAAAATCATCAAATGATTTTTAAAATTCCTGATAAAAATTTTGATCGGATTTGATTTTTATTTTTATGTTTTTTAATTATCGATTTCAAACCCTGGTTGTGAAAACCTGATTTTTTTTTTTTGTTGGCATATTTATCAGTATAACTCCAGTACTATTTCTTCAATTAAAAATTCATTTTTTCCATCTGAAAGCTGGTTAAATTTACAATTAGAGCTGATATACTAAATTTTGATTAAATTTTTTATAACACCCTCGACAGAATGCTGAGAATTTCAACTGTTGTGAAATCCTTGTTTTTTTCAGCACATTTATCGCTATAAGTCTGGAAATATGTTTTTGATTCAAAATTTATTTTTTCCAACTAAAAGCTGGTTAAATTTACTATTAGATCTAATATACTTAATTCTGATCAAATTCCGTGAAATATCCACGCCAAAATGTTAAATATGTATGTTTTGGCAAAATGTGACAATTTTGACATGTTCAATGTGCTGCCATAGGTAGATCACGGAATTCAATCAAAGTTTCATAAATAGGATCTGATAGCAAATTTAAACAGCTTTGAGATGAATAAAATATATTTTGGATTGGACAAATAGTTTCGGTGTTAAAGCAATAGATGTGCCGAAAAAAACAAAGTTTTCACAACAGTACGGGTTTCTCAACATTCTGTCGTGGGTGTTTTACGGGACCTGATAAAAATTTAATATATGAGTTCTTATAGTAAATTTAACCAGCTTTCAGATGAAAAAAAGATAAATTTGATTCGGACAAATAGTTTAGGAGTCATAGCCAAATGAGTACCAACAAACCTGTTATTTCTGAGAACTGCGACTTACCTCAAGTAAAAAGTCTATTTTTCCCTCCCCCACAGCTCTTAAACTATGATATGGGAAAGAAAGGAATAGAATGAAATTTGTTGCAAATTTGATTTGCTGGTTTATGTATTTATGTGCTAAAAGTAACTTTTTCCGAGTTCCGAGATCAAACAACATATGGCTTTCATCCCTCCTCCCCCTAAACCCGAAAATATTTTGAGGAAGACTTTTTAGAACTAAAGGTGGTGAACATTATCCAGCAGTCAGATCTCTTTAATTTTGGAGTTGAATCCTCAATACTAATTTTTGTACTATATCAGTGATACAAGTAACTTATAAACTTTTATAGCAAAAAAAACACACTTTAGAAGTAATAACCTAAAAATTAAGAAAGGGTGATGGTATTAAAGTTATTGAACAAGGCTTTAACATTCATTGGTCTAAGTGAAGAGCACTATTTTTGATATCTTTTCCCTCAGTTTACCAGTAAATTATTTGTACACATAGTTTCCTCTATAAACTAAAGAAAACTTGATACTGTTGTTTCATTTGAGTAGAACCACATTCATTATTACTCTATGGGTCATTCTCATAGACAGGGTCAGAAGTGGTTTCCAATACATTTGTGGCACGTGTTTTATGATCTGGATCTGGGAAAATTTTTAAATTGAAGTGTATAACTTTACCTAAAAGTGAAATTTTTCTTTTCACGATCAAATATTTTTTTTTGGGTAGAAAAATTGTAAAATTTGACCAATTGACATGGCCCTGTCCTGTACGGAAACAATATTCCCAAGTACAAGCTTCTGTAGGAGGTATATCTCTGCAAATACAGAAGTGATTATTTAATCCTAGATCATAATACTTGCTGGAGATTGAGAAGTGATTGTCCAAAATGGGTTATAGCCAATAGATTTCAATATTATAATGAAAATAAGAGTGTCCTTATAATGAAAATAAAACACTGCATTTGAAGTTGTATTAGTACATTTACACTTTATAATAAATACATATAAATTAATGTGTGCCAGAATCACAATAAGTCCGCTTATTAAACATAAATAAATTCATACAAACTTAAGGGGCAATCTGTAGGTGACCATGCTTGACAGAGCATATTTACCTGTTAAGGGCAGAAAAGTAGGATGCAGACAAAATAAAACTAAAACAGATGTTTTGTGTCTTCTTCTGTACTGATGGCACAGAAGAAGAAGGTTACTAAGGAGGAAAGAAAACTTCAAAAGATACTAAAAACATTTTGTGAAAATTCGGTTACTGTTTATTTTTTGAACCTATCACCTGCAGAGAGATTAAAATAATTATATTACAGAAGACAGCCAAGATGATCGTGAAAAAGAGAGTCATGTCCCTGTCCATGTGCCTTCTTATTAATTTTTTTTCTTTATAAATTAAAGCGGTGTTGTTTGGAAGGGCATTGAATTTTAATTAAAGCTTTTAAGAGAGCATCCTAATTTTTTTCAGCTTGATTGGAATACTTCTAAATTTCTGAAATCGTGAACCCAAAAATGCCCCTTTATATGAGAATGACCCATAGACTGGTTTGACAAGTGTGTGTAGTCAGTGGGAACCAGCTGTTGATTATAATTTCTATAAGGCCTCCCGCAGACTGTAGATTTTGTATTGGCCGATAGTTTGGTCGGCTTCTTAGGACCCCCGCAGACTGCAGACTTTTTATCGGCCGATAGTTTGGTTGGACTTGTAAGGTTATTCTTACAATTATAAATAATAAGATGAGCATATAATCAATTTTACTTTATTTTGTCCGGGCGCCGTAATATAATTAATGAAAAATGTCTTTCATAAAATGATATAATAAAAAAAATACAATTTCAATTCAAAATTAGTTAAAGTTAAGTTTACACACAAAAATTCAATATTTAAATAAGCTATTTTTTATATAATTCAAATTTAAACAACTCCCTGTCCAAAGAATCTTAATACAAAATGTACAAACATACCTCTTAATCACAATAAAAATAATAATTATTAAATTGTCTTGTTAAATACTTCACCAACTCTTCTCATAAAATACGTTTAAGTACATTTCAATCAACATAACAAAAAAAAAAAAAAAAACACTCATCTTATTGTCACAAACATGTTTCACTTTAACTGCCTGCACACATGTGGCCCTCACACATCCTGTTCCCTCCAAAACACTGTCCCCCCACTCTCCTATTCTATGTATTGCCAACTAAATTTATTGTACAAATTAAATTTTAAACAAATTATACAAATTACACTTTTTCTTTAGATGTTATCAATATAATTTACATTATTCTTACCCACAATTATAAATAAAATTAATTATAAACAAAAATTTATATAACAGTTAACTCAGTTATATGTAACCATTTTTCATTATTTATACAAATTTAATTTACTAAATAATTTTCTTAAATTTATTTATTTTGAATTATTTAAAATTTCCATATGAAAATAGACAAAATTTTAGACCCTTTACATATCCCCTCTCTTTGTTAAAAAAAAAATTTGAAATTAATGAAGAGGTTTGAAATTTTTTTTTTTTTTTTTTTTTTTATCATGTCAGCAATATACTAAATTTCACCAAGAAAAATTTTTTAAATTCTTTTCTTGGCGTATATAAATTTCTTTTTAAACCCTTTATGGCTGTTTGAACATTTTAATTTATATCACTGAGAATGGGATACACCCAATACATTGGGATGAAAATATTTGCCTTAGAAAGAAGGTAGACCAAATGAGAAAGAAATATAAGAGAGAGAGAGAGAGAGCTTAAAATCACAAAAAAAAGCGTCTCTAATGAATCAAAATATCCAAAGACAAAACTTCAAAAAGCGCCTGCTTTATGGAGAGACTCTTGTTCATCAAATAAAAGAAAATTGGAAGATGACTAAAAACACAGGAGCCAAATGATGTCTTTCAAGAGCAATAATTGGAGATGGCAAATGGCTGAAAAGATATGGCTTTTTGGGAAGTGCAATTTTATATCTAGCAAATGCTTGCGTAATGACATCACAAGCCGACAGATTAAATCATTGAAGAACTGATGGGTAAGGAAACTCACTGATCTTGTAAAAGCAGAGGTTGAATCATTCCTGGAAGAAGATAGTCACTCACGCGTTTGTCCAGGAAAGGACTGTATCACCAGTCAGTAAAGTGAAAAAACAGAAACGATTATTGCTAGCGAACCTCAAAAATTTACATAAGGACTTTCTGGAAACCCACCAAACAAGATAAGTTATTCTTCCTGTTGTCGGCTAAAACCGTTTTGGATACTGGCACCAAATGCAGATTAACTTGAAAACTCGATGACACACACGAGAAAGCTAACACAAGAAAATCCATTACCCAAGGACTTTGTTATAATGTTATAGGAGGCACAGTGAGTTCCGTGAAGATTGGTGTAATGTGTGACAGTTGTCAAACAATAGTTTACCATAAAAAATGTGTTAATTCCCCCTTCATTGATAATAATGATAAAATTACTAGTGATATTGATATCTTCTGTTGCGAAGATTGTTATAAAATGGCTGAAAATTTGATGCATGGTATCAATTTTAATTAAGGCTGAAATTAAGTTACCTCAGAAATTTTTCTTTTCAAAAATGTATTTGACGTGATATAGTAGTATTTTAATATTTTTTATAACACCCAAATTTTATATGATGGAACTTTTGTTCTAATACTCTTCAAGCAAGTTCTTAATCTCCGTTGAGGAGATTGTGATTAAAAAGGCTGAAAATTTCAAAATTGATGCAAAAAGGCATTAATAATTTTAAGACTGAAACTGAGTCACCTCTGATATATTATTCGGTTCAAATAATATTTTGTGGAGTTAAAAGTACAATTTTTTTTTATATGCTTTTATTTTAACTCCGCCAGTAGATGTAGTGTTGCTACCCCTAGTGATGCTAGGTCAACAGCTGCCAGTCCCAAGCCTGGATAAAGGAGGAGGGTTGAGTGACCTCTATAAAAAAGAACCTGCCGAAAGGAGAGGGAGAAAAGAAAATATAAGAATGGTGAAGGTTAAAAATACAAATATAGTCCCCGGAGGGACCCATTCGGAAACGGAAGGGGGGGGTCCCAACCAACACCAGCCTTAGGAGGGCAATTGACAGAGAAGAGGAGGAGGAGGAACAAACAGGGACGTGGACTGAATATCGGCACCTGGAATGTGCCGAGTAAACTGCAACCAGGAGCGAGCAGAACATTAGAATCAGTACTGGAGCAATATAAAGTGGATGTGGTTGCTTTACAGGAGATCCGATGGAGAGATGTGGAAGTGATATAACTTGAGAAATATTTGTTGATAAATAGTGGTACAAAAGAGAATCAGAGAGGCACAGGGTTTATGATTAGAAAAAGCATCCGACATACACTGCTGGGATACAACTGTGTCGATGACAGGGTTTGCATAATAAGACTGAAGGGTAGGTTCTGCAATATTACACTGATTAGTGTACATGCACCATGCAAAGATGCAGAAGAAATTGACAAAGAGATGTTCTATGCCCGACTGGTAAAGCTATATGATGAAATACCACAGTACGACACTAAGATTATACTCGGAGATTTCAATGCCCCAATAGGCAAAGAAGAAATATACAGACCTACAATTGGCAAACACAGCAACCATGAAAAAACGAATCATAATGGCTTCCAAATCATCGAGTTCACCACGGCAAAAAATATGAAGATTATGACAACTATGTTCTCTCACAAAAGGATTCACAAGGAAAGATGGATGAGCCCAGGGGACAGGACCAGGAGTCAAATAGATCACATATTATTAATCGCACGACACATCTCTCATATTTCAGCTGCACAAAGTTACAGGGGGGCAGATTGCTGCTCGGAAATTTTTTTGGTATAAGCGAAATATGAACAGCATCTAGCACGAAGGAAGAAATAACATGTAGATTCGAGATTAAGGGACTGATGGAAGAATCTACAAGACAAAAGTATATAGACCGACTACAGCAACGACACCGAGAGTGGACTGGGGGAGAGCTGTGCGCTCTGTGGAAAAGATTGAAGGAAGATATCAGAAACACGGCACTGGAAGTTCTTGGGAAAAAAAAAATAAGAGGAATCCTTCGTTTGATGACGATTGTAAAAAAGCCGTACAAGGAAGGAACGAGGTCCGGATAAGATGCTCGAAAGGAGAACGCGCACTACATATGACTCTTATACGGAGAAAAGAAGAAATGCGAAACAAATAATACGTGATAAGAAAAGGGCATATGAAATAGGCAAACTTGAGGAGATGGAAGAGAATTTTCAGGCACGAGAAAGCCGAAAATTCTATAAGGGAGTGAAAATACTAAGAGAGGGCTTTAAACAACAGACGGAATTATGCCTAGACCAAAACGGCAACCTTCTCACTGAGAGTGACCAAATCAAGAGTAGGTGGCAGCAGTACTTTAACAAATTGTTAAATCCTAAGACATGCAACAATCACCTTTATCAGACGTACCAAACCGACAATGATGAGGATATTGATGAGGAGGTTCCACCTGACAAAGAAGAAATAGCAGAAATAATTCTATCACTAAAAAATAATAAGTCCCCGGGACCTGACGAAATTCCATCAGAGCTATTAAAATACGCAGGAGAAGAAACCTGGGAGGAGATTTTCAAGGTAATATGGGACATTTGGGTAGAAGAAAAAATTCCATCCGACTGGAGGGAGGCTACTATAGTCCCTATACATAAGAAGGGAAATAAACTAAAATGTGGGAATTACAGGGGCATAGCACTACTACCAACAGTTTATAAAGCCCTGTCTGTAGCGATATGTCGAAGGCTGGTGGAGAGGAGTGAACGACTACTCGGAGAATATCAGAGTGGTTTCCGCCCAGGAAGATCAACTATAGACCACCTATTTTCTATTAGATAAATGCTTGAAAAGACATATGAATATAACGTCGATCTGCACCATCTCTTCATTGATTTCAGACAGGCATATGCTAAGTGTCGATAGAGGAAAGCTGCTGGAAGTGTTATGGTCACTCGGAATACCAGGAAAACTAATAAGACTGACAAGGATGACATTAGAAAGGACAAGAGCTAAAGTAAAAACCAGAGTGGGCATCTCGGAAAGCTTTGAAGTTAATAGTGGTTTGAGACAGGGGGACCCATTATCGCCTGCACTGTTTAATCTCGCCCTAGAAGTAGCGATATGAGGAATAAAGATGAACCCAGGATACTACTATTTACAATGGCCCTACATAGCACATGGCATATGCTGATGATGTGGTTATCACAGGTAGAACCAAAACAGCATTGGCCGGTGCTGTTGAAGAATTCAAGACAGCTGCTCTCAATTTAGGTCTCGAAATGAACACGGGCAAGACCAAATATATGAAAACCTCTAGACAGACAGATGGAAGAAGAGATACAGTTGATGTAGGGGAGGGCACGTTTCACTGCTGTAGTACATTTAAATACCTAGGAGGAGTTGTGACGGAGAAGAACAATCTAGACATTGAAATAAAAAGCAGAATGGTTGCAGGAACCAGATGTTTTTATGCAGTACAAAAAGCTCTCCATTGTAAAACTCTTTCAAGAAAGGCAAAACTGTTGATTTATAAATCTATAATAAGACCAATAGTGATGTATGGCAGTGAGACGTGGACTCTCACTAAAGATACCAGAGGAGCACTGTTGGTCTGGGAGAGAAGAATATTAAGAATGATCTTTGGTGCTGTGAGAGAGGAGCACAGGTGGCGGATAAGAAGCAATGCCGAGATCGCACTATTGTATGGTGAGCCTGATATACTCTGTGCTATTAAGAAATGCAGGCTTAGATGGTTGGGACACGTCGAAAGAATGGAGCCCAACAGGCTGCAAAAATAATGTTTAATGGTACATCAGGAGGAAAAAGGAAGAGGGGCAGACCCAGGCACAGATGGGTAGATGAACTGGAGAAGGATTTGCAGAGGCTGGGGATACACACATTTTTTGAACTACCTAGGACTGATATAAGTTTTAGCGAATTCTCAAATTTGAATTCACTCTGCAAAGGAGAAGAATAAATCTGTCAAAGAGTCAATTGTACAAACTATTTGATTATGCCAAATCAATGTAACAAATCGCTGAAGATGGTATGCAAAAACTGCGAATTTTCACATTCGATATTGACAGTTGTGGGGATGATATTTACACAAAATTTATGCAATGTTTTAAAAAATGGATATTAATGAAAAGTATGATAAGATAAAAAATAACAGGCTTACCTTAAAAACATGAAAAGCTTCAAATTGTATATTCCTTGATTTTTCTTTCAGCATGTTCATCATTAGTTTGAGATTATCTGGATTGGATATGTATCTAGTCATCACCTAAAATTAAGATGAATTAAAAAAATATTAAAAGTAATATAATGATAACTTAAGAATATGTTTTTAATAGTTATTAATTATGACAAAAATTACATAATAAAAATTCCAGAAAAGTAAACAATTTTAACAACCTCAATATATATAGGGTGTTCAGCATAAGACTGCAGTAACTTCGAGAGGCGAGTCTAGGCATCATTTGCAACTATAGCTCAATCCTCATCCGTTTTATAGATATTTTTAATTTTATGTTTTTTTAAGAAATTTCCAATTTTTGACAAATAATTGTATATATTTCCCGAACTATTAAACCTAGAGCAATTTCAATATGCTCATTAGAAAGAAGATTAAATTTCCTTTAAAATAAACTTATTTAGACTTCAAAATAGCAGCGTCCAGTATTTAACTTATTGATCCAAACATATGAAATAGCAAGTTTCTAATTCCATTCCAAAACTTTGACTGCAGTTTTCTCAAAAATATTACATATGTTACAAACGTGCACTACTAAAAAAAAACATCTACACACAAACATCTTTCGAATGGTATACCATGAATAGTGATAATTTCTAAAATTGATACTGAAATAACTTATTAATTACAAAAAACAGGGAGATGTAACATCGGCATTTTGGGAAATACTGAGAGAATGCTCAGAAATGTTAAATAGTTTTATTATGTTTTATTAATAGAAAAGTAATTTAATCACAATTACCTATTTATCTTATTCTAATATTTGAAATTTAAGAAATTTTTAAGATAGTTTAATTAAAATTTACATACTTAATTTACAATAATTGTTCAAAATATCCTCCCTCTTCTCTCATACACAGCACCGATCTTCTAAATGCATCTATTCCTAGGCGAAGTTCATCATGGTTTTGCCGCATTGTATTGCAGCACTCATAAATTTTTTCGATCAACTCCTTTCGTGTTTCTGGTCTTACTTGGTACACTTTTTGCTTCAGTGTACCCACATGTAAAAGTCCAGGATTCCTAGCTGGCCACCTTTTTGGCCCATGTCGGCTTATCCATCTCTCCCAAAAATATTGGTTCATCCACTCAGATATCAGTCTTCCATTGTGTTTCCCGGAAATCCATGCATCTGGAACCACATTAGTTTCCTCCTCTGTAGCGACACACACTCTAATAGATCAAATATTTCAGTTTTAATTTTCTATTAATAAAACATAATTTATGAGTGGCAAAATGATGAACTTTGCCTAGCAGTAGATGCAGTCAGAAGAAGATCGGTGCTATGTATGAGAGATAGTGAAGGGCCATTCCGACTTATAAGCGGAATGAGATTTTCAGTTTCGTTCCACTATCGGAACCAGTTCCAGTTTTCGTTTCATTCCATGTCAGTTTGACTAACCTTTTACATACAAGTGAAGGGCTGTTCCGACTTAAAAGCGAAATGAGATTTTACAGTCTGTTCTAATTTTCTTTCCACGTCAGTTTGACTAACCTACTACCTACTTACTATGCAGTTTCGTTCTATCTCTTGTGAATTCGGGCTGTTAATCTCCTTCTATTTTATAATTAAGAAATTTATAGGTACTATAATATTAGGAAGGTTTAAATAGCTAAATATAGTTATTAAAAAAATTGTATTCTTTTAAAATAGTTTTATTAAAAAAACTGCCCGTGTTGCGGAAATTGGCGCGACTGGTGGAAGTTTAAACCAGTCAACCTATCCTTTACAAGACTTTTTGCATGATCAGCTTGATTCTGATTCTTAAAAACCAAATTTATTTTAATCCGAAAGAAGTAGCCAAGCTGTCGGTAGAACAGAAAATTTCACAGAAAGCGGTTTATTTTGAAGATGCGTTTATCTTGAAGGGGAGGGAACCAAGAGCAGTAAGATCAACGGCTGTAGAGCTCTGAGCGGTTGGAAGGGATAAAGTAAAGGAAGGAGGGAGAGATCGTCTTGGATCAGAACACCTTGGGTGGAACGAAACCGGAGACATTTTGGCGTTGGTTTTCGTTCCAGTTGGAACGAAAAACTTAGGTAGTTGCATCTCCCTGTTTTTTGAAATTAATAAGTGATTTCAGTATCAATTTTAGAAATTATCACTATTCATGGTATACCATTCAAAAGGTGTTTTGTGTGTAGAAGTTTTTTTTTAATAGTGCACGTTTATAACATATGTAATATTTTTAAGGAAAATGCAGTCAAAGTTTTGGAATGGAATTAGAAACTTGCTATTTCATATGTTTGGATCAATAAGTTAAATACTGGACGCTGCTATTTTGAAGTATAAATAAGTTTATTTTAAAAGAAATTTAATCTTCTTTCTAATGAGCATATTGAAATTGCTCTAGGTTTAATAGTTCGGGAAATATATACAATTATTTGTCAAAAATTGGAAATTTCTTGAAAAAACATAAAATTACAAATATCTATAAAAAGGATGAGAATTGGGCTATAGTTTATATGAAATTTTTTGAGAATCACCTCTCGAAGTTACAGCAGTCTTATGCTGAACATCCTGTATATACATTTATCAGTGTTTATATCCCTAATAGTCCAGTCAATGAGGGGTGGTGTAGAGTGCATGGAATATGCGATAATTTTTGACTTCACAGCTTCGTTAGGAATAATCCGAAGGTAAACATACTAAAAGTCCCTACCACTGGGGGGTGAGCTAATGGTGGGGGAGGGGAGAAGTTCAATTTTTTTTTTTTTTCGATAATATCTCGAAAACGGTTGACTCTAGAAAAATATGTTTCAAATAAACATAAAAGCTAATTAAATTTCCTATAAAATTGATATTATATAAATTTGTCGTAGGTCTAACCATTTACGAGATATTCTTTATTGAAAATCGGTGATTTTCGGAAAAAACAAAACAAATGTTACCTCACTTTTTGTCAAACTTTTGTTTCTAGTACCTTCCACGATCGTTTCTCAGAAAAATTGTCAGAATCAAAATTTTGGAGTATTAAATTTACTTTAATTTCATACATACATTTCTGGTATTTAAAGCAAGTGTTAAACAAAAAGTTAGGTAAACATTTTGTCTATTTCTAAAAATATCGATTTTTAATAACGTATATCTCGAAAACCGTTGGAATTTCGACGAATGTGTATATAATTAATTTTGTGTGAAATTTAATTAGCTTTAATTTTGATTCGTAGCATATTTTTCTAGAGTCCACCATTTTTCAGATATAATCGAAAAACACAAAATTGGGGCTTTCTCCCCTCCTCCACCTTTAGCTCACCCCCCAGGGGCAGGGACTTTTAATATGTTTACCTCTTATCTACTCCTAACAAAGCTGTGAAATCAAAAATTATCGCATATTTCATGCACTCTACACCCCTCATTTCAGCACTCTTCAACTGGGGTCGCACTTCTCTGAGAAAACACGTTTGTTGGTACTCATTCCAAAACTAATTGTTCGATCCAAAATTTCTATTTTTTATTTGAATGCTCCTTAAATTTACTATCAGCAGTCCCCTATATATGAAATTTTGATTATGTCACGTTAAACACTCAAATCAGCCCACGGAATTTGTCGATATCGTCATACTTTGCCAAAACATACATATTTAGCATTCGGGTTTGGGCCTATTACGTGACATAATCAAAATTTTATATATGGGGCTGGATAGTAAATTTCATCAGATTTTAGTTTAAAAAAATAAATTTCAGATCTGACAAATATTTTTGTAGTTGTGGTGAAAACTATGCCATGGTGAAAACTTGGATTTAAAATAGTAAGCGGTTTTTAATGTGCTGGTATGGGTATTATAAGTAGAAAAATATGCTACAAATCAAAATTAAAGCTCATTAAACTTCCTATAAAATTAATTATATACATATTCGTCGAAATTCCAACATAATTGAAGATATACGTTATTAAAAATCAATAATTTTAGAAATAAACAGAATGTTTACCTTACTTTTTGTTAAACACTTGCTTCAAATACCAGAAATGTATATATGAAATTAAAGTAAATTCATGATGATGGATGTATTGTTGACTGTGAGTTTTTACTAAGGAGATGAATTTGTCAGGGGTGCAGTCAAGGTTGAATAAACACAGCCAGTTTTTAAATGAAAAACTTATATTTTGGCGTGCCAACGTTTCGTGCTTACCTTTCTATCTTACCATTTTCCTTTTCATATAGATCCCTTATACCTTTTTTAATTCCTAATAAAAAACATCTGTTAATAAAATTGTTACATTAGTTTGTATTGTATTAGTTTACAAAATTTTAAATTTATATTATTCAATTTAAATTATTTAATTACTCTATTACAACTGTATCTTCGACTAGACTTTACTACTATTTTGTATTCAATTATCTAATTAACTACAGATTTTTTTCTTGTTTCTTTTTAATTTTTAAATTATTTTTATTATTTATTTATTTATTTTTTTAATGTTAGTATCATCTTGGTCACATCCAATTTTTGTTATTTTAGCCCTGATGAAGATGCAGGTCAGGTCGAACACTGGAACGCCAGGTCGAACCTGATGCAAGGCAGGTCGAAACATTGGAACGCCAAAATATAAGTTTTTCATTTAAAAACTGGCTGTGTTTATTCAACCTTGACTGCAACCCTGACAAATGCATCTCCTTAGTAAAGTAAATTTAATACTCTACAATTTTGATTCTGACATTTTTTCTGAGAAACGATTGTACTAGAAACAAAAGTTTGGCAAAAAGATAGGTGACAATTGTTTTGTTTTTTCCGAAAATCACCGATTTTCAATAAAAAATATCTCGTAAACGGTTAGAACTACGACAAATTTATATATTATCAATTTTATAGGAAATTTAATTAGCTTTTATATTTATTTGAAACATATTTTTCTAGAGTCAACCGTTTTCGAGATATTATCGAAAAAACAAAAAAAATGAACTACCCCCCCCCCCCCCAGTGGTGGGGACTTTTAGTATGTTTACCTTCTAACTATTCCTAACGATGCAATGAAGTAAGTAAAAAATTATCGCATATTCCATGCACTCTACAATGTATTTATTGACTGGACTATAAATAGATATTAGTAAACTATTATGACACATATTGATGGGGTATTTGTTGACTGAGAAGTTATTAAAGATGTAGGTAGGTGGGATATGCAGTCATAGATAAATAACAATTAAAAATAAATTTTCCAAAATATCCAAAAAATATTAAATTAATTATTTTTTTCAATTTTTATTTTAAATTCAGAACAGTCTTTATGTATTGTCTTCAAGGTTTTTAAGTATTGCCTTTATGAATTTTCTTTATTCTCATACAGTTATTCTGTTCATATCTTTTTTATACTCTATGCAATTTTGTCATATCTCTTTGTTGGTTTTCTTTTTCTTCTAGCCCTGATGAAGGCTTGCAATGCAAGTTGAAACATCGGCATTATAAATTACAATTTATATTTAATTGCTGTGTATCTAAGACTACATACACCAACTACCTACATCTTTATTATCATTCACATAATAGAAAAACAATTTTACTATGGTACTAAGTCCCTAAAGAATAACCAAGAAGTAGAGAAATAAATAGATTACATCTGGTCAGAGAAAACATTACAAGGAAAAAATCATAATAATGATATTATATACATAAATGCCAACTAAAAATAAATTGAGATAAATGCACTTATAGACATAGTTCGCCCCAAAAAGTTAATCAAAGATCAGAAATATATCTCTTAACTATTTTGTTGAGAAATGTGTAAGTAGTCTAAAATGTTTAGAAGTTGAATATTTTTTTTAAAAGAAATAGACAGCCAAATTTTCAGCTTAATTTTACATAAATAAAATAAGTTAATATTTTTAAAACTAGGATATGAATTTTTACCAAATATCACATAAGATGTCCATGTTCATAATAGGAACAGTTTCATTTTTTTTTTTTTTTTCACTAATCATCAATATTATTTGATTTTGTTAAGTGTCTTTAACAGATTACTCCTTTTTGAAAATGTGAAATAGCCAATAGGCAGAATCTGCCAACACAGAAAAAATAATTAACAAGAAATCCAATAACAACTTTACCATGTTACTTTACAAATTTAGAAATAGAGACGAGAAAGTTGTTTTCTCTTGGCATGGGCAGAATATTTTAGCCAGAGACCATTTCATCCTCAATCCTTTGTCAAGAAACAATGCACAAAAGTCGATGAAGATGGATAGAGATCAGAGGGAGACAACCGAATAATTAGAAAATCACATTTTTTCAAGATAATGAAGTGAAAGCGGGATTAGAAGGTTCCATTCTGTGGCTCATTATTTTAATTTTCCTTAGGATAAGTAGATTCTTGACACCATTGATTCAGTAGAAAAGTATTAGTATCGAGAATTAATCGATTTTGGAATTGACACAACTCTATAAAATAAAACCAATAAAAATATTCATGTTTACATACAGTAAAATTATGCCTGTCTAAGAGAAGTTCTCCAAGAAGTTTCAGTGACTGCCTCCTGGTAACATAGTTTTCTGAATTCAACAAACGTTGATAGTGAGAGAACACTTTGTCATAGTTCATTTCCAGAAAATCTGCACACAGCATTTTATGTCGGGTGAGCAATTCCTAAAATAACAAATTATAATAAATATTCAGGATATGCTGTTACTAATTACTGAAATCAAAAGCTAGTTTTAAACTTAAATAAACAACTATTTTCATAAATTCCAAAAATCATTAAATCACAATCTTCATAATCGGACATTTGATAATCTAATATGCTTATGAAAATTAAAGGATCAGGTTGATGGAGGCAAATCTAAATACTGATCTCACTAATGAAAATATTTTAGAATAGATAGTGACTGCTCAAACTGACTCAGATTATACAGCCAGCATCAGCTGTGATTATGCCATTTCTGGAGCTACGAAACTGTAACTCTTGTGCCAAGAAAGCAATACAAAGATTGAATCTGTATACCCGCTAAAGAAGTTGTAGGTCTTTTAAAATGAAAAAAACAAAATATACTTTTTAATGATATTTAGTAAAACATACAATCAGAAAATATACTGCATATGTGAGCTAAGCTAATTTGCCTTTGAATGCTTTATTTGTATTTTAACTAATTTATATAAAAAATTGTTTTTAACAGTAACATTCAGGCTGTTTTTTTATTATAAATAAAAAAATTGATAAAGGACTAATTAAATAATTCTTGTTGAGCAGTTTCTCTTGCGACACTTAGATGATAGTGGATTCATCAAACATGATGTTGCTGTATGAGAGAGTGCAGGCGTTCAACTGATATCATGATTTACTTTAACTTAGCATCCTCTGGGTACCAGGCAAAAATTTATAAATTTATAAATTTAAATACAGAAATAGATACTTATATATATTTCTTAATTAAAAAAAAAGTAGATAGGTTCCTGTCAACTTTTTCAGACACTTTTAAATCAGTCATTCAATTTTTCTCAGACACTTTTAAATCAGTCATTCAATTTTTTTCCCCTAATACAATTTTCCCATTTCTGAGAAAGCCATATGGCCTACAGAAACAATTCTAAGCACCAGTTTTGGAAAATATGATAATTTTGACATGTTCAGTGGGCCTGTGTGGGTATTTTATGGCATTTAATCAAACTTTCATTTATACATTTAATCAGCTTCGAGATGAAAAAAAGGAATTTGAGATCGAACAAATATTTTTGGAGTTATAGTGAAAAATGTATCAAAAATCTTAATTCAGCGTGCTGGCATGGGTATTTTACGAGACTTGATCAAAATTTCTTGTATAGGGTCTAGTAGTAAATTCAATCAGCTTTTCGATGAAAAAACTAAATTTTAAATCAGACAAATAGTTTCGGACTTATAGCTCAAAGAGTACCGACAAATGTCTTTCTGCAGAGAACAGGAAAGCAGAACTTTCCTCACAGCGAAATTCCTTTAAGATATCTTTTTAAATATAGAAATATTTACTAATATATGCATATTAATAAATTAAAATGAAATAGGTTCGTTCATACCAACTCACACACTTGTCAAACCAGTCTATATGAGTAAACTATTAGAACTTCAAAACTATTAGACCTATGGGCATCTAGGTCTCAAATGAAAGCTGATTAAATTTCTTTGGAATGATTTACCAAAGGTGATTTAGTAAAACCAGTTCTTTTATCAGTATGTGGTTGGGAACTTGACTCTTGACAGAAAAATTTCAAATTTTGTGAAAAATCACCATATTTGGAAAGCTGTATCTCCACAACCAATCAATCTAAAAAGCTGCTTAAATTGACACAAATTTAGTACTCTTTAATACTGTAAATTATTACTAGGATGTTATATTTTTCTGTTTATTCGTTGAAAGTTTTTTTTTTTACATTTTTCTTTCATTATAACTTATGATTATATCATATACATTTAAGTTGATTATTGGTATTGTATTTTAAGTTGAGACTGGTTTATTTTCTTGGTACAGTATGTAATTTTGTGAATTGTAAAATTAAATAAGAAATAAAGAAATAATAATAATAAAAAAATACTGTAAACATGCTATGTCAAGCAAATTTACATATTTTACAAAATATAAGTAAAAAAATGAAATTAGTGCTAAAATTTTGCGGTTTCTCGAGTCCTACAGAAATTGCACTACGTTTTGAGGGTTGTAAACAACTAGATTTTAAATCACAAGACGTATTTCTTGAAATACAACCACTTCAAAACTAGATGGGATTAATTTTTTGATCGAATGACCCCTCAACCTTTAACTTTTTTGGAGATATCTGAAGAAGCAAGAATTTTTGGGATAACGTGTTTGACTACGGAGACAGAATTTATCACAACATTTAAGCCTATCAACTCATATTTTTTTTATTTTTTTTTTTCATAGTAGTAATCAAAATAATTAATAAGTAAGGAATATAAAAACAATTTAAGATAGAAGTTTTCTTAATTTTTTTGTTGCTGAATTCACTCCATTTTTCAAATTTAAAATATTATATTAGTGAAAAGTGACGATCATCTGAAGATTATGTGTTCGGTTAAAGAAGATTAACTGCGATCTATTGTCCCAGAAACAAACTGGTCTTATCCATATTGGCCTTAAGGCCCGGAAAACCCACTGGCAAGTTTAGGGACCTTGTCACACTTGCCATTTCATAATGTTGATTCATCTAAAAAATCAGTCTTCACCACTTTTTGATAAAATTCTGAAAATTTGATAGCTTATATCTCAGTCCCTACTTCCGTAACATTACTGCCTAGTGTGGCCTTGGCTTGCCGGACGACAAGCGTCTACTGGTCTTCATCAAAGGCCATCTGCTTCCAGTCTGCTACTACAAATGTTTCGATGTCACCAACCACGTCCTGCAGCCAATTTCTTCTGGAATGTTCTCTTCTTCTAGTGTTATACATTTCCACCAGTAAGTTTTCTTGGGTACCGGTGTTTCAGCATTCCCATTATGTTGCCTAACCATTCGATACGTCGTTAAACTGAATAATATCTATGTCTTGATATGCCTCTTTTAGTTCTTTCTTTGCCCACCTCTTGGACAGGGCGATAGATTTTGTGCAGTTTTATTCTCTCAAATATTCTGAGAACATTAGTTGCAGCTGTTCTAACGACCTAAGTTCCCGCTGCATACATCACAATAGACCTTTTCGGAGTTTTGTAGTCTGATCTTAGTTGTTTTAGAAAGTAGAAATGATTTAAATAGGGACATAAGTTTGTATAATAGGCCTGGTTGCCGGTCATAATTCTTTTAATTTCACATATAATTCTACTTTTGTTATTAAGTTACACCCCAACTGGATACATCATTCCAATACATAAAAAAGGGAATAAGAGTGACTGTTCTATTTATTGGGGCATCACCATTTTAAGCAGCATGAGCAGGCTCTATGGTCGAGTTTTAAAGAACAGATTGGAGCAAGAGATAGAAGGATATATATCAGAAGAACAGGCAAGTTTTAGAGCAGGAAGGTCTTGCATGGATCATGTGTTCAGCATTGAATAATTACTTGAGAAGAAATTGGCCTGTGGATGTGAAGTTCATCTAGCCTTTGTAGACATTAAAAAAGCATATGATAGGGTTCCATTAAAACTTCAGTGAAGAGCATTGGAAAGTATCGGAGTAAGTAGAGATCTTACTGATGCAATTAAAAGTCTATACTGTGGAGCAAAAGCCAAGGTCAAAATGGGGAACCTTTTGACAAATAGCTTCCTAATCACCAAAGGCCTGAGACAAGGGTGTAGTTTATCACTCACCCTTTTTAACCTTTATCTAGAGGCATTTTTGAAGGAGTGGAAAAGGTAATGTCGAGGTATGGGTGTAAGAATAGAAAAGGAAAGTTTGTACAGTCTACTTTTGCTGATGATCAGGTAGTAATAGCTTCCGAGGAAGAAGATCCAGGTTGCATGCTAAGGAAGCTAGAGAATATTCTAAATGGGGCCTAGAAATCAGCAAAGAGAAGACAGAATACATGGCCTTCAACAGCTCTACAGCTTCTCTGCTATTAGATAATTGGTCGCTACATCGGAGTACTCTTTTCAAGTATTTGGGAGTTTATATCAATGACAGGGGAACGCTTGAGAGGGACATAAAAGAAAAGATAAAGAATGGAAGAAAGCTGATTGGCATGATGAACTCAGTACTGTGGAGCCCAAATGTTTCACTATAAACCAAGAAGAGGATATTCAACTCCTTTTTTGAAGGAGTAATCTTTTATAGTTCAGAAATGTGGGTGGTTGGAACGAGAGATGCGCAGAGCTTACAAACTGTCGAAATGGATTTTTGGAGAAGCTGTCGCATTTCCAGGGTTCAACGGGTAACTAATTCTGCCATACCAAATATCCTTAAGGCGGAAAACACTATAGTTCACGCCATTCGCACCAAACAGCTGCTGTGGTATGGCCATATAAGAAGAATGGAGCAAGAAAGATAACAAAAGAAGATATTCAACTACGTTCCGGAAGAAAGGCGAAAAAGAGACCGCCCAAGGAAAACATGGGTTCAAGGAGTTGAGAAGGTAATGGCGGCGAGAGGACTACAGGAAGGAGATTGGGAAGACCATGAATACTGGCAGTCCAATGTATTGGGTTTTGGTATATGACCAATGGTCGTCAAATCAGATAAATACAAAATTAAAAAAAAAAAAATTTCTACCCCCAAAGAAGTAAATGTACTGACATTTTCAAATTAGATTTATTTCTCTTAAATTAGATAGATCATTTTACATTCTCAGTAGAACTACATATATTTTGTTTTATCTTGATTTACTTTTAGTCCCACAGCTTCTAGTCCAGTAAAATAAGTCTCCAAAAGGACGTTTACAAGAAAAAACTTTGGAACTTTTATTCTCAACGGATCTTATGTTTTTTGGGGTGCTGAATCTAAATCTGAAGTTTGCTACCAGGGCAACCATTGGCTTCATATTCAAAATCGCAAAAAAACCCGTTATTTTTGATAGCAAAGCTTTTTTTCGAAGAAAGTCTTCAAATATTAATTGTAGCTGGAACTAGTACCTACATAATGAAAAAAAGAAATCCGAAATCGGACCATTTTTAGCAAAGTTACGTTATTGGGAAAAATGGAGAAATTGGCCAACTTGGGTGGTTTACGGGATTTAATATAATTTACATATATAGCATCTGATAGTAAATTTAATCAGCTTTGAGATAGAAAAAAGAAATTTGGGATTGAACAAATATTTGAGGAGCTAGAGCGACAAATGTGCCAAAAAACACTTGGATTTTACAACAGTACGTTTTTATTAGCGGACTGGCATGTACATTTCACGGGGTTTGATTAAAACTTCATTTATAGATAGTTATAGTAAATTTAATCAGCTTTAAGATTAAAAAAAAAGTAATGTTGTATTGGACAAATAGTTTCAGAGTTATAGCCAAAAGAGTATGATAAACGTGTTCTCGCAGAGCTGTGGGACTGATGGCAAGTTGGCCAATTTCTCCATTTTTTCCCAATAACATAACTTTGCGAAAAATGGTCCGATTTCGGATTTCTTTTTTTCATTATGTAGGTACTAGTTCCAGCTACAACTAATATTTGAAGACTTTCTTCGAAAAAAAAGCTTCGTTATCGTGTTATAGATAAAAAAAGTAAAATAAAAATATCGTTTTTTTTTTTTTTTCCATTTTGAATGTGAAGCCGATGGTTGCCATGGTAGCAAACTTCAGATTCTGATTCAGCACCCCAAAAAACATAAAGATCCGTTGAGAATAAAATTTCCGCAGTTTTTTCTTCGGCAAACCCTTATTTTACTCGACTATTCCCCATATTTATTCATCTCTATATGTGTGGTTCAACTGAGAATGTAAAATGATCTATATATATACATAGATAGATGGATAGATAGATCTACATAATATATATATAAAAATCTATATAATATAATATATATTAAAAATCAAAACTACCAGACCTTTTGCACACCAATATGTATAATTTTACTTACCTAATGTTTGGCGACAAGGCTAAAAAGAAAACTATAATTATGAAAAGATAGTTAACAGTTGGGGAATTGTAGAATGGATTTAGGTAGGATATAGTACGGTATGGCAAGCGATGGGAGTTTGCTTATTAATACAAAACAAAGACACTAAACATCTTTTAAAAAAATTATTTAAAATTAAAGAAGAGATTAATCAAATTAAATTATTGTAGAAAAATATTGTGAAGAAAATTAGTCTTCACCTCGCTTAAATGGGTACCCTTAATTGAGGAAAAAACCTGGCGGTTGAGCAAGTGTACTCATCAAATCTCATCCTTTCACAACTACCAGGTATGCAAGTTTAAAATGTCGTTTTAATTCCAATAGAATGCGCTCTTAGCCTATTGAAGGATTTGCTTATCTCTAAACGCTATTTTGTTTGTTAGTCATTTGTTTACAAATTTCAGTTGTTTTTAAGTCGTTTACGTGGACGTATCATACCTTTCTTTGGTGTTAAAAATGTCTAATTTTAAGCCAAATAAAGAGCATTTGCGGCATGTCATGATTTTCTTATTTAATCAAAAGAAAAAGGCATCTGAATGTCATCGAATTCTTGTTGAGACTTATGGCGATGTTGCTCCAACCGTCAGGACATGTGAACGTTGGTTTCAAAGTTTCAAACGTGGTGATTTTGATGTTACTGATCAAAAAAAAAAAAATCGACCAAAAAAGTTTGAGGACTTCGAATTGCAATCTTTATTAGACGAAGACAATACCCAAACCCAACAAATGATGGCAGAACAGTTGAATGTCACTAGGCAAGCCATTTCCGATCGCCTGAGAGCTATGGGAAAGATTCAAAAGGTTGGAAAATGGGTTCCACATGAATTGGACGAACGACAGATGGAAAAAAAAACGAAAAAAACTGTGTGCGAAATACTGCTTTTACGCCACGAAAGAAAGGGTTTTTTGCATCGAGTTGTAACTGGCGATGAAAAATGGATTTATTTTCAGAATCCCAAACGAAAAAAAAAAATCATGGGTAACGCCAGGACAACCATCCACATCGAGTGCAAGACCGGATCGTTTTGGGAAGAAGACAATGCTGTGTGTGTGTGTGGGATCAGAAGGGAGTAGTCTACTACGAGCTTCTCAAACCCGGTGAAACAGTCAATACCGAGCGCTACCGACAACAAATGATCAATTTGAGTCACGCATTGATCGAAAAAACGCCCAGAATGGGCTCACAGGCACGCCAAAGTCATTCTTCAGCATGATAACGCTCCTGCACATTCAGCCAGATTGACTAAGGAAACGATTTCTTCGCTTGGTTGGGAACTCCTACCCCACCCGCCGTATTCACCTGACCTGGCGCCTTCTGATTATCACCTCTTCTCATCGATGGGACACTCATTGGCGGAGCAACACTTCAACAATTTCGAAAACGTACGAAAATGGCTCGATGAATGGATTTCAAATAAAGATGAAGCATTCTTTTGGAATGGTATCCATATATTGCCCGAGAGATGGACAAAATGTGTAGAAAGCGAGGGTCAGTACTTTGAATAAAATATATTATACTTTTTTTTAAATTACTGTGTATATATTTTAAGAAATAAACGACATTTTAAACTTGCATACCTGGTATTGGCTTAGAAACAGTAAAACCTTACCTAAGTACTGAACTCGAGACCCTTCATGGGTTGTAAGTGGTACAGGTTTTTTTTTTTTTTAATCTATAAGCTTATAGCAGATCTGTATGATAAGATCCTTTAAGGAATAATGTAAATATTACATTATATCAACTATTTCCAAAGATTAAAGTTAAATCAGTTCTGCTGCATACCATAATACCACGACCTATAAAATTATAAATGTTTTCATGCTTAAGTACCTTAAAAGTAGAAAAAGCATCCGAAGCAATATCAAATGTTGATACTTCAACATATCTAAAAAAGTTGAAAAAATCCTCAGAGTGGAGCATTATTTTAGCCAGAGCTTCATATCTAGCACACTCACGAAGCATGGTTCCACAATTTAGAGCAATATCCTGATGTTCATATCTGAAATAAAGATGAAATTTATATTAATTCCTAATTAAAACAAAAACAAAAATGTTATAGAAAAATAAATTATCAATAAAATATAAATAAAGAACACCTTCAGAAAGAAAGTGTTAAACTTGGGATTAAAAAAAAACAGTACTACTAAGTGGTCAAGAGAAAGGATGAAAGAATATTGGAGGAAAAGAACACAACAAATTAGAAGGAATTGAAAGTGAGATGGTACCACACTAACCAAGACAAAAAAAAAAAAAAAAAAAAAAAAAAAAATTTAATACAACACACAATTCACCTTACAATAATAACCTAAAAAACAGTAAATAATCCAAAACCTTTCAACAAACAAAAAAAAACAAAAAAAAAACATTCCTATAAATAAGACAACCAAATTTTTTAGTTTTCTAAACCAGGGCACTATTTATTTTTCAAGCAGTTACTTTGTTACGACAGAGGAACCAATTAAGTTTTTAATGCCAAGACAAGCATGAGTGTGTACTGAGTCACTCTCAGTTGGCTCGTCAGCACTCTAAATAAAGGCTGTCTCTGGGCACGATTCAAAGGACCCGAGAGGACAGGAGCCATGAGGCAAGGCCGACCCAGTACACTTTTACTTAAGTTCGTAATTGAGTTTTCTGTGAATGCAAACGCTTCTTATTCACATTTGTTTCTTTTAATTACATTTTAATGCTTCTGCTATTCAATTTCCAGTTCCTTATTAACCTTGCTGTGCTATAGTTACCTTTTTTATTTTCTATTACCATGAAGGGTGAATGGGCTAATAGAGAAGTTATGCATTTTTTAGAGGCTAACCAGGCTGAATCAGTTATTCAGGACCCGACCAATAAACATCATAAGGACAAAAGAAAAGTGAATGATGCATGGGTTCGTCTTAGTGAGCCTAACCAACCTGCCTGAGAACTAAAGAAAAAAAAAAGATTCCTTGATGGCTTCATTTAGGATATTTACAAAAGAGCAAAAAAACAAGACGAAAGTAAAACGCCACCCCTTTCAAAGCTCACCTTCCCTAGTCTACGAGCCCCTCGGTGAGTGTGTACTTGGATCACTTGTTTACACAGCCAATGTTTTATGCATGGATAAAAAGCTTAACGTACGCTGATTCTTGTGATGTTATTACTATTGTAATCGGTTGAATACAGCAGTTGCTATGGCCGTTAAAAGCTTAAAAGATGAAATACCACTTTAAAATTTTAATGTCCTCGAAAGGAGTAAAAAATCAATATTTTTTTTATGTTGATAAAATTTCACATATAATGGTTTTTTGGTGCGCTGAATCGAGATTTGAGGTTAATTTTTTCATGAAAACAAATTTTCTACAGATATACAGTGGATTTCATAGCAATTATGTCTTCTTTTTTTTTTTCAAGTTTTTGAACACTCTTAAGCTGGCTCATGTCTTGAGCATAACGAAAGAGTTTTTATTTCAAATAGCATACAAAACTACAATTTAAGGTGAAAGAATCATTTCTTTATCTTGATTGAGAGCTGAGAAAAAAAACTAAAACATGATTTTCATATTTTACTTTTTTTCTCGGCTCCCAATGCTCATTGACGGCTATAACTCTAGTTTTGCACTATTATAGGTCCCTACTATACATAATGAATCAGATTTTTAGTTTTGAGTGTATTGACAAAAGCACTTATACATTTTTGTTGTAGAATCCCAGTTCAATTCTTATGTATTCAAAACTTATTATTCTTATGGACTTAAAAATGTTCAGACATTTGGTAGCAACATACTAAAGGGGGTCAGGTTAAACAGGAGGACAGTTTAAGCCCATTATTATTCCTCTTATTTATGGACAAGTTTGCAACCATTTGTAAGAGAAGAGAAAGGACATTTCTGGGGTGAAGAAAACAAAGCGCAGAGAAATTCAGCTTCTCATATATGCAGACAATGTCTTGCTAATTGCTGACTCAGTCGAAAAGCTGCAGCAAGTGGTGGATGGTATGAAAAACTCTGCCGAAAAGGAATGATTATCAATACCAGCAAAAGTAAGATGTAAACATATTCTGCAATGAAGAGGAAATAGAAGTGGTGACTGACGACTTCACTTATCTCAGAACAGTAATAGACAGGTTTGGGAAGTTACACGAAATATCTAATTGGATTAAGAAAGCAAATGTAGTTTACTACGAGATATGTAATAGTGTTGAAGGAAAGTGAGAAGTAGAAACAAATGTCAAATTCCACATCTTCAAGTCAGTCTAAATGCCAATCTTATTGTCCAATTAACGCCACTTAAAGATCTCCAGGAAATCCAGCAACTTAAATGTTTCGGCCATTTTATCACGATGAATGACCATTGGGATTCCTCTCAAGACAATGGACTGCACACCAGATGGAAAAATACTACGAAGGATGTCCTATCACGAGTACATCATCGTCTCAGTGGGAATAGAGGAAAGGATCTCCGACAGGCCAAAAGCCTAGCAAGATACCTGGATAAATTCCACTCCAGGCTGGACACTGAAAGGCACTACAGGGAGAAGCTAAAGAAGAAGACAATAAAATTTTAGTTTTCTAAAACAGGCCACTACTTATTTTTCATGTAGTTACTTTGTTATAAGAGAGGAACCAATGCAAATTCTTGAAACCTTTGAAATTCCTTTTTAAAGGTTTGAAGGACGAAAAATCATTTACTAATTTCAGCAAAACAATTAGAGAAATAAACATCAGGAATGACATCCTTGAATAATGAACAACCTTGCTCCACCAAATGCCTCACTGTAGAAGATGGATTCTGATGCTTCAGTTTTTTTTTCTTTATATTTTTTAGGCTTTAGCAAGACACCATTGGCCAACTTTAAAATAATATTTATTCAAATTAATTGTTTGTTTTTATTTTTTCTTAATCAGTGAAAACCTATGCTTTTTTATAATTAATTGCCAATGGATTTTATAAAATAGCCTAACACATCTAGTACAGAATTAAGGTTTGATATTATCTCTATATAAGTAGGGTTGTCTTTATTTATTATATTTTAAATTTTATTTATAAAATGATATCGCTCGGCAGAATATTTTATGCATGACATTATTATATGTTTCAGATCGTCTTTAACAATTCACAGTATAAGTAGGTACCAGAGATAGCATGATTAAATCTCAATCTACACATTGATCTTATCCATGATCTGGGAGCATTGCTGTTACCAAACCATGGTTCCACTGGTCTCACCCAGTGGGAATTGAGATTTATAAAACAATCCCTTATCTTCTTTTGCATAACTTTTCTGTCATTCCATCTTCATGGAAATTTTAAATTCGTGAAATATATCTGAAAATAGTATACGGTATTTATCAATCGGTTTTTTTGATACTTCTTTGGCAAAGCTATCGACTGCTGTATTGCCTTTAATACCTGCTTGGCCACTAATCCATGCAAATTTAATAGTTTTACCTTGTTTTTTAATTTTAAGAACTTTTTCCAAAATCGAGATTATTAAAGAGGATGTTTTGGAGTAGAAATTTAGATTTTCTAGTTTAATAATGGCACTTAGACTGTCAGTTAGATTAGAGTTTTATTAAAGTGGCTATCTTTTATGTAATCTAGAGCAGTTAATATCGCTGTTAGTTCGACTGTATAAATCGAAGCCTTTTTGTGTATACTAATAAGTATACTGTTGTTGTATGTAGGAATATAGACAGCTGCGCCAATTCCTTCTGGGCTCTTAGACCCGTCTGTGAATATTAGATAAAAAGATGGAAAATTTTTCTGGGTTTCTGGAATTGTATCAATGTCAGGAATCGGAATAATTTCTGTTTACTGAAAATATATCATATATATATATATACAATTGAATATAGGAGGTTTTATCATACTGTGAATCATATCTTTATAGCTAGATATTATTAAAAATGCTACTACCACTGGGGAAGGTTTATTATTTAACTTGTCCTCTGAAAGCAATTTTGTGACAAATTTACTGGTCAAAATTTCCCTTCTGACTATTAATGGAGGTTCTCCAGCTTCAACTAAAATATTATTATTCGGACTGCTGTTAAGCAGGCCTAAGCTTGTTTTGATAGATCAATACTGTACTCTATCGAGAGTGAGTAATTTATATTTTGCCACGTTCCCATAAAATACGCAACCAAAATCTATAATAGTCCTAATTGTTGACTTATAGAAATCAATACATATTTTAAGGGCAGCCCCCCATTTAGTTGAACAGATAGCTCTTAATATAGTGTATTTTTCACATATCTGGAGTATTTTAACAATATGTTGGTTCCAGCTCAATTTCTGATCCAAGACGAGACCTAAAAATTTTACCTCCTTATTAATTGGAAAATTATGATTGTTGACGGTGAGAAATTCCTGTTCTATTTGTTTTCTTTTTTTTATTAAAAATACAGACTGTCAATTTTTCAGTTGATATTGACAGGGCTTTCTTTGTTGCCCATTTAAGTAAATTGTCTATTTTTGGTGATAAGGATTGAAAACGATCATTAACATCTTTACATATGGTATACAAACAGTTGTCATCGGCGTATGAATCAGGTGACCGTTGTATGTTATATTTTTATTTATATCAGCTACTTAAATGATGCAGAGAAGACAACTTAAAATGCCTTCTTGTGGCAAACTGATTCGGGCTCTACGCAGTTCTGTAATTTGTTGATATACTCACAAAAAAATTTTCTTTTCTTTGTATAATTCTAAAATTCTATAAATAAGCCTTCAGGAAGTCGTACATTGGACATAACCCTACTTAATTCACTGAATATAATGTTGTCATATGCTTTTGAAATATCTATAAATACAGCAGTAACCGTTTTGCTTTTTGTGAATGCTGAGTAGATGTCAAGTAGAAAATGGGATTGGGCCAGCTGAACTGATTTACTTTTTCTGAAGTCATGTTGGTTTGAAGGCAGAATATCATTTGTTGCCAAATATCACTCTAGCCTCATTTTAATTATTCTTTCAAATGTCTTAAGGACACACAAAGACAATGAAATTGGTCGATATGAAGAGGCGACTTTACTATCCTTACCTGGCTTTAAAATAGGAACGACAAGATATTCACCTCATGAGTCAGGAAAACTAGCATTTTTCTATGTTTCATTAAATATGTCAATAAGTAATTCTTCAGTCATTTTTGGTAATTGATCTAGCATTTGATAACATCTAAGCCAGGAGTGGTATTGCGTTTTGACTGTAGCATGATATTTAATCCATTAATGTCCATTTTCTTAAAGAGAACATGTTCAGCTATATTACTATTTAAATTTAATTTTTCTGATGCTATTGGAGGGCAGATTTCATTAAAAAATTCCTCTATCCATCCACCTTTCTGAGTAGGTTGTTTGTAGGTGATTTTTCTGTGTTTTAATTGTTTTAATCGTTTCCAAATGGCTGATGGATTGGTGTCTTTATAACAAATTACAAAATTCATGTCATGCGTTTGATTTACATTGTTTAAAAAATCTTTTCGTTTTAGCAGGAGCGATTTTGTAGTTAAAATATTATTCGTAATTGCTGTTTTGTTTATAAACATTACAGGCATTTTTTCTATTGTTGATGTAGGTTTGGCACATTCTCGGGTCCACCATGAATTACTAATTACATTTCTAGTTTGTAGAAATGATTTAGGGATAGAATTTTCTGGAGCTAGATTTAAATAGAAAATAAATTTTTGATAATCATATTTTTGGTCAGTTTGCCTGTTTGATTGAATATTTTTCCATTAAATTTCTAAATTTGCCCCAGTCTGCAAATTTAAGATTCCATTTCCACTGGAAACATTTATCAGCTGGAAGCTCAGGGTGTTCATTTGATTTCGAGATATGTTTTGCATATCAGTGATACAATAATTGGGAGATGATCTGAACCTATTGGGTCCTCAGTGCACCAATCATATAACAGTGCGATGTCAGGAGTTGTTAAAGTGATATCTATTGCACTTTCATTTATTTGATAAATATTTTTAACTCTAGTAGGCGAGCAGTCATTTAGCACAACCAAACCTGCATTAGCAATTGCCTCAGATAATTTATTACCTCTATAATCTGATTTAATTCTGCCCCAGGATGAGCGATAACAATTAGCATCACCAGCAATAAAGTATGGCCAGGAAGTACTATTAAAAATTTTTTTATATTCATCAACAGAGATGTTATTTGGAATCAGGTTATAAATAGATACTAATTATTACCGTTATTAGATATTTTAATTCCAGCTACCTGAAATTCATTCCTAAGTTTATGTATGTTAGTAAGTTCACTATACTCAAAATGAGATTTAATTAATAAAGCTACACCAGTAATTCCATCTTGATGATCAAATCATATGTTATTATATCCCGGAAAGTTCACGTAAGTATTTGGACGAAACCAAGTTTCGCTTAGTATTGCTACGTCTATATTATGTTCTGATAAAAATATCTCTTAATTGCCTTTGTTTGAGATAGCTGACCTAGCATTCCATTGCATAAATTTTATCATATTTTTTTTTTTTTTTAATAAAGAATAATATAGACGTAATAACATATGGTATTATGTATCTGAGATAAATAATAGTTTGGGCTATAATCATTCAGATAGGGATTTAACTCTATCCAAAACTAAAGCCTTAATATCAGCACTGATAATATTTATATTTTCTATATCTTTTAAAGTTTTAAAAATCAAAATTATAATATCTGAAATTGTATCAACGTTTAAGCTTAGTCTCTCATTCACGGAATTTTTATCTTCATTTTTATGGGGGTTGTTTGTTATTGGATTATTTGTAATTGTAGGATTAGAAATAAAATTTTTATTTTCTGTTAATAAACGATCTTCACTTGGCAGTTAGTCCAGTCAATAAACACATTATAGAGTGCATGAAATATGCGATAATTTTTGACTTCACAGCTTCGTTAGGAATAGTTAGAAGATAAACATGCTAAAAGTCCCCAACCCTGGGGGGTGAGCTAACGGTGGGGGGGAGGGGAGAAGTTCCATTTTTTTGGTTTTTCGATTATATCTCCAAAAGGGTTAACTCTAGAAAAATATGTTTTAAATAAACATAAAAGCTAATTAAATTTCCTATAAAATTGGTAATACATAAATTTGTCGTAGTTCTAACTGTTTACGAGATATTCGTTATTGAAAATCGGTGATTTTCGGGAAAAAAAAATCAAATGTTACCTCACTTTTTGACAAACATCTGTTTCTTGTGCCTTTCACGATCGTTTTTCAGAAAAATTGTCAGAATCAAAATTGTAAAGCATTAAATTTACTTTAATTTCATATATACGTTTATGGTATTTGAACTAAATGTCTAACAAAAAGGGAGGTACACTTTTTCTTTATTTCTTAAAGTATCGATTTTTAATAACTATATCTCGAAAACCGTTGGAATTTCGACAAATATGTATAGAATCAATTTTATAGGAAATTTAATTAGCTATAATTTTGAACTGTAGCATATTTTTCTAAAGTCCACCGTTTTCGAGATATTATAGAAAAACACTAAATTGGGACCTTTTCCCCTCCCCCCGCCCTTAGCTCACCCCCCAGAGTCGGGGACTTTTAGTATGTTTATCTTCTAACTACTCCTAACGAAGCTGTGAGGTAAAAAATTATCGCTTATTTCATGCACTCTACCCCTCTCAATTAAGAACTCTTAGATTGAGGTCGCACTTCTCCGCGAATACATGGTTGTCGTTACTCTTTTGGCTATAGCTCCGAAACTAATTTTTCGATCCAAAATTTCTTTTTTCCATTTGAATGCTCGTTAAATTTACTATAAGATCCTATATTTTAAAATTTGATCAAATTTCGTAAAATACCCATACCAGCACGCTAAAAACCGCTTACTGTTTTGAAATCCAAGCTTTTTTGGTATATTTTCCACTATAACTACAAAACCATTTGTTTGATCTGAAATTTGTTTTTTTCAATTAAAATTTGATTAAATTTACTATCAATTCCATTATATTAAATTTTGATTAAGTCCCATAATACACCCTATTCTGAACGCTAAATATGTATGTTTTGGCAAAGTATGATGATATTGACATTTTCAGTGATCTGGTTTGGACGTATAACGTAACTTAATCAAAATTTCACATATAGGGCCTGATAAAAAATTTAATCAGATTGTAGTTGAAACAGCGAAATTTCAGATCGGACAAACAGTTTTGGAGTTATAGTGAAAAATGTGCTAAAAATACTTTCAAAACAGTAAGCGAAACTTAGCGTGCTGGCATGGGTATTTCAAGGCACATGATTAAAACTTTATATGTAGAATCTATAGGAAATTTTCCCAGCTTTAAGGTGAAAAAAAAAAATAGTTATGGATTGGATTAATAGTTTTGGAGTAATAGTCAAAAGAGTATGCCATACGTGTTTTCGTGGAGAAGTGCGACCCAAGTCAATGAGTGTGTGATCAACACTTAATATTTAGGTTCTTGTAGTAAATTTATTGAGAATTCAGATGGAAAAAATAAATTTTGGATCGAACGATTAGTTTCGGAGCTATAGCCAAATTAGTACAGAAAAACGTGTTTTCTCGAAGAAGTGCGACGCCAATGAGTGTTGAAATGAGGGATGTAGAGTGCATGAAATATGCGATAATTTTTGACTTCACAAATTCGTTAGGAATAGTTAGAAGATAAACATACTAAAAGTCCCCGCCTCTGGGGGGTGAGCTAAGGCGGAGGGGGAGGGGAGAAGTTCCATTTTTTTGGTTTTTCGATTGTATCTCAAAAACGGTTAACTCTAGAAAAATATGTTTTAAATAAACATTAAAGCTAATTAAATTTCTTATAAAATTGCTTCTATATAAATTTGTAATGATTCTAACCATTCGAGATATTCGTTATCAAACAGCGGTGATTATCGGGAAAAAAACAAATGTTACCTCACTTTTTGACAAACATCTGTTTCTTGTGCCTTTCACGATGGTTTCTCACAAAAATTGTCAGAATCAAAATTGTAAAGCCTTAAATTTACTTTAATTTCATATATACGTTTATGGTATTTGAACTAAATGTCTAACGAAAAGGGAGGTAAACTTTTTTTATAATTTCTAAAAGTATCCATTTTTAATAACTATATCTCGAAAACCGTTGGAATTTCGACAAATATGTATAAAATCAATTATATAGGAAATTTAATTAGCTATAATTTTGAACTGTAGCATATTTTTCTAAAGTCCTCCGTTTTCGAGATATTATAGAAAAACACTTAGCTCACCCCCCAGAGTCAGGGACTTTTAGTATGTTTGTCTTTTAAGTACTCCTAACGAAGCTGTTAAGTGAAAAATTATCGCTTATTTCATGCACTCTACACCTCTCAATTAAGCACTCTTTGATTGGGTTCGCACTTCTCCTACTCTTTTGGCTGTAGCTCCGAAACTAATTGTTCGATCCAAAATTTCTTTTTTCCGTCTAAATGCTCGTTAAATTTACTATAAGATCCTATATATGATAATTTGATCAAATCCCGTAAAATACCCATACCGTTTAAAAAAAAAAAAAAAAAAAAAAAAGCGCTTACTGATTTGAAATCCAAGCTTTTTGCCATATTTTTCACTATAACTCCAAAACTATTTGTCTGATTTGGAATTTCGACAAATATGTATAGAATAAATTTTATAGGAAATTGATTAAGCTTTAATTTCTGAATCAAATTTGTAGAGCATTAAATTTACTTTAATTTAATGTATAGGTTTGCTACTAGCAAATTGCTTGTTTATTTTCAATTGGAACGAAAGTTCAACATTACTTTTGAAGTTATAACTTTTATTTGAATTATTACAAATTATGCAATAAAAATTAATGTATTTACATGCAATCATAATATTAAAAAAAAATAATGCTATTATAAATAAATAAGCGTTCAAGGTTCGTCATCGAAGCAATCATCTTCGTCATTAATGTCTTCGTTGCCATCTATATAAAATAGAAACATTGTATATATTATGATATAATATCTTTATATAAGAGATAGTAGAGTATATTTTATATTTATTTTACCTTCTTCATGAATTATTATTTCGACTCCGTTGTTGCAACTTCCCTTGCAATTAATGCATGCGACAGAGCAGCTTAAAGATGCTTTTCTACAACCACACTTGCCACTGTCACATTCTTTCGTGCATCGGCAAAAAATCATCTTCAAGATTTCTTCAGGAGCAGCATCCAACTCTGATAGTTTCGGAACTAATAGGTCATTCCTCCTCTCCCAACCCCAATTCTCCGCCCCGCCATTAGGTTCCTGCCCTAACCACTGGTGTACTTGGAGGTAAGTCCGAAATGCATGCTGCTTAACAGCTGCTTCAGTTGGAGGGAGAGTCGAAAGACTAGGCCTCATGTTTGCTGCTGCCTTTATTAACGATTTATATCGGAACTCGTTGAGGGATTTTTCTGTGGCTGAAGCGTCATACCATGAGAGAATACTCATTACCCCAGCTGTCTCAATAGAGTTAGGGGAAGAAGAACCACTGAGAAATACCTCAGCTGCATATTTTATGATTCTGTTCTTCTTGTACATTTTGACAAAACCGACTTTACTTTTTCGATACGCTGCGGATGTGAGTCGCAGCCTGTAAATGCATGTAAGAATAACAAATGAGTGTTGTCCTTCATTTTTAAATCCTGCTGCAGCTGTTGTGATGAATATACTATACTTTTGACTTTTCCTCTTCCAGGTTTCAGGAACAGGATGTCACTATCAGTTGGAGTTTTGGCTACCAAGAGAACAACCAAATCGACGTCCTCTCCAATAACAGCTACCGAGGAATTTTGTGATCTATTGATAGCTGTCTTCACAATATCAACATCTGCATCACCTAAAGCTTGGAGCGCATTTACCCCATTTTTCTGCAGCTGCGTCATGAGCAGTTTAATCAGCTGACTCTTATTATGGAAGTTGGAAAGGAAATCCTCTTGCTTGACTTTGATTTCACTTTCCAAACTGATATTTATGTCCACACATCTCCTAAGTCGATAACGACGACTCTGTTCATTAGTTTTTGTGCTCTCGGTTGTGTTAGTGTACCCATCAAAAACCACTGTACAACCTCTTCCACTGTAATGGGTGATTACAAATTGAATGTAACCATTACAAATGGTTGATACCGTTGTCTCTTTTTGCCAAACAACTTTGTGGATTAGGAATCCCCCATCGACAACAAATTCCAATGTTTTTAAATCTATTTCCTTATCAGTTTCCTTAAACAGTGTGTATAGTGCTGACTTTTTGCACTTTCTCATTCCACTTTCGTCGAAGAAAGCCAAGGGAAAGGGAGCTAATTCGTATTGCATATAATTCTTCAAATCCTCGTCTGATTTCTTGGTAATGGAGATTCGCTGAAAAAGCAAAAGTGGATCGACGACAACTTTTTCATTGCCAAGCTTGATTGTCGAATTCATTGAGGAAAGAGGAAGTGCGCGATCATTACGTTTCAACTTTATATTTGTGAATGGCTGGTTTTCAATTTTTTTCATGGCTCGTTTGCCAATTGCCACAGCATCATAACATAAGATTGTTTTGTCTCCTAAGACTCCCGTCGCTATTGACATGATTTTATCTGTTCTCGGAAAAGGAGGGTGTTTATTAAACCATTGTGTAAGCTTGTCAATGTCACCTGCGTCTCGTCTTTGGCCAGCTTCTCGAAAATCCTTGTGCTGCTCACTTGAGGTAAACAGAACACCACAATATTCTTCGAGTGATGCACATATGTCTTGAGTTGCAGTCATTCCAATTACCCATTTACTGAGAGCACTATCTGTTAGTCCTCTACCACGGGTCATTCCACCTCGACTTTTGAATGACCGCATTAAGGTTGTCTCGATGGTCATGTCTGACCATATTCCTGACCAGAATTGGTCATTCCTTCTCAAAGTAAAGTAGCCTTCATTGACAAACTTCTCATACTCCACTGGTGTCAGGATAGTGGAGAGGTTCTCCATATCCTGTATATATAAATGGCAAGACTTTGCATACGGGAAGTGTCCAGCAGCGTGAAAATAAGGTATAATTCGCTTACAGCAATTCAGATGAGCAAGGAAATCGCCAGATCTCTCTGCATGGATATATTCCTTTATCAAATTAACCATTTTGAGATATTGGATCCATAATGTTGCAGTGGGTCCATTGTTACTGATTTTTTCCAATGCTACTCCAAATTTGACAGCTACAGATTGCAGTAATTTGTTTTGGTTCAAAGATTTCAATGATGGAGGCTCGGAGAGGAAATCTGTTGTAAGGGTGTTGATGCATGCCTGCTCTTCCTCCGAGATTTCAACTTTTTCTAATATTAAATTTGACAAAGTATTTTCAATAAGAAAATGACCCCGTATTGCTCTGGCAAAGGCGTGTCCATTTAGCATTTTGTCCACTGCTAAAGGAGCATAAATAGTGGATAAAACTTCTTTCAGACCAGATCCCATCATGATATATCCTATACACCCCAAAAATGACATCAGCAGATGAAAACCGCCGAGACGTACCACACAATTGGACAGATCAGAGTGTGACATACTGGTGGCAGCTGCAACAATATCCCTTGCTTTCCAGTATAGAGGTTGGTCAAAAGTAACGAATATATGTTTTTGATGTATATTTGCACATGTCTTACATGCATAGAGCAGCGCAGTATAAATTGTGTCATATTCTGATGAGGGTGCATTAATGAAAGGAAGAGTAATCACTCGCGTCTTTTCACTTGGCTCTCCTCTTGTTATACACTGCATGTACCCCTTCCATTGAGGGATTGCAATACCTTGCTTTTTGGCAATGAACCAGAGAATATTATGTGGTGCGTGATGTGAGGGTTCTTCTGGTATATCAATAGGTGCCACAGTCACATTTTGTAAACCTCCTTTTAAGTTTGTGTATGTTTCTAGCGGAATAATTCCTATTTTTTTCAGTTTCAGCAGATGTGGGGATCCTGTTCAATCTTGGTATTTCTGAACCTTTTTCAACATAGTTGGATGGAGTTACACATTTGATCCCACCCATAGCATGGAAGGTATTAAGCCCATCTATGGTGCAAACATTGAAATCCACGTTATCAAAAACTAATTGCGTGAGTGCATCTGACCTGTAGGTTAACTGAGCGTGAGCAACCGCTGATAATTCTAATTTTTGTGCTTCGTGGTACGATGAACTAAAGCCTAGACTTGCTAGAAGATCAATCAAGCTCTTTGAGGCGTATTTCCTATGGAGCAGAAGGGAGATACCAGTCAGTATTGGTGACAGGAAGGTACGAGGTCTGACGACTGCTAAGATAGCGTGTCCAATAGCAACACACTTCTTCTGTGATTCCTTATTTTTTTTGGTTTTTTGCAACATAACGTCTTCAAGAAAAGTATGGAGAGATTTGGGAAGAGAGTCAGCATCCTTCAAAAAGTTATCTCTTGGCGGATAAGTGTTACAATTGTAAACTACACTTTGAATATCTTGCCTTATTATCTCAGCTGCTTTTTGGACGATCCTGAGTCGCTCTTCTTCTTCATTAGATTTCTTCTTCTCATACCACGAGTTGCTTAGCAATTTATGCCCAGTATCTGTAAGACAAATAATTGGTACCTTGAATCTGTTGGATCCAGGGACCACGATTATGCGATCCTCATACTTTTTCATCAGTTCTGTTTTAATAGTTCTCCAATCTGGTTTCTTATCAGTAACAGAGTCCATAATTTCATTAACAGTAAACTGGCAGTCACTGTTCTCCTCCAATAGACCACTAACCTGTTCCATAGCATTTGAAACATAGTCTTCATAATTGTATGTGGAGGGTTTCTTGTATAACGGTCTCAAAAAGTCCAACCGACATTCATCGTGATACACAGCCTCCTCCGCAACCAAATCATTTATGGAAGAGAGGCGACTCACCACTTCATCTCCCCATTCGTCATTTCTAGCTCGAGCTGCTGTCATACATTTAACTTCTATGTCAGCTTTGTTGCACCCTTTTGTGATGTTACCAACTGAAAATATCTTTCTACGTCTCTCCTTCGGCTTCTTTTCTTCACCCTCTACACTTTTGGCACAAAAGAAACATACGGTTTTGAAATCGAATTTCAATTGTTTAGACCTCAACGTTGAGGGTTTGGGTGATTCAGAGGACGTTGAAGGTTCCTGTCTCTTTAAATAAGCATTGATTGATTGCGTTCTGGTGTATTTTTTTTGGCATTCAGTATGAATGAGAATTGTGTCCAAACCCTCTAAAGAAGATCTATTGCCATCACCCCGTTTTATACTAACTTTAATAAGTGATAATATTCCTTTTTTTTTTCACTGTGGAAACTCCAACACCAGGTCCATCGATTGTTTTACCGCACACAAAACACCGGGAATCCATTATGCGCACTAATACTGTAAACGTTCACGTAAATTAAAAATGAAAAAAAAAAAAAAAAAAAAAACACACTTGTAACACTGTCACAAAAACAAAGAATCCGGCACAAAAGATACCAGTGGAATGGAAGAAATCATCCTCTCTATCCCTGGGAAGTCAGGTGATCGGAATTTGTCATTTGTGATCTGAATTTGTCGGCACGTCACAGGCGATACTGTTTTTACTTTTCTAAACTTGACTTAATTCCATTTGTGAAACGTTTCTTCAAATTCAATATAACATACATTTCTCAAATATTAGTAGATGTAAATACTAATCATAATTATTGTATGGTTTGTAATAATTTAACTAAAATTTCCAACAAATGTATAGTTCTTATAAATGCATAGCAAAAACCTATACATGAAATAAAAGAAAATTTATTGCTCTACAACATTGACACTGACAATTTTTCTGAGAAACGATCGTGAAAGGCACAAGAAACAGATGTTTGTCAAAAAGTGAGGTAACATTTGTTTTTTCCGGAAAATCACCGCTTTTTAATAACGAATATCTCGAAAATAGTTAGAATTATTACAAATTTATATAGAATTAATTTTATAGGAAATTTAATTAGCTTTAATGTTTATTTGAAACATATTTTTCTGGAGTTAACCGTTTTCGAGATATGATCGAAAAACCAAAAAAATGGAACTTCTCCCCTCCCCCCCACCGTTAGCTCATCCCCTAGAGGCGGCGACTTATAGTATGTTTACCTTCTAACTACTCCTAACGAAGCTATCAAGTCAAAAATTATCGCATAATTTATGCACTCTACACCCCTCATATAGATTAGACTATATTGATCCAGTGAAATATTAACTAGCAAACCTATATATGAAATGAAAGAAAATTTAATGTTCTACAACTCTGATTCCGACAATTTTTCTGAGAAACGATCGTGAAAGGCACAAGAAACATATGTTTATCAAAAAATGAGGTAACATTAGTTTTTTTCCCGAAAATCATCGATTTTTAATAACGAATATCACGAAAATGGTTAGAGTTATTACAAATTTATATAGAATCAATTTTATAGGAAATTTAATTAGCTTTAATATTTATTTTAAACATATTTTTCTAGAGTTAACCGTTTATGAGATATAATCGAAAAAAACCAAAAAAATTGAACTTCTCTTCTCCCCCCCCCTCCCCACACCGTTAGCTCACCCCCCAGGGTCGGGGACTTTTAGTATGTTTACCTTCTAACTATTCCTAACGAAGCTATGAAGTCAAAAATTATCGCATATTTCATGCACTCTACACCCCTTATTTCAGCACTCATTGACTGGACTAAGTAACTTAATAGACGAAGACTGTCTAGTCCTCTTAGAAGGGACTTGATTTACCTGTTTTAAATCTGGAAATAAACTATTATTTTTAAAATTAGGCGTTTTATCTGTTAGAGCTGATTTTAAGGATTTTCCAATGACTAATTCTTTAGCTTTGATAAAGGTTATATTTTCATTGACCATTAGATTCCTAATTGAGCACTGCTTAATAAATTCTGGACATTGTTCATAACCAACCGACAGGTGATTTTGCTGACAATGTACGAATTTAGTTATTTTATGGCCTTCATCACATTTACTGCAACGAAAAGAATTTTTACAGTTTTTCCCTATGTGAACCCAACGAAGGCATTTATAACACTGAATTGTTCGCGGTACAAAATTATCAATTCTACAAATAACTTTATATATTGAAAGAAACTTAGGTAGTTCTTGACCTCTAATAGATATTACTACAGATTCTGTAGGCACTCGGTCAACACTTTTGTCTTCTTTTACAATGTTTCGCATTAAACTTTGCACCGATACTATACAAAATTGTGTTCATAATCAATTGATTCTACATTATTTTTAATTTCTTCATCCGATATATCTTTTGATACGCCCCTCATAATAACTTTTTTTTTCAACTATGAATCTAGGGGCATACGCTCTTAAATTTGCAGTTTTATTATTAATTTAGGAAATCAATAAATTTGCATTTTCCTTATCTTTTACTTTAATTTTTACCCTATTTCTGCCAATGGACTTTATATTTAGAATAATTTGTTAAACTGGGGAAAATTTTTGAATAGCTTATTTCCAAAACTGATAGGATGAAGTTTGCCAATATTACACATGCCCTTCGAGAATAGATTCGACAAATACATAAAAAGGACCTGAATCGTGCTTATAATATTTGAGTGGAATAAATGTTTTATCTAGTAAAATTTGTGGCACAATTTCTTTCGTTTCTACTATATTTTCGACCTCAGGTTTATCTGGGGGACATCACGAGGATCCCCAATCTCCGACAATTTTTAAACTCGATAAAAGAAAACTTATCTTATTTATTCCTCTTCAAAGCTCTACACTGTCAACGGCTAACAAACGGCTGACGATAAACACTGTTTTTAATAGTTTTATAATCACTAAATATCTTAAAATCAAGTTTAAAGAAAATATAACCTAAATTTTAGATACTGTGTTAAGAAAACCATATCACCATATGTGAATGCTTCACTCAAGAGTTTCACATTTATCAATAGCTCTTACATATAACGTCACCTGTTAACATTCATTTTTCTAGTTTCAACTTTGTATGTAAAATTATCAATTTTATCTATATTGATATTTTGACTTCTCAAATGTAATGCAATGTTGTCCATAGCTTGGATGTTAAATACAATACTTTTTTGCTACCAGGTATAGTCCCTGATGACCCAGTAGCCCCGATATTTTTGATACTGATTTATTAGATCCTTGAATATCTGTGAATAGGTTTTATTTAATGATATTTTAAAGTAAAGGTTACTATAATTTAACCATTGATGTATTCATGAGTAAGCACACAATTAACATCCTATAGTTATTACATCTGATAACATTATTGAGTACTTATCTGTGTCAAGGATCTACATCAGTTTCGCTAGTACCTCCTCCTATCTTGTTATTCGTGTTCTTATATCAAAGAAACTTCTTGTATCATCTATCAGTCCTTCAACATCTGCACCTACACTTTTTTACAATCCAACAGTCCTCTTTTTCTTCCAGGCTAGCTCCTAAAAATGTGCACAGCCCCTCCCTTTCATTTTTGCACTCCATTCTTTGATTGTTTAATTGTTTTATCCAAAAACTTTTTTCAGGTACCGTTGGGAAGAGATGAGATGTAAAAGCCTAATGCTGAAAGTTAGCCTCCAAAGCTGCCACTGGCCTAAGCTGCTACCCTTTTAATACTCATAATAAAGACATCAAAGCGTGTCGGGTGTCTACCCCTCTTTCAACTTTTCATCCATAATAATTATTAATATTGCTTCTAGATTTGTGTAATACACTGCAGTAAGAAGGTGTTACAGAAGTTAACATCAGTTTCAATATGGATTAAGTGTTTTATACAGTGTTTTCTTATTTCCTCTTCTCTAATGTGAGAAAGTGTGACAGAAGTTAAGATTAATTTGAACATGAATTTAGTAATTGGGATGAATTGATGGAGAATAATCTTCCCCATTGGAAAAATAGTGACAAAAATATCAAAAGAAGTCAAAAGAAGGAAACAATTAATAAAAAGGTATTTTAAGCAGGAGCAGTGGTTCGATGTCATTTCAAAACATTTACAGTACAGTCCCACAAACTCGGGGTAATTAGTCCAGTCAATAAAGGATTATCGAGTGCGGTTTCTGTAATCCAAGGTTTTTCTTCGGAAACATGTTCAGGGTTGTTAGAAAGTAAACATTCTAAAAGTCCTAGAGTTTTCGAGCCTGGGAACAGGGAGGGAGCAGAACAGGGAGGGTCGTGAAAGGCCAATCGAAATTTCGGATCAGACAAATAGTTTCGGAGGGATAGCCATATGAGTAACAACAAATGTGTTTTCACGGAGAAGTGCAACATATTTAATACATTCCTATGCGCTTTTGTGAATTTCGATTTATAAATCAACTGGGCTATTCCGTTATAAATTTAATGTAATTTTAAATTCTCTTTTGGATGCCCTGAATGGAGTAACATATTCAGGAAATGATAATACTTAACCTGATAATATGATAATTAGCACATCCTTGAAGAAGATATAACCTGTGCAGCAGGTTTTTGGTCTCTCAGTGTGAGAATGAATCATTGGAGTTCATTATATACAGTTAATAAGAATATATAATAGGGGGCATTGAGTTTCAAGAAATAAGACCACTACCAAATACAACATTTTACCAAGAAAAAAAATTTATGTAACTTTTGACAGGTTGAAGATAAACAGGCATATGTATTTTGGAGGAAATTTAATGCTCTACAATATTATTTATGAAGACTTTTGTTGTAGGATGGACATTTTAGAAGATATGGAGGGAAGTTCACGTGAGGTTTTTTAGGATATATAGAGTTATATACACCAAAAATTTAGGAAAAAAATTCTTGTTCTATATCAATTTAAATAACAGTATTATCTTAGCCCATAATCGAGTAATCAGTAAATAAATGTTCTGTAACCCAAGTTTTGTGTCTACTTTCAAGAATTATCTTGTTCTGTTGATAGCTTGAGCAATTGTAGTATTCTATAGACCGTTCATTTTGTTCTATATCCATAAAATAAACCAGAAACAACTTCAAAGTCAAGGAAGACAAAACCGAAAGAGATAAAATAAATTATATACTTACACTTTATTTACATTTGCTTATTTTTTTTACTTCTCTATTAATTTTTTTTGTAATAATAAAATTTATATAAAATAAAAGAGCTTTTATTACAACACACTGTTCCAATTATTAAAAAGAAATTAGTTCAAAGGGATATAGAACAATTTATTGATCTAACAATGTTCTATATCCAGTATTTCTTTAAAGGTTGAGCAAAAATAGCCATTTTTGTTCTATAGCCAAATGAATAAAATCGGTTTAGTTTTAAATCAATGTAATCAGGATGTAAGTTTGATATAGTAAAATATTATCTAATATACTGGGAATATTTAACTGCAAATGCATTTATTTACATATTATCCCAAAATAAAAAAGTACTTTAGGAATTAACTTCAAATCTCATTTCCCAAAACAAGGGTTTTGGTATATAGCACAACAAAGTTCTGGGATAATGATTTGCCAAGCCTATATCTTGGAAATGGTACAGAATATGAAAAATGTGTATAGAATAAGAGTTGTAGAGAATTTAATTACCTTTAATTTAGTAAATAGTCATGTTTTGCTTACGACACACTGTTTTCGAGATATGAGCACAAAACCAAAAAAAGGGACCTTTCGTGCTTCCTGTTCCCAGGCTCGAAAACCCCAGGACTTTTAGTATGTTTACTTTCTAACTACCCTGAACATGTTTCTGCAGAAAAACCTTGGATTACAGACAATGCACTGTACACCTCATTTCAGGCCTTCATTGACTGGACTATAACCATGGTTTTCTGGCAATTTCCGACTTTTTCAAAAATATTTCTTAAAATTCTCGAAAAACGATATTTTAATGCTGTTGAAATAATAATCCAAACAAATCAATCAATGCATACTCTGCTACTTAACATATCACAGTTAAACAATAAAATAAAAAAACATTTTTTTTTATATTTCACATTACTCTAGATAACTTTTAAGAAACACATCAATGTCGAGTATTGCCATTCAGTTAGAAAATAGTTACGAGGTCGTCGGATAAAATAACTTCAAAAATATATGTTCGATCCGAAATTTATTTTTTCCATTTGAAAGCTGGTTAAAGTTACTATGTGACCTCATATATGAAATTTTGATCAAGTAGCGTGATATACTCATGCCATCATGCTGAGAACCCCATACTCATGTGAAATCCACTTTTTTTTTTCAGTATATTTCTCACTATAACTCCGAAACTATTTACAAGAACTGTGCTGCAGAAATGCGGTTTTGACAACAGTGTGGGATTCTCAGCGTGGTGGTGTGGGTATTTCATGGGATTTAAAAAACATTTTATATATGAGGTCTCATAGCAAATTTTACCAGCTTTTAGATGAAACGAAGAAATTCTGAATCGGACAAATAGTTTTGGAGTTATAGCCAAAAGAATACCGACAAACGTGTTTTACAAAAATAAATAAATTTTGATTGATAAATAAAGCATAGTTTATAGATTGATAAATAAAGAACAGTTTATTAGAGTACAGTATTTTCCCCCAGAACCTACTTATGACGGTTTTTTGTTATCTGGCGTATTTGAGAGATCCGCTAAGCCCCCACAGGTCTGGTCTCAAATAAAAGCTAATTCAATTTCCTACAATTTCATAATATTTGAAATGGGATGCGTATTTTAGGAGATATTACACAAAATAAGTGACCATATCAAAAGAACATAACTTCAACAAAAAAAAAAAAAAATGGCCTATTTTCAAAGAACTGTATCTTGGGAACCAATAGCTATATAGTGCTCCAACTGGTCTCAAATTGTAGAAAATTGAGTTTACAATAAACATATGTAGAGTGATAAACCGACCAAACGCTTCCTTAACTGACATATTGAACAAAAACTAAAAAAAATCTGAAAATTTTAGCATTAATGACTTTTTCCCGAATTTCGCAAAATTTTGTAAATTCCCGACCACATGGAATTCCCGACATATTCCCGAAGTTCCCGACTGGTAGACACCCTGTATAACGTGCAGGATCCCCGAAAGCCAAACAGGGCCCTAGGGCAAATGCACATACCCAGGCACCCTAAACCCACACTTCCAACAGTGGTCTCCTTAGCCTGAGCCCCAGGGATTTTTAACCTCTTCCTGTCAATGGTCCTGGGTAATGTGGTCAGGGAGGAAGCAGAATTCATGAAATGCTGGCTTATCGGAAATAAGGGTAAAAAATAATAATTAAGACAGTTAGCCATTGTGTTAATTTAGTGAAAAATTACAACCTAAAACAATTAGGAAATCGTAAAAATATTAAACTTGGTGGTAAATAATTAATGTTACTTTGTGAAATATTATTTAACATTCTAGTTATTATAGAATGATTTAATATTCTAGTTATATGTAATCCTATAAAAAAACTTTTTATTAAATCCTTCCAGGAGAGATTGATCCTGTTTCATTTTTTCCCTCTTGGGTGGAAGTTAACTTATTGAATTGGAGGAAAAAAGGATTTATAAACACAACAAATAATACTTATGCATAGAATAAAATGAAATTTTCTTGACAGACAGCTAATATTTATTGAGTTCAAAAAAATTTTATACTGCTCTTGGTAATTTTCTTTCTTTTGATTAATTATTTGTAAATATTGGTTTAGCGAGAGAAGCAAAAAAATAATTTATTTTGTTTAAGTATAAAAATATAATATCATTCCAAGACAACTCTAGTGACCAAAATGCAACCAGGAGCACTGGTATTGAAGTTCATGGTCTCCATACAGTGTATTCATTCTCATAATATGAAGACATCACAAATTGAAAGTGAAGAAAACTACAGTATTAGAAACTAAGCAAAATAGTTGGCAGAAAAGTGATAAATTATACGAGAGAATAAGAAAAATAAAATAGATAAATTTTTTATGAGATTGTGGAATGTTTAGAGTCATGGTGTCTACCAGTTTCAGTTATCAAAATTCCCGACATATTTCCGACTTTTTCAAGAATTTTTCTAGAAATTCCCGACTTTTCCAAAAATAGTTCAAAATCCTCGCCAATCGATATTTTAATGCTGTTGCAATAATAATCAAAACAAATCAATTAATGCATAGTTTGCTACTTAACACATCACAGTTAAAAAAAAAAAAACTTATTTTTTATATTTCACATTACTCTCGATAAATGTCAAGAAACACATCAATGTAAAGTATTGCCATTCGGTTTGAAAATAGTTACGAGGTTACATGAGGCTGTTGGATAAAATAATGTCCGATCAGAATTTTCTTTTTTTCCATATGAAATCTAGTTGAATTTACTATGAGCCCTCATATATGCAATTTTGATGTATATTCCTATGCCAGTACTCTGAGAACCCTATACCCTTGTGAAATCCACTTTTTTTTCAGTATATTTCTCGCTTTACGAGAACTGTGCTGAAAAAAAAATTGGACTGGGTATTTCATGGGATTCAAAACACATTTCATATAATAGGACTCATAGCAAATTTGATCAGCTTTCAGATGAAACAAAGAAATTTCGGATCAGACAAATAGTTTTGGAGTTATAGCTCACGCTCACGCACGCACGCCCACGCACACACACACACACGCGCACACACACACGCACACATTCCGTTTTGAATCTCTACAATTCAAATTCTTCAATAAATCCACAATGCTCCTGATTAGGTCACAAATAATCCTATCCCAAATGATCTAAATGTCCAATATGTTGCAGATTTGACCCAAACAAGCTACATATACACTCGAATCCACTAGTCTCCCAACTTGCTTCTGAGGTGAACCTTCTGCATCTGAAAAGAAGACGGGCGAGGGACTTTCTAATGTAATTTATTGAAGTGCTACTGATGGGCAGTTCTGAGCAAGTTATGGACAGGCCATATATATAATTACAATATATATATATATATATATATATATATATATATATATATATATATATATATATATATATATATATATATATGATGGTTGTTCAAGCATTTTAGTACGTAGATAGGTATATAAAACAATGTTCGATGATGACGTAATTCCCGATGGGTATATGATCTTTTTCTTTTTCACCAATCAATTTTTTAAAAATAACAAAAATAAATAAAATTTGATAAATAAACCATAAAAAGACGCGAGAACAGTATTTTCCCTCAAAACCCACTTATAAACTGTTTTTTGTTACCAGCCGTATTTGAGAGAACCACTCGCTGGCTGGACCCAGAGGTACTAGTCTGGTCTCAAATGAAAGCTAATTAAATTTTCAACATCATATTTGGCGTGGGATACATATTTTGGGAGATATTTCACAAAATAAGGGACCATATCGAAGATAATATTCCTGTATCTTGGGAATCAAAGGCTCTACCCTGATCTCAAATTGTAGCAAATTTAGTTTACTTTAAAAGTATGTAGAGTGACTATACCGATCAGACGCTTCCTTAACTGACATATTGAGCAAAACTAAAAAAAATCTGAAAATGTTAGCATTGACGACTTTTTCCCGACTTTCACCAAATTTTCTGTTAATTCCCGACCACACGAAATTCCCGACATATTCCCGAAATTCCCGACTAGTAGACACCCTGAGAGTACATATTCAAAATAAATTATAAAAAGAGAGTATTTCATGGAAAGTGATAGAATCAATAAATGCTAAGAGAAAATAGACAAAAGATAGCAAACAATATTTTCTTGAAATAAAAAAATTTTAAACAAGGATTTGTAAATTCTGACCATATTAATAATGCAATAAAATATTTAAAGTTAAAAGAGTAACTTCACCAAGAAATTAGCAATTTAAATAAAACTAGTCAATACATTTCATGAAACAGAATCATACTTTCTCTCAATCCATAATTTCCTCAGGTCAAAAAGAATAAGTATAAGGTTTGATATGAAAGAAAAAAAAAAAAAAAAAAAAAAAAAAAAAAAAAAACAAAAAAAAAACATGAAAATTAAAGAAATTGAACAAAGAATTACTGACACCCTCTTAGTTAAAGCAGATAATGCTTACAAAGATACTGATCAGAAAAAAAGGAACAATGTTTGTTCACCCATTCATAAGTGTGAAGAGTATTTCAGGTTTAGTGCAGATATACTCGACTGTAGGTGAGCGTGTGCCAATCTGTCTTCGGAGAATATTGTTGAAAACCTGAGCCACATCTTTTTTTCCCTAAAATTAACATAAAGATAATGATACAAAATCAATATATTAAATATTATTACCTAATAAACTATACATAAATATAAAACAATATACTGTAGACAGATGGTATTAACATATATACATATTATATATTAATAATGCTTCAGTACTAAATTTTTTGAATTCCGGATGATTCGAACATAAGTATAAATCAATTCTCAACACTGATATCAAGATTTTATTTATTTTTTAAAATAAATTGTAAATAAAAAAATATTGCATATGAGAGTTAAAAACATTTCCTAAACAATCTAAAGGCCTATTCACAATCAGCAGTGAAGTGACAATGCTGAGACCGGCACGTGATCCGCCTGGTGAAACTAAAAGACTTCTTCCCAGCATTAGGAAGAACTGATTCACACTAGACCGGCACATGACAGTGATAGTGCTCTTGACAGCTCCGTACCGTGATTTTCACATTGTTATGGAACAACATTTTTCGATTTTCACTGCAGTGTCTTTCTACAATTTCGTGAATATTTTGATATATTTGGTCGAAAACATGGGTGGTGAAAAATTGATTGAATTTGTGTGCGCACATCTGACTTTTATTTAATATTACCCCACATTCATTTTAAACAAACTCTAGGTGATTGCTTTTTTCCAGCTCGTATCTTGCTACTCTATGTCAGCTTCCAACTTATTCAGAACTATAGTCCAGTGGTGACTGTTGCATGGAGATGTGTACAGCAAATATTTGTTCTGGCTGCTTCCCTTACCCATATAGATCATTTCTATCAAGGGTACCCGTTTCTGCTATGAGGAGATTTTTCACAAAATGGCTGCCAATATCCTCAAAATAACATCACGAAAAACCATATATCTCTTTAACTAGTCGCTCTAGCAAATAATTCTAAAGGATAAAGTAGCTGAAAACACTTTCTTACATTGAATAAAGGTATTTTAGTATTTTTTTTTTTTTTTTTTTTTACATTCTTAAGTATTACACACCAACTTGGCCACGTAGTACATATTTAAACATGATAAATAGTACAATTTAACATATTCACAAATATGTAGAACATGAGAATATCATAATTTTATCTCTGAAACATCTCGTTCCAGCAAATATTAATAAAGGACAACAAATGATTACAACAGGATTTTTACAACTGGTTGATAAACAACATTTGCAAAATTTAGAGAACATGAGAAAGAGTTTAATGTACATGGACACTTCTTTTGAAACCCACAACCCTTGCCGGAATATGGGTGTGGAAAGTTTTCAGATAGATTGTGTTCAATAATATTTGGCATCCACCATGATTCTTATTCTTCATACCCATAATAAGAATGGTCATGATTTAAAGAATTTTGCTCTTCCAGCAGGTTGTACTACAGGACAATTTGTAAATAAGCTTTTTTTATGTCCAGAAAAACATTCGGAAGATGCTGAAGGAATCTTTGTGGAGTCTAACTTTTTCATTTGGTGATACTTAGTTGCTGGAAGCTCATTCTTGTTATTAAAGCCTTCGTCAGTACTTTTGTCAAGTACTCCACAGCTTTTTGAATCATATTTATCTGTCAGCTCTTCCTTTCCAGAATCTTGTATAAGGTATGCACAGTTCTTTGCCTTGAGAAAGCGCAGTGTTTTGTTCCAAATTTACTTGTCATATCACACCCAGTCAATGAGCATTCGGCGGGCAGAATTTACATAACTTGTTTGTCTAAACCTTTTGATATTTTTGGATAATTGGAACAAATCTTGAGGTTTGCCCAGTCCCAAAACGGAAGAATCCATAATTTATTTAATCCATTAGAGTACATTTTATTACTTTATGGAAGTAATACAATGCATATACAAATATGTCTGTGTCAGATGATACTTTTTGGATATTTTCTTCACTTATAGTTGTTGATGCCATGATTATTGTTCATAAATAATCATTCGTCAGCTTGTTCAAGAGAAGATTTCAACACACTTTCTTCTGCTACCTTGTTTCCTATAATTTCCATTGCCTCTTTGCCAATAACACCCCTAAAATAGACAGTTGCTTTAGAAAATCTGTGCTAGTGATCAAGAAAATATTGTTTAAAGAATTATCGTAGTTGTGTTTTGTTGTCGTTTGATATCCAAAATGCGTCCATATCCAGCTTATAGTCTCCATATATAGTATCTCACCTACTTTGATGCTGTTGTCCATATAGGAGTCAAAAACTATATCCACCCTATTAGCATTATTTCAGAGAGAATTAGGTCCGGTAAAAATTATAGGAAACACAATCATGGAATAAAATGCGTTGAAATTTTCTCTTAAACAAGCTGATAAACGACTATTTATTCACATCAATCATGGCATCAACACTATGAATGAAGAAAATATCTTAATAGCATAATCTGACAAATAGTAGCTTTAATAACCATTTATCCATTTATTTATTGAACAGAAATACGGAAATACCACCTACCTATATACTTATATTGTAGCTAATTTTTTTTTTTTTAAATAATCTATATAAAATATATAATTTTATTGAAACCTGCTTTTTCACTGCAGGGCATGATTATGAGAACAATATAGTCTCGAAACGTCGCCAAAGTAGTTGCTTTTATTTATTGACTGAACCTCAAGAACCTTACTAAACATCTAATAGTAACAGTCAACAAAATATGTATATATATATTTAACATGTTACTACACGTGGCCTATTTCATCAAATGTGAAAAGTTTTCGGAAACGCGTAGTTTTACGTGCTCTAACTCTATTGTTGATGATGACTAATATTTTTGTCAGACAACATTTGTCGCTAGGACTTACCATTTAGGAGCTATATTAGTGTTAATGAAAAAAGTCCCGTTTGAAACATCTATTTTCTCTCAACTTTTTTTATTTCGAATAATCATCAATTGTTAATTTAATGCTCTTTTTAAAAGGACTTTGTCACAGTTTTTGTCTATTCTATTCTATTCTAATTTAAAATCATACAGGTAAGTGGGGAAAAAAAAATACATACGGGCATAGTCGGTCAGCAGATAATTTGAAAATTTATCTCCTACAAACAAATGAATGGAAAACATATGAGTATCAACGGTAATTAGGGCCTTTAATTTTTTATATACTAAAATTTATTTTAATTATTTTTATATTTAAGAATTAGTTTGGGAAAACTTAAATGAAAATGATACGCTTGTGAATCTAGGTGCCGTTATTTTGAAGAAACTGTCTAGAATGAGGGGAATCCCCAGGGAAGTGAGCATTACTTTTTTTTTCAAGTGGTATTCTAAAATAACTAGTGTGCATCGTGATCCACTCTCGTTGATGATGGTAATACAGTCCCGTTTATAATTCGAATATATTTATTATATATCGAAAAGCGAAAAATTCCATTCTCATTTTCTATGTGAAATGTTTCATATTTCTTTAGATGTTTAGGTTTTCAAATGCTTTAACGAGGACATTTGGTTATTAATATTATTATTATTTTTAGAAACATTATTTAAATAAAATCAAGCATTATAATATCAAGTATTTTATAAAGCAATTACTCCTCAACATAAATTGTTAAAAACATCTTACATGTTATTAACAATTTATGTTGAGGAGTAATTGCCTTATAAAATACATACTATTATCTACATTTATAACTCCTTTATTAAAGAAAATATAAGAATAAGTGGATGGCATAATGAATGACCACCGGATGAATAAAAGCTGAAGAAGTTGGTTGGATAAGAATAGAAACAGAGGAGTCTGAGGAAGGGACCATGATCTCGAAACATCTTACATGTTATTAACAATTTATGTTTAGCAGTAATTTCTTTATAAAATACATGATATTATCTACATTTATAACTCCTTTATTGAAGAAAATATCAATCATTATATATATATTTGTATGTTAAGTAAGGTTCTTGAGGTTCAGTCAATGATTAAAGCTACTATTTCTGTTTTTGTATAAGCAATGTACTGCTTCCACAGAATGTTCCCCTCTAATGAATTAAATCAATTATAGTTTTGTTTTGTTTTTTGGGACTGAGTAAATCTCAAAAATTTTTCCACTTCATGACGTATCAAAAGGTTTGGACAAACAAGTTATGTAAATTCTGCCTGCCATATGCTCACTGACTTGGTGTGATACATAAATATGGAACAAAACACTGTGCTTTCTCAAACCAAAGGAATGAAACTGAAACAAACCAAAACAATCTTCCGAGTATTTTTCTGGACATAAAAAAAGCATATTTACAAATTGCTCTGTAGTACAACCTGCTGGAAGAGCAAAATTCATTATATCATGACCATTCTTACTATGGGTATGAAGAATGAGAATCATGGTGGATGCCAAATATTATTGAACACAATCAGAAAACTTTCCACACCCATATTCTGGCAAGGGTTGTGGGTTTCAAAAGAAGTGTCTATCCAAAATCCTGTTGTAATAATTTGTTGTCCTTTATTAATATTTGCTGGAACGAGATGTTTCAGAGATAAAATTATGATATTCTCATGTTCTACATATTTGAATATGATAAATTGTACTATTTATCATTTTTAAATATGTACTACCTGGCCAAGTTGTGTGTAATACTTAAGAATGTAAAAAAAAAAATATTAAAATACCTTTATTCAATGTAAGAAAGTGTTTTGAGCTACTTTTATCCTTTAGAAATATTTGCTAGAGCGACTAGTTAAAGATATATGGATATTCCTGATGTCAATTTGCGGATATTGGCGGCCATTTCCGAAAAATCTCCTCAAAGCAGAAACGCGTACCCTTGATAAAAACGATCTATATGGGTAAGGGAAGCAGCCAGAACAAAAGTTTGCTGTGCACATCTCCATGCAACAGTCACCTTCTCTGTAGCTCCTAGACTACTAACTTAAATGAATTTTCAGACATTCTGAGGTATTAAAAAAAATTTTGTTCCATTATCTACTAATTGCTTGTAAATTGTAGCTAATTCCTTCTGTTCCTCTCTTTTTCCATGCTTGATGCACCCACTTCCGTTTTCTTCTCGTTTCTTCTTCTTCTTCTTCTTCTTCATTCAGAATCAATGTGGTAATTATAACTGCACTGTCAGAGCATGGAGAAAATACCAGTGTGAATCGAAAACACTGAGCCCACGTCAGCAAGAATCACTGTCACATCATGGCATGGACGAGTGTGAATAGGCCTTAAAATTTGGCTTGCAGTAACTACTGAAAACCAAATGTAACTATCAAGAGGAAGAGGAACTGTTACATGATAATTACACAAATAGGTTTCAAAAATTAAATTTACATTGTAAAGAAAACGTTCTCATGGTAGTCCCAGGAGTATGTAAAGTGACTATATTGGAAAACTGGCAACAGCAAGAGGATACACCATACTACTGAAGTAAAGACTTTTGGAAGATAGGAACCAGTGGGTTAGATGGGCTAGAACAGCTGTATACGAGGGTGGTCTGAAAAGTTTCCGACCACAACGTGAAGATGGCAGCTCTCGTAAATAAGTCTAGTGAATTCGTTCTTCATCTGTTGACAGTTACTCACCAAAGTTTCAGTCATTTTGGATGCATAGTAGTTATGTAACAGTCGTTTGAGTGAGTTGATGTGAGTGTTTTTGTGAAAATGGACAAAATCTGTTATTAAATATTTGTTTTTAAAAGGCAATACGCCTTCGCAAATCAAAGATGAGTTGAATTCTGTGTATAGGGACTCTGCACCATCATTTACCAGAATGAAAGTTTGGGCAGCTGAATTTAAATGAGGCCGTGAGAGCTTGGGACGCCCAAAACCTGCAAATACCGATAAAAACATTGCCAAAGTTCACCAAATGGTGCTAGATGACCGCCAAATTAAAGTGAGAGAGATAGCAGAGGTTATGAAAATGTCAAAAGAACGTGTTTTTCATATATTAAATCAACATTTAGGCATGAAAAAGCTGCCTGCACGTTGGGTGCTGCGTTTGCTCGAATGAACATTTCCAATGCTCTGTTGGTGCAGTTCAAGTGCCATAAATCCGAGTTTTGGCGCCTATCAATTACTGCAGATGAAACTTGGATACACCATTATAAGCCCAAAACAAAAATACAGTCCAAACAGTGGACTGCAAAGGAGGAACTGGCTCCAAAAAAAGCAAAAACTGTTTTTTCGGGTGGGAAAATAATGGCGACTGTTTTTTAGGATAGTCATGGAGTTATTTTAATCGATTATATTCAAAAAAGAAACACTATTACAGGAGCATACTTCACATCATTACTTGACAAGCGGAAGGCAGAACTTGTGGAAAAACAGCCACATTTGCAGAAAAAGAAAATCCTGTTTCACCAAGACAACACACTGTCTAACACCTCAGTGGTTGCCATGGCGAAAATCCACCTTACTCACCAGATCTAGCCCCAAGTGACTTCTTTTTGTTCCCTCATCTAAAAATTGCGCTCAGAGGACAGAGATTTTCACCAAATGAAGAGGCAATCATCTTCGTAAACAATTATTTTGCAGAGAAAACGCTGAGTACTATTTGGACGGATTATGATAGATTTATAGGAAATATATAGAACTAACAGGGCACTAATGTACTCAAAAAATAACCAACAAAAGTAGGGAATTTGTTTTCATCACTCAATGAAAAAAACAACATAACTGTTTTAAAATTCAAAATTATGTTATCTTTATTAGGCCAAAATTGTAAGTAGTTTAGTTGTTCAGTTGGCCGAGGAGAGTGGAAATACTTTTCAAAAGTGTGGGAATTAACAGAAGATAATCAGAGAAGACTGACAAATTTTGTCATATGCTATGGTTAGTAAAGTTGTGCTAATATATCGCACCTGCTGTGGAATACTGTAACATGTCAAAAATCTAAACTTCTGGGAAATCACATTTAAAACTTCAAACACCAATTCCAAAATTTTATAATTTTGAGATGTTACAGTATTCCAAGAAAGGTGCAATATCTAAAAATTTTTGATTTTTGTGGCATTATTATTACAAATGGAAAAGTTAAAATTACCTCAAATTCTATTCTATTCAGATTCTGTATTAGCATTAGAAGAAGATTACTGTTATAAAGTTCCTGGGCAAGTTGGGCAACAATAATGTCAGTTTGTGGTTCTGTATCAGATGTTCCATAAAGCATATTCTTTATTAAGACTAAATTTTTGCTGACATCTTCTTGAGCCTGTAACAAAACAAATTACATAACTATGTAAATTGACCAATTAATATTTTCAGTAGTTGAGATCCAGATAATTTATTTTAACAGTTGGTATTACTATGTTCCTATGGGGATTTTATATAATACTATATTAATGTAAAATATATCCCTGAGGATGTCATAGCCCTATTAATTAAGGTTTCAATTATTACCTTTATTGGATTCTAACCAAACACTTGCAAACCAATTCGGTTATATGTAATGGCATTGATGAGGTAAGGAATAATTATTACTATTAATGCATATACTTTATTTAATATTCTGATTCTATATCTATGAACTTGAGAATAACCTTACTGTCGATCGATCTACTTTAGTGTCAGTACACAATTTACAAAGTTATATTTATTACCAACTAATGACATGGGTACTTATCTTATGGGGTTACGGTCTAAGACAGCTTGGCTTCTTGAGGTTGGTCTGGGCCAGGTCTCGGTTGTCTCGAACAGATTTAGTCTTCTTCCATCAAGGGAACTCTTACTAGATCACCTTTCTATCCCTCAGCATCAGTCCCTTGAACACTTCCACTTGCAACTGTCTATCTCACCATCGATCAAACTATCTATCCACTGTGTTTTTTCTCATCCAGGAACATAGTTATATACATTTATCCCTAACATTTCACTTTTGCCTATCTTTGTCGGTATATTTTTATTTCCTTTTTCAAAACTTTCTGTGTCTTCAGGGATTTTTCTGGAGGATGTCCATGGCTGTCCCTTTCCATTGAAAGTCTTTCATCATGTTTTGTTATAGCTACATACATACTAGATACATTTAACATGAGGATTATTTTTTAAGTACTTTTTTAAAGACTTTCTATGAATTTCAGGATGGATTTTCTTATACTTCTGTACAGTCCCTCTATGTATATTTGGGTGATTCTTAGTATATCTATGTACACCATTTCTTTTAACTTTGGGTTGGCTCTCTTTATGTTTGTCCTTCTCTTTATGTATTTCTTAACAGCTTCCCTGTTGACCTCTACATGTGCTTGACTATATTTTGCAGCTGATTTCCTTAGTTGTTTGTTGCAAACTGAATCTGTGAATCATTTCCTACTTTGTTTACTTTAAGATTGGTGAGTTTAATTGAATGTTGCAATAGACCATCTGAACTAAGAACAAAGGTAGATTCTAGGTTGAAGGAATGAAATTCAGAAAGGCTAGGTACAACTTGTTCAGATTTGAGAAATACAACTTGGGCCTGGTTGAGAAAAGCCGATTTGATAAGGGCCAGGGCCACAACAATTATCTTGTGACCGGAAAGATGAAGAAAGAGGAGTTGGGGAGGACAAAGCTACTGGAGAAGCAAGATTGGTGGGCTTCTCGTAAGGAATGTGTACATCCAACTGGCCTTCCACGTCATCACTACAGAACAGTCTTTAACCGCAGCAACTTCCTCTCCATAGCGAGCTGATATCTTCTCTTGAAACAACCCAAAATTGTAAGGATACACCTCTGCAGCCACCATGAGTTCACAGAAAGTACCATATAATATGGTTTCAACATGCCAGTAAAGTATTTTTGTTTGTTTACTGCTATAAGGAACCTAATTTGTGGTAAAAGTGTGCGGCTTAAGCATCTAACCTATTTTTTAACTTAGCATATCATTATATACCATATGACAATAAATCTATTATTATTCACCCAATAAAAATTATATGAGCATTGTTATTTTACCGCTTTGTAGTACCGATACAGGGCACAAACTTCTTAGAAAATAACTGTCATCTTGCATCAAACATCCAATAAGAAACAATGTACTAAATTTCATTACAATTCGTAATGTTATTTCAAAGAATTTCCAATGCGCGAGAAATTGGTTTTTCACGAATTAGCTGCAATCCAGGGTGATGTTTTTAAATTCCTTTCTTAGCGAGCACCTATGGACCTAGAAGAAGCTACATACTAAATTTCATACCAATCTGTTTGGTGGTTTCTGAGATTTCGTGTTGAATGAAGGAGTGGTATTTGACAAATAAATAGTAGATTTCCTGTACTTATATATAAATAATTATAGTCTTTACTCTGTGAAGTCTTAACTATTATTAGTATATAACATGATCTAACTTCTAGGTAGGTACTGTTTTAAAATATTAAATAAATATAATGCAACACATTATCAATACTATTCATATATAATCCTTCTCATACCTATGAATGGTATCATTCATAGATTAACTATGAATTGAAATTGCTCAATAACCTAAATAAACAAGTGAGTCTTTCAAAACATCTGTTTCATGTTGCGTTCTAGGACGGAAAAGAGATGCTTTGCGTACTCAAACCAGGTATTGAAAACACTGAAAAATGTATTTTATATGGTTAAAATTTAATTTATGACTATTTTCATAGCATTAAAGAATACCATGACCATAAAATACTAAAACAACTATTTTAAACAAATAACAAAATATATATATATATATATATATTGTTATGTTTAATTCTTTGTTGATAGGGTTAGTTTACTTTAATTTCTATTATTTTGAAGTTAATTTAATTTGTTAAATAAAATTTTGAGGGAATATCAAGGGTTCAGCTTTTCAAAGATAATGATTTGACTCAAGAATATATATTTTCAAATAAAAGAAATAAAAACATTTTTACAATTAGATTACATTTTTTACTTAACATATTTATAATTAAAATACCTTCTTTCTTCTCAATGTGACTGTAGGTTCTCACAACCCAAATGTTCCCCAATTTGTCCTTCTTGCATGAAACTTCCTTCTTTTTCTTCCTTCGCCAGTTTATTCAAGCACTCCTCTCATCCAGACTGCTAGTATAATTCATTACTTCTTCACACATGTGGCTTGTTAAATCTCAGAGAGATGTGATGTTTCAAAATGCGAGAGATGAGAGCAAGATGTGTTGTTGCCTCAAAGTTCCAAATCAGAGAGAGCACGGTGTTGACTTCTCGGCTTCATAAGCATATCTGACTAAAAAGACGCCATCCCAAGCGTCCTTTCAAAAAACCGTTACGGCCAAATCTGCTTCATCATGGCCTTCATATTTATTACGTCTTAACTTACAATAACTATATAAAATTCAAATTATTACAATAAAAAACATTTTAAAAATCCTAATCATTTTTAACATATCTTAATTTAAATTGATAAGCAAAATCCACATAACAATTAGATCGGCGGCGAACTCTCGCCGGCGCCAAATTCAAACTTGAATTCTTTTAAATTACAATTTATCTCGACTCCGAAATATCATTACATTCGGGTCCACTTCAGAATAAAAAAAATTTTTTGAAGAATTTTTTTTTTTTTTTTTTTTTTTTTTTTTTTTTTTAAACTTATTCTCTAATTCCAATTTTTTGATTAATCATAAACTCCTTAGTATACTATTTACAAAATGTTATTATGTGTCAAGATGTCAAAACAAAATAATACTTAAATTAGATCAACTTATTAATAATTAGTTATTCTACTACTTCTCTATTTGAAATATTCTTCATTTCCATTACAACCATGAATTCTTTAGATGGCTTATAAACACCACAACTTTATATTAACAATAATAGTAAAATTGAAAAACAAAAAGGAAAAACCTTGAACTAAAATTCTACACAATAAAATTTTCTAATAATAGTCAACACTTTGACATTAATTTAATAATTTGACAGAAACTCAATAGAAATATTTAAAAAAAATATTTACAATTTTTTATACATAAAACGGCTTGATCAAAATTGCATGAAACATTCCCCTAATAGTACTATCTTCATTTGCTATCACATAGGTACACCTTCCTATTTTCTTCTGCACTATATATGGTCCCTCATAAATAGGTAGAAGTTTTGCTGTTTTTGATTCAGATGCTACTCGAATACCTCGTACTAGAACTTTATCTCCTTCCTTAAATCTTGAGAATTTACTATTTTTGTTGAATCTACAACTGTTCTTTTGACCAGTCTCTTCTAATTTCTGTTTAATTTTACTTTCGATCTCCTGTTGATCTAAAACGTTTTCTGGATTTGGATTGTCTCCAAGGTATAAATCCCAAAATCTTAAAGGCTTGTTTCCCCACATTGCCTGTATAGGTGTAATGTTGGTCGTACTGTGGTACATCGAGTTAAATGAAGCTTCAATTTTTTCAAGTTTTGTTGGCCACATGCTATGTTGATTTTCAACCGTTAGTCTTAAATATTTCAATACATCCCTATTTACCCTTTCTGATATATTACAATTTGGGTGTCTGATAGATGTGAGTACCCTTTTTATTCCTTTAGATTCCAAAAATTGTTTCCATCTTTCCGTAGTAAAACAAGTGGCATTATCGGAGAGTATTTTTTCAGGCAATCCGATTTCAATTATGAATGCTTCTATTGATTTCTTAGCGTACTTCATATTAGCATTTTTTGCTGTATACAATTTAACATATTTAGTGAAATTATCCACCACAACAAAAATATATCTTAAGTTATTATATTTGATAAAAGGTCCTAAATAATCAACTGATACTAATTCTAATTTTTTTGAAGGTATAATTGGCTGATATGGTGTGCTTGATTTATTTGTCACCTTGTTGTACTGGCAAATTTTACAAGTTCTAATGGTATTTGCTATTGTTTTTCTTAAATTTTTACAATAAAATCTTTCTTTAATTACTTGAAGACATTTGCTAATCCCTGGGTGGCAAAACTTTTCATGTGTAAATATAATCAAATCTTTCATATCTAATTTTGTTAACCAGATTAAAACTTATTTTTAATTTTTTTGTGGATTGTTCCATTTATAATCTTATGATTTGTTTTATCTGTTTCATATTTTTTCATAATTTCTAAATTGCTGGATTGGTTTTCAAATATTTTTCCAAAAAAATTGCTCTCTATAATATTATTAATTTTAAAATCAACACCATTTTGTTCTGGCTCATCTACTGGATTTCTACTTATATAATCTGCCAACTTATTCTCCTTTCCTGGTATGTGTTCATAAATTATGTTTAGTGGACATAAATAATTTATCCATCTTATCAATCTTGTAGGAGGGTTCTTACATGTATGGAGAAAAGTAATGGCACTATTGTCAGTTTTTACCACAATTTTATATCCTGCAATAATATTATAAAACTTTTGGATAGCATGGATGATTCCCAATAATTCTTTTTCTGTCGAGTAATAATTTAGTTCACCTCCTTTAAAAGTTTTACTACAATATGAAATGATCTTCTTTTTGTTCGTCGAATCTAACTGGTAAAGTACTCCTCCACTTGCAAAATTTGAGCTATCTGTTTCTATATAAAATGTTTTATTTAAATCTGGATAATTTAATTCAATGTCTTCTGATAACTTGAGCTTTAGTTCCTCAAATGCTTTATGGTGTTCTACATTCCAAGTGAATTTTCTTTTTAATATTGAAGTCAATTTATATAGTGGTCTACTTGTATCAGCATAACTTGCACAAAATTTATTATAAAAATTAACAAAACCTAAAAAACTTTGTAGTTCCTTCACATTTTGAGGGTGTTTAAATTTTTTTATAGCTTCCACTTTATCTGGGTCTTTTTTAATTCCACTTGAAGTTAAGATACATCCAAGAAAAGGTACACTTTCTCTAAAAAATTTTGACTTTTTTAAGTTAATGGTTACCCCCATCTGATTAAAAATTTTAAATAAATTCCGTAAAATAGATAATAGCTGTTCAATACTTTCAGCATGTATTAAAACATCCACATATATTTTCACATTTTTCATTAAATATGTCGGTATGACTGTTCGTAAAGCATTTATAAGTGCAGCCAAACTGATAGATAATCCAAATGGAATTCTTTTATAATGAAATGTTTGATTTAAAAATTGAAATCCTGTGAATGGACGACTTTTAGGGTCTAATTTCACTTGCCAAAAGGAACTTCTTAAATCTATTGTAGCTAAATATTTTGAATTTGCACATTGGAACAAAAGATTGTCTATACTGGGTGGTGAATCATAAATGGGAATTAACCTTTTATTTAAAAAAACGTCCGTCCAAACATATTCTTACTGACTTGTCTTTTTTTTCTACCAATATAATTGGATTAACATAGCACGAATTGGATACTTCTATTATATTGTTAGCTATCATGTTTTCTAACTCTATCTTTGCCTTTTCAATCAATTTTGGATTTAATTTGTATTGAAATTTTTTATATGGACTGGTGTCATTTACTTCTAAACTGTGTACATAACCTTTAATGCATCCAGGTTTATTTTCAAAAATTTCTATATTCTCACATAAAATGTTCTTAAATTCTTTTAAATTTTCTTGATTCAAATTTTGTTGTACTTCCATACAGACATTTTCTATTTCTTCATATACATCAAATTGTTGTTGTTTATTTAAATTGTTAACCGACATTGTAATAGGTACATTATCACATTCCTTTGAAATTTTATAATTTTCCACTTTTTCTGTTACATTATTAAATTTAAGGTAGTTATACTTCGCATTTGCTTTCTTTAATGATAATACTCCTGTTTCAAAATTTATAATTGCATTGTACTTTTTCAGAAAATCTACACCTAAAATTATTTTACTTGTTATACCTGGAACAATCAATAAATTTGCTTGATACTCTTCGCCATTAAACTTGATAGGAATAAATAGTTGTTTATTAACACAAGTTGATTTTTTTCCTGTTACTGACACTATATTTGTTTTGATTATTGGCAGCATTTCATATTTTCCAAATAAAGTTTTATTTTTATCAAAGAAATTTTGTTCTATTACTGAAACTTCAGCTCCAGTATCAGCTAAGATATCTTCAGTTATTTTACCAATGGAGCCATTTACTTTTGGACTTATCTTGTTATCTTTTACAAATTCTATATTGTCTTCAATTAGGATATTTTTTTCAAAAATATTATTTAATACATAATCTTCTTCTAATTTTATTGATGTTTTATTTTCTAGTCATTTAGATTGAGAATATTTTCTTATACATTGTTGTTCTGCTCTTATATCCTCTATATCTTCCCTATGAACTTCAGCATGAGTGATTTGTTGATTTGGTTCTTTTGTATCCTTTAAATCCTTATCTGCTCTAAAATTATTTATTTGTTTACTGTCCCATGTTCTGGAATTATAACGTTGATTACTATTATTTTGAGTTTTGTAATTTAAATTATCATTATTGTCACTTTGTTGGTAATTATGATTTGATTTATTTACTTCATTTTCAAAAGGTATATCTCTATTAGGTTTAAATTTATTATTTTCCCATACTCTTCCATTTCCTCTATAATTTTGATTTGATCGTCTAATATTCTCATTATAACCATTATTATTTTTTTATATTGTTGTGATCTGTTATTTCTATTATCATTATATTGAATGTGATTTCCTTCATATCCACTGTTTTGCCTAAAATTTTCACGATACTTGTCACTATATACATTTCTTTCCAACTTTAAATCTTGAAGGATTTGTACTTTTCCCACAATTTCTAGTACTCCAAATAAATCCGATATATTTTCTACTTTTCTGCTAATGGCCAAAGTGTAAACACTACTTCCAAAATGACGACTAAAAATTTGTGACAATGATGTTTCATCTAATAAACCTGCGGTTATTATTCTTGTAGTACTGTCAGACAAATATTCACAAGGTGTTTTATCTTTTTGTCCCCAATAGTTAGCATTCAGGAGACCCACTAAATACTCCCTGTAAGTGCCTTCACAAAAAATTTTCTTAAATTTCAACTCAAAATCTTCAAAGCTACTAATTTTAGATTTATTTATTCGAAACCAGCTAAATGCAGTTCCTATTAAGGACTCATATAATATATTTTCAATTTTTTCCCAGTTGTTTATTCCATTTAAACCAACTTTTATACGCTCTAAATATTCAAAAGGGTCATGCGTTTTAAAATTGTCAAATTTTATATTTAAATGATTTGAATCTATTGGTTTTTCAGATATATGAATGATTCTATTCTCAGACATATTTCCTAATTCCTTTCTCAGAGTCCCTACTTCCTGTAATAAACTTTGTTGGTTATCAATTACTTCATTCTGCAAAGCATTCACTTTCTCTTTTTGGGTGTTAAATTTTTCATTTATTTCTTCGACCTTTGTATCTATCTGTTGGAATTTTCCTTCTGTACTTTTAATATGCTGTTCCATTTTGTTATTAATACTACTTCGACTATTAACACAATCACTTTCAATATTTGATAATTTCAAATTTATTTCATCAATTTTAGTGTTAATTAATTTATTTAATTCATTTTTCAAATCAACAGTAGTCTGCTCTAATTTCATATTAAATTTAGTTGATTGTTTATCAAATTGTACATTAATTTCAGCAAATTGTTCCTTAAATTCAGCAGATTGTTTATTTAATTGTTCCTTATTTTCAGCAGATTGTTTATCAATTTTAGCGGATTGTTCTTGAAATTGTTCCTTAAATTCATCATATTGTTTCTTATTTTCAGCAGATTGTTTATCAAATTTAGTTAACAATTCAAAAAGTAAAAAATTCGTTTACATCTAATGAGTTTTTTGTTGAAACGTTATCTGAATTAACATTTGTTGGTTTTTCAGTCAAATCATTGTTTAATTGCTCAGAATCACATCTATTTTCTAAATTTTCCACATCAACATCCAGAACATCACTTTGTTTATACCTTTTAATAACACTCTCATCAGTTACTTTTAAATTGACTACAGTACCTTCCATTTTTAACATTAGTTTACTTAAACTTAAATAATATGCTAAATTGTATAACCCCTAAGAATATTTATATCAAATACAAAAATCATAAATTTTGTTGACACATTAAAAATTATAATAAAAACCTTGAGTCAAAATCCTAAGAAAAGTCCTTTTGACGGGCGCCATTTTGTTAGGTTTATTTCTTTGTTGATAGGGTTAGTTTACTTTAATTTCTATTATTTTGAAGTTAATTTAATTTGTTAAATAAAATTTTGAGGGAATATCAAGGGTTCAGCTTTTCAAAGATAATGATTTGACTCAAGAATATATATTTTCAAATAAAAGAAATAAAAACATTTTTACAATTAGATTACATTTTTTACTTAACATATTTATAATTAAAATACCTTCTTTCTTCTCAATGTGACTGTAGGTTCTCACAACCCAAATGTTCCCCAATTTGTCCTTCTTGCATGAAACTTCCTTCTTTTTCTTCCTTCGCCAGTTTATTCAAGCACTCCTCTCATCCAGACTGCTAGTATAATTCATTACTTCTTCACACATGTGGCTTGTTAAATCTCAGAGAGATGTGATGTTTCAAAATGCGAGAGATGAGAGCAAGATGTGTTGTTGCCTCAAAGTTCCAAATCAGAGAGAGCACGGTGTTGACTTCTCGGCTTCATAAGCATATCTGACTAAAAAGACGCCATCCCAAGCGTCCTTTCAAAAAAAAAACCGTTACGGCCAAATCTGCTTCATCATGGCCTTCATATTTATTACGTCTTTCAATAACTATATAAAATTCAAATTATTACAATAAAAAACATTTTAAAAATCCTAATCATTTTTAACATATCTTAATTTAAATTGATAAGCAAAAAAAAACGTTACAAATATTATTTTCACTAATAACGGACTACTTTTATATGTTGCCATGGCAACCAGTTTTGTAAAAAATGATAGATAATATTAATTGTAACCTTCTCAGTTAGTTGTAATAGTTAGTTAAAAGTGTTTTTTTTGTCGTTGTTTTGAACACGTAGTTTTTTTTTTGTCGAGACCTTCTGGTTGACGTTAACACTAAACATTCTCGAAACTGGTGACCCCCCGACGTGATTTTTTTACCGAGATGCCTCTAAACGGAGATAAAGAGCGATTTAAGGCAATGCCTGGAACCACCGACTAGTCTCAAATCACTTCAAAATCGGTACTAACTACCAAATAGGAGCCTTTGCCAAATCTGCTTCATCATGGCCTTCATATTTATATACGTCTTAACTTACAATAACTATATAAAATTCAAATTATTACAATAAAAACATTTTAAAAATCCTAATCATTTTTACCTAACATATCTTAATTAAAATTGATAAGCAAAATCCACATAACAATTAGATCGGCGGCGAACTCTCGCCGGCGCCAAATTCAAACTTGAATTCTTTTAAATTACAATTTATCTCGACTCCGAAATATCATTACAATATATATATATATATATTATATATACAAAACTACATGATAACTATATAAATACCTGATTTACTATCTAGACAAGTACAAACCAACAACTATTTGTAACAAAAAAAACAATTAGAAATAATTTGTTTTCCTTCATTATCTCCTCTGAAAGATGAACCCACAATATCTAACCGATTTCCTCCATCTGAGGAGATAAATGAAATCAGAATGTTAATAGATATTTTGATTCCTTATTATTGTATACCATGGTGACGATTTAATTTAAATAATATCTTCAACTATTTAAGTTTCTCATTTCTCAATTCATATTTACATTAAAAATTAAAAGCATTACATTAAAAATTTTGGCTTCAATTAATTTTTTTAATTATTTAATATGCAAGACAGGCTAAGAGTTATTTAGTATATTTTAATTGCAGATAAAATGTTATTTTATACCACTGTTCCATTTAAATCATTCTAATACTCCATTGTTTCACTCATGACATAATGCTGTATTCTGGATGAGGATAAATACTGTAACAGTTAGTAATAATATACTTGTTTTTCTTCATTTTATAGGTACAGTAATATGTAATATGTTTGCAATACCTATTTAGAATATTTACACTGAAAACATTGCTGCAAAGTTAGAACTTTATAAGTAAGATATATTGATATAACACAGTTAGAAAATACAGGAAGAAGCAATACAATTTGTTAGCGGTATTAACGTTGAAAGAAATGGATATTCAGTCAGAGTCAAAAGTATTCGTACACTAGTATAAGTTTTATTTTCTTTTATTTAATTTTGTATATATTAAATATTTATTTAATTTATACACATATATTATTGCATTCATGATTATAGAATAGAGTTAATATTTTTTTCATGAGAAAATTGACTGAATTTAGCTTAATATCTTATACGTTATAGCAAGATGCCTCCTTGTTATGAGTCAAAAGTATTTGTACACTAGACTTTAACAGTGGTTTCTACTCCGTATATTAATATTTTGAGGAAAACCTCCAATCAGTCTTTACCTTGACGTCATTTTTAAGGTGTAGCGATTATTAGTGCTTATTATTGATGTTCGTAAATTGAAAAGGGGGTGCAAAACCAGAGATATGACTGAAGAAGAAACACAAATTATTTTGTGACTACATAATGAGTTACAGTCGCTTAGAGAAATGATCAGGCCTCACTCAACAGTCCAAGATGCTATGAAAAGGTATGGAACGAGAAAACTTTTGAATATACAGGGTGAGTACCTCTTAGTGTAAAAAAAAAAAAAAAAAAAATTGGATGAAACTAGATCAAAAATGTAGAAAAATACCGCAAACCTCAACTTTCTATTCCGACCCTTTACAGATAAACGATAATTCAAAGAATTTTTTGAGCAAATCATGTTTTTTTACACCATAAAAGCTGTTATATCTCTATTTTGTTTAAATATTTCTCAAACTTTGACCTCATTATTCGATTTAGCATTAAATTTCCTATAAGAGCAGAGTACATGTAACCTTGAATTTTACAAACTTAAGACCTAAAGAACAGCTTGATCTTCACTTTATTTAGGGAAGTTACGATGTCTTATAATACTTCAACGCTCACCGTTTTTCAAAAAAAACATCCATAAAACGGTAAATCTTACAAAAACTTGCAAATTTAATCAGCTTTCAAATGATATGTAAAAAGTAATGATTCTGTTTCGATTTCATGGAGTAATTTACTTTTAACACCGAAAAAACATGGTGTTCTTATTAGGCATACAAATCAGTTTCTTGTGTAAATAAAACTTTATGACAAACCCTTAATGGAAATGTGCATTTTAAACATAATAAACTCTTCATTGGAATAAAAAGCAAAGAAAAAAATTATTGGTCAATAGAAAACTGTCAATAAAACAACACCAGATCAGAGGATCTTATGTTATAACATTTACTTATTTATTATTATTATTTAGGATTTATTTTATTAGATTTTCAATTTCAAGGTTTAAATCTTATAAATAAATGATATAGAACATAGACCTCAATTATGCCGTTAGCTTGTGAATGCAGATTAGATTGTGTTGGAGGATACCACTTTTTGAGGTGAATTTGATGGGTACTCACCCTAGATAGAGAGAACAGGATGAATAAGGAAAATTTACTCCAAATATGAAAGACCATATCACAAGAAAAGTTACAATAAAACCAAGAAATAGTGCCCCTAAATTAGTGGATGAACATCTGTCTGAAAGAGGGGAAAAAGGAGAGTGTTTTAACAGTGCGCTAATGCTTGAGACGGAACGAGCTTCACCAAGGACAGCTAGGAGAAAACCATCAATAAGCTTTCAAGATATCAATGGGCCAAAGACCATAAAAAATATTATTGCAACCTTTGGAATAGGATAATATTTACCGATGAGGGTAAAACTGAAATGTTTAATCTCCTGAGGGGCCAAAAAGTACGGAGAAAAAAATATAGAAATGGAAATAAAAAATATAGTTCCAACTGTTAGGAATGGAGGAAAATGACTCGTGGTCTGAGGTTATTTGAATGATGCTACAGTGAGGTGTCTTGAATTTATCAATAGCATAATGATTCATATAAAATACATCAACGTAAGAAAAAGAAATTTCCTAATAGGTGATGAAAAATTTGGGATTTGAGAAAATTACATTTTTCAGCCGGATAATGATCTTGAGCATACAGCTTGGAAATCTAAAATAGGGATCCTGTAAAACACATCAAAGTGGATGGCCACTCCCCCTCAATCATGGGATATTAACTCTTTAGCGCATTTGCGGAAATATCTAAAGGATCGAGTAGAGAAAAGTTATGTTTCTAACAATGAAACTTTAAGTGACATTATTACAAATTATAGTTACTTAGACACAAAAATTAGTGAATTCAATGCCAGAAAGCCTATAGAGCCTATTGAAAGCCAAAGTTGGCCCTACTAAATATTAATTGCTTTCGAATGTCAATATAAATAGAAATTTTATCAAGTGTACGAATACTTTTGACTCATGATGTTATTGTTGTTTTTCAGTTATTCTTTATCTATTATTTTATAAAATGTTCTATAAATACAAAAATATATTTATAAATAAACGTGTTGATCTATATATTAAATGGATTTATTGTTTAAAATCAATCCTATTAATTAACGCTTATATTTGTTATTTCTTATGATTTATAGCAGGTGTACAAATACTTTTGACTCCGACTGTATACCTCATAATATGTGAGAGGTTTCAATGTTAGAATAATAAATTATAAGCTAAAGCTAAACTAAGTAAATTAATTCCAAAAACGGTTTTTAAAAAAACATAATTTAAACTTATAAACAACATGAAATCATGCAACCACTAAAGTAAAATTATTTAACATACAAATCAATTAGTTCAACTAAGGCAAATGTAATAAACAGTAAAGGAATATTAAAATACTATAGATGCATTCCTACAAAAATACCTTTTCAACCTTCTTATCTCCTCTTTCAAGAGCATTTACTGCTTCTTTCAGGGCCTTCACCACTTCAGCAGGACTCTTCTGTGATTTCCCAAATAATGGCATTTTTAAAAAATACTGAAAATCAATGAAATTCAATACATAACTTGTATTAAAGAAGTTAAGGAGAATCACAAAATAACAGAAAACATAAAACCCCAAGAGGTTTCATAACCTTCTAATGCTAAATACAAAAATCACCACTATGATAATTCAAGAAAAAATGTATTTTTGACTTTTCATAATTTTACAACTGTTAAGGCACTAACTATATTTTAAAAAATGAATATGAACAACATATATCACACATCTATTTACTCTGAATATAAGAAAGTACAAAAATTCAAGTATTCTGCTAACTTCTACTTTATACAATATTGGTACTAACTTTTATTAAAGCTTCAATACTACACCAATCTTGGATGATTGTCCTTGATAAAAAATCAGAATTTTTAACGAGAAAATTCTAATTATTATAGAAACATTATGGTATTCTTGGTCATGTTCACTTAAACACCAACGACTGTGTAATAGACCAATCCAAAAGCTACATGATTAAGAAAGTTATTCAACTTAATTAAATAGTTGTAATTAAATAAATTAGACCAGGTATTTTAATCTTAAAATATTTTCCTGAATAAATTAAAAATGAAAGTTGTTCAATTTCATTTTAATCAGACGATTTTATGGTTTTGGTCACTGAATAAGTAATCAGCTGGTAAAGCTGTTTCCTGGTAACCAGATGTTTTGCTTTTGACTTCATCGTAGTGGGATTGCTTTTGAAATGGAATACTTGTTCACTTTTCCTTTTCTTCTTTTGGAAGTTCCTAACTTACGTATTAAACGACCGTCATGGTTTCAACAGCCTTCTGCTATGGTTACCTATTCTTTAGTGTTATTATCATATTTTCTTGTTACTGGAGGTATGTAAATTGAGGTTTATGAACTATTAACCCTTAACACTCCGAAGCCGCGAACCCAATGCCTGACATAGAACTCATATGCTGGGTATGAGCCGGCAATTCTTTTCGTGGCTTTCACTCAGTTGGCTGGGAATACTTTCCTCCCCAAGCACTCAGATCGTTTTTTACACAATACTGTGGCACGATACTCAATATTTTTTAAAAGTCATAAATAATATATATATATATATATATATATATATATATATATATATATATATATATATATATATATATATATATATGTATGTGTAATACAAACAAAAACAATTTTTAAAAAATCAACAAAACAATATTATTTATTTTTATAATCTCCTTTAGTTTGAAAGGTTTCAAAACATGCAGCAATGTGAAGTGCAGGGTTGTTTGGGAATTTCGGGCAATAGGTATTTGTTTCTCTCCTTTTTCCTTTCTTTGATCTATCACTGCACACCTTAAATTCTCTGGACTTCTTTTCCCATTTATAAAGTGTGTGAAAAGTGGAATGACAAAGATGTTCTTCATCCTCTGATGTAGCTCTCATTCACTTTCTTGATAAATTATTTCGATGTTCTCTGATGAGTTGACAGATCATTTTTTTTTTTAAAAATCAATATGCTTTATATTTGGTTCTACATTTTCTTTATATAAAATTAATGAATTGACTGTTGCAGTTGCGAATAGCCAAAAAAACATTTTTCTAAACCACTTTGTAGCTTTTCTATTAAAAGGGTATGATTCAATGTAGTGGTCACTTGAATCAACGCCTCCCATAAATTCATTATATTTACACACTGGTAAGGGTTTCTGTAAATTTTGTTTCTCGCCCTTTTTGTCCTTTCAATGGTAACCATTTTATTCCCATATAGTGTGGTTATCAGAGATACCTCTTTTTTATCTTTCCAAATTAGGATCTTTCCTCATTTTCATCGTCACTTTCACAAACTTCATGTTCATCTACATCAGAAACATCATAACCAACATCAGATACATTTTCCAAATTTGACAGGTCTGATAACACCTCTTCAAACGTCTTAAGAATGCTCAGTATCATATCGTCACCCACACACTAATATTTTTTATTAAAAAAAAAAAAAAAAAAAAAAAAAAAGAGTCAAAATAACATCCATTAAAACTAAAATGAAAAATTTATAAAGTCCAAAAAAAAAATTAAACAGAAACAGCACAGATTTCAGCAATCAAACTTCACTCTTATCAGAACTAAAACAAACAACCATTGCTTGGTGGCAGGAGGGGGAACCTGTCGCCATATTATCAAATTTAATCCCAGTTACCAACTTCATAAAATTATAACGTTTGATCAAAACTTACTTGAAAACCTGATAAACGTCCAACTTTATTTTAAAATAGCCAGGCATAAATTATATTATGAGTAGCATGCCAATAAAACACTGCTGGCTTATGAGTCCTGTGCCAGACATGTGGTACTTATAATCTGAGTGAAATTGCATTTTTATTTTGCCGAATTATAACCGGCTGAGTGCAAAGGGTTAATTGTGTTTCTAAATATTGCTTTTCAAAGAAAACTGATAAAACTAAAAAGTTGTGCAATATGTTATAAATACTATAGACCTAGATTATGACCTACCAAGCATTTATTTATAAGTGGTTCCAAATAATGTTTACTATTAACATAGGAAAATTTATTGGAATCAGTTGAAATCTGAACAAAACCTTTAATTCATTTTCCCCAAGGTCTGCTTTCAAATCCTGCTAGTTTACAAAGTAGAGATTTACAGTTAGAAAAAAAAAGTCTATGTTCTCCCATTATTGATTCATGTTTTCATTTTTTTAAAGTAATCAGCTTTATTTGGAAATTTTGTTATTGATATAATTGAAATGAATGTGCCAACTTATATACAGCAAAAAAAATTTTTATTTAGCGTAATTTAAAGAACTGATAAAACTAAAATGTAGTGTAATATGTTATAAATACTGTAGGCCTAGATTATGACCTATGACCCTATGATTATAACTATAGATCAAGGTGTGATATCTTGTGAAGAGAGTTGAAGAAATTAAAAATTAGAAAATTTTTAGCTCAATTTGAAAAATTATATCCTTATGGTTCTTTCATGAAAATATTTCAATTTTTGAGTAGAGCAAGAGAAAAATTTTCTTCTTTTTCTCTTTCTTCGTGGCTCTACAACCTTTGGTAGGTCCTGGCCTCCTCAATGAGCTGCTACCATTCAGCTTGATCTTGTGCAGCTGATCTCCAGCACCTGACTCCTAACAGGCTTCGTGCATCCGCTGCCATGCCATTGATCTATCTTAATCTTGGCCTACCAGCAAGTCGTTTTCTGTGCAAGATGGTGTCCATGGCTCTCTTGGGGATCTCATCGTCTCTTATTCTTATTAAGTGGCCATCCCAACTGAGTTCCCCCAGCTTTATGAATCTGATCCCATCTATATCCTTATACAGATCATAAAGCTCCCTGTTTCTCCTAATCCTCCATCCATCACTGGACCTATTATTCGACGGAGAATCTTCCTTTTGAATGCTAGGAGATCATTTTCAAAGAGAAAAATTTTAACATTAATAAATCATTATTTTTCAGTCAACAAATTTTCAAAAATGAAGGGTTTGGTAGATGCTGGGGTTATGTAATTTTCCTATTCATTTTTCTTAAGCAGTTACATTGCCCATTCATCTTTTTATATTTCTCTATCCAATCATTCTCTATGATTTTGAAATATTCAGATTTTGCAACTTAAAATTTCTGCATATAAATTCATCATCAAATGAACCAAATTGTTTTTTTGTTGTTTTTAATGTGACATAACCCCTTCATCCACCAAACTCTTCAAACATTTAAAGCATTGAGTAAACTAACCTTATAGATTTGTTGTACTCAAAAACTGATAATGGATTTTGATTTATCAAACCAAAAGAGGCATTTTACCCTCTTTATTTCATATAATATTTAATAGAAATATAATATAATATTTTTTTTGTTCTTTATCATCATTGAAACCTTCTTCATTGAATTGATGTTTCTCTTCTGTATTTTTTACTTCTTTTATGAAGTGAACACAACCTTATTCCTCAGGGTTCATGTTGTTACCATGTCAAGGCTGAAAGTAGCCATTGACTCTAAGCAAATGTCATCATAATGCTTATTAAAAAATAACTTAACAAATTCCATTACCTTGAACTGCTGATATTCATATTTGAAATATAATATTCTAATTTGGATTCTGCATGAATAAAAAAGAACACCTATTATTAATTGTTGAGACACTTTTACAGGGTTAGTACCTCTTGGTATAATAAAAAAAAAAAAAAAAAAAATTGGGTGAAACTAGATCATAAATGATGAAAAACGGCGCTGACCTTACCTTCCTATTTCTATCTGTTGCAGATATATGATAATTCAAGGCTTTTATGAGGAAACCACGTTTTTTGCCATAAAAGCTGTAATATCTCCCCTTTGTTTAATTTATTTTTTCAAATTTTTACCACATTTTTGGATTTAGCATTAAATTTTCTATAAGAGTAGAGTACATTTAACCTTGAATTTTACAAACTTGGGACCTAAAGAACATTTTGACCTTCATCTTATTTTGGGAAGTTACAATGTCTTCAACACTCACCGTTTTTCACAAAATCTATCCACAAAACTTAGAAAAATGCAAATTTAACTGTCCATAAAATTCATCTCAAAAAGTGGTATTCTTCAATATCATCTGCATTCAGAAGCCAACCACAAAATTAATGTTCATTATCATTGGGTTTTAAACATTGAAATTGAAAATCTAATAAAATAAATCCTAAATAATAATAATAATAAATAAGTAAATGTAATAACATAAGATCCTCTGATCTGGTGTTGCTTTATTGACAGTTTACTTTTATTTTCTATTACACAATAATTTTTTCTTTGCTTTTTATTCCAATTAAGAGTTTATTATGTTTAAAATGCACATTTCTATTAAGGAATTGTCATAATGTTTTATTTACTCAAGTAACTGATTTGTATGCCAAATGAGAACACCATGTTTTTTCAGCTTTAAAAGTAAATTTCTCCATAAAATCGAAACAGAATCATTATTTTTAACATATCATTCGAAAGCTGATTAAATTTTCAAGTTTTTATGAGTTTTGTGGATGGTTTTTTGAAAAACGGTGAGTGATGAAGTATTATAAGACATTGTAACTTCCCTAAATAAAGTGAAGAACAAGCTGTTCTTTAGGTCCCAAGTTTGTAAGATACAAGGTTACATGTACTCTACTCTTAAAAGAAATTTAATGCTAAATCTGAAAATGTGGCAAAATTTGAAAAACATTTCAACAAAATGAAGATATTACAGCTTTTATGGCAAAAAAAAACGTGGTTTCCTCATAAAAGTCTTTGAATTATCATATATCTGCAACGGAGAGAAATAGAAAGGTAAGGTCTGCAGCATTTTTCTTCATTTTTGATCTAGTTTCACCCAATTTTCCACTAAGAGGTACTCACATTGTATATTAACATTCTATACTTGTTTAAATTAAAATACTTGTAATTTATTAACAACTGTGTGTGTTATATTGTTTTTTTGTTCGATTATTCGGTACAAAAAAATTTAACATAACAATACATCATTTATCTAGGTACTGGGATTCAGAATAACATACCCAAGCTTTCTGTTTAAATAATTTATATTTATACTTGTTTGTATGATAGCCTCTGTTTATATGATAAAGGTGTCTGTTTCCTTTAAGGCTACTTATTTTTCAACCCTAGACCGGGGCGCACTTGTTGCTTTTGTCAACCAACTGGATGTTTTCCTCTCTAGTTTTCCCAGACTCAGACCCACTTGCTTCCAGTCATTAATACTCTTTCCTGATTCTTTCTTGTCTCTTTAGTATGGTTTCAAATATAGTCAAGTGAGCACGTATAATTTTTTTTTTAATTGAATACCTGCAACCAAGCTTTGGTAAAAAAATTCAAGCTGGGCCCGCTCATGTATTTTTGTTTTCTACTTATAAATTTCGTGCCTCTTCTCTAAATTGGATCATATTTTAACATCTCTTTTTATTAAGACTGAAGACATATTTTGAATTTTACCATTGCTTAAAAGCAATCTTACAAGGAAAAAGAAGCTAGAACATGACTAGAACTATAAAGAAACTATCAAATCAATGAAGTCTGATTCTTCCAACTACAATGATGAATTTATATATCATTCAGACCAAGAATATTATAGTGAAACTGAGCAGGAAGCTGATTTTAAAAATGAATCAACCTCTGAATATGAGATGAAAAAATAATATATCTATGGAAAAGTGAAAGTGGAAAAGAATTCATCATGAGTGCTACCATGGATTTCATCTAATATTTAAATTCAAAAAATGTATAAGCTGAACAAAGTGGTGAATGAATGACAGATGAAGAATCATAATAATAACAGTTTCAAAAAATATTGTATATCATGTCTTAAAATTAAAAGTTCATTTCTCTTAATTTTTTTTTCTCATTGTTATTTTTACTAATGTAAAATAGAACAATATTATTACTTTGAGTTTATATTATACCCATTAAAATGAAAACTAATAAGAATTGATGTTAATACTTAATAATTTAGATCAGGACTGAATACATTTTCAGAAGGTTAAGAAAACTGTAGTGGTTGACAAAGTCGTTTACGCGCACGGATATGTGACTCCAGTAGGTGAGCCCGGTCTAGGGTTAACCTGGTTGCCCCTATTTGTAGTGCCAAAGTAATATGTACATTGATTCTCCCATATTATTTCTGTTCAGGTATAATTTATGATGTCATCATAGAACCTCCTAGTGTGGGTTCTACAACTGATGAACATGGACATTCCAGGCCGGTAAGAAAAGTTTGACCAGTTTTGAATATTTATCACTTTTTGTTATTATTTATTTTTTTTAACACACCAGGTAAATAACTAAAACTGCTTTATTTTAAACTACCCTTCTTATTAGGGCTCAAGGGTCTATTTTATTATTATGTTAGGTTTTATTAATATAAAGAGTAATAAACACGAACATAATAATGAAATAGACCATTGAACCCTAATAAGCAGGGTAGTTTAAAATAAAGTATTTTTAGTTATTGATCTGGTGTGTTAACACTACAAAAAAGAATAGTCTCAGGATGGGATATGTCCCGAAACATGTAACTCTTTGTTGAGTGATAATACATTTTTTTTAAAATGAATAATATGTAATTTAAAAATCAAAATATATAAAAGATTATAAAGTTGACTAAAATTAAGTAGTGATTAAAGAAAAAAGAAGGTGCTGATTAAGAAGGCATTGAATGAATGAGAAATGAGTTTTGATTAGAAAAAAATTTTTAAGGCAACTTATAATAATAAAATATTTTAAAGCATAAAATTTGAAAATGACAGTATCACAATTATAATGTGTGCCAGTGGTTATATGAGGTTCTGAAAAACATGTTAGGCTTATATAAAAAATTCTTGATATTTTTGGTAAATAATGGGGTGTATAAAAAAAAATGACCGTTTCTTAAACAAATATTTGTATTGTTATTTCTTTGATATAAAATACAATTAATACTCAGAGTATAGTCCATTGTTTTCTACTGTCAATACCCATCTGCTAGCCAATTGCTCGATGCCACGCTGATACCATTTCTTGGGATGGCTGTCAAAGAACTCTTGTAGAGCATTTTCAACTTCCGCAAAATTATCAAATTTTTTCCCTTGAAGAAAATGGGCCATGGATCGAAACAAGTAGTAATCCGAAGACGCGAGGTCTGGATTATGGTGGATGAGGCAGGAGTTCAAACCCATGAAGTTCTGTAAACTTTTCTCAACTTTTGTAAAATTGTTGAGGTGTAAGTTCATGAGGGACCAGTCTACAGGTCTTTTTCACCTTCCCCATGGAGAGAAGATGGCGACTAACAGTATCTTTCAACACACCACACTCCCTGGCAAGTTCGTGAGTACTTGTGGACGGATTTGACTCAACAGCTTCCATGTTTCTTCTTTGAAATAAATGAACTGAGGCTTTTTTTGATGAAGCCTAGTATTAGTAAACAAGCTTAGAGAATGCTCTAAAGGGATTATTAAGTATTGGTAAATAATAAGTAGCATTAAGATATTTACAGACTTTTGAAGTCTGGAATTTGATAAAATAGTCATCTTTTTTTTATACCCCTTATTAGTTTAAAAAAATTCCAGTTGAATACTATATCATGTTATCTTACCTTTAATAACTCACCATTTAAATGCATTGCCTTTGAATTGGAAAAAAAATGTAATTTAAAAAGAATTAACTTAAATTTTCTATAAATTTTACCTCCATTATTTACTTTAGGCTATTCAATATCTATAATGGTATGTTTCAGGTGGCCTTTATGCCATATCGAGTAAATGGCCAATACATTATGGAGGGACTTGCATCTTCATTTCTTTTTACAATAGGTGGTCTTGGATTTGTCATTCTTGATCACACTCATAATCCTACCACTCCTAAACTCAACAGAATTTTATTAATTTCAGTTGGATTCATTTGTATCATTGTCTCATTTATAGCTTGTTGGGTATTCATGAGAATGAAATTACCGTAAGTATAATCATTTAGTTAAGAATATATATTTTTTTCATATATTTGGTAGCCCATTGGAAGCATTTCTGATTATATTTGATCATCTTTTATAGAATCAAAATTTTAAAGAAGTTGCAGTTATCTTAGTAGTATGTAAATATAGTCCAGTAAAATAAGGGTTTGCCGAACTTTTATTCTTAATGTATTTTTATGTTTTTTGGGGGGCTGAATCTGAATCTGAATCTGAAGTTTGCTAACATGGCAAATGTCAACTTCATACCCAAAATCGCCAAAAAAACTACCAAAATACCCGTTATTTTCGGTTTTTTACCTATAATAAGAAAACAAAGCTTTTTTCTAATAAAGTTTTTAAATATTAATTGTAGCTGGAATTATTACCTAAGAAATGAAAAAAACTACTCCAAAATCGGACCATTTACCGCGAAGATATGGTTTTGGGAAAAAGTGTCGTAATTGGGCAACTGGCGGTCTGTCCCACTTATCTGTGAAAACATGTTATGTTTGTCGTACTTATTTGTCTATAACCCTGAAACTATTTGTTAGATTCAAAATTACTTTTTTTCATCTTAAAGCTGATTAAATTTACTATGATACTATTATATATGAAGTTTTAACAATGTCCTTTAAAAGCACGCTAAAAAACCCTTAATGTTTTGGAATCCACATTTTTTTGCACATTTTTCTCTATAACTCTGAAACTATTTGTTTGATTAAAAATTTCTTTTTTTTTTTTTTTTCTAAAAGCTGGTCAAATTTACTATTACAGTGGATTTTCACTTATGCAAATGTAAAAGGGAACGGAAAATGTTTCATATAAGTGAATACTTCTTATAACTGAATATTACTAGGTTTCGTGGCTATTTTAAAATAAAAAAAATTCTTCATTAAAAAAAATCACAATTTTATTGTTTATTGTAGTTAATACATATTTATATAGTCAATAAATATTTTTACAGTAAACCAGATCATGTTAAAACGGTTAATAATATAATATTTTAAAATATCAAGAACTATCTAGTATTAAAAATGTTCAAATATCTCTCGAAAACTTATTTCCTTTAATACAAGTAAATTTAACATTTCATATAACGAAAAAGCTAATTCTAATTGTGGAAGGAGAGAGTGGCCAAGGATGTCCTTCGGCCTTAAAAAAAAATCATCAGATCCTAGCAGATCTGTAAAACAGTGTCAATATAAGGACACTGTTTTACAGATCTGCCAGGATCTGACGATTTTTTTTGAGGCCGTAGGACATCCTTGGCCACTCTCTCCTTCCACAATTAGAATTAGTTTTCGTCCTTGAGGATGCTGTTTTAAGATGGCAGAATTTTATTAGTTTTTTTTGTCCTTAAGTATGTTTTTAAGTTATCCAAAGGATAACTTCCACCATTGTCCTCCAGAATACTGTTTTAAAATATTTAACGATTTTAAGATGGTGGACTTCCGCCATTGATGTCCTTAAAAGGACACTTTTCTGAAATATTAGACTATTTAACTGTTTTAAGATGGCAGAAGGATATTCCGACTTTGTTAACGCATTCTACGGGAGGCTGGAGATAGTTTTTCAACTCTAACGACTCCTTCCCGTTTACTCTTTTTGCTAAAAAGGTACGATATAGAAGAGTGGCGGTGGGGGTTCGGGGTGGGATTAAGAAATGGCTCCTGCTTTAAGGACACTGTTTTACAGATCTGCCAGGATCTGACGATTTTTTGAGGCCGCAGGACATCCTTGGCTTACCCCACCACAATCGCTCAGTAAACAAAACCGTAAATAAATATCTCCAACAAAAGGTGCCATCTAACTTCCCTTCCGTATCACCAAAAGAAATAATCCATATTATAAAACAGCTGAAAACTAAAAAAGCTCTGGGCGAAGACAATATTCCTACAATAGTAATTAAAAATCTTAGTAAAAAATCAATAAATTTCTTGACACAAATTTTCAATTCCATCTTCCGCCTCTGACATTTCCCCAATTCCTGGAAAAAAGCAAAAACTATAACGATACCTAAGCAATATAAAGACCCTTCAGTAGCCTTTAACTACAGACCAATTAGCCTTCTTAATACTCTTTCAAAAATATTCTTGAAGAGGTTAAACAAGTTTGTATCAGACAACAATATTATGATTAATGAACAATTCGGTTTTAGAAACAACCATTCCACAGTGGCACAGCTGGCTAGATTGACAGATTTTATTACAGCAGGTTTTAATGAATAAAAATATACTGGGATGATCTTACTAGACATCAAAAAGGCTTTTGACACAATATGTCATAACGGACTAATATAAATACTTATCTCTTACCAATTCCCACCCTACATCATTCATTCATTCCTTTCTAATAGATCCTTTCAAATCACAATGAATAATTCCAAAACACCTAAACATTCCCTATCAGCTGGTCTTACCCAAGGATCCTGTCTTTCCCCTATAATATTTACAAAAAGAAGGCCTAAAATAGTGGATCATATCAACCTAAATAAAATTCAAATCCCTTGGGCACAAACCGTTTACCTAAGCCATAAAACTTATCAGTTAAATGTCACCATATTTCTGCAGAAAATCAACTCACAATAAAATTATTTTATGTAAATCAGTCATTCAACCATTACTGACTTACGCGTCTCCGATATGGAGCTACACATGTGACTCCAATTACAAAAAAATAGAAAGAATTCAAAACCAGTGCTTGAGAGTTATTAACGACTACCCAAGATACACAAAAATAACTAACATGCTGCACAATCTTGATTTTCAAGCAATTAAACAGTTTATTTACACCCAGACCCAGAACTTCCTATTCCTCAACTATTCCTCAAACCCCATTCAATTCTAATAACTTTTATTTTCTTAATATTTCCCCCCTAATGACCTAATTGATTCAGTCTTTAAATCTCGTACCAACGAATACGGCTTGGATCAAATACCTTTAAAAATAATAAAACTCAGCCTTCCTGTTATCTTACCTGCCCTTCTCCACATATATAATTTCTTCTTACAAAGCTCTATTTTCCCTACAGCTTGGAAAAAAGTCCTTGTCTGTCCATTAAATAAAGTTCCTTCTCCTTCTTCAGTATCCCACTTTAGACCTATATCAATCCTATCAAATTTATCTAAACCATTAGAAAGATTAGTACATACCCAACTCACCTCCTTTCTTGACTGTAAAACCCTCCTTAATCCTTTCCAATCGGGATTACGTTCCAGATACTCCACGCAGTCTGCTTTGGTAAAAATTACTCAAGACCTTTACTCCTCCTTAGACCAACAGAATATTACGATCCTGATCCTTTTTGATTTTTCAAAACCTTTTGATTATGTTGACCATACATATACATATACCATACAATCCTCCTCTCCAAACTCCATAACCTCTCAATATCTAATAGTGCATTGAGCTGGCTTCATTCCTTTTTATCCAACCGTTCCCAAACAGTGTTATACCTGGAAAACCTCACTCATCTTCACTACCACTCTCGCGAGGTCCCCCAGGGATCTTCCCTTTCACCTACCCTATTTTCTGTTTATGTTAATGACTTGGTGACCAATTTATATGTGTTGGGGTCCAAGGGTACTTTTTTTCTTTTATAAAACAAAATAATATCTTCCACTTAACTTCTCATCAATACATGTATTAACAATATTTACAAATCTAGGAAGGCAATCTTAACGGGAAACATTTGAGGAATAACATCAACGCTGGGCTAAGTATTTAAATAAACATAAAGTGATCTGTCAATACACTGATTTGTTCTGCAGCAAAGACGGTACTACGGAAATAACTTCTTCCTTGATAGGCCACCCCACAGCGCTAGCGGCAGCCAATGCCTTACTAATCTAGGCTTACGAAGAGCTTAACAGCTGAACAAGCTGTTACAACTTACCGAATCGCATCCACTACTCCCAATATCATCTTTATGCTGATGACTTGCAAATATATTTTTCCTTTCATCCTTCAAATATGCTAGGGGCGACTTGTAAGCTACAGTTATTCTGTTGGTCTAAGGAGGAGTAAAGGTCTTGAGTAATTTTTACCAAAGCAGACTGCGTGGAGTATCTGGAACGTAATCCCGATTGGAAAGGATTAAGGAGGGTTTTACAGTCAAGAAAGGAGGTGAGTTGGGTATGTACTAATCTTTCTAATGGTTTAGATAAATTTGATAGGATTGATATAGGTCTAAAGTGGGATACTGAAGAAGGAGAAGGAACTTTATTTAATGGACAGACAAGGACTTTTTTCCAAGCTGTAGGGAAAATAGAGCTTTGTAAGAAGAAATTATATATGTGGAGAAGGGCAGGTAAGATAACAGGAAGGCAGAGTTTTATTATTTTTAAAGGTATTTGATCCAAGCCGTATTCGTTGGTACGAGATTTAAAGACTGAATCAATTAGGTCATTAGGGGGGAAATATTAAGAAAATAAAAGTTATTAGAATTGAATGGGGTTTGAGGAATAGAATAGGATAAGGTGTTTACAGGGAGTTCATTAGGGTGGGGGTCAGCAAAGTAGGAATTAAGTTCATCTTGAGTGACTGGGTAATTGTTATCAGATGTAGAACTGGGTACTGCAAATTTTCTCAAAATTTTCCATTTAGATTTAGGGTCAGGAGCTTGGGATAGGATATTTTGAAAATACTGTGCTTTAGCACGGCGTAAAGAGGACTGGGTGAGGTTTCTGAAAAGCTTAAACGATGAATAATCTTCTGATTGTCTAGTACGCCTAAAGCGTCTCCTTGCAGCATCTCTTCGCTTCATCAGATTCCTAATGTCAGGGTTAATCCATTGAGCTGGTAGTCATTGGATAATTGAGGTTTTGAGAGGGGCAAGATGATTAAGGACAGTATATAGATTAGATGTGAGGCATTCCACCATTTCGTCAATTGAGGGGGAAGAATAGATGGATTCAATGGAATGGGATAGTGAGTCAAGTAAGGGTTCTATTCTATCTTGGGTTATATGGTCTAGATTTCTCCAAGATATTTTCTTAGGAATAAGGATAGGAACAGATATGTCATAAGAGATTTGGATGAGATCATGGCATGAGAGGAAAGGTACTTGATTTTGAGAGAAGGATAATAGGTTTTTCTGAGAATCAACAATCATAAGGTCAATTAATGTATCTGTGAACTGGGTGTGATGGTTGGGTTGGAAAGGTACTGCAAAAAGATGTAGAGAATACACCAAGTCCATAAAATACATTTTATCAGAAGAATCTGAGAGGAGGTTAGTATTAAAGTCACCAGCTATGATGACATTATTATACAGAGGAACATAAGTAAAAAGAGATGGGTCGAATTTGACCTGAGGAGGGCGGTAAACTATGAGGTAAAGCAGGGAAAATGATTCTGAGGAGATTTCAATTAACATGTATTCAAGGTGTGGAATATCAGGAGAACTGGATTTTAGAAGAATTTTTGCTCTTAGGTTATTGCGAACATATAAACAAACACCTCCACCAGTTCGGTCCGCCCGATCATGACGAATAAGGGTGTAATCAGGAATAGATATGGAAGAGGAGAGGATATAAGGTTTCAACCAAGTTTCAGAAACTGCAATGATATGGTAGGAATTATGGATAAAGTAGTCATGAAATTCATCGAAGTGCGCTGGGAGGGATTGGGAGTTAACGTGACAGGTCAGTAGTATATTAGACATAGGAAAGAGGGAGGACAATGCTACTTCGAAATAATGGAAATTTTGAATTGGAGTTTATAGCTACAATAATTATCACAGAACCAATAAGGTAGTAAGAACAAGGGGTAAACATAAATGCGTCTGATGTTAGGAAATTTGAAACATAGAGATGAGAAAAATAATAATATTACATTGTATAGCGATCTAGATACGTAATCATTCACAAAAAAATTATAGTTTGTCAAATCATTACTAAAACTTAGACAAACATTTACATAAACTGGTAGAAAAAATGATTTTTTTCTGGAAAAAAAATAGAAAAATAAATCGATTGCGATGTAGACAAAAGTAAAGATGAATCCATGAAGCAAAAATACAAATAAAAATAAGAAAAAGTAAAAATGAAAAAGAAAGATATATGCAAATATGTGGTATATATCAAATATAATAAACTATAAGACTAATACCAATAAAAAAGCCGATGAAACATAAAAATCAGATAGAAGCAATCAACATAAAAATGTGAAAATCGAAAAATGGAGCCAACATTTTATTATTTATTTATTTCGTTTGTCACTTTTATGCTGCTATGGCTAATTGGACGGTGCTACGGTGGGAGTCCTAAATTTTGCTTATCCAGGTATAATTAGGATAGGGATCTTAAACGAGTACCTGACATCGCATAGGCTCGGGACCCACATTTTATTGAAATGAGTTAAATTAGAATAAAATTATGTTCAATTAATTTTTACAAAATAATTTATAATATCTGCACTTACGTTGTCAATATTATTAGAGAATAAACAGATATAATTTTTCAAATTAGTTACACTTAGAGTGTAATTATTTATTCTGAATCAAATGAGACTATTTTCATCTCGATAGGACTAACCATTCTCAGAAAAAAAAGAGTTTCCGCTTTTTAGCCATTTTGCCCCACTGTGCAGCGTGTGGAATGTTGTCAGGCAATCCTTCAAGAAGTGTGTTCCACTGCGATTTTGCGGACCAGTGAGAAAGATCATTTCATTACCCAGGGTGTGTGAATAAACAGAATCGCCGATACTGTGCAGCTGAAAACTTTAATTTCATATACAGGGTATCTCTTAGTGTAACAAAAAAAAAAAAAGAAAGAAAGGGTTAAACTAGATCAAAAATGCCACAGACCTCACCTTTTTATTCCAATCCGTTGTACGTATACAATAAATCAAATACTTTTTTGAGGAAACGCTTTTTACCATAAAAGCTGTAATATCTCCATTTTGTTTAAATATTTTTCAAACTTTGACCACATTTTTGGATTTAGCATTACATTTTCTATAAGAGCAGAGTACATGTGTAGCCTTGAATTATACAAACTTGTGACCTATAGAACAGCTTGATCTTCACCTCATTTAGGGAAGTTGCATCTTATTCATCCTGTTCTCTCTATCCAGGGTGAGTACCTCTTAGTGTAAAAAAAAAATTGGATGAAACTAGATCATAAATGTAGAAACATGCTGCAGACCTCACCTTTCTATTCCAATCCGTTGCAGATCGAAGACGTTAAATCAAAGACTTTTTTGAGGAAACCACGTTTTTCAGCATAAAAGAACAGCTTGACCTTCACCTTATTTAGGGAGGTAACAATGTGTTATAATACTTCAACTCACCATTTTTCAAAAAAACTATCCACAAAACTGCAAATTTTACAAAAACTTGCAAATTTAATCAGCTTTTGAATGGTATGTTAAAAGTAATGATTCTGTTTCGATTTTATGGAGAAATTTCCTTTTAAAGCCGAAAAAACATAGTCTTTCTTTTAATTTTCTTATTTAAGTTTTGTGACTACTTTATTTAAATATGTAAATAATTAATGTTTAAATGCTATAACAAACTTTTTCACTATCTTTTTAAAAGCTTTTGTTAGTTTTAACAAGTTTTAAGGTAAGAATTACATTTTATTATTTATTGATTATAGAATTGGGATTCTAATTTCTTGTGTTCTTTTTGTTTCAGTGGATATCTAAGAACTTAAATGATTGCCATGGTATATTCTACTCAATTTTGTCTACTTTTAAGTACTTTCAAGCATTTTTTTCTACCAATTTATAAAACCAGTCCATACTTTATGATATACATTAATTAATTATTTTGTAAGTTAATTTATGAAGTTTTTACAAATTGTATCATTTCACTATGTTAATATTTCAATTTTTTTCAACAAGACTATTTTTATATCAGGTCGTAAACTTTGATGGGTTTGATGTAAAAGAGTAAAATATACTGATTTTATAATTATTTTATTTAACTTTATTAATACAGTTTATGCATGTAAAAAAAAACCATATCCTATATAATTAATAAATTTTGGCAAGTTTAACATAATCGAATAGCAGCTGATATAACAGACTATTAACTCAAAATATACCTTGTGATCTTCATAATTGAATCCTGAAAGAACTGAAACAAAAAATTTAAAAATTCTAGTTATTCCTCTGATAAAATAGAATTTTACTGATCAGGAAATAATAAATGTCTGAATTTATTTCTTAATCTAATTAAAATTGATTAGAAATGTTCAGAATGATATTATTAATATTAAGTCACACAGTTCCTAAAGAAAATGTAAGTATAATTAATTTTAAAATTTAAAATTATTATGGTAAGGAAGGGTGCATGGAACAAATATAAATCAAGAAAATTATATGCCTTTTGAATAATCTAATTGGAATGAAAATTGCCAAGTCCAGTTTGCTCTGCCCTGTCAAGTTCATGAGCAGATATTAAGATGGGATGATAGCATAATTTCTCATTATAATCTTAATTAAAGGGTCACAGAAAGAATAATCATCATCTATTTTTGCCAATAAAATTATATAGTGTTGATTAAGGGGGTTTTTATATGTGGAATTAGCAGCATTAATAAAATTCTGAGACTTTAAATGAATGTGATAATTTTTTCCCAAGACCTTTCAACTGAAAAAGGAAACAACAATTATTGATCTGTTAATTATACATATAAAAGAGTTAATGAACTGTAGAAGTACTGAACAATAAACATTCATAATTAAAATGATTAGCTTGTTTTAGGCTAACAAAACAACAAACCTTATTTATATATTATTTTTTTATAAAAAGGATAATTAACCAATATAACATTCATAAATAAATAAATATAATATTCATAAATAACAAATATAGTCAATCTATTCCTCATTAAAATATAATTCACCCATACGATACCAGATTCGGAAAGTAGTTAACTACTTAGTCCACTTGGCTAAATTTTGAACAATTAATTACAAGTTATCAAACTAAAGTATCATGTCGAGTCATAAGTAACTTCAGATGCAGCTGAGTAGAACCAAGTGTTCGTATCAACCTGCTATGAGTTACTATGACAACAAGTTGTTGTTTTTACTACATAGTCTTCAGTTAATCTTTTGTTTGTTTGTTTATTGTGGCTTAACATCCTTATGTACTCTAGCAACGGTGGGAAGATCAAGATTCATTCCATGAGTCTGCCATGAAATAAATTTTAACCCAGCCTGGTGAATAAATCAAACCTATGACTTTTATTCTGTACCAAGAGTGCTGAGACCCTTGCCCCAACTCGCTCAGCCATTGAGTCCCCCAATTAATCGTTTATCAGCTGTTGTGCATGATACATGTTACATTAATCTGATCATTTAATCTCTGAAATGGAGAGTAAATAAGTATATATTCATCATGTAATGCTTTGGGAATTTAAACAAAGTAATAGTGCTAAAGCGACAGCTGAAAAAATATCCAGTGTACATGGTGAAGGACTAATAGCAGATCGAGCAGTTAGAAATTGGTTCATCAGGGTGTCTACTAGTTGGGAATTTCGGAAATATGTCGGGAATTAACAGAAAATTTGGTGAAAGTCGGGAAAAAAGTCGTCAATGCTAACATTTTCAGATTTTTTTTAGTTTTGCTCAATATGTCAGTTAAGGAAGCGTCTAATCGGTATAGTCACTCTACATACTTTTAAAGTAAACTAAATTTGCTACAATTTGAGATCAGGGTGAGCTCTATAGAGCCATTGACTCCCAAGATACAGGAATATAATCTTCAATATGGTCCCTTATTTTGTGAAATATCTCCCAAAATATGTATCCCATGCCAAATATGATGTTGAAAATTTGATTAGCTTTCATTTGAGACCAGACTGGTGCCTCTGGGTCAGCCAGCGGTTCTCTCAAACACGGCTGGTCACAAAAAACAGTTCATAAGTGGGTTTTGAGGGAAAATACTGTTCTCACGTCTTTTTATGGTTTATTTATCAAATTTTATTTATTTTTGTTATTTTTAAAAAATTGATTGGTGAAAAAGAAAAAGATCATATACCCATCGGGAATTACATCATCATCGAACATTGTTTTATATACCTATCTACGTACTAAAATGCTTGAACAAACATCACATATATATATATATATATATATATATATATATATATATATATATATATATTGTAATTATATATATGGAATGTCCATAGCTTGCTCAGAACTGCCCATCAGTAGCACTTCAATAAATTACATTAGAAAGTCCCTCGCCCGTCTTCTTTTCAAATGCAGAAGGTTCACCTCAGAAGCAAGTTGGGAGACTAGTGGATTCGAGTGTATATGTAGCTTGTTTGGGTCAAATCTGTAACATATTGGACATTTAGATCATTTGGGATAGGATTATTTGTGACCTAATCAGGAGCATTGTGGATTTATTGAAGAATTTGAATTGTAGAGATTCAAAACAGAATATATATATATATATATATATATATATATATATATATATATATATATGTATGTGTGTGTGTGTGTTATATTCCTCAGGTTATCGCGAGTAGTACACCGGGAAAACTCGTTTGTCGTTATTCTTTTTAGCTATAACTCCAAAACTATTTGTCTGATCCGAAATTTCTTTGTTTCATCTGAAAGCTGATCAAATTTGCTATGAGTTCTATTATATAAAAATGTGTTTTGAATCCCATGAAATACCCAGTCCATTTTTTTTTTTCAGCACAGTTCTCATAAATAGTTTCGGAGTTAGTGAGAAATATACTGAAAAAAAAAGTGGATTTCACAAGGGTATGGGGTCCTCAGAATACTGACGTAGGTATACCCAGGTGTATACATGGGACTTAATTAAAATTTCATATATGAGGACTCATAGTAAATTAAACTAGCTTTCATATGGAAAAAAGAAAATTTCTGATCGGACATTATTTTATCCGACAACCTCGTAACTATTTTCAAACCGAATGGCAATACTCTACATTGATGTGTTTCTTGACAATTATCGAGAGTCATGTGGAATATAAAAAATAAGTTTTTTTTTTTTTTAAAAACTGTGATGTGTTAAGTAGCAAACTATGCATTAATTGATTTGTTTCGATTATTATTGCAACAGCATTAAAATATCGATTGGCGAGGATTTCGAAATATTTTTGGAAAAGTTGGGAATTTTGATAAATCAAATTGGTAGACACCATGTTCATAAAATTCCATTCTGGAGATATAACCTTAAAACATGAACTAAGGGCGGGACGTCCTTTTGAGTTTAACGACAACCTTTAAAGGCAATATTGGAGCTAAATCCACATCAATCAACAAGAAGTATATCAGAAATCTTGAATACATCACAATCAATATTAATATTATTAGCAGGGGCGAGGAGGATAAATTAATGAATTACCAGCCAAAATATCTAAAAGTTTGTAATAGTATTAATTTTCTTTAGGCAGAATCACCAGTAGCAGGACGGTGGTTAGTAACTGGAAACAGAAGTGATTCTAATAACAGGGTGTTTTAGTGACAGATCAGCGATTAGCAACAGAACGTGATTAGCAGATTCACTATGGCACGCATTCTAGCAGTAGCGATCCTAAATGAAAACTAAATACATTTTTCTTTTTTTTTTTTTTTTTCAGTTCCTTATTATTATCCAGTAAGTCACTACTGCGAGGCTTGGTGTTGGATGGACGGACTGCCTCAGACAGGAAAAATCGATTTCTTATTTTTTAGTGTTTATTTTAAATAGTGATTCATATTTAGTCAATTATTATGGTTTTTAATATCTTTAATATTCATATAATACCACCACCAACTGAATGACAGAGCATTAAGGTTAAAATAAATAGATCTTACAATGTGTAAAGTCTTTTTAGATTGAACAACTGAATTATTTTCTAATATTTACTATAAATGATTACATATATAAGATATCAGTTATCATTTCCCAAATATTTGGTCTGTTAGGCAGGTGTGTATGTGAATCACCCGCTATTAAAACATTTTACTGGGATAGAGCAATAATGTATTACCGAAAACTGTTTAGCCCACCTTTAATATCAGCTGCCTTCAAAAGGCACAGTTAAACAAGTATGGCTTTTCTTCTCTGTAGCAATAAGAAGTGAAAGCTCATATGAAACTTCCAGATGATTGAGCAGTAGATATAATACAATCCAACTTCATGCATTGTAAATTTTCAGCAAAAATCCCTTATGGTTTGTGTTTTAAAGAGGCATGTTCGATTGACAAATGTTTTTAAAGACTTAAAAATGATGCTATGAAATGATTTGTCTAATGACATTGTTTTAAAACTTCATAACAAATAACACACTGAGGGTGTTCAACAATTTCTTTAAGCATAGGAATAAACTCATACTTGATTATCATCACTATACTAGTGTTTCTTTGCTGAACACACCTTGACTACCTTCTCTCACTTAAATCACACAATATCAAATGTCAACTACGACAATTCACATATTACAGCACATGAACACTCATGTAATAAACAAATTCAGGTGTCTCATAGCACAGAGTCGCATTGTCACTGGTCATTAGTAGTGGCATGTGGTGGAGGGGGAGCCCTTGGAAATGCTGGGGTAAGCTCGGACACACTAATAATACGATTCCTTTCAAGCTGCCATTTTTAATTGAAGTTTACAAAATTTGCATGTATATATATTTGTTTAATAAATGCAAATGTTTAATTCAAGTGGGTTGTTTTAATTTAGTAAATATCATGGTTAAGTAAAAAAAAATCTATACTCCCTTGACTTGTTTTCACCTCCCCCTCCCCTGAGTTTTGGAAGTCCAGTTCTATTACAAAACTAATGTATTACAAATTATTTTATGTATGGATGATAATTTGGTTTAGGTCCAGCACACGAGTAACAATGCTAATATTTTTAGGAACAAAACTGTCAAAATGTATTTAGTAAGCCATAAACCAAATTTCATTAGAACTGTACTTAACACTCTCTCTTCACGAAGACTACAGGGTAGGATAGGGAGAAAAATTATAAATACAATGCTTCCAGTGGGTAAATGAAATATATGAGTACTAAGGTTCATCTAAGACTTGTTGAATCTCAAATCAAATGATTGTAAGAGTACACCGCTAATTTATCTTCTTATAACTGCTGCTCACCATTACTTCCTATCACAGTGAATATTTATTGATGAGATAATGTTGACTTACTTCAGTTTGTACTGTATCATTTTAAAAGTAAATAGACTGGGTTTTCAGCAATGTCTTAAAACAAATTGAATCAGTAGTCCAGGCAACGAAGGAAATTTGGAGGAATTAATTCATGTAGAAGCCAATTTTGGCTCAGTTGTAGGGGAAGGTGTCCTTACCAACATACTAAAAGTACTGGGGGGGGGGGGGCTCTAAAGGTCGTTCCCCCCCCCCAGTTTTTCTTTAATAGCTCGAAGACTCTTGCCTCTAGAGAAAATGTGTTTATATACTAAATTAATTAACATAAAATTCTTTACAAAAGAGATTCTATACATTTTTTTGCTAGGATCAATGCTTAAGGAGATATAGTGTGGGGAATATGAAAAAAAAATTAAAATGTTTAGTGTTACAAATGAATAGTTTATTATTATTAATGAAATGGTTATTGCTAAAATTAAGTAATTAGCATTCGAACCTTGAAATCAAACCAAAACTAAAAAGATCTATCTACTGGAAATTGTTCACTAACCTTAGCTCTAAATGTGGTAAAAAGGTTTTTTCGAAATAGCATCGGGTTTAGGCAGGGGAGGGGGAAAATATTATGTTTTTAACATTATAATACAATAACTCGGAATCTGTTACTTTCAGCACATTTTGTGTTTTATATATTATTAAAGTTAAGCAAATTTACAATAAATTCGGAACTGTGGATGAAAAATAGGCTAACTTGCGGTAAATCCCACTTTTCCTCGAAAACATGTTTTCGGTACTTTTGGTTATAACTCCAGAACTATTCGTCCAATCTAAAATTTGTTTTTTTAATCTGAAAGCTGGTTTAATTAACTGTTAGACTATCTATGAAGTTTTTATCAAGTTCCATGAAACATCCATGCCCAGCACATTGAGAACCCCGTACTATTGTGAAATCCTTATTTTGTCGGCACATTTCTCGATTTTACTCCAAAAATATTTGTTCGATCTTGAATTTAGTTTTTTTATCTTAAAGCTGGTTAAATTTATTATTAGATCCTATATATCAAATTTTAATTTAAGTTTGTGTAATACCCTTGCCAGCATGCTACAAACTGCAAACGTTTATAAAATCCAAGTTTTTTTTTTTTGCTCATTTTCTATATAACTCCTAAACAATGTGTCCAGTCCTAAATTTCTTTTTTCCATCTCAAAGCTACTTAAATTATCTATTAGGTCGTGTATATGAAATCGTAATCAAATTCCGTGCAATATCCATACTACCACGCTAAATGTGTATGTTTTGGAAAAACATGACAGTTCTGATATGTTCAGTGGACTGGCGTGGGTATTTCACAGAATTTAATCAAAGTTTAATATAAAGGATCTTACAGAAAATTTAATCAGCTTTAAGATTTAAAAGCGAAGTTCAGGATCGAAAAAATTATTTTCGAGTTATAACGAAAAATGTGCCAAAAAAAAATTTAATTTCACTACAGTACGCAGAATTTAGTGTAGTGGAATGGATATTTCACAGAATTCAATTAAAATTTGTTATATAAGATCTGAGAGTAAATTTAACCAGCTTTGAGAAGGAAAAAAGAAATTCGGGATCAGACAAATAGTTTCTGAGTTATAGCCAAAAGAGTACCGACAAACATGTTTTCTCAGAAAAGTGCAACTTGGCCACTTTTTCTTCCTTTACAGTTCTAAAATATTGATCGGAGTAAAAAAATGAATAGAACCAAATTTATTTCCTAAGTTTTAATAACGTATAGAACACAAAACGTTCTGAAAGTAACAATTCCCAAGTTATTCTATCTAACTGCTAAAAAACATACAATTTTTAACACTTTCCCCCCTCCCCTGCCCAAGCTTGAAGCTAGTTCAAGGAAATATTTTTAGCACGTTTAGAGCTAAAGTTGGTGAACAATTTCCAGTAGTCAGATCTTTTTATTTTTGGTTCGATTTTAAGGTTCAAATGCTGATTACCCTTTAACATATTAGCTTTAACAACAAACATTTTATAACCACTTAATTCATAATAATAAACGCTTCATTTGTAACAATAAACATTTCAATTTTAACAATAAACATGTAATTTTTAACGATAAAACCTTTCATTTTTTAATTTTCCTTATTCCCCCACTATATCTCTTTTAGCATTGATCCCAGCAAAAAAATGCATAGAAACTTTTTTGTAAAGAATTTTATGTTAATTAATTTATTTAGTACATAAGCATATTTTTGCTAGAGGCAAGAGTCTTCGAGTTATTAACTAAAAACTAAAAAAAAAAAAAACCTTTAGAGCGCCCCCCCCCCCCACCCACCAGTACTTTTAGTATGATAGTTAAGGACACCTTCCCCTACAACTGAGCCAAAATTGGCTTCTACATGAATTATGTCCCTTATTTGGTCTTCGTTGCCTGAACTACAGGAAGAATAACCAAATATTAAGAAAATAACTGAACAAATTCCCTTAGCCATTATTGATAAATTATAAGAACTTGTAAAATTTTATTAAATGATCACAAATGCTTTGACAGAACATTGACCAATGTACTCCAGTCTCTTCATATTAATCAATGGGAAAATTGAATACGAGTAAATAATTTTGGGGACTCAATGGCCATTTGGACCTTCCCACCCAAGCCAGTATAGGACTTCAATGGAAGTCTTTGGCCCAAAAAAAAAAAAAAAAAAAAAAAAAAAAAAAAAAAAAAAAAAAAAAAAAAAAAAAAAAAAAATTCAATGAGGAATTTTGATTTAAAGAAAACATGCGACATTAAGAGAGATAAAAACAAAATTAACAGAATGATAATAGGCTACTAAATGAGCCAAGCATCATTATACTAGTCTTTCAGCTACAAATTTTAACTCAGATAGATAATCATATGATGTATCAATTACTTGGCAAAATCAGGTGATTTATCAATAACATGTTCAAATTCTGCAAAAGACAACGCTCCATCATCATCTAAATCTGCTTCTGTAAGTATATTTTGAATGAGATGGGTAATTTCATTGTCATTTAACTTCTGAGGACTGGTCAATCTGTCTATAATTTCCTTTAGATCCGAAACCCCAAGCATATCATCACCATCAAAATCTAAGTACAATAAAAATGAATTTTGACACAGTTCTTTTCATTAAAGATAAGTTAACATCATGAATTATTCTTAAAAATTTTATAAAAAGGAAAATATCAAATTGTGGTAAATCTAGCTAACACATACTGTGAATCTAGATAACTTTCTACTGGATAGTACATTATATTTTTTCTAGTTCAGTACTATTATTTATTTTAGTTTAGTACATTCTACAATCAATCTATTCTGATGATATAAAATTATTAAATATTTTCACCAAAGAAACACATCGACCACTATACCACAAACACTAATATTATTTTTTGTAACCTACTCTTCCGTGTCTATATTTTAACATTGTGTAGACAAGAGTTTCATAAAATCTGTCTGAATCTGTTACTCTAAAAATAAGGTTCTCATGTTTGCATATTGAACCAATGTGAAGTAAAATCAGATGATGTTCGGAAATTCTTACTTTGCTGGAACATAAATAACAATACGAGGTTGGAAATGAGGTGGGAGAGGGAGGATAATGTAGTGTACCATAGCAACACAACAATTATTTTAAATAACCTTGTGATTATCAATTGTTTGATTCCTGTAGGGAATAGGTTTCACCAGTATGTATTATTAGTTTTACCATTTTGGTTAAAATATCGGACATAGGCTAATAACTTTCCCTTCCAAAACTCAACACACAAAAATCAGATATGCAGAAATCGATAAGCGCCACCAGCCACTGTTGATATATTTTGATATGTCATAAAATGCATTTCCTTTATAAGCAGGAAACTGCTCATCCCTAGCTGCCACCAAAATAATTTAGTCCATTTATTTTATTAGTTACTTTGGGGACGACCTGTTTCTCAATTCGTTCTCGTTCTCTCTCTCTCTCTCTCTCTCTCTCTCTCTCTCTCTCTCTCTCTCTATATATATATATATATATATATAGTCGTTTTTTTTTTCTGCTAAAGCCTACTCTTCCGTGTCCATAATTTAACATTGTGTAGACAAGAGTTTCATAAAATCTGTCAGAATCTGTTACTCTAAGATAATATATAACATGCGAGGGTGAATCAAATATAAACGGTAATTTTCAAAATTATATTTATTGAATAATATTATACAGAAACTATACCTTCAACATTTTTCAATGTAGTCTCCTGCATTATCTACACACTTCTGCCACCGATTTGGAAGCTTGAATATTCCCTGTTCATAAAAAGACTGAGGGCGAGTTTTTAACCATTCGCGCACGTGCTTTTCGACGTCTTCATTGTTTTCAAATCGTTTTCCTCCAAGTGATTCTTTCAGGGGCACAAACAATATTCAAGCTTCCAAATCGGTGGCAGAAGTGTGTAGATAATGCAGGAGACTACATTGAAAAATGTTGAAGGTATAGTTTCTGTATAATATTATCCAATAAATATAATTTTGAAAATTACCGTTTATATTTGATTCACCCTCGTAAGATATATTTATTGACTGTTACTATTATATGTTTAATAACATTCTTGAGGTTCAGTCAATAAATAAAAACAACTATTTTGGCAACGTTTATATAATAATTATAATAATAATTAACTTTTATTAGTTTAAGTTGTCCTTAATCCTAATGATATTAAATCATAGTGGAGCACTGGTAATTCCAGCTAGTACTACATATAACTACAAAATATGGAGGAGTATGAAACTACTTACAATCATATTATAATCATATCTACTGGTGGATATGCTATTGGTATCTACTACTACGTATAACAATTCTATTATACAAATGAACTGGGGAATTTCCAAAAAAAAAGGTTAGGGATGGGAATTTCCATAAAGTTTTCCCAGGTATTCCAGAAGATATTTACATTATACCAGCCAATGCTCCAAAAGTTATAAAATCAACACTGCAAAAAATGTAATAAATCGTGCAATAAAATTATCCACAGTAAAACATAAACAAACCGCAGAAAATAAAGTAGTAGACCTCCTTTTAATAAATGGATACCCACACAGACTCATTTGCAATCTACTAAAACAAACAAATATTTAGGATAACATGAAATTAACAATACAAGCTATTACACTATTCCATACATACAAACACTATCAGAAAGACTCAGAAAAACACTCACATATAACCATAAAACTGATTACACTGACACATTTAAAAACACGTCCACCATACATAAATTATTCTTCAAAACCAAAGATACAGATAAATTGGAATTACTGTCTAATTTACACTCTTCATAAAAAAAACAAAAAAAAAACGCAATACCCTAAAATTCATTTATTTCACTGGAGCAGGGAGTTATACTTTTAGTTTCTTATCAGACAAATATTATAGGAATAAATAAAAAGTACAGTTCAGAAAAAACAATATTTACTTCCATAAATTAAAAAAAAAAAAAAATGAATTTACTCCTAAGAATAAACAACTAAAATTGTATTCAAATTAATATTCTTAACTTTAATAAGATGTGTTACCACCTCTTGCTCGAATGACAGCCTCCACACATCTGGGCATGCTTCTGAATAAGTCCTGACCTCCTGAGGTATTTCATCCCATTCCTCAAAAACAGCAGCCTCAAGCTCCCTGCGGTTGGATGGTGCTGGTTCCCGAACTCTTCTTTTGAGTCAGTCCCATAAATGTTCGATTCAATTTAGGTCGGGACTCTTCGCTGGCCACGGTAATTTGTTGATATTGACCTCATTTTAGTACTCTCTTACAATACAGGCAACATGTGGTTTCGCATTGTCATGCATAAATAATGCATTTCCTCCAATAAATGGCATGTACAGCCTTCACAATGTCTGCCACATACCTTAGTGCAGTCATAGAACCTCCACAAGTTGGAACTAACTCCGTGTGTGCTTCTCATGAGATGCTCTCCCATATGCCTCCTTTTCGACTATACAGCATTGGCTGTTTCGCTCTTCTGGCCTCATCCACACTTTTCTGCGTCCGTTGGGAGCGTTTAGCGCCACTCTAGTCTCATCGGTGAACAGGACCCCTTTTCCAGTCCTAGATACTCCAATCACTGTGCTCCCGGGCAAACCTAAGGCAGGCTCTTCGATGCTCTCTGGAGAGAAGAGGTCAAACCATGGGCCACTTTCCCTCACTCATCTGGTAACTGTTGATACCGAAACATGTAAGTTTCGGGCACCAGCCACCAAGTTGTCTATGTCGTTGGCTGTAATTCGCTAATTTCTGCGAGTCTGAAGCTTGATAAAGTGGTCATCTTCCACTGTTGTGACCTGTGGTCACATCCTGTAGTCCGATCCAGGTCTTCTTGAGTATCCTCCTGTTTCTATGAACCGTTTTAAGGCTCATGCAACAGTTGAAAAGGGGACCCCCAGCCGGTTAGCGATGTAGCGAGTGCTATGGCCTTCTTGGTACATTGTGACTGCCCTAACTCTATCATCTCTATCCAATCGTGCCATAATTCTTCAATAGTCCAGTATTCTTAAATAATGTTGACTTGATGAAATTAACACTGATACTGAACCCTAGCCAATTTTTTATCATCCCTAAGTTAATAGGAACGACTATGGTATTATTAGGATTGATCCTTCTATACCATCGTGCGTACCTCAAGTGACTATGTTATTAGTGCTCTTTATAATAGACAATGGGATTAGAGATAACAAGAAGTGTTGGAATTAAGCTGAAATTATAATTGTTCTCCTGCTATTAATTTGTCTGATTAAAAACATGAACGTAATATTTTTTATTTCAATAAAAAACCTGTGAAATAAATGAATTTTAGGTTATTGCATTTTTTTTTGGCGAGGAGTTTAGTTTACGAAATACCATGTGAAGATAGTAGTGGAAAATCTTATTTCGATACATCAAAACAATAACTCAAACGACGTGTTTATCAACATACATACAGTTGCACCTCAATAACTAAAAACCCGAATATACCGGACCAAACAGCTCTCACCACATATTACAGGCAAACAAAACATTCTTTTGAATTTGATTCCCTCCAAATTATTCACCATGAACAAAATAATTTTAAACTAAATATTAAAGAGATGATAACCATAGGAAAATTTAAAAATTGCACAATAAACAAAAAATTAAACATCCTAAATCTCAACACCTGATATTCCAATTTAATATAATACATTTATAATAATATACAACATAAACCAATAACCATTTATCTACCTGCACCTGGGAAAATCTTTTGGAAATTCCCATCCTTAACCTTTTTAAGTTGCCGAAATAGTTTTTATTTATTGACTGAACCTCAAGAACATGCTTCAAGTTTTGAATGTGCCTGATTAAAGGAAGTTTATTTTAATTAATTTTTATTTGTGTGTTTAATAAGGTTCTTGAGGTTCAGTGAATAATTTTAAATTTATTACTGAATCCCAAGAACCTTCTTAAACATCTAATAGTAACAGTCAAGGAATCAATCCTATTTATATTTATATATATATATATATATATATATATATATATATATATATATATATATATATACACACACCATATATACATGTATATACATACATACATACATGTGGGTATTTGGGAATACCCACAGTCCTTTTAACTTAATTTTTAAGAAATAGGGTTTTTCCCCACTAACCCTTGTTAACTGTCTGTTTAAACTCAATCCCCAAGGTTAGTTGTGTACTAGAATTGTTAGTCTATTCATATCCACTAGTAACATTGTAAGCAGCTTAATACTCCTCTATATTCTGTAATTATATATATTTTTATTACCATACACATGTTGTTATATACCTGTACTGTAGCTAACTTAATGTTTTGAAATAACTTGTATAATTTTATTGTAACCTGTTTTTTCACAGTAGGGCATAATTATGAGAACAATATAGTCTCAAAACGTCGCCAAAATAGTTGTTTTTTTTTTATTTTATGACTGAACCTCAAGAACCTTACTAAACATATATATATATATATATGTTCCTTCTTTAACTTTTCTAACTATAATAAAATAATTCATCAAGATAAGAATTTTTTAGGATAACAAGGGAGTCTTCAATGACATTTTTTTCAAGGTTACACAACTTTTACTCCTAGTTTACATTCCAGGAGCAATATAACAGAACAGAGTTGAATCGGGTTGGAATAGCAATGGATATATTAAAGATATTAAGAGATGAGTACTTTAGTATCAAAGTACTTTTGATTCAGTGATAATATTTCTTTCAAAATGCATACTTTACAAAATACTGTAGCACAGTACAGTAAAGTGGCCTCTTCAATTCCAAAAAGACTGCTACAATAGACTGGCATCAACCATCTTGCTCAATGTGACTTTTTAAAATAATCAATTATGTATTCATACTTGTTTGTATCCTAACTTTGAAATTTTATTTTAGTCATTTTACATTAAGTACTAGTCTTAATGTCAACAGTTCATTTAACTTTAACCTCTATTCATTTTTTTTTTTTTTTTTACATACATCCGATTATCTGAGATATTTGATCATCAGGAATGCCCCAACTTCCAAATGTGCCTGATTAAAGGAAGTTTACTTTATTTAAATTATTTAGAGCATTTATGACCAAGAAGTTCGATGCTCTATAGCAATTTAACAAACAAACTAAGATTTCAGGAGCTCCACTGTTCATTTATATAGTATATGTAATGGACTTTCACTGGCTCAAGAGATAAATATATCTCTAAAGGGTCCTTATCAGCTAATTTTAGAGGAGAGTCAGCAGACAAGATAAAAGAAATAATCACACAAGCATCATTATATAAAGTAACATAGCTGATTGATTTAAGGAAGATACTATATCTCAGTAGAAATGGAACTAAATTGTAATGATGGTATAGCAGTGTTGCTTCAATGCACGTTTTCAGAAGCAACAAGACAGTAATGTGGAGGAATATAGTGGAAGTTGTTGGTTGTTAACAGCCTATATCAGATACTGTAACTAAATAAAGCATATAAAAAAACATTTTCATAGCAATTAACAGTTTCAGATAGTTTTAACTAAATAAATCCTACAAATCATTTTCACAGCAATTACTTACTTAATAATCTATAGAAACACCAAAATCATTCTTTATAGATACTTCCCAAATCGCAATTATCTTTCTTTCTGAATATAACACACAAATACATATCTATTTATATAAAAAAAATACTTAACATAAATCCTAAAGGCATGTTCAGCTTTCACAGATTTAGGTGTTGTATCACTAAAGACAGACATCATATCAAGAAAATCTTCAAAAGTACAATCCCCATCTTGACTAGTACTGAAAACTTTGCATATTCTATCACCAAAAGGATTTACTCTTAATTCTGGATACTGCAAAACTTTGTTCATAGGAAGTTTGGCATTCCTATTATGGCCAACCTTTTCTGGTGCCAAAGCTTTAAATTTCATGTGGGCACTAAAACAGTTCATAACTTTAATTTCCATTACCATTTTAATAACACTGTGGTTACAATACTTACTTCAAGACTTCTTTCTTAGTAAAATAAGTTAAATCCTACAATAGAAATTTAAGATGAAAAACTCAAATAGTAGAAAAAACAATTATTATAATAATAAATAAATCAAATCTCAGAAACATTTCAACAAATTTGAATGATTGCTACTATGTAGATAAAACAATATTGTATACATAAAATTCATTAGAATTAACCTATAATATTTAGTAGTATGACCTAATACTTCTGAAAAGTAAGACAATAACTGTCTTTACCTCATAATCTTGAAGTTCTTCCTCAGTGAATTGGCTAGTTCCCTGGCCCATTTAGAGTTTATTTATAGAGATTTGCCTACAAATAATTTTATGGTTAAACATTAACTGCACAAGTGAATATAATGAGAACCAAAAATATGATTACTATTGAGTATACATAACCCAAGAAATAATTTAAACATACTATTTTATTGAATGTAACTGTGCTCAAACTAATAGAATTACAGTTATACAACTAAAGTAATGAAAATGATCTAACAATCGTTGTGGGGAAGCTTCTGTTCAGGGCATGGAAACCTTAAATTGAGTGTTCCGAACTCAAAAATTAAAATTTGGAATGTTATTGATCTGTAAAGATGAGCCAGACCGTATAAAGCTGTGACTTGTTACCGAGTACGGGCTTATCACTGTTCCAAGGCTAAAATGGAGCTGGAACGATTGTAGTAGTAACAGAAAGTACCACAAGCAGTCTCCAGTGGAGTCGGGAAGGGATTCGTTCTCCCTCCACTAGACTACCCAGACCTCGGCAGCGTATTTCTAGTGTGCTGCGTTATTTGCTTAAAGTTACAAGTGTTTTCATTTCTGATTTTTTACGTAAATATATTCTCTTTGAGTTTGTATTTTTATTATAAATTCATTCCACATTAAGTATGCCCTTTTGTGCTGCAATTGATTGTAAGAACAGCAAGAATGGGACTAGGGATTTCCTAAAAGTGAAGAAATCAGTCATTAGTGGATAATTCTCTAAAGCGCGAAAAGTTTACTCCCTCAGCCCAAAGCATTCTTTGCAGTTTACACTTTAAGGAGGATTGTTTCGACAGGTCGTCTTCTTTTAGGGTTTACTTAAACCCTTGGAACCCAACTCGGTTCCAACAACATTTCCTAGATTACCAAAGCATCTTCAGTCTGTTCCTACGAAGGCAAACGTTGCTAATTCCCATAATCACCTTTCTTCAATAGGTGTAATGAGTAAGAATTGTTTAATATTTCTTGTAGGAGAGAAGAGTCTTAAAGAGAAAGGTGGACTTGCCAGAAATATTAATTCAGCCGGAGCAATCATCTCCTACAAAATTGAAAATTTGAAATTGAGGAATGTGAGGAGGAAACACACTCGATTAACTAAGATCAATACTAATAACTAATAATCAAAATTATTTACAGTCAAAGTACTGCGAGTTGTTGTCCAACGTATCACCATCTTCAGCGGTAGTTCGGAGAGAAGCAGCCAATGTGACAGCTCACCACTAGCAGCTAAGGTTTTCGTCATTCATTTAGTTTTTCTAAATACTATCTGGAAAACCACGCTAGGCTCTATATATGTATTTGTTTTTATTTTATTTTATTTTTTTTATTAACAGTTTAACTTGGAAGCAAGTAGCTAGTTTAACTAAACTATGTCTTTCAGTACTGAAAGAGGCAGGACTCACTGTGGCATACTTTACCTGTGATGGCGCCGCAAATAATCTAGTTGCAGCTTGGCAATTGAGTGTTCAATTCAATGTAAATGAAGGTGCAAATACCACTATAGACGTGGAGGGACATAAATTGAATTTCCTCTTAGACCCATGCCACATGCTAAAGTTGGTGAGGTCACTCTCCATGACAAGAAATATACAGGGTGTCCCGAATTTAAATGGCAAAACTTCAAGAACTTATAGGAGACCGGAAAACTAAGACAAAAAGTCCTTTAGAGATTTGCTCGTTTTTGGTTAGTTTTAGAGAAAATCGCAAAAAAGAAACAAAACAAAAATGTTACAAGTAGCGATTATCACCTTTCAGTGTTCGTCAGGCTAGGCAGTGAGATGTGTAAACACTTAATGTTATCCTTTACATTCTTTTATTTGTTTACATTTTGGCTTCCTTCTAGGATTACAATTCTTAAATCAGTCATCAGTCAGTTATTCAGATATTTTTGTGTGAATAGCATCAGCCACAATGCCGAATACATATTCTAATGTTGAATACGCTGATATGATTTTTGTGTATGGTTTCTGTAACGGGAATGCTTTATAAGCGGTGCGGCAGTATGCGCGCCGATTTCCAAATATAAGAGTGCCTAATCGACGAGTCTTTTCGTTAACTTTTAATAGACCACGAGAGATTGGGTCATTCTTAATACGTAATGAACGCGACCAATTCCAGGCAGCAATAAGAGCAGATTATCGGAGAAGAAATTGTGTCCAACGCCACTTCGATAACAATCCTGAGACTAGCATCTGAAGAGCATCTGCTACCATTAGTAATATCGCGGCAAGCAATATGGCGAACTTTAAAAGGTGATAATCGCTACCCATACCATCTTCAAAAAGTTCAAAATTTATTACCTATGATTAGGACATAATTAAGATTATGTCAAGAGATTGAATTTTAGTAACTGGATTCTTGACAAAATTCGCGATGATAATTTATTTCCATTAAAAATTATATGGACCGATGAAGCTACCTTTACAAGAGGAGGAATTGTTAATCAAAGAAATTATCATGTATGGGCTCTTGAAAATCCCAGAGCTATTAGAGAGGTTTCAGCACGAATTTGCTATTAACGTTTGGCTTGGAATTTGGAACGGATTACTGGTGGATCATATCTTTTACCTGGAAGATTGAATAGTATCACATTTACACATTTTTTGGAGAACGACTTTTCTAATTATTTAGATGACATTCCCTTACAGCAGCGTATTGAAATCTGGTTCCAACTCGATGGATGTCCAGCTCATTATAGGAGAGTTGCTCGAGCTTGGATGGATATAAATTATCCACAACGATGGATTGAACGTGGAAGAGTAGTACCTTGGCCACCCAGATCACCTGATATGACACTCATGGATTTCTTCGTATGGGGAACCTTGAAGCAGAAAGTTTATTCGGTGTCAATCAACTCCAGAGAGCAATTAAGAGACCGAATCATAGATGCAGTGCACCAAATATCATCAGAACAATTTTTAGCTGCAAAGTGAGTGCTAGATGTAATGCTTACATTGCATTGGTGCAAGAGGACAACATTTTGAGCAATATTTACATTAAAAAGAACATAACATAAATATAAATGTAAATAAATAAGTATAAAAATGAAAACTTGTTTTGTTTCTTTTTTTTGCGATTTTCTCTAAAACTAAGCAAAAACGAGCAAATCTCTAAAGGACCTTTTGTCTTCGTTTTTCGGTCCCCTGTAAGTTCCTGAAGTTTTGCCATTTAAATTCGGGACACCCTGAATAATTGATGGAGAGGGGAAAGTCGTTAAGTGGGAACATATTCAAAATCTGCACTATTTACAAATAAAGGAAGGTTTAAATGTAGGGAATAAATTGACCAGCAGCCACATAAACTATAGGAACCATAAGATGGAGGTGAAATACGCTGCTCAATTACTATACGCTTCAGTGGCTGATTACATCAAATACTGCCAACATAATGAAATAGCTGATTTCTGAGATGCAGACGGAACGATCAAGTTTTTAAGAATAGTTAATGATTTATTCGCTATTTTAAACTCAAGAAATTTGAAGGGAAAATATCTAAAGCAGTCCATTCACTCGTCCTGGAGAAACTGGAAGAGGCGGAAAAGTATGTTAATGGACTGTAAGAAGGTGATGGACGACCAGTATGCTATGGAAATAGTAAGACTAGATTTTTAGGGCACCAGATGACTGACTGAGGAGGCTAGATACACATACACTTGGTTTTTCTTCATTGATGAATAGTCCTAGTCTCTTCTCTGAATTTTCTTTTGTAGAAAATGCGTGTTATACGGCTTCCAATGATATTCCGACTAGAAGATGTACCGGTGATCTAAGTCATCATTCAACTAATATAGCTCTTAAATTGTAGCTCCTAGCGAAAAATCTTATAATTTTATTTTTTCAGTAGGTTTTTTTTTTTTTTGTCAATTTTTCCTAGAGTTTAAAAAATGTATTCTAACCTGTAATTTATCATTACTCAATCGAAACCGCAGTGTGAACTGTTTTATACAAATATGTTACAAAATTGTAAATTGTTAAATTTCGTAAAATAAAGCTCTTTTATATATATATATATATGTAATTTTTCTTGATATAAATCAATATTATTAAATATATTATTTTATTTTTGAAGAGAAAAGATTTGACCCGGTCGGGATTCGAACCCGAGTTTCCACCTCTCTAGAGTGGGGCCTTATCCAACCAGGCCACCGGGGTCGTATCCGAACCAGGCAAATCTTCTCTCTTCAGTGATCCATAACCCCCGGGCACTCGCAAATCGCGATGAATGTTCATATTGAACATTACATTTAACTTGGATCTATTGACAATCCGTCACCGGTATATATATATGTAATTTTTCTTGATATAAATCAATATTATTAAATATATTATTTTATTTTTGAAGAGAAAAGATTTGACCCGGTCGGGATTCAAACCCGAGTTTCCACCTCTCTAGCGTGGCGCCTTATCCAACCTGGCCACCGGGGTCGTATCCGAACCAGGCAAATCTTCTCTCTTCAGTGATCCATAAATGAACATTTATCCCCGGAATCACATCGCGATTAGCGAGTGCCCGGGGGTTATGGGTCACTGAAGAGAGAAGATTTGCCTGGTTCGGATACGACCCCGGTGGCCTGGTTGGATAAGGCGCCACGCTAGAGAGGTGGAAACTCGGGTTCGAATCCCGACCGGGTCAAATCTTTTCTCTTCAAAAATAAAATAATATATATATATATATATATATATATATATATATATATATATATATATATATATACGAGGGTAAGTCAATAATTATCCGCAATATAGCTATATTTTTGTTTATGTTGGCAGTACTGTTCTTTTGTGTTGATGGCGCATGCTTTGTTTATTCGTTGTTATGTTTATGTTCGTATCAAGCTGGTAGGTTAGTTTTGTTATCGCTGTCGTGCTGTTAATAATGGCCGCTCCACTTTCTATTTGCACCAAAGAAGAGCAACGTTCAGTGATCCGTTTTTTGTGGTCGGAAGGTGTATCAGGGGCCGAAATTCATCGAAGACTTTTGGTACAGTACGGGAACAATTGTTTGCCACAACGGAGTGTCTATGAATGGATTGAAAAATTCAAAAATGGTCGCACAAGTGTTACGCAAAATGAAGGAGCTGGACGACCAGTTACCTCCATAAACGAGGAAAACATTGAGCGTTCACGTGAAATGATTCTCTCAGACAGACGGATAACTGTTGACGACGTGGCAAATCGTCTGCAAATTAGCCACGGTTCTGCCTACGAAAGCATTTACAGCAGACTTGGGTTTCATAAAGTTTGTGCAAGATGGGTTCCAAAACAACTGACACAGTTGCATAAACAAACGCGCTTGGACGTGTGCACAAAACATTTGGATCGCTATGTTAACGAAGGGGACAACTTCTTAGACAGGATCGTTACTGGTGACGAAACATGGATCCATCATTACGAGCCGGAGAGTAAACGGCAGAGTATGGAATGGAAACATCCAAATTCGCCGTGCAAGAAAAAATTCAAAACCCAACCGTCCGCAGGAAAACTTATGCTTACGGTTTTTTTGGGACTCACAAGGTCCATTACTGGAACATTATCAGGAAAGGGGCACAACAATAAACAGTGAACATTACAGTGAGATGCTTACTGCTAAGCTGAAGCCTGCAATTCGAAGCAAACGCCGAGGACTGCTGTCAAAAGGCGTTGTGTTGTTGCACGACAATGCCCGTCCGCATACAGCTGCCCACACTGTAGAAACGCTTCAGAAACTCAATTTTGAAGTATTGAATCATCCTCCATATAGTCCCGATCTCGCTCCATCTGATTTCACTTGTTTGGTCCACTCAAACAGGCAATTAGGGGCCGTCGATTTGCCTCGGACGAAGCATTGAAAGAAGCGGTGCATTCCTGGCTCGCATCTCAACCCAAAACCTTCTTCCATGAGGGCATCAGGAAACTTGAACAACGTTGGACTAAGTGCGTTGAAAAGCAAGGGGACTATGTCGAAAAATGATGTACTTGTAAGTTTCCTATTTCATTTCAATAAAATTTTATTACTATATTGCGGATAATTATTGACTTACCCTCGTATATATATATATATATATATATATATATATATATATATATATATATATATATATATATATAATTTTATTTCTTATAATCTGATATAAAGGCAAATTTTCGATCCGAGCAACGCCAACAGAGCTAGAACAAGTCAAACTACGCTTAACGCCCTCGAGTTCCCTAAAAATGTATCGCTTTTGACCAACAAGGTCACGGGTAAAACGTAATTCATTTTGTTAAAGCTCTTACATTTAAAAATAGATTTTTTGTGAATTTTTTTTATTCAAACCAAAATTTTGAACAGCCGAGAGGGATCGATCAAGATTGGTCAAATCCAGATTAATCTTTTTTATTTCGTACTAGGAGAAACAGAGTCAAAAGTAGCTCACTCATTAGAACCTAAAAAGCTAACTCATTAGATCTCCTACGCTCCTAATGTCAAACTTTCAAACTACGCGTAACGCCCTCGCGTTCCCCAAAAACATATTGCTTTTGACCAACTAGGTCACCGGTAAAACATGTTTTATGTTAAAAATCTTATTAACGAGTGAACATAGAGTCAGAAGTTAAAAAAAAAGAACCAATTACTCAGACGTATTTTATTGTTTGACATATCATTGAAGAACTAAGAATAGGAAACGGAAACACAAAAACTTTATTGCCCTTCATTCACAAGGCGATTAATCTTATCTTACAGGAAAAAAACTCTTATATAAACCTTGTAAGAAAAGTACACGCGTAAAACAAATCCATTATGTTCGGTTCGTTTCGTTTGCGGTTGCATCCGAAACCTAATAGAACAGGACAGTGTGAAACATACTTAAGAATTCCGTGATCATAAAAAATGCTTCTCTGTCAATTAGAGCAGTCTTTTCCCAATCTTTATTGACTTTCTGTTTGTTTATCATTTACATATTTAAGTAACCATTTATCTCGACTAAATAAGTGGTCTAATCAACTGTACTAAACTCAATAAACTCACAAAAGACAGAATAAGCCGGCTAATTTCCAAGAACTTAACTGAACACACTAAAACTCACAAAAAACAGAATAAATTATATTTTCTCGAGAAAAAAAAAATTTAACATACATCTAAATTCATTAAAAATAAAAGAACGTGGGACATTTAACTACTTAAGAATACATTAGAGATCGAAAAGTGAACTGTAAACAACAGATAGAAAATATTTGCTACCAAAACCACGTTTTTTTAAATTACTGACTGGCTGACTCTAATTGGTCTCAAATCAGAGGTTTTAAATACGATATACCACGGAGCCATCTCGCCTAAACTACCGTTTGCGTTGCATGTTTAGCATAATGGCATTTTAGAGAAAACAAATATTGCAAAACTCCGATAACTTCAAAGTCTTGTAACAATAAAAAAATATTTACCATATGTATATGTGTGTGAGCGCGCGTGTATATCTATATGAAAATCAAGAATCGCCAAATTTAGGTAAACTGTTCTAAATAGTTACACACTTAAACAATAAGTTATAAACTTCATTGTTTTTGTTAAAATAGATACATATAAAATACAAAAATTCTGAATTTTCAGCTTATCTTTTATTTCAACTGATTCTAAATTAAACTTTCAGCTTATTTTCAGCATTTCTAATAATAGATACGATTGTGTACACACACACACACACACACACACACACACACACACACACACACACACACACACACACACACACACACACACGCGTGTTTAATTTATTTTTTAGTTAAATAAATATTTATCATCTGACTAGTTAAAAAACAATAAATTTTCAATTACCTCTTTGCCCTTTGAGCGCTCGTTGCCTCAATGGCTAAGTTTCCCTCTTAGTTAGTTTACTTTTTGTTTGAATAGGTAGGTCATTGTTATTGTAATATATTTTGATTATAAATTTACATAATGTCTGATAAATCGTTTTCACAATTACATTTAAATCCTTGGATAATTCGGCAGTTGAAGAACTTGGGTATTTTAGAACCTACGCCAATCCAGCAAAATTGCATTCCACATATTTTAAATGGTAGAGATGTGATTGGTGTTGCCAAAACTGGTAGTGGTAAGACCTTAGCGTTTGGTCTTCCTATTTTACAACATTTGGCAGAAGATCCCTATGGAATATTTGCTGTTGTCATTACACCAACTAGGGAACTGGCTCATCAGATTGGTGATGCATTCTCTGTTGTTGGAAAGTGTATGAATCTGAGAGTTACTATAATTGTTGGTGGTGTAGAAATGATTCTGCAAGGTCAGGAACTTTTAAAGAAACCTCACATTGTGGTAGCTACCCCTGGTAGACTATATGATCATCTCACCAGTTGTAATACATTCAGTTTCAGTAAAATAAAGTACTTAGTTCTTGATGAAGCTGACAAGCTATTAGGAGGCCCGTTTGACAAGGAAATTTATGGTATAATAAGAACTCTGCCTTCTAATCGACAGATGTTGTTATTTAGTGCTACTATGACAGATACTCTGGATAAAGTTAAAGCAGTAGCTAAAACAGAAGTTTTTCTCTGGCAGGAAGTTGCAGCTATAGCTACAGTTGAACAATTGGAACAGTTTTACGTTTTTTGCCCATCATATGTTAAAGATGGATTCTTGGTTGAGACTTTGAGAAGATTCATTTCAAAACATGAGAATACATCAATAATACTTTTTGTTGACACATGTAAGAATTGTCATTTGCTTTCTGTAACACTTAATATTCTAGGCTTTAAAAATGTTCCTCTTCATAAAATGATGCCTCAGAAAGAAAGATTGAATTCACTTTCGAAGTTTAAGTCACATATTGTCTCCCTATTGGTAGCTACAGATGTAGCTAGCCGGGGTCTAGATATACCAGATGTTGAATTGGTACTGAATTATAATGTGCCACTTATTCCTAAAGATTACATTCATCGAGTTGGACGTACTGCCCGTGCAGGAAGGAAAGGTTATGCAATAACATTAGTTGTTCCTGAAGAAATAAAACTGTTGCAGTCTATAGAAGAAACAATTAACACTAAACTTAAGGAATTTACGGTTGACAACAGAGAAGTCTCTAAAATATTTGCTCAGGTCTCGATCACTAAAAGGGAATGTGAAATAGAGTTTGAAGAATCAGATTTTCATGAACGAAAATCTATAAATAATAGAAAAGATTTAATTTTGAATGGGAAAGACGTGGCAAATTTAGAAAAACGGATAATGAATAAAATAAGAGAAAAGCGGCTTATCCAGCTGAGAAAGAAGAAAATTAAACAAATAAAGGAAATACAAAAAGTTAGCAATTGTTAATTTATTTTATTTACACATCAATCTAAGGAAACTTCATTGTTTATTTTCTTTTCTGTTTAAGTTTTACAAATATGTTTTTATTGACTGTTAGAAAAAACATGTAATAATTAAAAAATGAATTCTATACATTTAATTAAATTAACCAGATAAAATTGACTTGAAATAAGTAAATATGAATCTTTCCAGGCATTTTATTATGTATCTTAAAGAATAAATAATTAACATTTTATTAATGCTTTTATGTGGTTTAAATTAAACATGGAACACCTTGACATCCATAGAATATTTTAGGAAACATTCTATAAAGAGTTTTCAATTTCATTAATCATTCCTCTTTCCTGCCACCTATTATTATAAGTCTGCTGTACCATAATGTGGTAAATTCTAGCCTAATGAAATTAAATCTGTTTTCTAAAATGGTACTCATCAGTTCACAGGATTTTTTTTTTTTTTAATGGTAGAGGCTATACCATCCATTGAAAGACAGCAATCATGGTCGGGCTCCAATAAGTGATAGTTAATTACCTATGTTAAGAAATCTTGAAGCAATACCCGTTTGTGTCATGTGAGAAGTTGGAACAGATTTCAACTCAAAAAATATGCTTGAAAAGACACACTAGGGTAGTGGTGTACCCGAACAAAAAAAATTATGAACTCTTGGAACTTGGATGTGGATGCACTGTGTGTGGAAGGTAATTTGGTAAAAATATGATGTCATATTCATTCTTCTAATATTGTAAGTTGTTTAATTAGCTACAAAATAATATACCAAATTATACATAAATATACTTTAAAAAACATTGGTTGACTATGTTAAATACTTTATTATATTACCAATTAATTCAAAGAATGCTAGATTTAAGTGTCTTTACAGAAATAAAGACTGTGCCTCACAATAATATAGAAATTTGACTTTTCTTTTTGAACATAATATTGCTGTATAAGAAACAAGCCCCACAATTTGGAAACTGGTTGTTTAAGTAGTTTTGGATTTATGTGCTGCGCTTATTTTATGCTAGAAAGTAAAAGAAAAAAGTAATAATTCTTTTTCAGCTTTATAATATATCAGATAATTTATTTAGCTTGGTTCTTAACTGATGCAACACCTGTAATGGGCCTCAACTCCTCGAATGAACCCCTGAGCCAAGATTATAGACTACTATAATCCTCCAACCCTGGAGTCCTGTTTGAGTAAAGACATCATAGTTTCTACCTCAATTGCCTTAAATGGTAAGTTTTTATCAACACTTTCTTTGTCTTTATGTCACCAATTCGGACCACATTTACCACAATCTAGCATGACTGTGTCCCATTTTCATTTCACTCCAGACTCTGTACAAGTAATCTTGATTCTGAGGAAGTGGTTTAGATTCACTGGGCACTATTTGAGTAAGCCAAGTGTATTCTTCTCATAATTTATTTATCTTCATATTCTTATTCAAAGCAGCGAAACATTTTATTAGATATTTGCGAAACACTGAATGTGATAAACTCAATACAGTAAAAATTCCTGAATTTATTGAATTCTACAACACAAGTAAAGCTGGTGTTGATCTATTGAAACAGCTGTACCATAAATATACATGTCTTTCTATTTCCCACACTCAAACTGGTCAAATTCTATCCCGTCTACTATTGGTTCCCCAATTCATTAAACTTCTATTTTCCTAGTGTAGTGGTTCTCATTCAATGTTAACTAATTGATGCTGATGTATGGTCCTCAAAAAGTATAATTTTCAGTTGCTCTCTTGTCAATTCACTTCAGATAATCTTGCTTTCCACGAAAAACACATTTTATTGCTATGGCATACTGCATTAAAGATAATCAACTGACCCAACTGGTGATATCTTACTTACTATGTTTTATATCACAGTATTATGAACAATTTGAATTTAACTTTATCAAAATTTACTATACCTAAACCCTATTTTAATATAAAATAAAATAATTATAGTCATTTTAATATCAATGCACATTCAGGGCCTTTAATAATTAAGTACTTACTGTATTCCTCTTTATGATCAGATTGTTTACTTAAAATGATGACCAGGTTTGTTGACTATTTAATACTAAATATATTATATTCAACTTTAAAATATGCCACTTTGTTCTACAAATTCATATGTAAAATAGATACTTACCATTAAAATGATTACATCTCATTTTGATTACAATGAGCAAATTTAAGGAAAGGTTATCCCTCTAGTAAAAGATTTATTATTCAACAAGACAGTAGTATGTATAACTATTTTATTTGAAAAAAAGGATTAATTAGGTACAATTACTATTTATAAATTACTTTAAACCGATAATTATCATGCAAATAATGAGGTGAAAGCTGAAATACAAGTAAGGGTAGCTCACAAAAAATGGTCCAAAAATTATAACTTTTCAGGAAGTTAAGATATTTAGTCATTATACATTGGTTAGACTTATTTAATCAATAGCAGCCAGATATGGGTGCTGACATAGAAATATATGAAAACGTTGTTAGAAGGGAAAATGAGATTAATTTGGAAAAATTTCCAACTGAAAATCATAAAACTTTTTCCCAGAAAGTGAGAGGGTAACATCAATAAACTCACGAAGTGTAAAAATAATATTTATTCACTTAAAACATAACTATCTTCTTATGATGTTACATTTAAATCATTAACCTGACTTGTCTAATTTCTTCTTAAGTTCATTATGTATTAATCTGTCTAAGTCATCTAATGGTCTGTATATATTATGAACAACTTGGGCACCAGCAAACATAGAAATCATGGAAGCACCTAGAAATGTTAAATACCTACCCCACGTAACGCCTGCTGGCATCTTACTTCTTATCAACAATAAATCTATGAAACAACAGAGGTTTTTTCTTCACGAATCAGTTCTTCAACTTTATCCTGAATTTGTCTCTTCTTATAAGTTCTATAGAAATTCACCTGTCCATTAAAATCCCAATTAATCATTGAATATTCAAGAGCAGCACCCAAACAAAAAAATATAGGTAAAAATCTGAATATACCAAATAACCTTTTTCCAGGCCACTTATCTAAAATTTGCTTTAGGAATTCGTTTCGGCCCACCATACTTCTCACTAGCAATATTACAAAAATAGCATCATGAATCAATTCACTTATAACTCGCTTTATCACAACTACTACGACCTACAACGTGACAAATAAAGATGGGCTATTCAAGGTGGAACTAGGGATGGACCGTTTCAGGTGGAACGTTCCGAAGAGCGGTCCTTCGTTTGGAACGGAACGAAAGTCTTGATTTTCTCATTTCAATTGGAACGAACGCAGACCGGTTCGTTTTATTAATTATATCTAATAATTAATAATTATATATAACATAATTTATTATTTAGATAATTAACTGTTATGGCAACGTTTATTATTTTAAGAAAACTTTACAACATAACATTTTCTCTAAATACCTGGTGAAATTAGCGTTGGTTTGGATAATCTTTTCCTTTTCTCCATTAATAATAATGCCTTTATTGTTAATATAAAAAATCAAAAAAAAAAATCGTTAAATTAGAAATAAAACAAGCATTTTGGACTATATTAAAAAAAATTATCATTAATGATATATACTCAAATAACAAAGAAATAAATTAAATACATTTATTTTTAAAAAAAAAACTGAATAGACCAATAAAAATAAATTAAAAACTCCAGCACCTATATCTAATAATAATATCCACAGCAAATAATTACACCTCACTAAGTGTGGGTAACATATAACATAAATACTATATATTGATAATTTTTAGTATAAGACGTCCAATAACATGTAAAGAAAAGTTATAAGAAAATATAAATTATTACATAATACTATTTGAGTAATTAATTAAACTTAATTAATTAACCCTATTTATTAGAGAATTCATTATTATTATTTTCTCAGTAACTTCTACTTTTATTAATATTTACCAATAAAATTTTTCATTTAATATCAACATCAACATTTAATATCTAGCACCCCACGCTTCTTTACTATAAATTCAATTACTTTATGAATAACTTAAGATTTACTTAAATTGTATGCCAAATTAATCAATCATAATTGATAGTCTGGTTTTCTATTGACATAAAACAAACTATTCATGAAATAAAAATTACTTTCTTACTTTTTAGTTCGTTTTTTTATTAAAGCTTGTATTTTTTTAGTTATCTAAACTATAATTTCTAGTCTTAGATAAAAGATTCCATTACATACAGGTCAAGTTAATAAAAGCATATTACAAAATTGTTAAAATAAAATAGCTTGGTTTTACGGTTTAAAGATAAATGAATAATTTATCTACTATTTATAGTATTTCATAATAAGTAATAATACAAGTTATTTTTTTATTATTTCTTTATTTCTTATCTAATTTTACAATTCACAACATTACATGCTGTACCAACAAAATAAACCAGTCTCAACTTAAAATACAATACCAATAATCAATTTAAATATATGTGGTATAATCAGAATTTATAATGAAAGAAAAATATATGAAAAAAAAAAACTTTCAACGAATAAACAGAAAAATATAACATTCTAGTAATAAAATAAACAAAAATTGTGACTATAATAAACAAAAATTCTTACAATAACACATACATACTCATACATACCTATATACACAAATATTTACATACATATGCAAATTTATATACATATACATACTACAAGCATATTTAAAATAATAAATAAATTAGATTGATATATTACAATAACAAATGCTTAGTTCTTTTATGTACATATCGTTTTGCACTATTTTTTGTGTAGTTCCTTATATTTTTTATAAGTGGGTTTTTATTGTTTTTAAACTTAATAAAAAATTGTTTACATATTTTCTCAATGACCACTGTAATATAAGGTATTATTATTATTATTATTATTATCCTTAACACAGGGCCCATCGTGCACCACTGCACTTCAGTCACTACGACCACTCAGTCAGTGATCTTTGTAACCTCCTAGCACCTTCAGTCATCCCAGAGAAACTTAATTTCCCTTATAAAACCAGGGACCGGTCTGCGTTCGTTCCACCACTGCTGGTCTTGCCCCTATTGGATTGGTATGTAATAAAATCTTTTATCTAAGAAAAATTATAGTTTATTATATACAGATCATAAATTATTATATAGAGAAATTAAGATAACAAATTATAGTTTAGACAAACTAAAAAAATACAAGCTTTAATAAAAAACCGAACTAAAAAGTAGAATGTAATTTTTATTTCATGAATAGTTTGTGTTATGACAATAGAAAACCAGACTATCAATTATTATTAATATACCAGTCAATAAACTCATTGTAGAGTGCATGGGATATGTGATCATTTTTGAATTCATAGCTTCATCAGGAATAGTTAGAAGGTAAACATACTAAAAGTCCTCTGCGGGGTGAGCGAACGGTGGGAGAAGAGAGAAGTTCAACTTAATAGTTTTTTTTTATTATATCTTGAAAACTGTTGACTCTAGAAAAATATGTTACAAATAAACATAAAAGCTAATTAAATTTCCTATAAAATTTATTATGCATAAATTTGTCGTAATTCTAACCGTTTACGAGATATTCGTTATTGAAAATTGGTGATTCATCGGTTTTTTCGTGAAAAAACAAAATTAACCTCACTTTTTGTCAAACTTTTGCTTCTAGAACCTTCCACAATAGTTTCTCAGAAAAAACGACAATATCAGAATTGTAGAGTTTTAAATTTACTTTAATTTGATATATACATTGGTGGTATTTAAAGCAAATGTTTAACAAAAAGTGAGGTAAACATTTTTTTTATTTTTCAAATTATCTATTATTAATAACGTATATCTAGAAAACCGTTGGAATTTTGACGAATTATGTAGGTATATAATTAATTTTATGTGAAATTTAAAAAGCTTTAATTTTGATTCGTAGCATATTTTTCTAGAGTCCACCATTTTTCAGATATAATCGAAAAACACAAAATTGGGACCTACTCCCCTCCCCCCCCCCCTTGGCTTACCCCCCACGGACGGGGACTTTTAGTATGTTTACCTTGTAATTATTCCTAACCAAGCTGTGAAGTAAAAAATTATCGCATATTTCATGCACTCTACACTTCTCTGCGAAAACACGTTTGTTGGCTACAGTTCCGAAACTAATTGTTCGATCCGAAATTTCTGTTATTTATCTGAATGCTCCTTAGCTTCCTCTAGGGCCCTAGGTGCTTGCTAAGAAAGTAATTGATAAAAATCGGCCTGGATCGCGGCTAATTCGCGAAAAATGCGATTACAATTTTTATTGGGTGATAATAATAGATTAATTGTCATATGGTATTTGGAGATAAGCTAAGTTAAAAAAAAGGTTAGATGTTTAAGCCGCACACTTTGACCACAAATTAAGTTCCTTGTAGTTGTAAACAAACAAATATACGATCCATATATGGTACTTTCTGTGAACTCATTGTGGCTGCAGAGGTGTTAGTACAGGCAACGAAGGATTTTTAGAGGAGTTAATTCATGTAGAAGCCAATTTTGGCACAGTTGTAGGGGGAGGTGTCCTTAACAACATACTAAAAGTACTGGGGGGGGGGGGGGGGGGGGTGGAGGTGGAGCTAAGCATGGGGGGGCGCCCTAAATGTCGTTTTTTTTCTGTTTTTCGTTAATAACTCGAAAACTCTTGCCTCTAGGCGAAAATATGTAAACGTAACAAATTAATTTATATAAAATTGTTTAAAAAAATTATATACATTTTTTTACTGGGATTAATGCTTAAGAAGATTTACTGGGGGGATTAAGTTAGGAATTAAGATGTATATTATTCCCCTATACACCTCAACTTTATATATATATATATATATATATATATATAAATATATATATATATATATATATAAGTAAATAAAAGTATCGCGGGTTGAAGTTTTTAAAAAGAAGCTTTATTGAGAATGACATACATTATAACAAGAAAAAGTAAACAGGTTAAAACTTATTGCATGACTGCGAGCATAGTATGACCATACGTCTCAAACGACGCGTATAGAATGTCTACTGAGGCTAGGTGGGGGTGGCCTTTTATAGGGTTGGTGGAGGAGATATCAAGCATTGTTTATTTATATCTTCAATACTATTGAGGTGTACATAACTCCCCCCCCCCCCCCCCCCCCGAGGTCTCCGATGGAACAAATATCTTAGTGTAAACAGGTTAGATTTTATACAATTCAAGTTGAAAGTTTCAATAAATAAAAGGTTTTCATTTCTTAATACCTTTTACACTAAGTGATATCATTTTATATCTAGTATAAGGTATTGGACCTTATAGGTATTAGTATAAGGGATTGGACCTTATACTCTTATATAAGTTTTTCCTATATCACACCCTCAGACCTCATTGATGCCATTTTCCAATGTAAAACGCAAGCTATTGGACATGATGGTATTCCACTAAAATTAATCAAACTCTGCCTTCCTACTATCCTTCCAGTCCTCCTACATATATATAATTATTCTTTGCAAAATTCCACCTTTCCTTCATCCTGGAAGAAAGCTAAAACACAACCCTTACAAAAGAAATCTAACCCATCTTCACTTAATGATTTCCGTCCCATATCAATACTTTCCAATCTGTCCAAACCCCTTGAAAGACTAGTTCAATCACAAATCTCCAATTTCCTAGAAAACTCTCATCTCCTTAATCCGTTCCAATCTGGGTTCCGACCTGGTTATTCAACTCAGCCAGCCTTAAAAAAAATTACTAATGACATACATACTGCTCTTGACGAACGAAAAGTAACTGTCCTTATCCTTCTAGATTTTACTAAAGCCTTTGACACCCTAGACCATTCTATTCTCCTCACGAAACTAAAAGCCCTATCTTTTTCCTCAAGCTCTCTCCTCTGGTTTCATTCCTTCCTCTATAGTAGAACTCAAATAGTATCCATACCAAACCAGCCACTATCCTCTTCCCTTTCATTGACATCAGTGGTAGTCCGAGGTTCCAGTGTCTCTCCTACTCTTTTTTGTGCCTACATAAATGATTTACCAAATTCCATTCACCATTGTTCCTACCATCTATACGCTGATGATTTCCAGATATATCTATCCTTCCATCCCTCTGATTTAATTAAATCATTCTCCCTTATCCAAGAAGACCTTAATAGCATTTGCAAGTGGGTCTCTGATAACAAATTAAAATTAAATGTAGAAAAAACGCAGGCTATTATCATAGGTTCTAATACCCATCTGAGATCCCTTCCCCACCTCCCGATCCTGTCTATGAACTCCCAACCTATTCAATTCCACCCCACAGTCAAAAACCTTACCTTTGACCAAACCCTTTCATGGAAACCTCATATCTCCCAAATTTCTCGACGGGTTATATCCATCCTTAAACTTTTCCATTCTTCCGACTTAGGACTCCCTTCCGAAACCTACTCGTCAACTCTTGGTTTCTTCCCTTATCCCACCCCATTTTGACTACAGCTGTGTTGCATTTGGTGGCTTGACGGCGGAAGTCGAGAGTAAACTAAGGAGATTAATGAACTGTTTCGTTAGGTTTATCTTCAGGGTTCCAAAAGCCTCCCACACATCACATCTATATACAGAGTTAAAATGGCTTTATCCTTCATCCCGCATAAATTACTTCCTAGCCTTCTTCCTCTATCAAACCATTCTCGGAATCCCTCCTACATCTATAACATCTTCCAGTTCAGATCCTCGGTCTCTCCCGCACTACAAGATCTCGCTCCTCTGACCTGTATACTTCTTCCCATAAGAGTACATCATTTGACCACTCCTTCATTTCCCGTGCTACTTCCTTGTGGAATTCACTACCCTGTAATATCGTTAATGCTCCATCTCTGTCCATATTTACATCCCTTCTCTTTCAATACCTCCTTTTCCTCCAGAATGATACTGACTAGCAAAACTTCACTAAAAAAAAAAAAAGAAGTGCAATCAGTAGATGTAAATAGGTTTTTATTTTTTCTCCTGTAATTATTGGATTTTTGTAATTTTTATTTCTATTTTTGTTCTTTATTTGTAAAATTGTAAATAGTTAACCAGATTGTTAATTTATTTTATTTCATCTTATAAAAGCTAGACTCATTGTATTTATTTATATACATTATATTATTCTTAGGGGACATCGTCCCAGAATAAAGTTTATTTTCAATTCTATTCTATTCTAAGTCTATACAATAATAAAAGGATTAGACCTTGTACGTCTCTTGATGCTTTAGGGACTTTATAAAAATAAAAGGATTAGACTTTGAATTTCCTGTTTACTAAGTTAGATTTGTACATTTGAAAAAAAAAAGAACTTGAAAAAAGTTGTACGTCTAACACTAGAATAGGATTTTATACAATTATCGACTTCCTATAAACAAAAGGATTAGACCTTGTCCATTTCTTAATATTAACAATAAACTTTAACTATTTACAAAAATACCTTGTTTACATATAGGTTACATACATGCTAAAGTACAATTTTCCTAACAACTAAAAGATAACAGAATATTCCTTAATAATAAACAATACATTCTAATATTAACACATTATTTTAAACAAAAGGAAAAGCAAAATAAGAGTCTTTGAATTAGTTTCTTCTATTACGAATAATACTTCTGAATTCAAAATTACATAATTAAAACAATATTATTTTGAATCAAAATAATAATTCAAATACTCTTTTAATTACAATTAATAATAATTTCAAAATAAAATACATACTTTTCTTAACGATCAATCAAAATAATATTTCAAGACAAAATAATAATATCCTAATATTTATTATAGTGAATACAAGGTATTAATTACAGAATAAAGCTAACATAACATTACTGCGAAATAAAATAATAATTTGAATGATCTATTACATTGTTAACATTGAACATAATAATATACAGCAAAATACAAAAGTCCGACTTTATTAAAATAAACTACAGCATTGTCAGTTTAATATAGAAACAGACAATTCCTTTAGTACAAAATAAACACTTCTTCTTAATACCATTATATTCATTACATTTTATTAAAATAAAATGCTTTTAGAAATTTGTTAATATTAATTGAAATTATTATTAATTGTAATTAAAAGAGTATTTGAATTATTATTTTGATTCAAAATAATATTGTTTTAATTATGTAATTTTGAATTCAGAAGTATTATTCGTAATAGAAGAAACTAATTCAAAGACTCTTATTTTGCTTTTCCTTTTTTTAAAAATAATGTGTTAATATTAGAATGTATTGTTTATTATTAAGGAATATTCTGTTATCTTTTAGTTGTTAGGAAAATTGTACTTTAGCATGTATGTAACCTATGTGTAAACAAGGTATTTTTGTAAATAGTTAAAGTTTATTGTTAATATTAAGAAATGGACAAGGTCTAATCCTTTTGTTTATAGGAAGTCGATAATTGTATAAAATCCTATTCTAGTGTTAGACGTACAACTTTTTTCAAGTTCTTTTTTTTTTCAAATGTACAAATCTAACTTAGTAAACAGGAAATTCAAAGTCTAATCCTTTTATTTTTATAAAGTCCCTAAAGCATCAAGAGACGTACAAGGTCTAATCCTTTTATTATTGTATAGACTTAGAATAGAATAGAATTGAAAATAAACTTTATTCTGGGACGATGTCCCCTAAGAATAATATAATGTATATAAATAAATACAATGAGTCTAGCTTTTATAAGATGAAATAAAATAAATTAACAATCTGGTTAACTATTTACAATTTTACAAATAAAGAACAAAAATAGAAATAAAAATTACAAAAATCCAATAATTACAGGAGAAAAAATAAAAACCTATTTACATCTACTGATTGCACTTCTTTTTTTTTTTTTAGTGAAGTTTTGCTAGTCAGTATCATTCTGGAGGAAAAGGAGGTATTGAAAGAGAAGGGATGTAAATATGGACAGAGACGGAGCATTAACGATATTACAGGATAGTGAATTCCACAAGGAAGTAGCACGGGAAATGAAGGAGCGGTCAAATGATGTACTCTTATGGGAAGAAGTATACAGGTCAGAGGAGCGAGATCTTGTAGTGCGGGAGAGACCGAGGATCTGAACTGGAAGATGTTATAGATGTAGGAGGGATTCCGAGAATGGTTTGATAGAGGAAGGAGGCTAGGAAGTAATTTATGCGGGATGAAGGATAAAGCCATTTTAACTCTGTATATAGATGTGATGTGTGGGAGGCTTTTGGAACCCTAAAGATAAACCTAACGAAACAGTTCATTAATCTCCTTAGTTTACTCTCGACTTCCGCCGTCAAGCCACCAAATGCAACACAGCTGTAGTCAAAATAGGGGTGGGATAAGGGAAGAAACCAAGAGTTGACGAGTAGGTTTCGGAAGGGAGTCCTAAGTCGGAAGAATGGAAAAGTTTAAGGATGGATATAACCCGTCGAGAAATTTGGGAGATATGAGGTTTCCATGAAAGGGTTTGGTCAAAGGTAAGGTTTTTGACTGTGGGGTGGAATTGAATAGGTTGGGAGTTCATAGACAGGATCGGGAGGTGGGGAAGGGATCTCAGATGGGTATGAGAACCTATGATAATAGCCTGCGTTTTTTCTACATTTAATTTTAATTTGTTATCAGAGACCCACTTGCAAATGCTATTAAGGTCTTTTTGGATAAGGGAGAATGATTTAATTAAATCAGAGGGATGGAAGGATAGATATATCTGGAAATCATCAGCGTATAGATGGTAGGAACAATGGTGAATGGAATTTGGTAAATCATTTATGTAGGCACAAAAAGAGTAGGAGAGACACTGGAACCTCGGACTACCACTGATGTCAATGAAAGGGAAGAGGATAGTGGCTGGTTTGGTATGGATACTATTTGAGTTCTACTATATAGGAAGGAATGAAACCAGAGGAGAGAGCTTGAGGAAAAAGATAGGGCTTTTAGTTTCGTGAGGGAATAGAATGGTCTAGGGAGTGTCAAAGGCTTTAGTAAAATCTAGAAGGATAAGGACAGTTACTTTTCGTTCGTCAAGAGCAGTATGTATGTCATTAGTAATTTTTTTAAGGCTGGCTGAGTTGAATAACCAGGTCGGAACCCAGATTGGAACGGATTAAGGAGATGAGAGTTTTCTAGGAAATTGGAGATTTGTGATTGAACTAGTCTTTCAAGGGGTTTGGACAGATTGGAAAGTATTGATATGGGACGGAAATCATTAAGTGAAGATGGGTTAGATTTCTTTTGTAAGGGTTGTGTTTTTAGCTTTCTTCCAGGATGAAGGAAAGGTGGAATTTTGCAAAGAATAATTATATATATGTAGGAGGACTGGAAGGATAGTAGGAAGGCAGAGTTTGATTAATTTTAGTGGAATACCATCATGTCCAATAGCTTGCGTTTTACATTGGAAAATGGCATCAATGAGGTCTGAGGGTGTGATATAGGAAAAACTTATATAAGAGTATAAGGTCCAATCCCTTATACTAATACCTATAAGGTCCAATACCTTATACTAGATATAAAATGATATCACTAAGTGTAAAAGGTATTAAGAAATGAAAACCTTTTATTTATTGAAACTTTCAACTTGAATTGTATAAAATCTAACCTGTTTACACTAAGATATTTGTTCCATCGGAGACCTCGGAACTCGGGGGGGGGGGGAGTTATGTACACCTCAATAGTATTGAAGATATAAATAAACAATGCTTGATATCTCCTCCACCAACCCTATAAAAGGCCACCCCCACCTAGCCTCAGTAGACATTCTATACGCGTCGTTTGAGACGTATGGTCATACTACCAGGTATGCAAGTTTAAAATGTCGTTTATTTCTTAAAATAAATACACAGTAATTTAAAAAAAAGTATAATATATTTTATTCAAAGTACTGATCCTCGCTTTCTACACATTTTGCCCATCTCTCGGGCAATATATGGATACCATTCCAAAAGAATGCTTCATCTTTATTTGAAATCCATTCATCGAGCCATTTTCGTACGTTTTCGAAATTGTTGAAGTGTTGCTCCGCCAATGAGTGTCCCATCGATGAGAAGAGGTGATAATCAGAAGGCGCCAGGTCAGGTGAATACGGCGGGTGGGGTAGGAGTTCCCAACCAAGCGAAGAAATCGTTTCCTTAGTCAATCTGGCTGAATGTGCAGGAGCGTTATCATGCTGAAGAATGACTTTAGCGTGCCTGTGAGCCCATTCTGGGCGTTTTTCGATCAATGCGTGACTCAAATTGATCATTTGTTGTCGGTAGCGCTCGGTATTGACTGTTTCGCCGCCGGTTTGAGAAGCTCGTAGTAGACTACTCCCTTCTGATCCCACCACACACACAGCATTGTCTTCTTCCCAAACGATCCGGTCTTGCACTCGATGTGGATGGTTGTCCTGGCGTTACCCATGATTTTTTTTTTTCGTTGGGATTCTGAAAATAAATCCATTTTTCATAGCCAGTTACAACTCGATGCAAAAAAACCCTTTCTTTCGTGGCGTAAAAGCAGCATTTCGCACACAGTTTTTTCGTTTTTTCAATCTGTCGTTCGTCCAATTCATGTGGAACCCATTTTCCAACCTTTTGAATCTTTCCCATAGCATGCTCGCAGTCATGCAATAAGTTTTTTGAACCTGTTTACTTTTTCTTGTTATAATGTATGTCATTCTCAATAAAGCTTCTTTTTAAAAACTTTTAGAGATAAGCAAATCAACCCGCGATACTTTTATTTACTTATATATATATATATATATATATATATATATATATATATATATATATATATATATATAGTTGAGGTGTATAGGGGAATAATATACATCTTAATTCCTAACTTAATCCCCCCAGTAAATCTTCTTAAGCATTAATCCCAGTAAAAAAATGTATATAATTTTTTTAAACAATTTTATATATATTAATTTGTTACGTTTACATATTTTCGCCTAGAGGCAAGAGTTTTCGAGTTATTAACGAAAAACAGAAAAAAAAAACGACATTTAGGGCGCCCCCCCATCCTTAGCTCCACCTCCACCCCCCCCCCCCCCCCCAGTACTTTTAGTATGTTGTTAAGGACACCTCCCCCTACAACTGTGCCAAAATTGGCTTCTACATGAATTAACTCCTCTAAAAATCCTTCGTTGCCTGTACTAACACCTCTGCAGCCACAATGAGTTCACAGAAAGTACCATATATGGATCGTATATTTGTTTGTTTACAACTACAAGGAACTTAATTTGTGGTCAAAGTGTGCGGCTTAAACATCTAACCTTTTTTTTAACTTAGCTTATCTCCAAATACCATATGACAATTAATCTATTATTATCACCCAATAAAAATTGTAATCGCATTTTTCGCGAATTAGCCGCGATCCAGGCCGATTTTTATCAATTACTTTCTTAGCAAGCACCTAGGGCCCTAGAGGAAGCTAAGGAGCATTCAGATAAATAACAGAAATTTCGGATCGAACAATTAGTTTCGGAACTGTAGCCAACAAACGTGTTTTCGCAGAGAAGTGTAGAGTGCATGAAATATGCGATAATTTTTTACTTCACAGCTTGGTTAGGAATAATTACAAGGTAAACATACTAAAAGTCCCCGTCCGTGGGGGGTAAGCCAAGGGTGGGGGGAGGGGAGTAGGTCCCAATTTTGTGTTTTTCGATTATATCTGAAAAATGGTGGACTCTAGAAAAATATGCTACGAATCAAAATTAAAGCTTTTTAAATTTCACATAAAATTAATTATATACCTACATAATTCGTCAAAATTCCAACGGTTTTCTAGATATACGTTATTAATAATAGATAATTTGAAAAATAAAAAAAATGTTTACCTCACTTTTTGTTAAACATTTGCTTTAAATACCACCAATGTATATATCAAATTAAAGTAAATTTAAAACTCTACAATTCTGATATTGTCGTTTTTTCTGAGAAACTATTGTGGAAGGTTCTAGAAGCAAAAGTTTGACAAAAAGTGAGGTTAATTTTGTTTTTTCACGAAAAACCGATGAATCACCAATTTTCAATAACGAATATCTCGTAAACGGTTAGAATTACGACAAATTTATGCATAATAAATTTTATAGGAAATTTAATTAGCTTTTATGTTTATTTGTAACATATTTTTCTAGAGTCAACAGTTTTCAAGATATAATAAAAAAAACTATTAAGTTGAAGTTTTTTTTTAATTTTTTCGCACAAAACGTTTTTGTGAACATCATCATCATCCAAGTTGTTCTTACGTTTCTTATCGCTCAAATACTAATTTCTGAATGGAAAATAAGAACATTTTAAAACCGCCATCGTTCGAAGTTCAGCCTAAGTTGCAGCCTCTGCCACCGGAAACTTTAGCAGCAGCTCATGCGAATATGGCAGCGGCACAGGCAAATGCTCTCGAATTGCTGAAGCTCAAAACAGCAATGTCGCAGGATTTAAGGAGGGCAGTTGCTGATATCGACAAGTAAGATGGAGAGATTGGGGAGCTGAATCACTTCTTAAAGGGAGGAGATAGAGTGATGGCTCGAATAGAAGCAAAGATGGGCGAGAATCTCTTAGATCCAGTGGATGCCTGCGCACTAGGAGCAGCGCTAGTATGCCGGTTCAAGCGCGGCATACTCAACGTATTTCAAGCGGGTGAGGACACACCATGGGTGGTGGTGAAGGATCGACTCAAGAAGGCGTTCGGGGGCGGACGTTGGACCCCATAAGAGGACATTTTCCGCATGTTCCGTGAAGCTAGGAAGCCTCATCAATCTAATGAGCAGTATGCGGGATCGCTGCTGGCTCATTTTAACAAAATCACAGAAAAGATAAGGGAAACGACAGAAGCAGCGGAAGTGGAAGCGAAAATGGCATTTCTATAGACCATTCTGAAAGTCCAGCTGGCGAAGGAAACAGGGGAAAAGGAAGGACTTCCCAGGGACAAGACTTTCGTAGAATGTGCGAGAGAAATGGTGGACTCCAGCGCTCGAGATGAAGAAGTTCGAAAGGAGGAAGGTGGAGCCAGGTCATCTACAAACGGAATGAAGGAAGTAGAAGCTCGAAACCTCGAGGAGACCCATGGAGAAGAAGGGACACGGAGTTCGGAAGTCGGTAACGTCCAGTGTTGCGGGAAAGGAGGCAAGGAACGGACAAGAAGACTTGTTTTTTTTTTCCTTTTTTCTCCTCATAGTAACCCTATGAAGAGGCAATTTATTTAAAACGTGTGCCATTGCCTTGCGAGGCATATTACACGCTTGGTTATGTTAAATTGTACAATTTATTTTATAGTTTTATAAATACATAGGTATACACAGTAGTAAATGGGTATGTATTGGTGTAAGTAATATGATTTGTTTGATTGTGTCCAGTGCTCGTTCCATTTTCGTATTGTCTCTTTTCTCATTTCACGTTTAAAATATGTGAGTGGTATTTTTGCGAGGTTGCGAGGTCGTAGTAAGTATAGTGTCTGTAGCTGCTTGTTTAGCAATATGGTCTGCCAGTTCATTACCTAAAATACCTGAGTGAGCTTTTACCCAATTCAGTTTAATTTTAATGTGTCTTTCAATAAGTTTGATGAGATTCCGTTTTATGTCTTCTGTTGGTCTGTCGTGAATATTGGGATTTCTTATTGCATGTAGAATGTTCAATACAATAATTTTCACAGCAGTCGACACATTTTCTAAACATTTATTTGCTCAAACTTTACAATCAAAGAACGCAATTAATATCTGTAATGCACTGACTAACTATATGACGTATTTTCCGACACCATTACAAATATCATTAGATCAAGGGACTGAAATGAAGAATAACTTAGTTAGACAATTTTGTGAAGAAAATAATATTATCTTACATTACACTTCTGCTAATCATTCAAACTCTTTGGGAATATTGAACAGAGTCCATTCTATCATAAACGAATTATTAAGAATAATAGGACAGGAGAGAAATAAATATCCAATGCAGCAAAAATTAAGACTAGCAGTAATAACTTATAATAATACGTTAAACAATAAATTAAAACTAACACCAAACGAAATTACCTTTGGAACCACCAAATTAGAATCAGATAAAAATATTAACTCAACAGAACAATACCTACTAAAATACCATAGAGACCAAGAACTACTACATAAACTAATTAGGACTAAAATAAATAATGAAAAAGAAAAGAGAACGGAAAAACTCAATGAAAATAGAGAAGACACCGTAGATATTCAAAAACAGTTAGGAGATATCGAATACTTAAAAAATACTCAATCTAAAATAAAAAGTAAATATAAGTTTAAAAAAGTAAATATTCTAGTAAAGGACAAAAGACCGATTAAAACCCATATTGACCATATTAAAAGGCCCACTAGAAAAAAGAAACGATATATTTCAGACGACGATAGTGAATCTTTTCACTTTAATATTTCAGATGCTTCAGATAATTACGACTCCGATGACTCAGATAATGGTTCTGATTAAAAATACTTAAGTTTATTTAAAAAATATTAAAATGTCTAAAAACCTTTTATTTTAATAAAATGTAATAAATGTAATGGTATTAAGCAGAAGTGTTTGTTTTGTACTAAAAGAATTATCTGTATTAAACTGACAATGCTGTAGTTTATTTTAATAAAGTCGGACTTTTGTATTTTGCTGTAAAATATTATATTCAATGTTAATAATGTGAAAGATCATTCAAATTATTATTTTATTTCACGGTAATATTCTCTTTGATTTATTTTGTAATTAATATTTGGTAGTCACTATAATAAATATTGCAATACTACTATTTGTCATGAAATATTATTTTGATTGATCATTGAGAAAAGTATGTATTTTATTTTGAAATTATTATTAATTGTAATTAAAAGAGTATTTGAATTATTATTTTGATTTAAAATATTATTGTTTTCAATTGAGTAATTTTTACTTTAGAAGTAGTATTCGTAATAGAAGAAAGTAATTCAAAGACTCTTATTTTATTTTCCTTTTGTTTAAAAAATGTATGGATATGAATTGTTTAGTATTAAGAAATATTCTGTTATCTTTTAGTTATTAGGAAAATTGTACTTTAGCATGTAAGTAGCCTATGTGTAAACATGGTATTTTTGTACATAATTTAAGCTTATTGTTAATATTAAGAGATGGACAAGGTCTAATCCTTTTGTTTTTGACAATGGTATAAAATCCCATTTCAGTGTTAGACGTAGTAATAATAGGGTTAATCTTTTTATTTTTCAAATGAACAGATCCTACCTTAGTAAACAGGAAACTCAAAGTCTAATCCTTTTGTTTTCATAAAAGTCACTAGGGTATCAAGAGACATACAAGGTCTAATCCCTTTATCTTTGTATAAGCTTAGAGTATAAGGTCCAATCCCTTTTGTTCATAGAATGTTATGACAGTGTAAAAGGTATTAAGAAATGTATAAGGTTCAAACCTTTTATTTTATTGTAAAGAATCTAACCTATTTACACTAAGATATTTGTTCCATCGGAGACCTCGGAACTCGGGGGGGGGGGAGGATTTATGCGAACCTCAATGGTATTAAGGATAATAAACAAAGTATGATATCCCCTCTCCTAAACAACCCTATAAAAGGTCACCTACACCTGGCCTCGGGGACATTCTACCGTCGTACTTACTAATACTAGTTAAATACTAGTTATTAAACTACAAGTTCAATTTTAAAGTTAAATTTATTTTTAAAATGCGTCTTTTAATATTTTAGATGAAGTTGAAGTTAAAGAGGAATGTACTCAACTCACGAATGAAGATGAATTGTTATATCGTCCAGACCCTTCAACTGGTGTTCAAGAATCGTCTTAGTTTTCCTTTGATTTTAGGGATCCTGGTTCATGGCCACAGAGTTTTTCCGATTCAGAAAGGTGTTACATAACAAAAATAATAATCGAAAATCTGATTGAGACAAATTTAAGTAAAAGCAGCTGAGAAGAACGCCACTTAACCGAAGATTGGTTTTGTAAAGAACTCAAAAACGGATTAAAAGTAAAGAGATCGTGGCTATGCTATAGTGAAGCTAATAAAGCACTATATTCTGTTCCCTGCAGGCTGTTTTCACACTCTGCATCACATCAAGTGTCTTCATTAGCTCCTTTACTAATTGGAAAAAAATCAGTGAAAAATTGCCGGAACATGAAAATTCATCCAACCGAAAACTTTTCTTTTGTTCATGAGGAAGGTATTGATGCAGAAATTCAAAACCAGATCCATCAAGAAGAGTCTCACAGTATTGCGCTGCATTATATCGCATTACAGTGCCCCTCTTCAGCAGCATATTGAGCGGCACAAGAAAGGGGAAATCTCGTATTTCTCACATAAAATACTAGATGAGTTTCTTAAAATTATTGCCAATAACATAAGGCAAAAGTTAATACAGTACATCATGGATGCGAAATATGTTTCCTTATCATTTGACTGCACTCCGGATACAGTGATCAAATGACTCAAGTATTTCGCTACGTCAAAGCAAATACATCGGAGGTAGAAGAAAGTTTTATTGATTTTTTCCCAGTTAGTGACAAAACAGAACTGAACTGAAGGTCTCAGCCAAGGAATCCTTAAAAAATTAGTCAAAGATGAGCTTAACATAGAGGACTGTAGACGCCAACGTGGCAAATATGGCGTGTAAATATAAAGGTGTTCAGTCCTGATTACTTCAGGAGAACAATTCAACATATTTTGTCCCATGTGCTGCTCACTCACTCAATTAAGTTGGTGCTAATGCGGCCGGTGAAACTATTCAGGCTCAGACTTTTTTTGGAACTTTGGATTGTATGTATTCTTTCTTTATAGCTTTAACTTCACTGTGTTAAGTGAAAACATGTGCTACTGACATTGAAACCTGAAAGCAAGACTAGATGGTTTGCAAGATTAGAAGCTGTCGAAGTTGTATATAAACATTGCGGCAAAGTTTTGGAGGCTGTTAAAAACCATGATCTGTCAACGCCTCAAACTGAGAGTGAGGCCAGATCCGCTTTGAAAAATATGATAGCATTGACAACTTTTTCCCGACTTTCGCCAAATTTCCTGTTAATTTCCGACTTATTCCCGAATTTCTCCCGACCACACGAAATTCCCGACATATTCCCGAAATTCCCGACTAGTAGACATACTGGTATAGGTCTAAATACTAAATATTCCTGCCACCCCGGTGACCGTGTCGGCGAGTTCACAATGAAATTTTCTTAGAAAACGTTATTTTGAATGAAATCCTATTATATGCTTTCACTTTTAATCCTTTTAGATTCCTTTCGAACTTGGTCTGGTGAAGTGACAATATTTTATAATACAGAAAGATTATGAATTCATTGTTCTCAAAATGAAAAAAAAACGAGGTAATAAAATAAAACACAAGACGATAACACTGAATGTGATTGGTGTAATTGAGTGACTTGACAAATTTGTTTTAAAATTGTATTTATTAACCCTCGCACAAATTATTATAAGTTAAGGATGCAAGAAGAAAACAAAATACCTATTTTTTTTTGTCTCCGATTAATACGACTTTTCACTGTTCATACTCACCCCACGCCAGTCCTATCACGGTTTGATTAGTGAAATTCTACTGTAATGATTGAATAAAGTAAAGATATATAGCCCGATAAACGTATGATTCCGTCGGATTTTTTGGTGAATGCTTTAAAACAAAAACAATGAAATAATTTACAATTGAAAGTTTTTTTTGTTTTTTTTTTAATTGCTAAAATCTTATTAAAACGAATTTTTAAAAGTATCTTTTGGTATTAAAGATGTATTAAGTATTAAAGACTGGAGTCAAAGAAGAAGCCAAGCAGCCTGACACCCCTTGCGAGAAAATTACCACTACTGTTATTAAACTACAAGTTCAGTTTTAAAGTTAAATTTATTTTTAAAACTTTTAAAATGCGTCTTTTAATATTTTAGATGAAGTTGAAGTTAAAGAGGAATGTACTAAACTAATAAAGCACTATATTCTGTTCCCTGCAGGCTGTTTTCACACTCTGCATCACATCAAGTGTCTTCCTTAGCTCCTTTACTAATGGGAAAAAAATCAGTGAAAAATTGCCGGAACATGAAAATTCGTTCAACCGAAAACTTTTCTTTTGTTCATGAGGGAGGTATTGATGCAGAAATTCAAAACCAGATCCGTCAAGAAGAGTCTCACAGTATTGCGCTGCATACTCTATCTAGAACTCTATCTAGATAGATACTCTATCTAGAACCAGCTGCTCACTACATACCTTAGACAAGCTAGTTCTTCATCATAATGCTCTATGTCACCCAGGTATTACTCGAATGAATCACTGGGTGAAAATTCAGAACCTTCCATATTCAATTGACGAAATTCGCAGAGTAACTTCTTCCTGTAAAACATGTTCAGAGATCAAGCCACGCTTTTATTGTAAGCCAAACACTCTCATTAAAGCAACTGCTCCATTCGAAAGACACAGCGTTGATTTTAACGGGACCTTTGCCATCCAGCACACCTAGGAAGTATCTTCTAACAATAGTCGATGAATTTTCAAGATATCCTTTTGCCATAACTCAACAAGTTCAATTTTAAAGTTAAATTTATTTTTAAAACTTTTAAAATGCGTCTTTTAATATTTTAGATGAAGTTGAAGTTAAAGAGGAATGTACTCAACTAATAAAGCACTATATTCTGTCCCCTGCAGGCTGTTTTCACACTGCGTCACATCAAGTGTCTTCCTTAGCTCCTTTACTAATTGGAAAAAAATCAGTGAAAAATTGCCGAAACATGAAAATTCGTCCAACCGAAAACTTTTCTTTTATTCATGAGGGAGGTATTGATGCAGAAATTCAAAACCAGATCCATCAAGAAGAGTCTCACAGTATTGCGCTGCATACTCTATCTAGATAGATGCTCTATCTAGAACCAGCTGCTCACTACATACCTTAGACAAGCTAGTTCTTCATCATAATGCTCTATGTCACCCAGGTATTACTCGAATGAATCACTGGGTGAAAATTCAGAACCTTCAATATTCAATTGACGAAATTCGCAGAGTAACTTCTTCCTGTAAAACATGTTCAGAGATCAAGCCACGCTTTTATTCTAAGCCAAACACTCTCATTAAAGCAACTGCTCCATTCGAAAGACTCAATGTTGATTTTAAAGGACCTTTGCCATCCAGCACACCTAGGAAGTATCTTCTAACAATAGTCGATGAATTTTCAAGATATCCTTTTGCCATACCATGCACCGATTTGTCATCTTTAACAGTTATTCAAGCGCTGAACCAAATCTTCACTCCCTTTGGATATCCATCGTATATACACACTGACAGAGGTAAATCTTTCTTATCCCAAGAAATTCAATCTTTCTTTTATTCAAATGGTATTGCCACCAGTCGAACCACGCCATATAACCCTTGCGGTAATGGACAAGTGGAGCGATACAATGGAATCATTTGGAAAACCATTTTGCTTGCATTAAAAACGAAGAATTTAGATACATCACAATGGGAGAAGGTATTGCCAGAAGCATTACATGCTATCCGTTCATTACTCTGCACATCGACTAATGTCACACCACATGAACGAATTTTCTACCATAAAAGAAAATCTAGATCTGGAGTTTCTATTCCATCATGGCTTACTACACCTGGTACAGTCCTAATGAAAAATCATGTTCGTCAAAGCAAATATGATCCTTTAGTACAAGAAGTAACACTGCTTGAAGTCAATCCAAACTATGCTCTGCTTCAACTCCCTGACGCTAAAGAGACCACTGTCAATACAACCAGCAGGTTGTAACAAGGAGGATATTGAAGTGGACAAAAGTGTGGATGAGGTATCGAACCTTGAGAATCCCTCTCAATATTCTCAAGACCTGAACGAACTGGGGACTTCTCAAGACTCGAACGAAGTGAGGGCCACGCGACTAGAATCACCCCTCAATGATACCCGCTTTAAGATTAAAAACCATTATTAGCAAAGAACCATTAGGAACTTTTGACAATGACACATCTGTAAAATCTCAACCTTGTCTAGAGCCTGCAATCCGTCGATCAACTAGAATTACTCGAATTCCAGAATATCTCAATCACTACTCACTAAAATGAAGGGGGGAAGAATGTGGTGAAAAGTTTTTATTAGTTAATGTTGTCCTGGTTACCAAATTATATGTCACATCTGGTTATATTGTATTATTGATAAATGGGTAATTGTTCGGATCGGCGACACCAACCCCTAAACGCGCTCAGAATACCTTTTATCGATTCTAACCTTGTCCGATTTATTTCGATTAGAGGTGGGCAAAGTAGTTCCTTTTAGGGAATAGTTCCTTTTGAACTAGTTCATTAGAATGAACTAGTTCAATAAACTAGTTCAAATGAACTACTTAGTTCATTTTTCAAAAGAACTATATAAATACTGAACTAAGAGAGGAATTGAACTATGGAAAAAAAGGAGGGAACTGAGATGTCAAATGAACTACAAAGGTTATAGAAAAAATAAAAAACCCTCTTAACTTATTTCTACATTCTTTTTAATTTATGATATATTTACATAGATTACACTTATTTTCTATAACTTTTATTAACATCTATATGATATATATTTTATACCATATTTAGATGTTAATGAGATATATTTTCTATATCTTTTATTAACATCATCTGTATGAAACTAAATCTTTCATCTTAATTTTCGCTGATTTTCAGCAATATGATTTACTTTAAAATTTGCACATGTTTCAAAGACCAATGACAATACAGTAATTGCACAACTTTCTTTTAATATTCTCACTTAGTCTAGTTAAATTACCCCCAAAATGGGGGTCTGTCTTTCAAAAGCTGGATTAGTAGGTTTTATGTTTTTATATGGACCAGATAGGCCCTGAGAATATATCAAAAATGAAAATTAATTTGATTAGGGGAAAATGTTTTGCAGGGCAAAACACCCAAACTTTTATCAAATTCTAGAAAAATGGTTTCATCATAAATGTTATATTTAAAAAACTTAAGTTTATTAAATTGCTTGTCTAAAGACATCCCTTAAGCTGAATTTGATTTAGGGGTTTAGCCACAATTGATTGTCAAACATTGACGAAATTTGCACTTTCAAAAAAGTTAGATTTGAACTAGTTCAAATGAACTAAATAGTTCATTTTTCAAATGAACTTTAGAAATGTAATGATCTGAGAGAGGAATTAAATTATGGAAAAAAGGAGAGGAAGGGAGATGTCAAATGAACTAGAAAGGTTCTATAAAAAATAAAAAATACTTCTATCTTATTTCTACATTTATTTACATTTGATAATATTAATGATACATTTACATATATTACATTACTTTCCAGATCTCATTTTACACTTTATACAATTACTAGCTGAAAGTACCCTGCTTCGCTACGGTTTAATATCATTAGGATTAAGGACAACTTAAATTAGTAAAAGTTATTAAGCTTAACTTTGATAATTATTATTTCTTAAATAAACCTAAAGAATTCCATTCTTAGAATTTCAATAATTTCAATAAGTAAATTTGACAATGTTCAAAAGTTAATTTTATATTATTTTAACAGTCCTCCAGTGAAGCTTCGAGGCAGCACTACCATTTTCCCAGCTCTGATACCAGATTATCAGCTTTTCTTATGGCATACTTTAAGTGAATATAGTCTCAACTTCTCTACTTGTTTGATTTTTTTCGAATAAAGTTTTGTCTTACTGTTTCTATTTTTGCGTACATATCAAGCATAAATTGGTTGAGGAGATTACAAAATTAAAGTAAATAAGGTTCTTCACCTCCTGGCTCCATCAACATATAGGCGTAAAAATCAGTTGCAGACAGTTTTCTTAACACAGTTTTCTTGGTGTATTGGTGTTTGGGTCACACTGAGGAATGTTAATAATGTACCCATCTTCTCCATCGCAGAACCAGAGACGATACTGAAGAGAATCACACGCTTGATAGAACTCACTGATTCTTACCAGTTTTTTTGTCCCTGCTTTGGAGAACAATGTCTCGCTTTTCAAACACCTGGCCAACAACAAAGAACAGCAACTTCGTTAGTGGTAAGAGTATTGTAACGTCCTCAGTGAGCATTTGAAGGATTTTTGTTAGCACTGATAACTACCTGGAAATGTTGTAGATCTTTGGGAACAGACTCAAAAGCAACTCTGAAGTCCTTGATATGCAGGCTTGACATTTTGAAAGCGAATTCCTCTTTCATGGTTGTCATCACCAACAAAATTTATCTAAATAAAAGACGGTTGCTGTTGTGTTTCAGCATCAAACTCCCTATTCTGTGATATATACCTGTCCTCGCACCTTAAATTTTGGCATGAAATGACCCTCTTTTATCTCTTTTGCTCCAAATTACGTCATTTGGAAACAACCGTTCTATTTCCAAATATTATTTAGAAATGCTCAGCCTCAGGATGTTCGTAACTAAGGAGGCTGTGCATGTGTTCAGGATATTCTTGAAAGGAAGGAAGTTGGACTTTCTCGTTACTGCAGCACATGGCAGGGCTCTCGTCCTTCCATTTTACAGCATAACACCAATTTCAAGTAGACCGTTGTCCAATATCGACTGTTTTGTCTTTTGCATATTCAGTTTTTGGGTCATACTGTCTGTAACCTTTCCATTGAACATTCCATCGTGGTTTGTTACAGCTACACGTTTAACATGAGGATTATTTTCTGAGTACTTTTTTCAAGACTTTCCATGGATTTCAGGATGGCTTTTCTTATACTTCTATACAGCCCCTCTAAGTATATTTGGGTGATTCTCAGAATATGTGTGTACAGCATATCCTTTAACTTCGGGTTGGCTCTCTTCATGTTTAACACTTTTCTGCTAATTTCAGGATGATTTGTCAAGTATTTCTTAATAGCTTCCCTGTTGACCTCTACATGTGCTTGAATATATTTTGCAGCCAAGTTCGCTAGTTGTTTGTTGCGAAATGAATCTGTGAATCATTTCCTACGTTGTTTACTTTTAGATTGATGAGTTTACTTCAATGTTGCAATAGACTCATCTGAACTGAGAAAAAGGTAGATTCGAGGTTCAAGGATTGAAATTCAGAAAGGCTAGGTATAACTTGTCCTGATTCGAGAAATACAACTTAGGCCTGGTAAAGAAAAAAGGCTCTCTCTCGATTTGAAGAGGGCCAATTATAGTTCAAAACAATTATCTTGTAACCGGAAAGCTGAAGGAAGAGTAGCTGGGGGACGAAGCTACTGGTGAAGCAAGGTTGGTGGGTTGCTCGTAAGGAATATGTACATCGAACTGGCCTTACATACCATCACCAGAGAACATAAGTCTTTTAACCTTCTCTTTAACTTTTAATTGTATTTTAATAGCTTATCGTCACAAAACAACTCAAGCTTGAAAGGGTACACCTCTGCAGCCACCATGAGTTTACAGAAAGTACCATATTACCTATAAGGTTTCGACATCGATCGCATTTTTGTTTGTTTACAACTATAAGGAACTTAATTTGTGGTCAAAGTGTGCGGCTTAAGCATCTAACCTATTTTTTAACTTAGCTTATTTCCATATACCATATGACAATTAATCTATTGTTATTCACCCTATAAAAATTGTAATCGCATTTTTCGCGAATTAGCAGCGATCCAGGCCGTTTTTTTAAAATTCCTTTCTTAGCGAGCAACTACGGCCCTAGAGGAAGCTACATATCGAATTTCATTCCAATCCGTTCGGTGGTTTCTGAGATTTCGTGTTAAATGAGTGAGTGGTATTTGACAAATATATAGTAGATTATTACATTTACATAGATTACATTACTTTCTAGATATTATTTTACACTTCTTACAATTATTATTACATTTACATAGATTATTACATTACTTTCTAGATCTTATTTTACACTTTTTACAATCATTATTACATTTACATAGATTTCATTACTTTCTAGATCTCATTTTACACTTTTTACAATTATTATTAAATTTACATAGATTACATTATTTTCTATATCTTATTTTACACTTTTACATTATTTTGAGTTTGACTGAATAAATAGAATTTTAGACAGTTTATTAGATTTTATACGATTCCTTTTTTCAGTCAGAACCTGCCCAGCCTTGGAAAATAATCTTTCACAAGGAACTGAGCTCGCAGGAATGCAAAGCCTTTTCATGGCCAAGTCATATACATGAGGGTATATTAATTTCCTCTGAGCCCACCAAATTAATGGGTCATCAATTCTTGGTAAGAGAGGCTCGGCCAAATATTTATCAAACTCCACAATACTGGCAGCTTTGGGATCTTGCCTTCCTGTTAGGGCTACTGTCTGCTTATCAAATTTTTCCCAGAGTTTTGAGCCAATCTGGGAAGTTTTCTTTCCTTTGGGGCCAGAGGAAATTTGCAGCTGGGGACAGGATGGGGTTCTGCTTTCTTCAGAACTTATTGCCGAGTGTATTTTACCAACCAAGTGGTTATATACAGCTTCAAATTTTTTTGGAATTTTTAAAAACAGATTTCTTAAATCTGGGATCAAGGACTGCGGCTTCTAGGATTATATCTTCCTCCCTAGATATAAGTTTGTCATTGATTTCACTAAGAAGTTTTTCACAGACTTCTTTTAATTTTGGTAAATTATTAAGCGTTACAGCAGTTTCCTTAATGAATTCAAAGAGATTCCTGGATAGGACCATTGTTTTTGATAAAGTGACACTTTTTTCTGAACTCAAATCTTTGGTCACTTCATCAAAAATCTCTAAAATATTAATTAAATTTTCAATTATTTCCCAATCCTCAGAACAAAGGATTATTTCATTGTTTTGCATCAATGCTAGGGTACTCAGGACTGGGTCTTTATTTAGAAACAGCCTTTTGAGCATTTCAAATGTTGAGTTCCAACGGGTTGGAACATCTTGAATTAATTTCAATTCAGGTAAATTCATTTGTTTTTGGCTCTCATACAATTTTGCCAAAGCATGAGAACTTTTTTTAAAATACTGAACAATTGTCTTACATTTCTCAATCAACTCAATGATGGGAGAAATACCTGACTTTACTACTAAATTTAGTCTGTGGGCATAGCATGCAATATGCTTTGAGATGTTGCTTGCTGCTGCAACTATATTGGGTGCACTGTCAGTAACAATCGCTACTAATTTGGTGTGGATATCCCACTCCACACATTCTCTTCTTAACATCGTTGCCAAATTTACCGAAGTGTGCTTTTTGTCAAATTGTAAGCAACCCAGCAAACTACTGCACAGGCCAGAATCAGAATTTATGTAGTGGGCGGTTATACCAATAAAACTTTGGTTATTTATTGATGTCCACCCATCTGTTGTAAGTGCAATAGCAACTGATTGGGACAATTGCTTTTTTACATCAATTACTAACTCTTCATACATCTGGGGGAGTAAGCCTTCTGAAAGAGTCTTTCGGCTTGGGAGCTTGTAGCCCGGACAAAGCATTGACACAAATTTTTTAAATTCTTCATCCTCGACCAAGCTGAAAGGATGATACTCCTTGCATATCATTCTTAGCAACTGAGTATCTATTGCCTTATTTTTGGCTAGCGTGAGTGGCTTCTCAACATATTCGTTTAATGATGATTGCGAAATTTTAGAACCACTTGCTTTACACTGAGGCGATGGAGTCAAAACATTTGAAACTAAATCATCTAACAGTGTTGAAACTGTAGTTTTAGATGTAGATGGTGATCGAGATCGGGACCAAGTTAAGGTTGATCCCGAAAGGGTTCGTTCATGGGCTGACTCATTGCTTCTTTCTATAGGCACAGTTGGATGTTTGTTTTTTAAATGTCTGTATAAATTTCCTAGTGACCCTGCGGCTGTACTGACAAGATCATTACAATATTTACACTGTGCCCTTTTGGCTTCTTTTTATTCAAAGTGGTACCACATATTACTGGTCCGCCTGGAAGACATTATCTGTAACAAATAAAAAATAATATGAAATATCTAAAGGTACAAGTTCAGAACAAAAATCAGATATTACATGAATAAAAGATTTATGGAGAATTTCAGTTTTAAATAAGCTTTTACTAACATCACCTGTATGACACTTAATCTTACATCGTAATTTTCTCTGATTTCGAGCAATCTGATTAACTTGAAAATTTGCAAATGTTTCAAAGACCAATGACAGTACAATAATAGCACAACTTTCTTCTAATATTCCCAATAAAAGTCAAGTTAAATTACCCCCAGAATGGGGGTCTGTCTTGCAATAGCTGGAGTAGTGGGTTTTATGTTTTTATATGGACCAGATGAATGCTAAGAATAAAATATCAAAAATGAAACTTAATTTGATTAGGAGAAAATGTTTTGGGGGACAAAAACCTAAACTTTTTGAACTTTTTTCAGATTTTAGAAAAAACATGTAAAATAGTTTCATAGCAAATGTTATATTTACAAAACTTAAGTTTATTAAATTGTGAGTCTAAAGACACCCCTTAAGCTGAATTAGATCCGGGGGTTTAGCTACAATCCATTGTCAAACATCAACGAAATTTGCAAACTTACAAAAAATGTTAGTTTAGGTCATGTTTAATAGTCCATCACACAGAAATAGCTAATCTAATCAATAAATGCTGTATACTAAAAGTTGTAGATCATTATATTGTGAGCAAAATAGGATTTTTATAGCAAAAAATTGCCCATTTCTATTCTGAGATGTCAAAAAACCAACAATTATTGGTTGCATTTGGATAAACTGTGTTAAAATTGCAAACAAATCATGAATAATACAGGGAAATTAGCTCCAAACCTTGAACTCTAAAAATTAATAGGTCTGACTCCTGCAAATTGTTCACCACACTTAGCTTTTGATTAGGTTTGCTATGCCCGGACGCACACTGATCCAGCATTTCACCTGAAGCAAGTGTTGCGAAACAAAATGTTTCGCTGGGTACGAGCATTCTGTGTATTTTATAGGAGTCCCGCACACTGATCAAGCAAATGTTGCGAGGCGTTTCGCAACACCTTGAAACATTTGAGCATTTGTTCGAAGCACAGTGGGGCCAATGACCAATATTTGGGGTCAAAACCTCTCGCAATAATTTTTCGTTACTGAATGAGTGGAAAACTAGTCAGAAGCAGTTGATACGTAAATTTGTGGTTCGGGTTGGGTCCAATCTAAATAATAATGGTGATTTTTTTTTTTTTTTATACGTATTTTGTATGACACTTGTTCCGCTGCGATTCGGATTCAACATAAAATCTATTGGAACTTTCTTGTCAAAGAGAGAAGAGAGAGAGAGAGAGAGAGAGAGAGAGAGAGAGAGAGAGAGAGAGAGAGAGAGAGAGAGAGAGAGAGAGAGAGAGAGAGAGAGAGAGAGAGAGAGAGAGAGAGAGAGAGAGAGAGAGAGAGAGAGAGAGTGAGAGAGAAGTATGTTGAAAGAATAAAAAAATTGAAACTAACATTTTATAAAATTTACAATAATGTTTACACTAGAAATTTAAGAACAATTCTTTCTTTAATATTTAACACATGTAATAATGAACGAAAACGAAATATAAAATATAAATCAATTGTACGGAACTAATTGTATGCGGAGCTGCAATCAAAGTCTTAATTGTCTCAAACAGCTCTGCTGTTTTCTTCGAGAATTGTGAAAATGTACCATGATTTTGTGCCCACAAGAGTCATTGATAAGTATAGTGTGGAATATATTTAGAATCTCAGCGTCAACTACAGTTATCTATGCTTATGTTTGTTTTTCACAGAAAAAGGTCCTGGCTGGATTGCCATCGTTTGAGCTTCCAAATCAATAGTTTTGTCAACAATAATTCCAAGTTTCTGATGATGATGATGATCTTGAATTTCTTTTTTTACTTTAGCTATAACAAGATTATCCTCCTCTCCTCGAGCTTGCCATTTTTCGATGAGTAATTTATAACTAATTTGAAGAGCGCACTCAAAAAAATCGTATCCGTCAATGAAGTACAGACAATCCGAAATTGAATCATGAAACATCTACATCTACTGGAGCTGCATACAATCTTTTCATATCATTTAAATCTAAATAGCACCTTTGAGTTGATTTGTTATTCGCTAGAGAGTTATAAATTTTCCGATCCATTATTGTAAGCAACATTTCATGTTGGATTTGGGTAAGGTTTACTACGTCTGAGGTCCCCACATCACAAATCGTGTGTCTTAACGCTTTTTTGCGAGTCTTAAAATATTTATATTCGAATCACAAGAATAACCAAAAAAATAAAATTATCAGTAAAATATCATTATTTCAAAAAGGGGCAACTTGTGGCAATTTTTTCTTTCCCATTATGTTTACCATATATTATCTTTAAAGTACCACGCAGAGCCCGCGATTCAACTGCGTTCAATTCAAAAGATATGTATTAATTTATTTACGACATTGCATTAAAAAAAACTTGAAATTAAGGGTTCCATAAATAATAAAAGAATAATTTAAAATTTTCGAAAAGTTTACCATAAGTATACATACCTCATTGTGAATAATTCATATTAAAATCAAAGTCTGAACTTTAAAAATAAGGAAGTTATAAACCACTTAACTACACTATGTTTAAGTCAAATAACAGACAATTTCAGAAGGTGACAGATAATTGTTAATAAATACTTGTTTACCATTTATTTTAGCTCTTCGTTAGATTGGATTATTTTTGTTTAATTATCGAACAATAGAATTAACTTAATTTTGGAGGCTTTGACCTCACATATTGGTCAGTGGCCCCACTGTGCGACGCCTGGATCCGATAAAGCACGATGCTTGATGTTTCAAGGGGCAAAACGTTCTGCGCATGCACCAACCCCCTTCCACTAACCACCACTACAGCCTCAGAAAACACCCTTGACTACCTTCCTCCCTCAGATCTCAGAAAAAAAATTTAGGAATGGATTGATAAGGCTGAGCGCACACAGGTCGCAACGTTTTTCTGCAAGCGTTTTCTTCTTTGCTCCTCCAGTGTGTGGGAGGTTTGCGCGACGCAACATTTTGTTCCAAGCAACAGAACATAATATTATTTGTATTGTTCTTCGACAGGAGTGGCGCAATGAATAATGAATAATAAGTAATGAGTAATAAATCGTATTTGACTGGGTTTAACTTGATTAACCACGTTAAAAAAAAACATCATGTTGACCAAAACGAAAGTCAGCTTATTATCACCAAGCGGGTTAAAACTCCCTGCATCATGTTTTTAATATAAATTTACATTCAATGAAAAATATTAATATTTACATTTTGAATCGTAGCAACCCAGCATGAGATTCCCATACGTTTATCGAAAATAATCATAGATTTGAACGATGCTCAGTGGGGTATTTGACTGATTTTCTTGACCAAAAATATTTCTGATGTTTAATTCATTTCATTTGATCAGATATGTTGAAAAATAGAAAATAATATGGTTTTGCTGTTTTAAATAAATAAAAAAAAATATTAATATTAGATTACAACTCATTAAATGTTGTACCACATTTATAACATTTCATTTCATTTGTAGACTAGACGTTGAGTTTGAGTTGCGGCATTACTCACTTAAGCGTAAACTATTTTCAGTAACAATGTATGCTTCACATTATACAATCTCTGTCCCAATACAATTGTTGATTCTTCTAATTGGTTTGATGAATTTTGAATATATCGTATTTCTTTATTCGAAATATCTGTGTTATCCTTAACAAAACTAATTCTTGGGACAGCAAAAGCGCGGCGAGGATGGTGTTAGATTCTGTTAAACAACTCGCTTTTCACATAATTCACAAGTTAACTGCACTGGGCACGAGTGAAGTTATGTAAAGTAAAGAAATATGTTTGCATCAGAGTCATAATCATTTGCCAAGTTCTGGATTCTTCAAATCTCTTTAATGGTCGCCTTTGTAGCATTTTGCCATTAGTAACAATAATTCACCTTGAAGTCTTCATTTTTTCAATTTTGAATACTTCATTAATTTAAAAAAAAATATCTTATTTTTTGTGCGATGCCATCATCCATTTTTGTTAAAACTTTGGCAGAAAATGAGAAAAATTAGGCTTGATTTCATTTATTTGTTTTTTTTGAGTAATCCACAAATTTTAACAAAATATTCTGGGCATATTATAATTGTACTTTATAATATAAGTCCTTTTTTGGACGCATGATGTTAAATACATTTTTCTAGTCATTATTTGGACTTCCAAAGGTCCTAAAAGGCAAAAAAAAATAATATTAAAAATTATCTCAAAAACAATCACATTTAACAAACACAAAAAAACAGACATTAACTGGCATGTACATGCACATCCGCGCTAATCCGCGATTACCGATTATATATTCTTAAAGCTAAATCATTCCTCTTTATGTTGATATAAAAAAAAACCGGTTGGAAATGCTTGGAAGTATAACAAAACATTCGTATTCTTTTAAATTTGACACTAAAAACGCCAAAAGATTTTCTATTTTTCTTTGTGGTCTAACTAAATTACAAATGATCTAATTATTGCTAAAGAATGATAAATATTTACTCACTTACCTGCTTCAGATTGACCCATAATCAAACTTGTCTAAAAAAATTCCAAACTCTAGAAAAATTACTTTTTACACAGATAAATATCCTGATGAAATTTAAAAAGTGAGTGCACAAATAGAGAGTGGTGACTTTGTAGTGTCACACCTGGTTCAAAGATGATCCAGGCAAAGGAATTAGACTTATAAAGTGTTGACAGACTATTTAAATATCTAATACATTAATTCCTTTACGTTTGAGATAAATTTTTCAAAATGGACTTTTGGCCAGCATTTGAAACAAATTCCCCACTGTGCGATGGACGAGTTTATTCAATGGAAACTGTAAGTTCGAAAATTTTTTTTCTTTTATTACCATAAGTAGAAATCGAGCCATGTAAATCCTCTAGGTAAACAACAATTATCTACACAATCTACACATGTCATAGAATAAGATTTTTTTAAATTATCAGTAGTTTTAAATCTAATGGCAAAAATATTAATCCTCTAACTACCATTTCCTAATATTTATCATTGAGAGGCAGTATTATTTTTATTAAGAGAAATGAAACAAGAAAAAAAGTTTATTGCTCATTAGTAACTGTTTTTCCACACCATCGATTAACAAAAAGTTATTGGAAAACCTTTTTTGAAAGTAAGAAACTTTTTCAGTAAATATATGAAATTTTTTCATTCAGTTATCATTCAATTTTATTAATTTAATTTAAAATTGAGGGGAGAGATTTAAAATTTCAAATACACTGAAAAAATCTTACAAGATGACAAAAAATCAGTGAACTCATTGTTTGATTTTTTAAAGGCTATCAGGTTTTATGGACGGATATAGGGGATAACAAATCGAAGATGAACTGCCAATGACTCTGAAGGGTAGAGGCAATCAAAGAAATAAATAAAATAAATAAACAAATTTTATCAAATGTCGATTGAAATTTCGTTTTATTTTCATTGTGCAAAACTAAAAAAAAACTTCAAACTATCTACTTGTAAAAAAAAAAATGTTAACCGAATTATTTAAAAGAAAATGTGCCAAGTAGTAAATGTTTCAATAAATACGAGAGATTCTTATTCAATTGTCGTTTTTTTAAAATATTATTCATGATGTTTTTATTCATAAATCAACTTTAAATTGAAAAATATTCATTATCAATTCATTCCTAAAATGTTTTCTGAGATCTGAGGAAGGGTGGTAGTCAGAGGGTTTTCTGAGGATGTAGTGGTGGGTAGTCGAAGGGGGTCGGTGCATGCGCAGAACGTTTTGCTCCTTGAAACATCAAGCATCGTGCTGTATTGGATCCAGGCGTCGAACAACTGCTCAAATGTTTCAAGACGTTGCGAAACACCTTGCAACGTTTGCTCCTCCAGTGTGTGGGACCCCTATGAAATACACGGAGCGCTCGTATCCAGCAAAACATTTTGTTTCGCAACATTTGCTTCAGGGGAAATGCTGGATCAGTGTGTGTCCGGGCAAAGACTTAATGTCTCTTTTCTGATTGATCGGGTGAACCCAATGTTTCCTTTGATTTGAGTCCAACATTTGCAAATACTGCCATAGAGCAACAGCTACTTTGATACATGTTAATTGAGCCACTACTGTAGAAGAACAATACAAATAATATTGTGTTCTGTTGCTTGAAACAAAATGTTTCATCGTGCGAACCTCCCGCACACTGGAGGAGCAATGAAACAAAACGCTTGCAACAAAACGTTGCGAAACATTTTGCTTCAGGTGAAATGCTGGACCTGTGTGCGCCCAGCCTATAAAAGCGTTTTTCTAAAACTGTAATTTTTATTCTGGATTTAATTCAAGTATAAAAATTTTCAACTTTAAGAATACTACGAATTGTAACAAAAAGTATTAGGAACTTAGGTTCATTAAGGAAAAATAAATAAAAAAAACATGGTACTTACTCAGTCAATAGGTTGAGAAATAAAGGTAAATATCAAGTCCTTGGCGTTGATACGTACTGACTTCAATTATCTAAAGGATAACTGAAATGAAAAGTTCTGAAAAGAAATAATGGAATAAGAGTTTCGTTGAGTTTTTAAAAAACAACAAAACACAACAACAGAAATAGAATATAGATGCTAGACGTAGTAAGAGCAAAATGGAGGTTACTCGTTCAAGCTTAGTTACGTCCTTCGGCTGAAGACACGACAAAACACGATTCAACCCGAAATGAGGAACTAAGTGACGACGAACTACCTAGTTCACTTAGTTAAGTAGTTCATTTAGCTACCTAGTTCGTTTAGTTCAGTAGTTCCTTAGGTCCGACGGATCCCTGTCCGAGTGGTGGGGTAAATGAACTATAGTTCACCAAAACAGAGAGCGATCTTTCTAGTTCATTTACATGAACTAGTTCGTTCACGAACTACTCATCTCTAATTTTGATGTTCTAGTCGCTGCTTTTAGAGGGGAAAGGTTATTCTCCTACATTTACTGAGAAACTCTAAATCCCTGTTCAAAGCAATGTTAACTTCTGTTTACCTTCTAATATTAAAAATGAGAAATAAGGAAATATTAAAGTGGAAATATCGAAATATAAGACACTAAATCAATTTTGAATTAATATTAATTTAATCAACAATTAATATACTACTGAAGCACCAGTAAAGTTAATTCCTGATGAACTTTTTGTCAGAGAAGTGAAAATAACAAATTATAAATATAAAAAAGACAGAATCCTTAAGTATTTATTTGGCATAACTCTTATTTATTTAACATTTGTAGCTATATGTTTCGGAGACAATGTTCCATCATCAGGCTTCTAATTTTTTTTAAAAACACATTAATCTATAACATTATACCAATAGCTCTACAATTATATAGTAATGTGCCATTTACCTCTTCATCTGTGATTATTTTTACATTGTCAATTCTCCATGTTAAAAGCCATTATATATATAAGACAGAATCCTAGATGAAAGTGATGATGTTAATTTCTGCTATATTTTCTCAAGGGAAGTGGAAATAAGAAAACATAAAAAACCTGTGATATACTTTCTCACATTTATTTATAAACTGATATGTTTTATTGAATTAATTATACAAATCTGTCTCACTTAAGCACAAAAAGTAATATGGATGACAAAGAATCCATTCACAAAATATGTATACTGAAATTTTATCACTGAAATTGAAACAACAAATAAAAATATATAAAACACCAAATCCATGTACAAATAAATCTTGCTACGTTTTATAGCACTTTTACAAGTAGTAAATTTTATCACTTAAATTGATAGAACAAATATAAATATGTAAAACATCAAATCCATGTACAAATTAATCTTCTTAAGTTTTGTAACATTTTTACACATAACAAAAGATGAAATAAGAAAACATGAATTCATAAAACACTTAATCCTTTATAAAAAAACTCATTTTGTTAACTTCTGTTTCACTTATTTACATTTAAGAAGTCTAAATATCAATATAACAAACTAAACAATACAATCCAAGTTGAAACTGTAGAAGTGATTGTTGTTTACATATGAGGTTATAGGAATGAACTATCGAAAAATGTAAACATGAAGTGAAGGTAAGGATCGAACTGGTGGGTATAGCGCGGGTCAAGCCAGTTTGGTGGTGTCGCCGATCCGAACAAGTACCGATAAATGTGTTATTATGAGTTCAATAATGCCTTATTATCTCGTCTAAGGTCTATTTAAATTATCACAGAGTTATTGAAAAGTGGAGGGAGCTTACCTCTCAATAGCCAAGGCAGGCAGCCATTTTGGAGTGCACTAGAGGTGGGACAAAAATAACGTATTCTTTAAAATAACCTATTATTGACTCGGAACTGTTATCACCAATCACCTATTACTGAAAAAAACCCTATTACCAGTGATCATATTTTAAAATATCTATAAATAAACCCAAATTTGTATTTTAGAATAACTATATTTTACAATATTAGTCAAATTAATTAAATCTTCCATCGAAAACGATGGAGAAATAACAATAAATTGGGGTTGTTGGTGTAAGGTGTTAGGTTATAACAGATAGAAGAACCGATCGGTTAAGGTTATTCGACCAGTTACCGTTCTTAGATCGGTTCTCAATAACTGTTGAGTAACTTCTGTTATCGAATAACTCATATGGCTGTCCTATTATTGAAGAACCGATAGGCCACGTGATCTAATAACGCAAACAAGAACTGGTCGCAGTGGGTTGTGACGCTCCTAGCAGCCGTGGTTCGAACTAAAACAGAAATTCGTGATCATAGTACAATCATATCACAATAGATGGAGTTAGAAACTGTGAACAAAAATAAATGCTTTGATTTTAATTTGTAAATAAATCTTCATGATTTCCTTTTTTGTTTCATTGCGAATCGATAAAAAATCTTTTGGTTAAGAGAGGTTCTACTTTAATACAAAGTGCTGAAACTTTTAGATGAGCTTTGTAATACCAGATTTAATTTAAATTTACTTAGACTGAAATAGTTCTCCAATATTCAGGGTCTTAATGTTTTCTAATCGTAATTTTAAAAAGTTGAAATGGCTAGTTAATATCAAATGCTTTTTCTTTTTCTATATTACAAATAATAATGTAATGACAAATGAATGCATTAAAATCTTATGATGATTATAATGAATAGTTAAAATCTTGCAATGATTATTAAATCATGAAAATATTAGCTTGTTGTAAAATCTGTTTAGACTTTTGTAATTTATAGTTATTCCAAGGATATTTACACTTATATTAGATTCCATCGAGACACTACCTTTTTACCTGTTTGTAAAATATAATACTGCTTTTTGAAGTAAGTATTTAGTCTTTTGATATATAGCTTTTTTATTTTTGTGAATAGTTTCTTTCATAAAACTTTTTAGTTATCATTTTTATGGTTAAATCCATTGGAATATTTGTAAATAGATTTGTTAACAAATAAACTGAATATTTTTAATTCATTTTGTTTTTTTTCCTTTAAAAACTCTGATGTAAATTGATTGAATCTGTATGGTTATTTGTATTGTCCAATATTTTGGTGAAGTATTTATGAGAACAGTTCTTTTAAATAAAAACTCATTGTGATTGTACAATGATAATGTGGGTGTTGATAAATTTGTACAAACTTTATTGTAATTTGTTTTGTTTTTTTATATAGTTTTAGTCCATACATTATCTCATTTTGTGATTTTTATAATTACCCTTTCTGTTCTGGAAACTTATAAAATGAAAAATACCTTCAGGTTTGTTCAGTTATTGTATCCTAATCTTTATCAGTTATTTGTTCAAACCATCTTTTGATCAACTAATCTTTCTCTTGTTTGCTGCCATACCTTTCTTTACATCCCCTATCCACAATTTCCTCAGACATCCTTCAACCTACTCTCTAATCTGTTCAGGAAAATATACTATGGCCTCTGTTTTGATACATCCTTTTTGAATGAGCTCCTGGTTTAAATACTCTTTAAAATATTTTTTTCCTCAATTAGGATTGATGACTCAATTCCAATAAAAGTGGCAATTAATTCATGAAACCCTAATTGTATTGGTCCTTATGTACCATCATGTGTACCTCAAGTGATTTTTTCCTCTATCATATATTGTCTTATGATATTATTAGAAACATGATGGGCTCTTATTATGAAATAAATTCCACTCTGAGTACCCATCTCTAAAGATAGTAGCGTTTAAGCTTTTTCTTCTCCACACCACAGATTTTAGCATCATATTTTATTTTTTTTTTTTTTTTTTTTTTTTTTAAAGGAAACATTTTTATTCCACAGGAACGAGTTTAGGATTCCTACAGTCTTCCTTTCTCTTAATATTTTCAATGAAATATCTTAATTAATAGAGGATTCCTTTCCAGGAAGGATTAGTAGACCTCCATATTTCTAATCTTCAATGCTAAAAAATGTGCTCGAAGAGTTGAGGGACACAAACTCTTTCTTCTTTAGATTTATTTCCATGCCCTTTTCAGAATACTGCTTAGAGTTTCCTCAGCATGTTGATTCCAGATCACATTCCTCAGTGGCAATGAGTTGATAAACTCCTGCAATTTGTATTATGAATTAGATATCTTTCAAAATCTCCAAATCCATGTGTTTCCATATTTCTCTCCTATTTCTAGAAAGGTTGTTTAATAACCATGTTTAAAAAAAAATTGGGATATAGTAAAACTTGACCTAAGAAGCCTGAATCCTCCTTCTACCTCTGTTATTTTCTTCTTTATTTTATCTTACAGCCAATATTTTAATACACAATACATGCTTAGGTAACAGATTGATACAAGCTACTTGTAATGGTTGAGTCTTTATAATTGTTCAAATATGTTTTACTAACACCTATATGTATTTTTTTAAAAATAAAATCTAGGCAGTACAATTAAATAAGGACAATTTTTTTTAAAGATTTATTTAGCTGAATTCGTTTGTATCATAGTTTGCCTATTTATTTTTAATTTGTTATATATTTTGACAACTTTTAATTGGCTTCTAAAATGTTTTGTTAAAAAAAAATTGACACAATAATTTTGGTTGATTTTGTGTTATTTACTATTTGTAAGATTACTAAATAAGCAAATTATTAACATTATTAGCAATGGCGAGGAGGATAAATTAATGAATTACCAGTCAAAATGTCTAAAAGTAAGTTTGTAATAGGTTAGAACCACTAGCGCCAGGTCGGTGATCAAAAACAGAACGATGGCTGGCAATAGGTTATTCTAATAACAGTTGAGAACTGTTGTAGAACTGGAGTGATTGTAATAACTGCAGTGATTCTAATAACTGGCGTTATTGTAAGAACTGCAGTGATTCTAAGCGTTATTGGATCCCGAAAAGTTATTGGCAACAGCAGTGATTGACGGGCGCGCATTCTAGCGGTATGACAGGGGTTTACTTGAATCACCTATTACTGGAATAACCTATTATTAGAACCTATTACTGGGATAGAGCCATAACGTAGTAACCTAATACCAAAAAATAACTGTTTAGCCCACCTCTAGAGTGCACCGTATTATCAGTATATTAACCTCTTATCAGTTCAAATTTTGGTTTCCTAGGCTTTATACTGCTGTTATTTTATTTTAGTGATTTATTTACTTTATTTATAAGTAGCCCAATGGAATGCAAATCGCCAGTTGGGCATAGTGGGCGTGGCCGGTTAATGTTTTGGTCTCGCCCCTCACGGAACAATATACGGGAAAGCCCTCTCCATAAACTATAACTCCACGGATGCGTCACTGTTCTTGCTTATCGTAATGAATTCTTTGATCCTTTAGCTATCCAGTGGTATAATTTAATTTTGAATGTAGTGGATAGATTTGAAACTACAAAGCCAAACTGTATCCTCCGATTTTGTTATTATTAGGTTTTTTGAATTGCCTCCATATGGTAACAAATTTAAAGACGTATTCACGTCAAAAGGATTCTTGCGTTGGTTTATCATTTGAACCAGTGCAGCAAGCAGAAGTCTTCAGCTGTGATTTACCTACAGAAGTGTAGATAATAAAAACAATCAACAACGGAATAAATAAAACGAAATGGAACCTGAGTAACGGTTGCATTATCTCAAAAACCACATGGCTGAAGCCTCAATGGTTTTTGAATCCCTATTCTCAACTGTAACTATGAAATCAAGTTATAATCTATATAATGTCCTTCTCACAGAAACTGTAATTTCCTAGAATGTATTATTTTTTTTAAACTTTAACCTGAATATGACAGTGACCCAAATTGTTTATATATCAGGAAGAAGTGAATCAAAAATTTTAGATGTAAAAAAACTTCTTTCGGGCAGTTCAATATTGTGAAACATCTTTTCATTCATATTTTAAACATTTTCAATCCTCTGAGGTTAGTTGAACTAAAATAATAGAGTTTAATGAAAATATTTTGTAAATTTTAATCGTTAAATTATAATGTCGTATGAGTCATTGAAAGTTATATGATGAAAAGTTAGATAACCTATCAGCTTAGTAACCTATTTAGAAATGATAATGTTATCAATGTCAAATTTGCATTTTTTAAATTTACTTATTAGTTTTATATAATCACTTATTTTTCTCTTATATAATGCATTTATTTTCATTAAATTAAAAGTATTTTTATTTAGTTTTTTGAAGTAAGCAAAATTGTCATATAACATGGATTTTTCACAGGAAAAATCAGAAAATTTGATGAACATCGTTTTGGATTCACCTACTCCAAGAAATGAAAAGCTATCCGCTAAGTATAAAAGGTAAAGTGAAGTGTTATATATTATACATTGATTGTGTCATTGGGCCTTCAGAGAAATTAATGCCAGTTCCAAAACAAAACATTTTTGTTTCCTTTACTGTGAACATACTTGTACATAAATAAGTATGAAAACAATAAAGGAATATATTTTAAATTAATATTAGGAATAAGATTATAAATATATCTATATTCCACAATGAGTTATGTTAGTAGAATCTACCAGATAGTAGATCGCTATGCTTTTATTAGTTAATGCTATAAATTTATTGGGTTTTTTTTTTTGTTTTGTTTTTTGTTGTTCATTAAAGTTAATTCTGTATATACTTTCAATAAAGCTTTATGCTAAGGTGAAACTTCTGAGTTTTTAATTTTTTTTGTAATTAAATTGCAATTTGCTTAACCTAGCATTGGTTAAGTTAGCACCATTTGCAGTCAGCAGACTTGTAAAAATTGGGAGTTTTAAGAAAGATTATTTATAAACTCTTGTAATTGCATTTCTGAACCAACATTTGGATGCTCATGATTATCCCAACTGTTTGTCTAAGTATTGGGTTGGCAAATAAGTCTGTTCAGTTTTTGAGAGTGAAATAAAACTCAATGTCAATAAAACTCTATTATGTGTATAATAGACTTAAAATTTATTTTAATCTACAATATTGAAGTGCTACTGATGAGTAGTTTCTCATCAAGATTTGAAATGTTATTGTAATCCTTATCAGCTCATTTATTTGATGTATATATTTGCACGGTTGTCAATTTCAATAAATTGATATTGATGTAAAAAAAAGAAATCTACAATATATTCACCATTATTTAGTATAACTTGTTGCCATCTTTTGACCAATTGCATAATGCCCCGTTCATAAAACATCTGGAGTTTATTGTCAAAAACTGATCCAAGTGGTTTTTGATGTCCTGTTTGTTTTGGAACTGCTTTCCATTCATGGAGTTCTCCAGAGACCAGAATAACTGGTAGTCAGTTGGAGCTAGGTCTGGTGAATACGGAGGATAGGGCAAAAGGTCCCATCCAAAGCTTAATAATTTATTGTGAGTAACCAATGAGGTGTAGGGCCCTGTGTTGTCTTGGTGGAAAAACAACAACCTTTCGATTTGCCAGTTCTGGGCGCTTTTTTTAATTGATTGATCCAAATTTGTTAATTGCCAACAGTTTAGAGTTGAATCAATTGTTTGTCCTGATGGCAATAGCTCATTTCAATTTCTTGTGGGGGAACAGACCGTGGAATGTCATTGATGTCAAAATTTCTTGAACGAAATTTGGCATACCAATTTTGACAGGTGCGTTCGGTTATGGAATCATCCCAATAAACACTGCAAATTTTTTTATGGGCTTCTGCAACCGAAAAAAATTCTCTTATTTAAAATAATACAGCAAAATTCAATGTTCACAGTGCTATACCAATCACAATTCTAAGCTAATGTAAACAAGAATTTGCAGAATTGTTTGTTGACATATTACAGACAGAGTAAACAATATACCTTAGGGATTAATTAATCAAATAAGAAATAAACCGTAATGATCTATAAATAAACAGAAAGACTGAAAGGACCTATTTGAGAACCCAATATTGATTATGAAATTCAAAAATTCAGTTGTTGCTCAACAATAATTTTAAATACGATATTTATTTTTTATATTTACAGGGTTGCTCCCTCTTAGTGTAAAAAATCCACATTTTCAGATTTAACATTAAATTTCCTATAAAACCAGAGTACATGTAACCTTGAATTTTACAAACTTGGAACCTAAAGAACAGCTTGATCGTCACCTTATTTAGGAAAATTACAATTTCTTGTAATACTTCAATGTTCACCGTTTTTTCGAAAAAAAATCCACCGAACTGCAAATCTCACAAAAACTTGCAAATTTAACCAGCTTTTAAATGATATGATGAAATTAATAATTTTGTATTGATTTCGTGGAGAAATTTACTTTTAACACTGGAAAAACATGGTATTTTCATTTGGCATACAATTCAGGTACTTGTATAAATGAACAGTTTATTGTGTTTAAAATACAAATTTTCACTAAGTGATTATCATAATGCCTTATTTACTCAAGTAATATTTGTATGCCAAATGAAAATACCATGTTTTTCCGCCATTATAAGTAAATTTCTTTATAAAATCGATATGGAATTATTATAATCTGATCATACCATTTAAAAGCTGATTAAATTTGCAAGTTTTTGTTAGATTTGCTGTTCTGTGGATTGTTCCATCCACAGGTCGGATGGAAAACTTTGAAGCGTTGGAGTATTACAAGAAATTGTAACTTTCTGAAATAAAGTAAAGATCAAGCTGTTCTTTTGTTCCCAAGTTTTTAAAATTCGAAGTTACATTTACTCTGGTTTTATAGGAAATTTAATGTTAAATCCGAAAAATTTGGTCAAAATTTTAAAAATAATTAAGCAGAGTGAAGATATTACAGTTTTTATGGGCAAAAACATGGTTTCCCCCCCAAAAAAAATTTAATTAAAAGAAATCTGCAACGGATTGGAATAGAAAGGTGAGTTCAGTGGCATTTTTCTTCATTTTTTTTGTCTAATTTCACTCAATTGTTTTTTCCACTAAGAGGGAAGCATATTAAAATATTGTTTTCTTGTAATATAACAAACCAAAGTTTTTTTGGAATCCAATATGAGAAATAATTGTATAAACCTTCAATTAAGTAATGTGACCTAATTGTGTTCTAGCAATGTTTAAATTAGTAAAACATTGACTGGCATTCTTTAGATTAGACTTTAGGTTAGGTATGCTTAAGTTATTCTTGATCTCTGTTATAAAATAATCATATAACTATAAATTATCTAAATATTTTATTGTGACAGGAGCTTTGCATATCCATCAATGAAGGATAGACTTCCAGTAATTTTGTCTAAATTGGTAGATCACCTTTATAGAGAAAAGCAAAACATTTTAATCACTTATGGAGAGGTATGTGGAACTTATACATATATGATGTTTTGCTAAGTATATCAACAATAAAGATATTTGATTAATATTTTAATAACTATTGTAAAAATAAGTTATAATATTTTATTGTAATTATTTTTGTGATGTAACATCCCCAGCTAAAGGTTAAATATATTTCTTTATCTTTATAACAATTTATTTATAAGTTAAAAATTAGATTATACAGTATTAAATGAAAAAAAAAAAAAAAAAAAAAAAAAACTTGAATATTTGACTGTAGCTAGTTTCAAATGATAATTATTTAAGTTGATCAGTTAGGTAAATTAACTAAAAAAAAAAAAATATTTTGTAATTTTAAGACTAATTCTTAAAATAAGGAATTAAGATGTTAATATCTTTAACTTTCTCCTTTTATTACAGTAACAACGTTTTTTTTTTTTAATATTTTTTGTTAGGTCTAGTAATTTTTATTTTCTCTACAATTATGGCTTAGATTATTTATTTTTATTGGTTTTATTTATGACCTCAAGTATTAGTTTGGGTGTCCTAAAGCAGATAACTTTATCTAATGAAATTATATTGGAAGTATCAATTCTTAGGGGTTTGATTAAATGCTCGTATTAATGAATTATTATCATATTGTAACAAACTAAAATAATTAGTTATTTAAGTTTTGTTTGTTTATTTTAGTCCATAAGTTTATAATAAAATATATTTGTCAAATACCACTTACGCATTCATCACGAAATCTCAGAAACCACCGAATGGATCAGAATGAAATTTCGTATGTAGCTTCCTCTAGGCCGTAGGTGCTCGCTAAGAAAGGAATTTAAAAAATTTGGCCTGGATCGCGGCTAATTCGCGAAAAAACGCGATTTCTCACTCTCATTGGAAATTCTTTGAAATAACAGATCGCAATGAAACTTAGTACATTGTTTCTTATTAGATGTTAGATGCACGATAACAATTATTTCCTAAGAAGTTTTTCCTGTATCGGCACTACAAAGGGGTGGGTAGAATAACAGTACTCATACAATTTTTATTGGATGAATAATAATAGATTTATAGTCATATGGTATATGGTGATAAGCTAAGTTAAAAAATAGGTTAGATGCTTAAGCCGCACAAATTGACCACAAATTAAGTTCCTTATAGCAGTAAACAAACAAAAATACATTACTGGCATGTCCAAACCTTATTATATGGTACTTGTTGAGAACTGATGGCTGCAGAGGTGTACTGAACCTGGTCCTTCTCAGAACGGCTTTTCTCAACCAGGCCCAAGTTGTATTTTTCGAATCTGAACAAGTTGTACCTTGCCTTTCTGAATTTACTTCCTTGAACCTAGAATCTACCTTTGTTCTCATTTCAGATGAGTCTATTGCAACATTGAATTAAACTCATCAATCTAAAAGTAAACAATGTAGGAAATGATTTACAGATTAAGTTTACAACAAACAACTAAGGAAGTTGGTGGCAAAATATCGTCAAGCACATGTGGAAGTTAACAGGAAAGCTGTTAAGAAATAGTGGACAAATCATCCTGATATTAGCAGAAAAGTGGTTAACAAACACAGAGAGAGCCAACCGGAAGTTAAAAGAAATGCTGTACACACATATACTGAGAATGACCCAAATATGCATAGAAGGGCTTTACAGAAGTACAAGAAAACCCATCCTGAAATCTATAGAAAGTCTTCAAAAAAGTACTCAGAAAATAATCCTCATTTCAAACATGTAGCTGTAACAACATGATGAAAGATATTCAATGGAAAGGTTACAGCCATGGACAGTGAAGAAACATTCTGGTTACAAGTATGACCCAAAAACTGAATATGCAAAAGATAAAACAGTCGATATTGGACAACGGGGCTACTTGCAATTGGTGTTATGCTGTAAAATGGAAAGACGAGAGCCCTGCCATGTGCTGCAGTAATGGAAAGTCCAACTTCCTCCCTTTCAAGAATATCCTGAATCTTGCACAACCTCATTACTTTCGAATATCCTGAGGCTGAGCATTTTCTAAATAACATTGAGAAATAGAACAGTTCTTTCCAAATGACATCATTTGGAGCAAAAGAGATAAATGAGGGACATTTCATGACAGCATTTAAGGTGCAAGGACAGGTATATTACAGAATAGGGAGTTTGATGCCTGGAACACAGCAGCAGCTGTCTTTTATTCAGATAAATTTTGTTGGTGATGACAACCATGAAGAAGACGAAAAACCTTATTTACTTTAGGAGATGTAGATAGTTAAGGTAGGCAGTCATAGATACTCAGCAGATCAAAATAAAATGTTTATTTTATTTTAATTCTTAAAGCAAACGTTTCGACTTGCATTGCAAGTCTTCATCAGGGCTAGAAGAAAAGAAAAGAAGCAAAAAGTCATACGTTTTTGGTATGACTACAATGTAAAAATATATGAATAAACACACACCACAAAACATAGGAATGAGTGAGAAAAATGAATAAACATAAAATGAAAAATAAATAACTGTATAAGAGTAACGATAGTAACATAAAGCCAATATATAAAGGCCATAAGGCCAATAAAGACTATTCAATTGAGGTTAAAATGAGAATTAAAATGGGTGATAGTTACTTAAATGCTAATGAGTAATCTCGACAAAATAATTGGTGAACATAAACAATGTAGATGCTAAGTTGTTGAGATAATGAGGACAAGTTACTGAGTTAATACTTAAAGGAGTTAATACTTAATGAGTAGATACAGAGTTACTGAGATATTGAGGACTGATAACTGAATTAATATCTGAAGGCACTGAAGCCAGGACACTAAATGTAAACTATTGAATTAGAATTGAAAAGAATATTTCAGGAGTGATAATGAATGAGTAAATATAACAATATAATAGGTAAATAAAAGAAATGGTAGATATAGAGTTTATGAGATATAGTGGTTAAGCTAATGAGTTGATACAAATATAGAATAAAATTACTAGTAACAGTAGGGAGTTAACTAGATAGTTAATAATAAATAAAATATGCAAGTACAGCTATAAAGTAGTGATAAAATATTGATACATATGATAAATATTGGGACATATATAGTAGGGTAATTACAAGTGTGTACAGTGGAAAGAGAAAGGAAATGAAATAAGGGGCAAATGTGAGGAAAATGAAATTTAGCAAGCAAAAAAATTGTGCACTAACATTTAAATTGGAGAAAGGAAAAGGATATATTAATGAATAAAGGATGAATATTGAGTGGTAAAGAACAAACAACAAAAACAAAAAATAAAATAAAACTAAATAAAAAATTTTTTATAAAGACTTACGTTCAGGTAAAGGTAAACAAACAAACTGAAGACAGGGGGAAATAGATGACAGTTGAAAGGGAGGAAAGGAGGGTGGAGTGATCTAGTGTCGGGTATCTAAACTAAAGACCAAGGTGGGAACGGGAAAATATTCGTTTATGAAGTACAATACGGTGATATTGAGCTGGCGCGTTGAAGGATCAATAAAACGAGAGGGAGGAAGGGAGTAGAAAAAGTGGAGTAAGGAAGATAGTACCGTATTAATAACATTTAAATATATACATAAACAATGGGAGGAATTTAGGGTTTTTCGAGAAGGTTTAAAACTTGGGAATACGTGTGGGAAATGTATTCCTTATCTATTTTTTGATTAACAGGTAAGGGTTCTAGGTGGATGTGGATAGATTCGCAAATTAATCGTTTTTCTAAGTTGCTAAAGGAGTCTAGGATAGTGGTTTTTTCAAAGTCAAAATTATGGTTAAGGGATAAGGAACGTTCAGAAAGTTTTGTTGCAAACGGGTTACGGGATGTGATAGAGCATTTATGTTGTGAGATGCGGGTTTTTAGATGGTTTTTAGTCTCACCGATATTCGAGGAATTGCAATTAGGGAAGGCACAGGGGATACGGTAAATGACATTGGAATGGAGAGGAAGTGGTATGGGATCTTTAAGTTTGGAGTAAATATTCAAGAGTTTGTTGTGGGGTTTGAGGCCTAGGCGTAGATTGGGGAAGATTGGGTGTAGAGACTTTTGTATTTTATCTGAAAGGATGGGTATATAGGGGAGGGATCTATATAGATATAGGGGCGGGGGTAATGGGGAGTTGGATAAGGCGGGGGTGGTAGATGATTGGTTATTGAAGTTACTAAGGAGTTTTTTGATAATGGTTATGGGGAAGTTATTAGAGCTGAGTATGTTTTTTTTATTCGAATGGTATTAGAAGCGTGGAATTGGGGATCGGAAAGGGAAAGACTACGGTGGATTAGGTTTTTTGCAGTATTGATTTTTTGATGATAGGGGTGTTGGGAGTGGAAATTTAATAGCCTACCTGAGTAGGTAGGTTTAGTATACCAATTGGTGGATAAAGAGTTGTCAGGATTTCTAATAATGGTCTAGGAAGGGTAAGGAATTATTAATTTCAAGTTCCACAGTGAAACGGAGGCGGGGATGATATGAGTTGAAAGCTGATAGGATGGCGGGAATACTGTTGGGATTTAGGATAAGTATAAGGTCATCTACATATTTTTTAATAAAGTAGATGCCTTTAGGAAACATAGGAATAATGGAGTTGAGGAGATCATTAAGGACTATATTAGAGATATCTGGAGCAAGGGGGTTGCCCATGGCTAGTCCAGAGATTTGGTAATAGAAATTGTTTTGGAAGGTAAGGTATCCAGATTTTAGACACAGTTCAAGGGATTCGTGGGTAGGAAGTTTGGTTAAGAGGAGTATGGGGTTCTATAGTGTGCCAGTTATTGTTTACTATGGTAAGGGCTTTATCAATAGGAATGCTGGTGAATAAGCTCTTTGAGGAACAAAAGGGAAAAATTCATGGGAAAAGATGGCGGGTGTTGGAGATGATTAGAAATTATATTACGAAGATAAAGAGCTGTCCCACATAAGTTTATGTAATATAATTCCTCTGTATGTAATGTTCCTCAAAGACTTATCCCTCACTCGATCCTTTCTCACTTCACAGGATCATATCATTGTAACCAAAGCTGACAAAGGCAACACCACAGTGATCATGGACCGTTCCCAGTATGTGGATAACATTTACCAACTCCTTTCCGACCAAACCACCTATACTCCCACCTAACGAGACCCTACCTCTTCCCTCATTACCAAATTTAATAGACACCTCAAGAGCCTTCTAGATTTCAAACAAATTAATTACTCCTCTTACAGAAACCTCATTTCCTACAACTCCATCGCTCTCCCCGTTTTTATGGCCTTCCAAAAATTCATAAACCTAATAACCCACTTCGGCCTATTACTTCTAACATTAATTCTCCTTCTTTAAAATTGAGCAAATTCCTCCTGTCTTCTCTCCAATCCCTCAGCCACAATAATACCTACAATATCCACAATTCCTTCCACCTACGTGAAATCCTATTACCCTTTCAAATTCCTGATGACTTTATCCTATCCTCCTTTGACGTAGAAAGCTTATTCACCAACATTCCTATTGATAAAGCCCTTACCATAGTAAACAATAACTGGCACACTATAGAACCCCATACTCCTCTTAACCAAACTTCCTACCTCGAATCCCTTGAACTGTGTCTAAAATTGGATACCTTACCTTCCAAAACAATTTCTATTACCAAATCTCTGGACTAGCCATGGGCAACCCCCTTGCTCCAGATATCTCTAATATAGTCCTTAATGATCTCCTCAACTCCATTATTCCTATGTTTCCTAAAGGCATCTACTTTATTAAAAAATATGTAGATGACCTTATACTTATCCTAAATCCCAACAGTATTCCCGCCATCCTATCAGCTTTCAACTCATATCATCCCCGCCTCCGTTTCACTGTGGAACTTGAAATTAATAATTCCTTACCCTTCCTAGACCATTATTAGAAATCCTGACAACTCTTTATCCACCAATTGGTATACTAAACCTACCTACTCAGGTAGGCTATTAAATTTCCACTCCCAACACCCCTATCATCAAAAAATCAATACTGCAAAAAAAACCTAATCCACCGTAGTCTTTCCCTTTCCGATCCCCAATTCCACGCTTCTAATACCATTCGAATAAAAAACATACTCAGCTCTAATAACTTCCCCAACCATTATCAAAAAACTCCTTAGTAACTTCAATAACCAATCATCTACCACCCCCGCCTTATCCAACTCCCCATTACCCCCGCCCCTATATCTATATAGATCCCTCCCCTATATACCCATCCTTTCAGATAAAATACAAAAGTCTCTACACCCAATCTTCCCCAATCTACGCCTAGGCCTCAAACCCCACAACAAACTCTTGAATATTTACTCCAAACTTAAAGATCCCATACCACTTCCTCTCCATTCCAATGTCATTTACCGTATCCCCTGTGCCTTCCCTAATTGCAATTCCTCGAATATCGGTGAGACTAAAAACCATCTAAAAACCCGCATCTCACAACATAAATGCTCTATCACATCCCGTAACCCGTTTGCAACAAAACTTTCTGAACGTTCCTTATCCCTTAACCATAATTTTGACTTTGAAAAAACCACTATCCTAGACTCCTTTAGCAACTTAGAAAAACGATTAATTTGCGAATCTATCCACATCCACCTAGAACCCTTACCTGTTAATCAAAAAATAGATAAGGAATACATTTCCCACACGTATTCCCAAGTTTTAAACCTTCTCGAAAAACCCTAAATTCCTCCCATTGTTTATGTATATATTTAAATGTTATTAATACGGTACTATCTTCCTTACTCCACTTTTTCTACTCCCTTCCTCCCTCTCGTTTTATTGATCCTTCAACGCGCCAGCTCAATATCACCGTATTGTACTTCATAAACGAATATTTTCCCGTTCCCACCTTGGTCTTTAGTTTAGATACCCGACACTAGATCACTCCACCCTCCTTTCCTCCCTTTCAACTGTCATCTATTTCCCCCTGTCTTCAGTTTGTTTGTTTACCTTTACCTGAACGTAAGTCTTTATAAAAATATTTTTTTTATTTAGTTTTATTTTATTTTTTGTTTTTGTTGTTTGTTCTTTACCACTCAATATTCATCCTTTATTCATTAATATATCCTTTTCCTTTCTCCAATTTAAATGTTAGTGCACAATTTTTTGCTTGCTAAATTTCATTTTCCTCACATTTGCCCCTTATTTCATTTCCTTTCTCTTTCCACTGTACACACTTGTAATTACCCTACTATATATGTCCCAATATTTATCATATGTATCAATATATTTATCACTACTTTATAGCTGTACTTTGCATATTTTATTTATTATTAACTATCTAGTTAACTCCCTACTGTTACTAGTAATTTTATTCTATATTTGTATCAACTCATTAGCTTAACCACTATATCTCATAAACTCTATATCTACCATTTCTTATATTTACCTATTATATTGTTAAATAAATATGCTCCATGAGCCTTTAATAGAAAGCACTGATAATGCTGTCCATTATCCCTTGAGTTTCTTAATTGTCTCTCTCCATCTGGATTACTAACTTATAGATCATAATTAAAAACTTGATGTCTTATTATGCTTTTACGTAATCTTCAAAAACTAATCAGTGCAATTTTAGCCAGCTTAAAACTCACTGCTATGCGTGAAAATATCATTGAGGAAATAATGCTCAATTGCATACTTCAATACAAGATTATTAGTTCAAATTATCTGATGAGTTGATCACGTATAACAGCGAAACTGTCACGGGAGATGCTAGTTTATAATAAAAAATATTATTTCTTAATTAAATATTTAACTGGAGGGGATGCTTATCTAATCAAGTCAGTTACATGTTGAATATATATTTTTTAAATATATAAATATAATAAAAAAAAAGAAAAAAAAAAGATTATCCACCCTCTTTTTTGCTACTTAATATTCTGTGAGTTTAATTTATTTAATATGGTTTAAAAACAAAATATGATATATAGTTTTATTGTCCCCTTCATTTTACCTGTAATAGGTTGTATGGAATGTTTTGAACAATATTTTTATTTGTCTCAATTTTTTTTCTCTTTATAATTTTGCTTTGCAGGTTTTTGTAATTGGACTTATAGTTAGGTTTGCTATAAAAGCGTGTGTAACTATAATTTTTATTTTTTATTGCCTTCTTAATTTTAGTTTTTAAATCTATGTTTACAAAGGGAGAGTATTATAAATTGATTTTTTTTTTTGTATACGTATTTAGGTCGAAATTAATCCTTAGGATTTTTAAATTCTCTCTCTTAAGAATAATTAATTTTATTTCCTTTTATTAAATATACATCTAATTTATACATATTGGATGCTTTATTAAGAGTTGCAAATGTAGATAAATGGAATGACATTGAATTAAATATAACATTAAATTTCATGAAGTATGGATGGCCTAGGAATTTTCCTTAACAGTTTCAGCTGGTTCTGCCTACCTACAGCTTTAATAAACAATAGAAAATACCTCACTGAATAAAAAAAACCTCTCTTTTCACTGAGGTCCACTTTACCAGTATTTGAAAATATTAGAATAAACAGGTAGATACTACATACTTTACTTTATTGTATGTAATAAATACTATATTTTTAGTGATGTAAAAGAAACAATTCCCGGGAATTTAAAATCGAGGCTATATTATATTCCCTGGGAATATTGTCGGCAATATTTCCAAAATTCATAAATTCCCTGGAATTTATGATTAATTAGCAAGATAGCTCGAAAAACTGGAAATTAAGAGGAAAAAGCAGTAATTATATTGTTAAATCAAACTCAATAACTGAAATATATTTTAAAATAAAATTCCTGGAAATTCAAGATTTTAAAAGCCACATTGCTCAAATTAATAGGTCAGTATGGTAATTGTGCAATAAAATAAAATAATCTCGTAAGGATGTTACGAAAATACTGCGCCTTGGCACGTTGCATGGTAGACTGGGTGAGGTTTCGAAGGGATTTGAAAGTGGAGTAATCATCAGGAAATCTAGAACGCCTGAAACGCCTTCTAGCTGCATTTCTTCTTTTCATCAGATCTCTAATTTCTTGATTAATCCAAGGAGCAGGTAAACGTCGGAAGTTAGAGGTTTTGAGTGGTGCTAGATGATTAAGACATGTTAGTAGATTAGATAAAAGGCATTCCACCATTTCATCTATAGAGTGGGAGGAATAGATTGGTTCAATAGAAAGGGATAATGAGTCTAGTAGAGGGTTTATATTTTCTGGAGTTAAGGAACTAAGATTACGCCAGGAAAGTTTTTTATTGAGGATCATAGGAGTGGAAATATTGTAGGAGATTTGGATAAGATCGCGACAAGAGAGAAAGGATATTGGATTTTGAGAAAAGGAAAGTAAATTTGAGAAGATTCAACTATAAATAAATCAAGTAAAGTGTCTGAAAACTGAGTATGGTGAGTAGGTTCAAAAGGTACGATGAATAGATTAAGAGAATAAGCTAGGTCTATCAAATAAGATTTATCAGGAGAAACGGAAAGGAGATTTGTGTTAAAATCGCCGGCTATTATTATGTTATTGTAAGCGGGAACATAGGTAAAAAGTGAGGATTCGAAGGTTGAGTCAAATTTGACTTGAGGAGGACAGTACACTATGGCATAGAGGAGGGTAAACAAGTGAGAAGAAATTTCTGTGAAAAGATATTCTAGGTGAGGTGTATCAGTTGACGGAGATTTGAAAAGGATTTTAACCCTCAGACTGTCATGAACGAACAAACCAACGCCACCACCACCAGTCCGTTCCACCCGATCATGACGAATGAGGATATAATTAGGAATGGGTACCGATGAGGAGAGAATATGTGGTTTGAGCCAGGTTTCCGAGACAGCAACAATGTGGTAAAAATTGTGAAGGAAATAATCATGAAATTCATCGAAATGTGCAGGAAGGGATTGGGAGTTAACATGACAGGTTAACAGGGTGTTATTCATATTGATTGAATAAAGGATAAGCTACAGAGGAAAAAATGGGAGTAAAGGGAATATTTGGAGAGGAAAAGTAAGGTACAATTCCTAAAAGGTAATATACATTATATGTACTATCAGAACAATGAAATAAATGAAATAAATATTTCAATAAATAAATTCTTGTCTCTGAAGTCAGCAAAACTTTCTCTTACTTTTAAGACATCCAAACCCGATCAGCATAGCACAATCATAAACAACCAATATGGTGTCTATTAGTTCTGTAGGGTCAAGCAAACTTCCATGCTTTTAGGATCCAGCTTAAATGCTGCGAGATGGATTGGTCCAATGCCAATTTTTTTTCTCTCGATGAACTTCTCCATAACTTTAATTTCTTCGGATTTTTCCTTGAGTGATGTTGGTAAGTTTTCCTTCATACTTTATCTCAAGTTCATTTAATTCCCTGACCACTCAATGTATTTGTGGGTCATTTGATTCAATGGAAGATCAATAATTGGTTTAAGCAGATTTATCATTTTTTCTATTCCAACCCAAAAACATAGCATCATCTAGTAGTTTCCTTTTAATGGATGGGTCTTGATCAGCCTTTTCATTGCCGGCCAATGTTTGGAGCACCACTTTGTTCGATTGTAAACTCTCCAAACAAAAAAGATGGCTGGCCCATCTGGTCTGCCCAGACAACTTCAGAGATATTCGATCGTTGAACTCTCATGTAAAAACCCAAATATGCAAATTCAGCTAGGATCAGGTTTTGACAAAACACTTCTGTAATTTTAGCCCAAAAAATTTCACTCACGGAAGAAATTTCATTGAACAAAGCTTTCAATATGTAACTGTTTTTGATAGTCTTTATTATAGTTATCACCTTTGCAAAGAAATGTTTACAATGATCTCCCATTATTATTGACCTCCAAAAAAGAAGAAATTTTTTATGAAAGAATAAATAAATTTGTAATGCAGCATTAATTATTTTATTAATATATTGAATTAACTTTTTAGGAGTAAGAGTTACTCGGAGTTTGGGATACAATTGAAGATCTTTTGAAACGAGTCAACATAATTTAATAAAAGAAGTAATCATTTAATTAAAGATAATTTCAAGTTAATAGGTGTTAAGTTAAACAGTGAATTATAGTTTGTGGCAGTGTGGTGAATAGTTGATTGTTCTGAGGAAGAAAAATAGAATGTTGTATAATCTACTATTTTTTACTTCATGAACTAATAAATTTATGCCCAATTTCAAACAACTAATAAATTTTGTTTAAAAAACTGGCCCCCTTGAGCCTGTAGGCTGAAGAAAGTATAACCTGGAACATGTTTCTAGGGGTTGCCCTCTTGACTGTCAATGCTTGTATCGTCAGTGAAATTGCCTGTTTCATTCTGTGCATTTTTTCTATATAGGTTTTTTTCCAATTTTGGTTTTAAAGTGATATTCTGCGTTTAATGTAAAAACCCAAATATGCAAATTCAGCTAGGATCAGGTTTTGACAAAACACTTCTGTAATTTCAGCCCAAAAAATTATTACACATGTGCATCAAAGCATACTTTGGTATTTAATGTCTTAGAAGGTGACTCAAATATTTTTGATGTTTTAATTTTGTATATCAAATTAAAACATCAAAACAATATAAATTTAATTAATAATAAGACTTGTTAATTAAATTTAATAAGAAAAAAATGATATTTTTATTTCGTATAAACTTTAAGTACATTTTTTTAAAATAATTTTTTTTAATTTAATTTGATTGTGAAATATTCCTTAGAGATTTCACTCACCACCTGAACAACAATAATATATTTTTTTAGGTACGTTTTAATCAACCTCCTCATCAAAAAGCTCTACTATTCAAAGATTTTTTCTAACAAAGCAGTTTGCTTCAATAGAAGCTAAATAAGATTATCTTATGCAATATTTTGAACTTAAAAATGAAAATGTAGGAAACTTAAAAATTTTGTCTGGAAATCTTAAAACATTCTGCTTGAGGTTTTCATGAATAAGGTTGTACAACTGCCTCCTAGAAATGTTGAAAACTCACCAATATAATTCCCAGAGGTTTCTTGCTACAGAGTAGACTATTCATTATGTCATTACTTAAACTACTCCCAAATGGGTTCTTTTTTTAAAGAAAAACATATATGTACCTATCATATTACATAATATTAAATAATTGCTGACATTTTAGATTTAAGAATGAGCCCAAAATTAAATGATTATTTATTTTTTTAAGGGTGCACAACAAGAATTAAAGAAAGCCATTGGAGAAATTTCACAATTAAAGAATCATGTGCAGACTGCCAAACCATTTGAAAAGTTCTCTTCTACTGATGATGACACTTATCTATGGAATTCACATTTGGAAGAACTTAGTAAAGTAGGAAATAAATTAAATTACTATGAAGCTGATTGGCTTTTAGCAGAATGTTACTTGTATAGAAAAATACGAGAGATATTTGCTGCTAAGTATGTTACATTTAATGTAGTTGTGTAAGCCGATTTTATTATTATTTGATTTAAATATATAAAAATTATTAAAATTTTATTTTAATTTGTCTTTAGGAGCTGCCTCAATCTTCTGGATCCTTTCTGCTTCCAGAAGACTACTTTATTAGCAGATTCACTGCCAGCAATAGGACCTGTTATGTTATACATCGAGAAAGAAGGTCTTTTAGATAATTCAAAGTCATTATCCCAGGTGCAGAGGCAAGAGGAACTTTGCATTTTGTTAAAGGTTTTTCTTTAAAATTAATAATTATTATAAACCAATAATTCAATTACAGTTTTGTGATTAGAAATCCAAATGTACCACTACAATTATAAGCAATTCTGTTAGTATCCCCTAAAATGATTGAGAATATTATTTATAAAAGATTATTAGTAATCCAATTTAAATTAACTAGGTGAGCAATACATTTTTATAGAATTAAAAATACTTTCTTATAATTCTAGTTTTTCATATCTTCTTCACCAAACAAACTTACACAATGAGTCTAGTTGGTTCCTCCTTGTCCCACATTCAAATTTATTTCACCTTTTTATGTTAGCCCAGACAGATTCAACCCTTTGGATATGAGCTTCAGTTATGGAATCTACAAAGTTCTCATTATGGTTGACTGTGCAATGGTTGTACCTCATCCTTGGTATATCCCTCAACATATTGCAGACCCAGGATGTATGGCTCTTCAAATACACTAAGTAAGGGTTTCCTTGTTCCTGTCTGGCACTGCAAAAGAAACATTTCCCTACAAATATCACCAAAATCCCATTGATTTGGGTACACACTCAACCTGATTTTCCATTTGGAGAAACAATATTCATCTATTTTAATACTAAGTTCCTCACCGCTAATTAGCATAGGGTTTTGTAAAATATCAGCCACACATACTTCTCTTAAAAAAAAATTTCTAATCAGTTATTGTATTTACTGATTTTTATAAGTCTTATTTGCAAAATTTAGTTGTCACATAGCCATTGGCCTATGCATAAATTAATAGAAGAGATTTATATAAACATAGATTGCAATGGCTGAACCAGGTTTCTCTAAAAGCTCCCAATTTTTGTCTGCAAGTTCATAGTTGACATTGACATTGACATCCCTAGGTCTCTTCATAGTTCCCTATTCTGCCACCCATCACCTTTCCCCCTCGGATACTTGGCTCGATTTGCATATTATTGACTGTCCCGCAAAAATGCTGACTCACTCCCAACACCCAATACCCTCTCTTTCCGCCCGTGATTTAATAGCAATTTCCTATGATATCCCTGTTCCTTCCTTCACTCCTAGAACCATAACATACCGCAATATAGATTCCTTAACTTTCGAAATGATCCAATCCGATCTCGAATCTATAGACTGGAACGCCTTCTACTCCATACTGTCCTTAGATCCCATGGTCGAATCCTTAACTTCCAATCTTCTATCCATCCTAAATAGACATGCTCCACAAAAAAAAGTAGCAATGCGCAGTCCTCCAGCACCATGGATAACTCGAGAAATCAGAGAGTTGATGAGAACCAGAGACGCTGCCAGAAGAAAATATATCCGAACTAAACATCCTGAAGACCTAATAACCTTTAAATCCCTCCGTAACCGAACCCAATCAACCATCCGTCGATCCAAATTCCTATATTACCAGAAAACCTTTTCTGAGCACTCAGTCTCTCGCCAAAAATGGAAACTCCTCCGCCAAATCCCCTCCTTACAATCTAAATCATCTCCCTCCTATCATATTACTCCAGACGAACTTAACAAATATTTTACTTCATCTGATTCACACTCCTCATTTCCAGCTTACAACCCGAATAATAATGACTTTGATCCTGATAAATTCTTCCTTTCCTATATCGAGTCCTCCCAGCTAATAGAAGCTGTGATGAAATCACGTTCTAAATCTTTGGGACCTGATGGAATCCGAGCAAGTTTTATTAAGTTGTGTCTTCCAATAATCCTAGCACCTCTACTCCACATCTATAACTTCTCCCTGCAGAACTCAATATTTCCATCTGCCTGGAAAAAAGCTCGCGTCCTTCCCTTAAATAAAGCCCCTAACCCATCCTCCGAAAAAGACTTCCAACCCATCTCCCAATTATCTAACCTTTCCAAACCCTTAGAACACCTAACTCAAGTCCAGATATCCTCTTTCCTTGAGCAACAACTTAATCCTTTTCAGTCCGGGTTTAGGACTGGCTATTCCACACAATAAGCCCTTGCAAAAATTACTTCAGATATCCACCTTGCCATGGACCAGCACAAAATTACCATTCTCATTCTTGATTTCAGTAAAGCCTTCAACACCATCGATCACAATCTACTCCTATCTAAACTATCCAACTTTTCCTTTTCCAATAGTGCGATTAGATGGATCCAAGCATTTATTTCTGACAGCACTCAGGTAGTCCAAATCCCTAATCTTCCACCTTCCTCTCCTCTTCCAATCAACTCTGGTGTAGCTCAGGGCTCCTCAATATCACCCTCACTATTTAGTGCATACATTAATGACCTTTATCCCCTCATCAAATATTGTTCTTCTCACTTCTACGCAGATGATTCCCAAATTTACCTTTCTTTTTTCCCCAATGCACTACAAACCGCCATCACAAATATCCAAGCAGATCTTGACACGATAGCCTCTTGGGCCTCTGATAAATTGAAATTAAACGCAGACAAATCAAAGGCTATTGTGTTGGGTTCTAAAGTCCTTCTTTACTCCCTGCCCACAATTCCTAACTTTTCCTTAGATTCCTATCCCATAAACTTCTATCCATCCGTTATGAACCTTGGCATTGTCCTAGACCAAACCCTTTCTTGGAAAGACCATATTTCCCTTATTACCCGACAATCAATCTCCTCCCTTCGACTCCTAAACCGATCCCATAATTTCCTTCCACAGTCAATCCGCCAACTGTTAATTACATCCCTCATATTCCTCCATTTTGATTATAATAGTATGGTGTATGGGGGTCTCTCGAAATCTCAAGACGCAAGATTAAAGAAGATAATGAACTGCTGTCTGAGATTCGTTCTGAGAATACCACGCCACGAACATATTTCCCACCACTACACCAAATTAAAATGGTTATTTCCTTCCTTCTGTCGACAGTACTTTCTTGGTTCGTTCCTTTACAAATCTCTTTCCTCTCAGTCACCTTCCTATATCCTGAAAGCTTTAACATTAAAATCGTCAGTGAGTTCCCGCAAAACCAGAGCCCGTTCCTCAGACCTCTACCTAACACCTTTCAACACTACATCCTTCAAACGTTCCTTTATATCCAGAGCTTCCAACTTCTGGAATTCCCTCCCTTTCATCATTCGCCATTCCTCCTCTCATAACAGCTTCAAATCCCGACTTTTCATTTACCTGTTAGATATTCAATCTAATAGTCATATAGATGTAGAAAATATCTCTTAAAATGAGATATGAACATTCAGAATATAATATTGATTTTGTACAGTATTAGTCTAGTACTATTGCACTGAATTGGTTTTGCCATAATTTATATTATTCATCAGATAAGACACATTATCTTTCCAGATAATTTATATTTCTCAGCTTTGATTATTGTATTTGATTCCATTGAGTTTTTGTTTAATTGTCTCTATTTTTGTTTTCGTAACTTATCTTAGATTCTAACCTCAAGATATAATTTGTTTTTTATGTGATATTTTAAAATATGTAACAATACTTTTATATTGTAATTTGAATTTTGTTTAAATTCCTAATTTAATTTTAATTATATTTTCCTTGCTTTTATCATATTTCTTAATTATATATACGGTATGCTAGGCAGCCCTTAATTGTTCATTGTAATTATTCTTAAGGGGCAAAGGCCCCAGAATAAAATTTATTTTCATTCATTCATTCATTCATTCATTCATTCATTCATTCATTCATTCATTCATTCATTCATTCATTCATTGAAATTTTACCACTTTTCATTAAAAAAAAAATACATTCATTTGATATCCTTTTTCATTTCTTGCTTCTGTTAGGTAGAAGTCTATACCTCTTAAGGGTCCTAAATGCTATTATTTTAAATTTCAAAACATTGCTACTTAGTAGTATTAAATTAATTTTTGGTTGTTTCTGTATCAAAGGGGAAAAAAAACCTTCAACTAATGAAGCATTCAGTCAGTAATACAGGGTGGACCAAAAAGAATATACGTATTTTAAACTGATATATTTAATAAACTGTAAGACATACAACTATGGAACTTGGGACACATATTTATGAAACTCTCAAGTTTAGATTACAGGAGTTCAATATGTCCTCCACCAGCGACATGAACAATATCACTCCGATACTCAAATTCCTGCCATACTCGACTAAGCATGTCCGGTGTCACTGATGTAATGGCAGTACGGATTCGGTTCTTCAACTCATTGAGGTTCTGTGGTAGTGGAGGAACATAGATGGTGTCCTTGATGAAACTCCAGAGGAAGAAATCACACGGCGTCAAATCCGGTGACCGTAGAGGCCAGCTGAAAAGTGCTAAATCTTCCCTTCCTTGACGTCCACTCCCAATGGTTCGGAAGAGTTGGATTCAGAAACAGACGAACTTGACGACTCCAGTGAGGGGGTGCCCCGTCTTGTTGAAAAATGAGGTTGTCCTTGTTCAGCCTCGGAAACAACCAGTTTTGCAACATATGAAGAAACTGTGGACCATTAACCGTGTTTCCATTAAAAAAAAAAGGAAAAAAAAAAAAAAAAAAAAAAAAAAAAAAAAAAAAAAAAAAAAACGTAAACAGATGAGCAGGATATAGCACAAAACACATTCACTTTAGGTGAATCTCGAAAATGTTCGATGTGCGCATGTGGGTTCTGTTGGCCCCAAATTCTAACATTCTGTTTGCTCACGTTCCCACTAAGGTGAAAACATGAACCTGGAAAAGGTCTTATTGATTTCGCTCTTCAACCAAAGATTGTCTAGACATCTCTGCAGCAAAACGTAATTCAACAGATGAAATGTTCACAAGATCCTTTACTCGCTTTTTTTTCTGGTTTTATTGGAAGATTCTTCTAAAAGAGTTTCCGTTCTTCTGCGTGTTCGGTTTGGTCCAGGTTTGACTGCACTGATATCGGGAATAGTTGGCAATTGAAGTTCCTGCTAAAGTCAAGAGGCATATCCCTGACGAAATATGTTACGTCTCCTTTCGACCTCATTTTTTTAATTGAATTTGAAGCAAAATAACCGACTAATTGTAGATGTTTCTATTTCCAATTGGTGGTTAGACTCTTCCACGTCTTTACGAACGTTTTTAACGAATGTAGTTTATAAGTGACTACAGCTATTTGATCTGATTTTTTGTGGGAAAAACATATTTCAGCAAACTGACCACTGGCCTAATTTTTGCTTTCTCAACAAAAAAATAAAACAGTCCCGGCGCAGTTAAAATTCATGGCAAATCAAAGCCTTATATACCAAGCAACAAGAATATGCAAAAACTACAAAAGGATATTTGAGGATTTTTTTAAATGCCTCTTCAAAGTTTGAACAATTTTCAGACTGGTCAACGAAACTTTACACGCAGGCAATGAATATAATAAGTGCTCAGCTTACCAATTAAAGTGGTATATTTTAAAATAGATACCTTGACCTGTATTTTGAATTGTTAACAATGGTTATTTTTTATCCAATGAAATGTGAATGGAACAAAATATAATTAGCGGGTAATATGATATAAATCGCAAAACGAAAATACTCCTGAAGTTTTTCGATTGTATTGACTTAAACGAATATGTAAACCATGAAATAATCATACTAAACAGTAGTCTAAGGCATATTTAATAATATCAAAAGGTTAACAGCTCTATAAAAAATACTTCGTTTTTTGATTTTTGTCCATTGACGAAGCACTGTGCGACGTGTTGATTTTGAAGGGCTACGTTGGTACGCAGCTTGCATCCGTGCGACATTTCTTCAGATACACGAGGGTGGCCAGGACTCTTTCCTTTACATACACAACCCTTGTCAACAAACTGGCGGTACCATCTGCGAATGTTCCACCCATTCGTAGGATCAATTTGGTACCTCAACCGGAAACGTCTTTGCACTGTAATCACGGAATTACACTTCGCAAGCTCAAGAATACAAAAGGTTTTGTGCTGTGGCGTAGTCATTTTACAACAACTGTGAATACGTCATTGTAATCAAGCACAACTTACATCTGGCGGACATGGACACAAACTAGACAAAGCACCCGTTCTTCCGATACCCGCAGCACACCGCTACTTACTATCGATAGTTTACTAAATATATCAGTTTGAAATACGTATATTCTTTTTGGCCCGCCTTGTATATTAAATCATACTGAATAATACAAACTATTATCATAACTATTTATTAAGCAACTATAAAGGAACTCTGATGCCGCCCCAATAATATAAAAGATTCTCTTCTTCTTTGTCTGTGTTCTTCCCTCAGACAACCAGGTCAGGTTTGTCAGGCGCCATGATGGAAAGTAACTGCATTGAAATCCTCCAATTTCAGTATTCTTTGAAGGGTCAGGCTCCATAACAGTTCTCCAGCCAAACCTCCAGTCACCAACTCCACCTGTAGATGTCTGTTCATGAACCCATCCAACTCTTATGTCTTTGGTCCCATGTCAGTACTGGTGAAGCTGCTGACCATCATCAGTAATTTTTTTTAATGACCTCCTGCTTCTCTCTTTAGCTGATTCCCTGAGATGAAGAGATGACCTACAAACTAAGATATTTTGATATTAACTAAGATATTATTATTGTACCAAATAAGATATTTTGTGTTGTGTGTTTCTGGATAACTTGAGTTATCTTTCTTAATAACAAAAAATATAACATTTAACGATGAAAATGCTATGGTTGACTGTATGATATAATAGTTGAGAAATGGTCTGGGATGCAGTCAGGTATAATTAACACATCCAAGTTTTTTATTAAAAAAATATAAATTTTATAAAGAAGAATATAAATTTTCTAATTCAAAAACTTCGATGTGTTAATTTACCTAACTGCACCCCTGACCATCTCTCTACTAAGATATTTAACAATTTATGAATTTGAATGAAGTTATGTTTATTTGAAACAATGTTTATTGGTAACTACTATGCCCCACACTTAAAAAATTTAAATAATTGCTACCTGGTAAAATTTTTTCTACCTTCAATTTTTTTTAATTAATACTAAACATTATCAGTGATTGTGGGCTAAAAACAAGAAGAAAAAACTCATAGCATATAAATAAATTTTCAGTTATAAACGGTTCAAAAAGAATTACTTGCACTAGAATGGTACCATCCACTACCAGTATTTAGAAGATTGAGGAACATGTGGAAGTTTCTTTTTGCTATATAAGAAGCTTTGTACCACATTATCACTGTACTGTCTCTGAATTAAGCACTCCTAGTGACATTACTCTCAGTGTAGCATCCTTCAGTTTTTTTTTGTAAAATCTCATCCACCAACTGGTATATGAACAGCGCAACTTGACTTATATTAGCATAGTGCTCCATCAAGTTGTTTCAAAACAAATATGAAACAAACTCTACAATGTTCTGTGGTAAGCAGTAACCATGATGTTGATCTTTTTGATTGTTTAAATTCACTTCAGTAAGTCTTCTGTTAACAATCTTTGCATTTGTAGTTACTTCACTTGTCCTAGAAACACATTGAGCAGTCTGGCTCAACCGCTGTTGAAAACCAAAAGTGTATTACAATAAAACAGTCATATAATGGTTCTTTCACACGCAGCTGACCTGTGCATTCATGCAATTCTGACTCATCTTAGTCACATAAATCCATTGAACTGACTGCATGTCATTGATTTATTTTGCAGAAAATTGTGAATGCTTAAATCAAGAAGAGGTTGTAGCAAAGCTTGATAAGAAAAATTTGTAAAACTTGCGGCTGTTTTCAAAGCCAGAGGAGGAACTACTATTTTGTTACTAAAAAAATAATGATTTATCACTGAAAGTATCTATTATCTTCAGCCATAACTAGTTAAGTCGAAAACATGAACTTTTCATGGGAGCGTTTTTAAATTTTGATGAGTTAGTCCAGTTTCAAGTTTTAAGAAAACTTAGCTTTTGGTGAATTAAAATTTTATTTATACTCAGTTATTCAATATACTCCCCGTCAAAAGTATCACAACACTTTGAAATATTTGAATTTTACTAAAAACCTCTGTTTTTTCATAAGAAAGAAAGGTCCTGAAGTCTATAATAAACATTTCTAAACTGGACAAGTCTTATTAATTTAAATTACAGTATTTCTTCCTATAAACAATATTTTTTTTTTTTACTATTTAAATTTTTAATTTACATTTAATAAGACGTATTGCCTCCTCTTGCTTGAATGAAACTGTTTCCACTCGTCTTGGCTTACTTGTAAAAAAATATCGAAGAAAATCTTAGGGTATATTGCCCTACTCCTCCAATACAGCTGCCTTCATCATTTTAAGGATGGTAGGTGAATCTCGTGACTGGACCTATCGTTTCAGATAAACCCAATGATGCTCGATTGGGTTAAGGTCAGGACTTCTTGCTGGCTAATCAATGAGGTCGATATTTGTGGTGTTTAGGTATTCAGAAAGTAGAAGGTACTCTTGTGTGGATGGGCATTATCATGCATGAGCACCAACTCAGAGCTTATGAACTGAACAACATAAAAGGCACAACATAATCTTGAATAATCATTTCTACATACCTCAAAGCATTTAGGCCCCCTCCTTGGATTGGTACTAACTTGTTAAGTGCCTCCCAAGATATGCTGCCCCAGAACATGATAGAATACCTCCCAAATGGCTTAGTTTCTAACATGCAGCACTAACTATACCGTTCTCCAGGTCTTCTCCAAACTCTTCCCATCTGGTCTGTTAAGGGCTACTCTTGTCTCATTAGTCAATTAACTTTTTTCCATTCCTCTACAGTTCAAGATTGGCATTCCTTCAACCTCTTTATGCGTTGTTCTACGGTGAGAAGAGGACCTTTTACTGGTCTTCTTGAGCTAAGGTTTGGTGGCTCTCTCAGTCTTCTATTGACTGTTGACTCCGAGATTGATATCCCTCAAACACTAGCAATCAAGTTTTTAATGGAGGAAGCTGTAAAATTATGCTTTAGAAGTGCTTGCATTTTAATCTATCTCGGCGCTACAACCCGTTGCCGGGTCCGGGCCTCCGCCAGCAACTTCCGCCATTCGTCACGGTTTTGTGCAGCCACCATCCAGTTGCGCAATCCCAGGATGCTCCAAGGGTCAGTCGCAACTCCATCCTTCCACCTGCATCTCGGCCTTCCTCTTCTTGTTCCATGAAGCGGTTCCTTCAATAGCCTCCCAGGTAATTCTTCTTCTTGTCCCCGCCCACCTTAATCGGGCCAGTTTGATGACCTGAAGGACATTCTGTTCCGCAAATGAACCGTATACCTCCTGGTTTGTGCGTCTCCTCCAGGTTCCGTCCACCAAAACTCCTCCAAATATCCTATGGAGGATTTTGCATTTTAATAAAGCTGTCATATATGAGATTAGTAAATCTTGGGATGCCCTGACGTTGGTCGCATTGAATGACTACCGGTCTCCCTGTACCTTTTTATGGTCCTTGAAATGAAAGAATAGTGAATCCCTGGCTGTGTAACTCAATGATTTGTTTTCTTCAGATAGGACGATAATTTTGACCGAATCATCGTGGCTTAAACGATTCATTTTTAATAAAATTAATTGTTATAACTACACTCGAGTGCAAAAAAAAACCCAGCGCACCTTGAATGTTCGCATATTGTTTGTTTTTTCTATTTTACAACTTAATAAAATTTGCCAATTTTTTTTATATATGTAGCGGATATATTCTGTTTATACGACACAAAAGGACAAATAATAAAACATGCAATTTAAAGCAAAAAAATTATCAAACAAAAAAGTAAACATTTATTGATTTTATGATAAAAAAATAAAACCTCTAAACTTCGTTTACAATATGCAAGAAACACACAATTCATGGTCTTCAATATCGAGTGTTTCTTCCTCTTGCTTGAATAACAGCTTGCATCCTTGCGTTGAGAAATCTGCTTCCATTGTTCTTCTAAGGCAGTTATCATCTCCTGGAGGGTTATATTGCTGTTGGATGGCCTTCTTAAGATGGTCCCACAGATGGTCTATAGGATTGAGACCCGGGCTGCGAGCTGGCCACTCCAAGGTTCGGATATCGACCTCATCAAGGAAGTCACTAACAACATTGGCGACGTGTGGTCGTGAGCCAATGAACGGCGCAAAAGGGACACCATACTCTTCAAGAATATCCCTTATATGAGTTAGCGCATTGAGGGATGGCCATCACCGACACTCCTCCAAACTGTACTGTACCTACAACATTGCACAGAGCGTAGCATTCTTCTCATTTTCTCTAGACTCTAGCTCGACCATCTGAAGCATGTAGGCCAATTCTAGACTCATCTGAAAAGAGAACAGAGGCCTAATCAGCTTCAGTTCAGGCAACATGTTCTCGAGCAAAACGGAATCGAGCTGCTCTCTGAGCTGCAGTGAGGAGAGGGGCGGAAGCAGGAATATTAGAGTGTAGATTCATTAGCCAGGTGTCTACTTATTGTATGCACGGAGACATTCACACCTTGAGCAGCACGAAGCTGGTGGCAAGTCATTACAGATGTCTGGAAGCAGTTCCTTAGAGTCTCCATTTTAATAAATTGATTGTACGCTGGGTTTGTTACTCTCAGCTGACCTGATCCCGACCTCCTCGAGTAGCTGCTCGTCTCCCAGTACCTCTGGATCGCACACCGAACCCTCATTTCCGGTACCCCGAGAGTATTGGCCGCGTATCACTGACTTCTTCCGTCCTCAATGAACTCTACGATTTGAGTGACTACCGTGGTACCCAACACCATATTGGGTAGAATTTGATTAGCGTGGGACAAAGAAAATTTCAAAATTAGAAAAACTACACACGGGTGTTCATTGCACTCTTCTAGAGAACTGAAGACTAACTAACAATATGTTGATCTGCAAACTTGGGCCCTTCTTTGTTATTCCTAGAGAGGATTACTGCAAAGGATTATTGTAATGTTATCACTTATCCGCTGGCCTATATGTGTGCTGGTTCGATCACTATATTATTCCGTTAGTTAATATTTTTTTTAATGAAAATCAAGGTGCGCCGGTTTTTCTGCACTCGAGTGTAGATCAAACAGAAAAAAGAGAACAGACTTGAGGCAAACAAAAGATAAGCACCGACTGAAAGGGAAGTCAAAATGAATAAACCAAATTTCCATCTTTTGTTGGTAAAAAGTGAATAACAATGATATGTCTAATCCCTAATCTCTCTCATTTAAAAAATAATACTAATATAAATATAAACAAAGTATGGATTAAGGTCAAAACCAAGAAAATCTCTTGAATTATGGGTATTACAGTACTTTTGATGGGGAGTGTGGTTGGCAAAGTTTCCTGTGAATGATAGTAATTAGGTTATTAACCCACACTTATTTCATTATTCACATTAGTTAATTTTCTTTAGTTTGTTCCTATTGTTTACTTATTATTAGAATCTTAATTGAATTTTAATTTATTTAATGATACCACTAAGAAGGATAAGCAGTAACAAAATTTTGCAGTTCAATAACAATTTATTTAATGCTGCTCAAAGTATAGGAAATTGTTATTTATTTTTTTTCCTTCAATTAATAAAAAATAGATTATTACAAAATTGAGTATTACAATTGAATTAAGTATTAAAAATTACCTTTAGTTATGATAACAGGGTTTAAATGCTGCATATCTTTTTTAATAAAAAAAAGGATTAATTAAGGTCTTCTCGTTTTAGGGAATGTTTGAAATGTACATTTCCTGAGCCCTTTATGTACTGGAGCCACTGTAGGTTTCCAAAAAATCTTTTCATTTTGATTATTCTGCTTTTTGTCACTAATGATCCACCTTTACTTCCAATGATTTATAATCTAATAAGTTTTCCTTTTCCATAGACACATAGAATGGTTTTCTTGTCTTACATGTCTTTACCAGCTGCAACCAATCATTGTAATGGTTTTATTTCCATTCCTGTTTTGTTTTTTTTTTTAGTTATCTCAATTACTGAATGATCTGAGTCACATTTCATATGGTTGTGACCAATAATTAAAATTTTATGATTTATGACTAGTGTGTATAATTTTGCCATTGCTTGCAAGAACATAAATTGAACTATATTGTTCGAACTTTTATTCTGAACAGATTTATATGTTTTTTGAGGTGCTGAATCCGAAGCTGAAGTTTGCTACCACAGCTTCATACCCAAAAACGCAAAAAAAAAAACCCCCGAAATAACGATGATTTTCGTTTACTTTATCTATAACACGACAACAAAGCTTTTTTCGAAGAAAGTTATATATTTCAATTGTAGCTGGAAGTCCCACTTCTCCGCAAAAAAAAAACGTTTTTTCGTACTCTTTTGGCTATAACTCTGAAACTATTAGTCCGATCCAAAATTATTTTTTTTCATCTTAAAGCTGGTTAAATTTACTACTAGACTAATATAAATGAAGTTTTTTCTCTGTTTTTCTTGGAGAAATACCATTAATAACATTATATTATTAATCTTCAATTAAATCATTCTCACACCTTGCCTTTTATTTATGGCTTCTCAGGCTTTTTACTGTAGTCATTTTTTTATTGAATAAAATAAAATTTTAAACATTATACAATTTACAAAAGCATACAGTATGATTTCTATTTGCATCTTGAATAGAATCAGAGGATCTCGTGCTGAAAGGAGGGCAATTTTTAATTTTTGGGGTTTTAATTTCTGATGTACCGTTAGAATGTGCAGCAGTAAAATAGTAACTGGTTACCAAAAAGTAACTGTTAAAAGAGGCTAGCCATCTCTTCTCAAGTAATATAATATAATACCTTATATATAAATTACTTAAGTATTATTAATTACTTACTTATTTATTATTACTTACTTAGTAATTACTTACTTAAGTAATTACTTACTTATATAAATTACTTACTTACCAATATAATACCTATATTATATTGTTTCTGTAAACAATGTTAATAATTGACTTCGTTATGTTTGGACCCCGGGAATAAATCAATTAAACACCAAGTACTGAAGGGCCGTTGACAGGGGGGCGGGAGGAGACCAATCACCTGGTTCCGGGCTCAGGGGAGGTGACCTGTTCTAAGGTGACCACTCACAAATGTTACTCTATACAAACGATTCTATGGCGACTTATTGTATGAGGGAATTAATCAAACATTGTGGTTTATTAGAAAAAAAAAAAATTGTATTTTTTGTATGGTGTTTGTACGGGGGGGGGGGGGGGGGGGGAGGTTAAGGGTCCGAGCGAGTATATTTGCCCCGGGAACCCTGGTTTGGGTCTCGCCGGCCCTGCATGGTAAAATAACATGTCCTAAATATATTGACAATTATGGTCAAGCGGAATATTTTCAATAAATGGAAGGAATAAATAACGAAACTATTTTGTTTTTTCTTTTTTAATACTTTCCAAGCCATATATATTATTTTTATTATTGATGGCTTGGCATTAATGAATTTTTTTTTATCATGTTGAAATCATGAAAATTTCTAGTTTCTTAAGTGATGTCTGTTTATAACAAAATAAAGTTACAATCTTTCAACTGCCTGCTTGATTTTAATGCTTCATCAGTAGTGGAGGGAAAATACAATGCATTTATTTGTTTCATAAAATGATTGCGTGTTATTTTTTTTTAAGTATCAAGTGGGACTACTGAATTTTTATTTAAAATTGGTTGACCTGCGAAATTTAAGATTCAGATATTGATATTAAGATGCACTTTTAATTTAATGTCTAAAGAACATTAGCGAAATCAGTTATTTAATGATTTTTTAGTTTGTTTTCATTTATTCCCCTGAGCTTAATATAATGGCATTATTTTTATTTCATATAAATAAGGATACACAATATAAAAAAGTGCTGATTCATAATGATGATAATATATTCTACCAAAGTTACATTATATATTAAAAACATATTACATTATTTGGACACTTCCATTGGAATTTTTTATAATTAAGAGAACAGTTTCATATGTTCAACATTCAGCAGTTCTAAAAACATACATAAAATATAAAACATCAGCACTTTTATAGATTATACAAAAAACATGTTAAGAAGTAGATTGTTGATTGGGGTATGCAGTCAAGAACAAAGTAGTTAAAATTAAATTTTAATTTATAATGCCGACGTTTCAACTTGCATTAGTACTATAACTTAAGTAAGTAGAAGTATTCAACATCGATATAAAAAAAATTCATTAATGCCAAGCCTCAATAATAAAAATAATTATATGTCTTGGAAAGTATAACAAGAAAAAACAAAATAGTTCGTTATTTATTCCTTTCATCAGGGTTAGAATAAATGAAAACAAACAAAAAAGTATTTTGTAGTTTTCTTTTTATTTACTAGCCCTGATGAACCAGACATGCAATGCAATTCGAAACGTTGGCATTATAAATTAAAATTTAATTTTAACTGCTTTGTTCTTGACTGCATACCCTAATCAACAATCTACTTCTTAACATGTTTTTTGTATAATCTATAAAAGTGCTGATGTTTTATATTTTGTGTATGTTTTTAAAACTGCTGAATGTTGAACATATGAAACTGTTCTGGACTGCATACCCCGACCAACAACCTATATCTTAGATATATCTCACCAATAGTCAAAATACTCAATTATTGCGCATTCATCTTCATTTAGTAACTTCTATTTACATTATCAGTTATTTACACAAAGCAGTCACACATATTTTAGGCCTGCTAATAAATGTTATTTGATGTAAAAGGTCTTTGCCATTTTTATAAATTCACAAAAAGTCAACACTAAAATTTCTTGAAGAAATCTTTTCGAGTCTGGTTCAGGCCGGTAACAGAGACACATTAGGTCCCACATTGGCCTCTTATTACATTAGTTTTTTTTTTCATCTGTTTGTGCCCAAATTTGACACAGGTGTTAAGTTTGATTACATGGACTGATTTATAGAATTTCAAGCAAATCGCTCGAGGATCTTTGCCAATAATTGAAAGTATAGGAAGCGGCATTTCAGCAAGACCGAGTTCCTTATCAGAAGATAGGTATGAACATGCAGCCCCCCCCCCGCGCCTCCGGCCAGCTGTCTAGTTAAGCATTGTGGCACTACTGCAAGGTCAGTGTCAATATTCATAGATATGTAGCTGTCATCCATATCATAGCAGCTATACTCCTCTCCTGTCACCGGGATAGTCCAACTTATTAAGAAAATATTGTACCTATTTATTTTAATGCTTTAACTGTAGTTATTTTAATTTCTTAACTTTATTTATTTTAATTTTTTTAACTGCATTTATTTTAAGATTTTAACTTTATTTATTAAAATTTGTTAACTTGATGTATTTTAAAATTTAACTTTATTAATCTTAAGTATTGATGATGAAAAAGAATGTGAAAGAGGAGAAAAATCTAATTAATTGTTTGCTGAAAGATAACGTTTTATAAATCCCTTTTATGGTTTAAGTGGATCTTTATTATCATTAATGTTATTATTATTGATATTATTGTTGTTTTGTTTTTTACCAGGTATGAATTTATTGATTCATATGTTTTTTTGTAATTATGGAAAAAAGGATAGGTACAATCAGGCGTAATTATGTGCGGATATATATATGGGTGTGTGTTTTGTAATATTTACCTATTTATTTATTGATTTTTATAGATCAAAATTATTCATTTATTTTAATACATTAATGTCATTGTTGGCACTCTATAGCAAGTATATTTAATAACTAATTTAAAGACATTTAGCATTTCTTTGATTTTTATAGTATATGTGAGTATACGTATATGTGCACATTTATGTTGATTTATTTATATCTTTATTTATTTATTTATTTTTTATTTCATTTTTTTTTTTTTTTTTTAATTCAGGGATCTGAACATGTATGTGTGTTGGTTGCGATTGTCAGGAATTGGCCTAATATAATGCAAGTAACAGATAAACAGAATGGTAACAATTTTGAGATTGGCCAAATAGTATGCATTTCGAGGACCGAAGGGCCTACTCAGGAAGCGGTTGTTGTTTCCATGATATCGGTGCCTGCCGAAGGAGGGGGCGAAAAAAGTTCATTAAAGTAGAATGGCCTGATGAAGAAGGAGTGGTATTGGGCAAAACGGTTCCTATTGAGGATATATTCACTAAGCAGCCCAAACTAACCACTAAAACCACGGAGGCTGTTGTCAACCAAGAAGAAAGAGTCTCTCATCCTGATGATACAGTCTGCCCTATGGTGGTTTGTCATTCAAGGATGAGAGAGGCCTTGGAACCCATATTGCCAAGAAGCATCCCAGGGAGGCCAATAATAATACGTTAAGGGGACTAATTAAAAAGGCGGTGGGCCCTAAAAACGGAGAGGATGAGATACCTGAAATAAGGAGGGCATTGCTAAATGGTCTGCCCACGTTCAGAAATCTCTGTAACCAAAATAATATGGAAACTGCGGAATTCGATGCAGCGGTCGTTGAATTTCTCAAGTTTTTAAATAATATTAATGCAGAACTCCCAGGCCCACAGCACCCGGCGATTAAATTTTACAAGTTAAGAAAAAAAAGAAAAGCCAATATAGAAGACAAGGGTGCTAGTAAAACTTCGAATCCGCAGAGCACAAATAAAGCGGACCGAGGGCGTCGCAAGAACAATATCAATATGAGATGGCCCAGTACAATTATTATAACCGAAGAAAGAAGGTCGTCCAAACAATAATGAATGCCGATGCCCCTAAGCAATGTCCCTTGAAGGTCACCGAAATCGATGCCCATTTCAGAAACCTCTTTCTGTCTGAGCGAGTGAACTCCTGCAGACGTGCGGATTATAAAAAATGTGCCCCGATGCCAAATGTCATGAATCTTGATGTCCAGGCAATACGAAAAGCCATTAAATCTACGTCACTGGACACATCACCGGGGCCTGACGGGGTCTTAATCCGCACGATAAAATTCTTTGATGTATCCCACATTATTAAGACGATAGCGGAGATCATGCTGAAGGTGGCCTAAATACCAGAACCTCTACGTCAAGGGCGCACAATTTTAATATATAAGGGTAAGGGCGATGTTAAAAATATTTCATCATGGAGACCTATTACGATGTACTCTATCGTGCGCCCGAATCATAGAAAAGGTTCTGGACCAGGAACTGAGAAAGCAGGTCACCTTCCATATGTATCCCTTTCCTCAAAGAGAAATTCCGCGAGACATTCGGAAATAGAGATTTCTCCGTGAAAGGCTTATGGTTTGGGTCTCGCGGAGTCATCCCGTAAAAAAACAAGGAGCTTCTTGGAGGACCTTGGCGTGGAGGTGAGGGATATAGCGATAGTGGCCGAAAATATACCATAATATTGGACTCCCTGGGAATTATTCACCACCACATACATGCTGCGTATGATAGCCCATTGCAATTTATAGTTATTAAATATGTAGCAATTTATCTGATTCCTGATTCTATGTGCATATATGTATATGAATGTGTGGTAAGTAGATATGTGAATATTAGGGGGGAAATAACATAAAATGAAAGATTGAAGTGAAATAGGAAAAGAAGGAGGAAAAAATGTAATTGGGTACGTTTTAAAAACTGACTTGCTCGCACACTTCTATTAACATTTCTCCACCAAAACACGTATTACTCCGCTATAATTTTTAAAAACTATTAGTTCGATCCATAACTTATTTCTTCCACCTGAGAAAGCTGGTTAAATTTACTATTAGATCCCATATAAGAAATTTTGATCATCCGTATCCGTAAAATAACCTTACCACACGCTAAAAAACGCGTACTGTTGTGAACTCCAATTGTTTATGGCTCATTTTTCGCTCTAATTAGGAAACTATTTGTTCGATCCATAATTTGTTTTTTCCATCTCAAAGCTGGTTAAATTGACTATCAATCCTCGTAAAGGAAAATGTGTACGCTAAATGTTTGTTTTGGCAAAACATGACAAACTTAACATGTTCAGTGGACTTGGTATATTACAGGACTTGGTCAAAATTTTATATAATGGGGTCTAATAGTAAATTTAACCAGCTTCTAGATGGAAAAAAGAAGTATAAGTATGGGGGAAAAAAAAAAAAAAAAAAAAATGACTTTCGGATTCTGGGGGGACTCCTCCCTCACTTATTGTTTTGCAATGTGCGTCTATTCGCGATTTCCTTTCGTGGCCTATTGTTTTCAAACAGCAAGAAAAAAACACCACTAATTGTTTCGGAGTTATACGTGTTTTCGCGGAGAAATGCTCGAAGAAGTGTGTGAGTATATCAGTTTTGAAAATGCATCAGATTACATTTTCCGCTAAGGGTTATGACTAGAGAGACCGGATTTTGGTGCAGTAAAAAATCAAAAAATGTGCAGTAAAAAATCTGAAACGTACAAAAACATGCATTTAAATAAACTGAAGCACATTTCGACAAACGTTCCGTTTTAGTGTTAATTCAATCTGAAATACTTTTTGAATCTAAAACTTGGAAAAAAAAAGTATATGATAAACTTTTTTCATTAAAAAAAAATATAAATATATTTATTAAAATTCCCTTTTACATAGAAACAAAATATAATAAAATGTTTTTTTTTTTAAATAAATTAATTTTTAAAACTTTCGTGAAAATGTACGAATTGTACATTTCAAAATTCTTGATTTTAACAAAGTTGATTGATCTTTCCAAAATAATTTTTTTATAAATTATAAAAATTATTCAGGTAAAAATTAAAAATTAATCAGGTAAAAATTACCCGATTTGCAATGTGCGTCTATTCGCGATTTCCTTTCGTGGCCTATTGTTTTCAAACAGCAAGAACAAAACACCACCTTCCCACTTCCCTTTGTGCTAAATCAGAAGTGGGGAGTAAAAAATTTCTGAGGAAACATCTTATTTCTAGGAAGTAGGTCGATCCTCAATACAATGTTTACCTAAATCCTCAAAGCTCCTAATTCAATACGATCATTTAAAAGTAGTATGTCACATAAACATGTTTTAAGCGACTTTTTACTTTCAATATAAAACTAATTAACTCATTTAATATCTTTACTTATAATAGTAAATAAATTTTTAAAAATAAATAATTAAATGAATAAAATTAGATGAATTTGGTTCAATTGTGCAATTTCGTGCAGTAAAACTGGAATTCGTGCAATTTAGCTCAAAAAGTCAAAATTGTGCAAAATAAAATTTAAGAATAAGAATCCTTAGGTCATGAATGAGATAACTACCTGGGTTAAGGTGTGGTTCCGCATGGAGCAGCCAGCCGCAGCAGCTGCATCTGCCAGACGCCGTGGCTGGAAGCGAGGCACTGCTTCAGTTGATTTTAATAGAAGTGTTGCAAGAGGGGCAGTTGGTTTTAATAGATGTGTTGCAAGAGGAGCTGCTGCGTTCGGACTGCTCTAGGGACCATTCCAGACGCGCTCCTTCGCGTCTGTGCTATGCAAACCCACATCACCAAAGTTTCTTGTACCATTTTAAACTGTATATGTATATGTATATATGGTATTTTTCAAAAACAATTCTTAAAAATACATTACAGATACATTCCGGTTTTAAATATATATAAAATATAAATATACATTTATAAATAATTTGATACAACCTCAGGTTGAAATATCACAATTTATTTATATATAAATATCTCTTACATAATTTTACTTACTATATCTTACATGATAACAATTATTTAACGAAAACAGGGTTGTCAATAAAATGTTCATTGGACAAAACAGTAATAAAGAAACTGGAACTTTATACATCATCTGAAAAAACAATAAAATCGTTCCAGCGAGTTTTCTAAATTGTCTTTCTATATACTGTGAAATCATCAAAGGGAAAACGTGGGATTCACAGCAATGGAGACTTCCAAGTATTGGTTTGTTTTCTGGTCTTCCCACAATGTACTAGATTTCAGGTCTGCCCAGTTAGTTAGTTTTCATAATACGCCTCGTTGAGCTCCCATTTATTAAAAGATTTTATTAAAAATCGCTCGTTTTAGTACGTTAGAGAAATATAAATATAGAAAAAATTATAAAATCTAATTGAATGAAGTTCAGCCGGAAAAACTTCCTGAATTTCTCCTCGTCGTTCTGGAGGTGCAGTTCAATCAACGAAGAGAGAAAACCTTCTCTTCTTCGGGAAAACATAGGGTCAATTGATCTGTTTTGTTCAATTGAACTCCTCTTCCCCCATTAACAATCACACCCAGTTTCCTTCTCAATATACTCCCTGAAGCCAGAATACGAACTGATGAACTTCCAGCCGCAGCGTCTGGAAGCTACATGTGGAACCACCTTGAACGTAGCAGCTGCGGCTGGCTGCTCCATGCGGAACCACACCTTTAGAGAGCGCTAAACCAAACCAAACTAAATTTGCAATAACATAGAGATCCGGTCTCTACTTATGACCGACGAGAGTAATTTAGCTGTTGTATAACTTTCAGTGGGTTTTTGTTTCATATGAATGGAACATCAAAATTTAATTGGTTAATCATGATTATCATTGATGTCTTAAAAGTGGTGTGTTCGACGTGTTCAACATATACTTGTTGGGAATTTAATGTTTTGTTCTGACGATTTTCCTATATAATGAACGAGTGAGGATCTAACAGAAAAAAATATACGAAAAACATGAGGGAAACGTTTTTTTGTAATTATCACCTTTATGGATCCGATTGCACAAAAACTGCCCAGTTTTTCATAAAAATGTAGAAAATGAATAAGTTTCATTTTGAACAAAAAAGAGACTGTTTTACTGCAACACACTTTTCTAGTTATAAGCAAAAAAACTAAAAATGAAACATTTAATCCTCCCCCAAAGTGCTACTTGAATTTGGAGGAACTTATTTTTTATTTTTTGTTCCAGGGACCCTCCTCTACACATTCCTGAAAAAATTGGAACTAGTATTTTTAGCTCCTCTGATTTTCCTATTTTGACTGGACTAATATCATTTGTACTTTTTATTATTTCAATACCCATCTCTTGTTTGAATTCTTCAATATATAATTCCTTTACTTGTTAAAGTATTTCTTTCAAATATTAATCTCAATTACATCTATACTGAATGTTGATTAAGTTGAGAAGAGTCTACTAAATGTTCACTTATATGTTTTATGCAATTTTTTAAGTATGGGTTGATGTATTCTTGTAATATTGAAATACCACAGTGTATTTTGAATTAAAATCTGGTTTATATAGTAATATTCATAACATATTTAATCATTTTTTTTTTTTTTTTTTTATAACTTGATATGTTTAGTGTGCCCTTTGGGCGAACAGACTTGATTTGTCATTATCTGGAGGAACCGCTGAAGTTCAGTCTGACTTACTACATCAAGTTAAATATTGGGATGATAATATTTTAGCTAATGATTTGGAATTGGCATCTCATCTTCTGGTTACAATAAAAAATGGTAGCGAAATTGTAGGTAATATATTTATTCATAATTTAATTTTCTATTTTGTGAAAAACAAATTTATTAGTTGTTTATTTAGATTTGTTATAAACAAGACATAAAAGATAAAATAATTCTAATAGTCTATTTTATTTCTTTTATCGCTTTGCAAGTTTACCCAGGGCCGGAACTAGGAGATTTGTCGGGGTGGGGGGGGGGGGGGCAAAAAAATCAGTTTGCCGCCCCTCCCCCCCTCCTTACTCCCTCATCATTAAAACACGTTTTCGTATTGACAATTAAAATTAAATAACAATAACAAAACAAAGACTCCTGAAGTAGTCGGGGCTGAACACCTCGATATTTCCCCGCCACATTTGCCTCGTAGGTTTGGCTTCTACAGTCCTCTATAAAGTCCATCTTTGACAATTGTTTCTAGGATTTCTTGGCTGATACCTTCACCTGTTTTGTCACTAACCAGGAAAAAAATCAATAAAACTTTCTTCTACCTCTGTATTTGCTTTGACGTAGCGAACTACTTGAGTGATTCGTTCACTGTGGATGATATCCGGAGTGCAGTTAAATATTAAGGAAAAATATTTCGTATCCATCATGTCCTGTATTATCTTTTGCCTCATGTTATTGGCAATAATTTAAAGAAACTCATCTTGTATTTTATGTGAAAAATTTGCCCTTTCTTGTGCCGCTCAATGTTAATGATGAAGGACACTGTAATGCGATATAAGTTCAATCGTGTTAAAGAATTTTCCACTGTATGGGTCGCGGTAATCAGTCTTCTTTTGTTCCTCGAAATGGATTGCTTTTTTGCTAGGAACAGAATAGCACCAATAATGCAGCCTTCCGGTGAGACTCTTCTTGTTGGATCTGGTTTTGAAATTCTGCATCAATACCTCCCTTTAGAAAACAAGATTCTAAAGCTTTCCGCGAAAAAAAGTAAAGTATGTGGTTGGATGAATTATCATATTCCGGCAATTTTTTTCTGATTTTTTTCCAATTAGTAAATTCTTTTTCTTTAGCCAAGAAAGACACTTGATGTGATGTGACGCAATGAATGAAAACAGCCTGAAGGGAACACAATATAGTGCTTTATTAGAGTCAGTATAGCATAGCCATGATCTCTTTACTTTTGATCCATTTTTGAGTTCTTTATAAAACCAATCTTTGGGTATGTGACGTCCTGTTATTACTTAAATTTGGCTCAATCAGATTTTGGATTCTCATTTTTTTTATGTGACACCTTTCTGAATCAGAAAAACTCTGTGGCCATGAACCAAAATCCCTAAAATCAAAGGAAAACTCAAACGAGTCTTGAAGACCACTTGAAGGATCTGGATGAGGTAATTCATCTTCATTCGCGACCTCAGTAGTATTCAGTTTCTTGTAAAATTTGTCATGTTGAGTACATTCCTTTTCAACTTTAACTTCATCTAAAATATTGCAAGAGACATTTAAAAACTTTTAAAAGTAAGTTTAACTTTAAAATTGAACTTTTATACCAGTCATGATTTTCTCGCTGAGTGTGTCAGGCTGCTCTGTTATTTGGATATTAAATACATTCACCGAATGATCCGACAGAAACATACGTTTATCAGGCTGTATATCTTGACTTAATTCAATCATTACAGTAGAACTTCACTAATCCAACCGTGATAGGATTGACGTGGGGGTGAGTCAGAACAGTGAAAAAGCGGATTAACCGGAGACAAAAAAATTGGTGCATTATTTTGGTTTTATATACTTAACATATAATTATTTGTGCAAGGGATTAATTAATTGTCAAAGGGCCTGGGATCAAGTAGGGAGTTCCCGGTATTCAAAACCTCACGGACCATGTTAATTAAGAGTTAAAACGGCCTAAAAAATGCGTCATTTGACCCCCCACCCTACCTCCGGTAATTTTGCCGTCCCGTATGTCGCCCAGTCAAAATTCCTTAAAATATACACTGGGATAGCTTATATCTTAATTTATAGTCGCAATATTTATTTTTATACTATCTGAGTCACAATTATCTGTTAGCTCTATACGATTGTAACATATGGCGGTATAAGGTTAAACTATTATATAAAAGGACAAGCCACTTTTCGTTTGTGATCACTCACTGCCAAAAAACTGTGCTAGGTCCGTGGTGGTCAAAAAACCTCGATTTTTTTCCAACTTTTTCAGAATTTCGTAAATATCTCGAGAGCCATGCATCGTACGAAAAATATTGTTTACTTCTTTTTTAAAGTAGATAAAATTATCTACAATTTGAGCCTAAGATCTGCTCTGTAGCTCTAATAAACTCGGAGATTCAGCTCGTCAAAGATCGGGTATTTTTTTTCCAAAAAATTTCCAAGTCCACTTAAAGTCATCCGTTCAATAGGATATCGGCTTCTATACTTATCCTAGGGCATTTTTTTCTATTATAACTCTGTTGTAGAGAAATTATTACATTTTATTTATGCACTTAGCTGAAAGGCCAATAGCTCTATCATTTTCAAAAACCTAAATTGGCAAATTCTGAAATTTTGCAACTTGAGAGTCTGATAATTAGCATGACTCATATTATTTCTATAGAAAGAGAGAAAAAAAAAGACAAAAGAAAACACAAAAGATTTCCAATGTAAGTTTATTATTAATTTCGGAAAAGATTATCATTGTGATAGAAAGAAATAATAATAAATTAAAATAATAAAATTGTGTATCATGATTGAAGCTAATTGTGAAATAATATCTAATACAAAAAATATTAACATTGAAAAAAAAATTAAATACGTATATGTTTAGGCGCAGGCCTGTGTTCTAGTCCTCATTGTCGGATTCCTCGATATCTACTGTAGGAGTATTAAAGCACGTCTTTCCCATACAAAAGCTGCATAAAGCAGAACATTTCAGCCCTGCTTTCTTGCAGCTGCAGCCTCCTCCAGAGCATTGCTTACGACACTTACACGAGATAAATTTCAGCAAACTTTGTGAAGCAGGCTCTTTTGTTGTTGTGACGGGTAGCAGACACTGCTGGCTTCTGGTCCATCCCCACAAGGTGGGATCCTTATCCACTCTTAGCCATTTTTGAATTTGGTGGTACGTCCGATAGGAGTGTTGAGCGGCAGCCTCTTCAGTTGGGGGCAGACGAGCCAGGTTGACCTTTGCATTGGCAGCTGCATGCACAAACAGCTTGTACCGCAAAGAGTGCAGAGTGTCGTAGGTGTCTCCTCCATACAGTGCTACAAGGCACTTAATGCCAGCAGCAGCTACCTGTTCTTCAGTTACGTCAGGCTTTAGGAACACGTCTATCTCGTCCACTAGACGTTGATTTTTCTCCAGAGTAGCCAGCATCTTTGTTTTTCCTTGCCCGAATATAGCCGATGTGGTGTCACAACCGCTAAATGCGTGGAGGAACAGGACGAAAGAGGGGGGGGGGGAAGAACAGATCTCCATATCTGAACGATGTGGATGAAAATTGCTGGCAACCTGATCTGCTACTTTTCTGGAAGATGACGTTTTCCCTTTCTGACCCTAATCCATTCAGGAGAACCAACAAGTCGACATCCTCTCCAATTATCAATACATTTTCAAAGAAAGAGCTGTTATCGATTGCAGTTCTAACGATGGTGGAGTCTGCGTCCTCTTCTGCCTGTCTTGTTTCTATGCCCACTTTTTCTAAACCGGACCGGAGGAAGCTGATTAGGCGTCGTTTGTTACTTTCATTTGTTAAAAACTTCTCCTGGGGCACCACTATTTGAGTCACCTCTTCAAAAATAATGTCGCTGCAGGATGAGGCAGCACGACGTAAACGCTCCGCCGATTTGGTGCTTCGTTTTGAATCATCCTCAGGGTAGCCATCGAAAACAACAGTTTCTTCCATAATTATTGGATGTGTAATTTACGTAAGACGCTACTATTTGACTTATTGTATTTTTGGGGTGCCAAATTACTCGATGTAGCAAGTAGCCACCATCTAGCACCGCAAATGAATTTGCTCCTATGACGATATTTTCAGGGCGTGGCAAGAATGCTGAATAAAATGTTGACTTGGTGCCTCTGCGCATTCCTTCTTCACTAAATAGTGACATCGGATAGGGAGCTCGTTCATACAAAGTGCTTTTTCAGATCATCGTCGGATTGCTTTTGAACACAAAGCCTTTGAAAAATGGTGAGTGGATCAATATTAACTGTCTTTGCGTTTAGTTTAATGGTTGTTGTCGCCAAAGTCCGTACCTTTTCATTTCTTTTGATACCTACTTTCCCAAAAGATTGTCCACTGATGTTTCTAACCCCTTGAAGCCCCAATTCTTGTGCCATGTGACAGTTAACTTCAGGGCCCCCAACTATACCACTGCTGATGGACAGTATTTTTTCATTATTTGGAAATGGTGTGTGTGCATTGAACCATATTTTAAGTTTTTCCACATCGACCGTATCTCTTTCTATCCTCGACGGCCTCATATCTACGTGTTGCTCACTTGTGTTGAGAGAAACTATCCAGATTTTTCTAATTCCTGATAAATGTTTAGCATATAGACCATACCTTGAGTCCAGCGCGATAAGACACTGCTCGATATTCCTCTGCCGTGGGTTAAGCCCCCCTGCGCTTTCATCGACCTCATAAGAACCTGTTCGATCGTTAAATCTGTCCATAGACCTGCCCAAATTTGTTTGATCGGCGAATCGTGAAGTCTCGTAACTCAAGAACAGGTAGCTGCTGCTGGCATCAAGTGCCTTGTAGCACTGTATGGAGGAGACACCTACGACACTCTGCACTCTCTGCGGTACAAGCTGTTTGTGCATGCAGCTGCCAATGCAAAGGTCAACCTGGCTCGTCTGCCCCCAACTGAAGAGGCTGCCGCTCAACACTCCTATCGGACGTACCACCAAATTCAAAAATGGCTAAGAGTGGATAAGGATCCCACCTTGTGGGGATGGACCAGAAGCCAGCAGTGTCTGCTACCCGTCACAACAACAAAAGAGCCTGCTTCACAAAGTTTGCTGAAATTTATCTCGTGTAAGTGTCGTAAGCAATGCTCTGGAGGAGGCTGCAGCTGCAAGAAAGCAGGGCTGAAATGTTCTGCTTTATGCAGCTTTTGTATGGGAAAGACGTGCTTTAATACTCCTACAGTAGATATCGAGGAATCCGACAATGAGGACTAGAACACAGGCCTGCGCCTAACATATACGTATTTAATTTTTTTTTCAATGTTAATATTTTTTGTATTAGATATTATTTCACAATTAGCTTCAATCATGATACACAATTTTATTATTTTTTTATTTTAATTTATTATTATTTCTTTCTATCACAATGATAATCTTTTCCGAAATTAATAATAAACTTACATTGGAAATCTTTTGTGTTTCTTTTGTCTTTTTTTTTTCTCTCTTTCTATAGAAATAATATGAGTCATGCTAATTATCAGACTCTCAAGTTGCAAAATTTCAGAATTTGCCAATTTAGGTTTTTGAAAATGATAGAGCTATTGGCCTTTCAGCTAAGTGCATAAATAAAATGTAATAATTTCTCTACAACAGAGTTATAATAGAAAAAAAATGCCCTAGGATAAGTATAGAAGCCGATATCCTATTGAACAGATGACTTTAAGTGGACTTGGAAATTTTTTGGAAAAAATACCCGATCTTTGACGAGCTGAATCTCCGAGTTTATTAGAGCTACAGAGCAGATCTTAGGCTCAAATTGTAGATAATTTTATCTACTTTAAAAAAGAAGTAAACAATATTTTTCGTACGATGCATGGCTCTCGAGATATTTACGAAATTCTGAAAAGTTGGAAAAAAAAAAATCGAGGTTTTTTGACCACCACGGACCTAGCACAGTTTTTGGCAGTGAGTGATCACAAACGAAAAGTGGCTTGTCCTTTATATAATAGTTTAACCTTATACCGCCATATGTTACAATCGTATAGAGCTAACAGATAATTGTGACTCAGATAGTATAAAAATAAATATTGCGACTATAAATTAAGATATAAGCTATCCCAGTGTATATTTTAAGGAATTTTGACTGGGCGACATACGGGACGGCAAAATTACCGGAGGTAGGGTGGGGGTCAAATGACGCATTTTTAGCCGTTTTAACTCTTAATTAACATGGTCCGTGAGGTTTTGAATACCGGGAACTCCCTACTTGATCCCAGGCCCTTTGACAATTAATTAATCCCTTGCACAAATAATTATATGTTTAAGTATGTAAAAACAAAATAATGCACCAATTTTTTTGTCTCCGGTTAATCCGCTTTTTCACTGTTCTGACTCACCCCCACGTCAATCCTATCACGGTTGGATTAGTGAAGTTCTACTGTAATGATTGAATTAAGTCAGATATACAGCCTGATAAACGTATGTTTCTGTCGGATCATTCGGTGAATGTATTTAATATCCAAATAACAGAGCAGCCTGACACACTCAGCGAGAAAATCATGACTGGTATAAAAGTTCAATTTTAAAGTTAAACTTACTTTTAAAAGTTTTTAAATGTCTCTTGCAATATTTTAGATGAAGTTAAAGTTGAAAAGGCAATGTACTCAACATGACAAATTTTTACAAGAAACTGAATACTACTGAGGTCGCGAATGAAGATGAATTACCTCATCCAGATCCTTCAAGTGGTCTTCAAGACTCGTTTGAGTTTTCCTTTGATTTTAGGGATTTTGGTTCATGGCCACAGAGTTTTTCTGATTCAGAAAGGTGTCACATAAAAGAAATGAGAATCGAAAATCTGATTGAGCCAAATTTAAGTAATAACAGGACGTCACATACCCAAAGATTGGTTTTATAAAGAACTCAAAAATGGATCAAAAGTAAAGAGATCATGGCTATGCTATACTGACTCTAATAAAGCACTATATTGTGTTCCCTTCAGGCTGTTTTCATTCATTGCGTCACATCACATCAAGTGTCTTTCTTGGCTAAAGAAAAAGAATTTACAGGTCTTTGAAAGTTGCAAACTTGGTTTTACACTACTCTCATGTATCTCTAACAACATATCAAAAAATCAGAACTTCTTCATTTTTTTTCCGATGCCTTTTTTCTTGTCTTATTTGACTGGCCTACTAATTCTTTATTGAAAAATGAATAAGTGGGATAAGGGTTAAGTTCAAAAATGGCGGCAATCGCCATCTACATGAAAGGTTAAAAGGCACAGTGTTACATAGAGCTGGACATTGATAATAAGATTTACTTTTTTTTCAATTAAACTGTTATTAAAACAGCTATATGGAGTGAAATATACCAAATTTTAACTAGATCATTTTTATAGTTCTAGATTTAGAAACAATAAAAATTTAAATGTACGTTGTAATGTTGAGTGTTAGAAACGGGTTTTGCCGCACTATCACATACTTTTATGGTTAGAAATTAAAATCCAACCAGGTCAAATCAATAACATTATTTCTGTCGAATGAAAATTATTGCAAATCAAAATGCCAATCCTCGGCTGTTAAATATTGTGTGTAAAAATATGTATTTTGAACCTTAGTTGTGTAATGTATTATGGGTACTCGGAGTGATGTTTTGTTGGTAATTGATAGTAGGACGGTGTGATCAAGAAGGGTCGGCACTCCTTTGAAGTCGGGAATAGGATTGTTAAGCCATAAAACCCTTCAGAGGAGATTTGGGTCAGACAAAGTCAGGTCAAACCTTCGGGAGGAGCGCTGCTGGTTACCTGGAATAAGTTTGACTACAAAAGTTTATAGGAGACAAAGAACATCATGACAAAGAAATCAAAACTTTCAGAAAAAGGAATCTAAAAGAAAAGTGGAAGGGATACGTGGGTATGTATGCATGGTCCTGAAAACGAAGAGGGATAGGTTTTGGTTGGAGAGTTTGATGGACGGAGGGTGGACAAAGAGATGAGAGACGGTTGAAAGTGAGATGGCTGGGAGGAGATGCTGGAGATCCTTAGCGATGATCTCTGGGATGGCCAACCCAGAAATATAGGAAGGAAGCCCTAATTATGACCAGACCTGATACGCCGACTGAAGACCCATACTCCATTTTGATAAGTACCAAATTCTGTAATAGTCTTTAATAAGTTTTATAATTTGTAAATTGTGTGCTGACCTTAGAATATAGTATTTGTATAACCATCCGATAGTTTCATGTATGTACATAATCGCTTTAGTAAATATAGTGACTTTAATATTCATCATAATTATTCTCTTTCCTTAAATGCTACTAAAGTATTACTGAATTGGTTTGCACGTGTTAGATCAGAAATCCAATAAAAGTAATTAATAAAACATTAATAGTTGGGGCTCTATTTATATATTAATACATTATTTCCCATAAACCCCAAGAGCAACTCAGCAGTTGAAAGCACTGATAATGCAGTATGCAACAGTTTCTTAATAGTCTCTGTCCATCTGGATTTCCAACTCATATATTATAATTGATAATTGGATGTCTAATTATGCTTTATGTTATCTTCAAAAACCTTATCAATCTAAATTTAACTAAGTTAATAATGACTGCTATGCGTGAAAATATCATCAAAAATATAATTTTCAAATGTTCACTATAATACAAGATTTTTATTGATAAACATAAAAAAAAATCAATTATTAGTTAAAATTATCTAAGATCTTCACTCATGAGAGAGGGTGAAGCCTCGACAGGGAATGATGAAGTTATATATAAAAAGACAAGCCATTTCCGTTCGTGATCACTAACCGCGGACACTATAAAACTATTCTTTACCAAATATAACTACATCATCTTCATAGTTAAAGGAAGGTTTAAACAATAATAAAATTTACATATTTCCTATTAAATTACTGTTTAAAAAGCGATAAATATGTGGTGTGCAGTAAATCGAGCGCCATTCGAGAGAGGTTACAATGATTTGGTGTTAAATATAAATTGAAATTAATAATAAAATTACTTAATTCAGTTAAATTGCTATCCAAAAAGCTATAAATAGTGGCAAGCGACAATAGCGTTTTAGTAAAACTAATGAACCTATCTGAACCAAATTTTAACTACATCATCTTCATAGTTCTGAAAGATTTACAATTAGAAAATTATTATAATAATAATTTATACTATTATATAAAAGGACAAGCCATTTTTCGTTTGTGATCACTAACCGCGAATACCACTGAACCAATCTGTACTAAATATTAACTACATCATCTTCATAGTTCCAAGAAGGTTTAGCAATATTAAAATCTACTGATTTTTAATTTATGTTAATACAACAGTGAAGTTTGAAAATTGACCGATAGGTGGCGAGTGCCATTGAAATCGATGATAAAATTTACTTATTAAACTATCAAGAAAATTATTAAAAAAGATTTAAATATGTGTGCGATATGTGGATCCCAGTGAAGCTTGAAAATCGACCGATTGTGTATAGCGCCATTCCACAATAGAGTTTACAATGGTAAATTGAATCTATCTGTACCGACATCTAAATAAATAATTTTTATAATTCTAGGAAGGTTTTGCAATGGTAAAATTTACAATAACTAAAATTTAAATGTAAAATTTTGAGAGGCAGGTCCGAGATTTGCCACACAGTCATATAGTTTTATAGTTCGAAATCACATCCAACCAGATGAAATCATAAAGTTATTTCTGCCGAATACAAATTATTACTAAATAAAAATGTCGATCCTTTGCTTTTTTAAATTGTGTGTAAAATATGATAATGCAGTTTATTTTCCGCAAGAGTTTCTTAATAGTCTTTATCAATCTTCATTTACCAATTCATACATTAGAATAAAAATTGTATGTCTAATGGTGCTTTTATGTACTCTTCAACTACTAATCAGTGCAATTATAACTAGATTAATAATTACTGCTATGCCTGAAAAATCATTGAAGAAATAATGCTCAACCACATGCTCAACCAAATACAAGAATCTTATCGATAAACAAATAAAACTTTAATTTTTAGTTGAAATTATCTTTACTTATGAGGGCGGGAGAAGCCCGCGAGGGATAGTATTATATAAATTTATATCTAACTTGATTATAACATACAATTGATATAGTTTAGAGAATAAAAATTAAGAAATAAATTATAGGTTAAAAAAAAACTAATAAAAAAAACAAAACATACCAGAGCTAAAAGAAGAAAATAATTTTTATTTCATGAATAGTTTGTGTTATGGAAATAGAAAGCCAATCAATTATGTTAAATTATTCTGGAATAAACAAAAACAAATAAAATCAAATAAAAATTTATGTTGTTAACAAAATAATTGAATTATTGTAAAAAAGCGTGGGGTGCGTGATATTAAATGTTAAAAAAATTTTGAATGTCCTTAACCTTTCTAATCACTTCCTTTTCAATTATAATCATTCATATACAGGTTGTCCCGAATTTAAATGGCAAAACTTCAGGAACTTATAGGGGACGAAAAAACTAAGACATAAAGTCCTTTAGAGATTCGCTCGTTTTTGCTTAGTTTTAGAGAAAATCGCAAAAAAAAGAAACAAAACAAATTTTCATTTTTATACTTATTTATTAACATTTATAAATCTAAAAGAATGAGGATATCTTGGTGTAAAATGATCATTAAAACACAAGTTTGAAGACATCATTGACATTCTTCCAGCTGAAATACAAGCTCTAATAATGAAAATCTAACTAGATGGAAAGACTAAAACGACAAGAAACTGCCCGTCGTTACAGACTACTTCAACTTTGTTCTTTTTAATGTAAATATTGCTCAAAATGTTGTCCTCTTGCACCAATGCAAGCATTACATCTAGCACTCACTTGATAAATTGCAGCTAAACATTGTTCTGATGATATTTGGTGCACTGCATCTATGATTCGGTCTCTTAATTGCTCCCTTGAGTTGATTGACACCGAATAGACTTTCTGCTTCAAGGTTCCCCATACGAAGAAATCCATGGGTGTCATATCAGGTGATCTGGGTGGCCAAGGTACTACTCCTCCACGTCCAATCCATCGTTGTGGATAAATTATATCCAGCCAAGCTCGAGCAACTCTGCTATAATGAGCTGGACATCCATTGAGTTGGAACCATATTTCAATCCGCTGCTGTAAGGGGAATGTCATCTAAATAATTAGGAAAGTCGTTCTCCAAAAAATGTGTAATGTGATACCATTCAATCATCCAGGTAAAAAATATGGTCCCACAGTAATCCGTTCCAAATTCCAAGCCAAACGTTAATAGCAAATTCATGTTGAAACCTATTCTCTCTAATAGCTCTGGGATTTTCAAGAGCCCATACATGACAATTTCTTTGATTAACAATTCCTCCTCTTGTAAAGTAGCTTCATCGGTCCACATAATTTTTAATGGAAATAAATTATCATCACGAATTTTGTCAAGAAACCAGTTACTAAAATTCAATCTCTTAACATAATCTTGAGGTAATAAATTCTGAACTTTTGAAGATGGTATGGGTACCGATTATCATCTTTCAAAGTTCCCCATATTGCTAATGCAGCAGATGCTCTTCGGATGCTAGTCTCAGGATTGTTATCGAAGTGGCGTTGGACACAATTTCTTCTCCGATAATCTGCTCTTATTGCTGCCTGGAATTGCTCGCCTTCATTACACATTAAGAATGACCCAGTCTCTCGTATTCTATTAAAAGTTCACAAAAAGACTCGTCGATTAGGCACTCTTCTATTGGAAATCGGTGCGCATACTCCCGCACCGCTTCCAAAGCATTACCGTTACAGAAACCATATACAAAAATCATATTAGCGTATTCAACATGAGAATATGCATGCGGCATTGTGGCTGATGCTATTCACACAAAAATATTTGAGTAACTGACTGAAAACTGATTTAGGAATTATAATCCTAGAATAGAAGGAAGCCAAAATGTAAACAATAAAAGAATGTAAAGGATAACATTAAGTGTTTACATATCTCACTGCCTAGCCTGACGAACTTTGAAAGGTGATAATCGCTACCTGTAACATTTTTGTTTTGTTTCTTTTTTTTGTGATTTTCTCTAAAACTAAGCAAAAACGAGCAAATCTCTAAAGGACTTTTGTCTTAGTTTTTTGGTCCCCTATAAGTTCCTGAAGTTTTACCATTTAACTTCGGGACACCCGTATGCGAGTATTCAAAATTTTAATTATTAAGTATTCAAAAAATGGGTCTTGAGTTTCAGAACATGGTTAGGTGTAATGTGTCATGGCCAACAGCTGCAATAGTAGGTGTATATATAGCAGTATAATAGTATAATATAGGTGTATAATAGTAGGTACATATATATGTATATTTATTTTTTTCTAGATATTGTCACTGATAACTGTGGTCTGGAAGTACTTTGTGATCTTTGTCTTGCTGATTATCTTGTTTCCAAATGCAATGTTAAGCAGTTAAATTTCAGAATAAAACCTATTCCATGGTATGTATCTGATGTTATGTCAAAAGATTTATTTGAGACAATTGAAGCAGTTAAATCATGTTCAAACCCTATATACCAAAAATTTGGAGAACGATGGCAGACATTTATAAAAAAAGGTATTGAAAATCTTTACTTAAATTACTTGGTAGTAGCACTTAGTGATATTTTATCTTTTCTTTACATTTAATTTTATAGCAAAGGACTTTTTTTTTTTTTTAATTTTTTTTTTTGTCTTTATTTATCTTAATTCACAACTGTCAAATACATTAATGACAACCAGCGAATGAGATGGCTGAAAAAACAATAACAAGGTTCTGGCATGAGAGACATAATGAGGAGCATTGCCCAGTGGCACCTCCCTCTATCTTGTTAGTCATTTCATTTTATTCAAGGTGATCTCTCATCCAGCCTCTTTCAACCTTCTACGGATATTGTTGGGCATCACTGTTGTGGTCATGTCGTATATGAGTTTGTTGGGATGACCTTTAAGTCTATTGTAAAATCTTTTGTTGTAGGTATGTATGTGTTCTTTGATGGCAGGCATGTGTAGGTCCGTGTGCAGAGTTTGTTACTTATGTATCGAGGTGCCTGTGTGATTGCCCTAAAAGTTTTGGCCTGAAAAGTTTGCAGTTTTTGTATATGCATCGTTTTGGCAGTTCCGTAGATTTGTGAGGCCTATTTCCAAATAGGTTTTAGTAGGTAAGTTAAAGTATTGAGTTTTTGTCTCAGGTTTAATTTTAGAATGTCGTCCAATTAGAGAATAAAGTAGCCTTAGCCTTTGATTTAGTGTTTTACGTTTAGAAGGTATGTGTGGGCCCCATGTCATCCTATGATCAAAAATTAGACCAAGGTAACGTACTCTGTCATTTTGCGGAATCTGTTCTGATGAAGACGGGGGGGGGGGGGGGGGACATGTCTCTCTTCAAAGTGAACAAGAGATGTGATGATATTTATTGTAGTTCAGTCTTATTTTCCATTGTTTGCACCAGTTGTTTATTGCATTCAGGTTATGTTGTAAACAGTCTGAGAGGCTTGCGTGGGGTCTTGTTGTCTTGTAGTAATAATAGTGTCGTCTGCATATGTGGCTGCCAAAGTGTCATTTGTAACGAGGATGTCATGTGTGTAAGTTATGTATAGCAGTAGTGCAAGAATTGATCCTTGAGGCACCCCAGCATAGATTGGTCTTATGGATGAGATTTCTGAACCCTGTTAAACAGAGAAAAATGTGTCAGAAAGGAATGATTGGAGAATTAGATAGTAAGTGGATGGTAATATATTCTTGAGCTTAAAGAGAAGCCCCTGATGCCAGACCCTGTCGAATGCCTCAGCAACATCCAGAAATACACCAGTTGCGTTCATCTTTTGTTCTAGTGCTGTAGCTATGTTGTCTGTCACTGTGTAGCTGTTGTGTAGTGGAGTGTAAAGAATGAAAGCCAAATTGGTGGTCTGGTAAAATTAGTTGGTCAATTAGAATGGTTAAAAGTCTCTTGTACAGTAGCTTTACAAAATTTTGGCGCAGATGGGGAGTAAACTAATAGGCCTGTATGATGATGGGGAATATACGTCTTTGTCGCTTTTGTGAATCATGGATAATACTTCCATTGTAAGGGAAATTTTGCAGTCCTGTTTATGGAGTTATTGATAGTTGTCAGAAAGATCAGAGCTTTTCTGGGCATTTTCTGTAGTATCGGCATTTATTAGATCATAAACAGGGGCTTTCTTTTTTTTTTTTTAGAAGTTTAATTTTTTTTTTTTGTGACTTGAAAAGGAGAGAAAGGAGGAGGGGGTGGTGACATTTGTAATGGAGTGTCTAAACAATTTTGTATGAAGCTATCGAGTCTTTTTTAGCCTTTGGTGAGTGCACATCGTGGTGTTTTCTGTGTTTGTTTGAAGTGGCGGCGCCCTTTCAAGCTTGTGAACAACAAGATTTTCTGAGAATTCACCGTGACTTAAAGGCTTCTATTGCAATTCTATATTACGTATAGAATATTTTGAGCTACCACGTATATTTTGAGCTCTGAGGTACGTGAGTATTTTTGAGCGGGTAAATGGCAAAAGTCTATGAAAACCAAGATGAAACCACCCCCGCGCCCAGCGGAGAGCAGTTTCGACCATCACACCCGAGTTATTAATCCTGGAACAACAATCTCGTCAACAACAACCTCTTGATCAAGGTGAGCCTTCATTTATTAAGTCTACAGTTTCAAAGTTCCCTTCGCCCCCGGTCGAGAGTGACCATGATGAAGGGTGGCAGTCAACCAGACAGCCATCTAAGCGAGCCAAGAAATCGCGTACAACAACCCTTCCCCGAGAACCGACCCACAATAGTTTTTGACGCCTTACAGACAGACTTGGACGAGGACCCAAACAATGAAGAAACAGAAATCAAACAAAAAATACCACCAATATTTCTCCTTAGTGACGAACCTTACAAACATATAGTAAAAGAAATACAGGAAAATGTTATCAATGAATTTTCAGTAAAACAGTGTAACCAAAAACTTAAAATAACCTTGACAACGACACATGATTTTAGATCATTAACAAAATACTATGACACACACCACAAAAAATACTACTCGTACGTGAACCCAGAGGAAAGGAACCTTTCCGTTATTATCCGAGGTGTTCCTTACTCCTTGACTAATGAAGAGATTCTTGAACTACTGACCCCCACTTACCCTGTTATTAAAGTCCTTAGGCTTAATAACAGAAACAGACAGCCGACCCCACTTTGTGCCGTAGAACTGGCTAACAGTGAGGCGGGTAAGAATATCTTCTCCCTGAGGTCACTGTTCCACACCATTGTAACGGTGGAACCCCGTAAAATTTCTACCCAGGTAGCTCAATGTGGCATGTGCCTTAGGGTAGGCCACACTAAGAATTATTGCAGGCTGGACCCGCGATGTGGGAAGTGTTCTGAAGGCCACCTCACATCCAGCTGCACTAACAACCCACAGGTTATCACCTGCGTGAACTGTGGTGAAAATCACAGTCCGAGGTACAGAGGCTGTATTGCCTTCACACAATATAGAGCCAGGAATATGAACAAACCTCCGGCGATGAAACCTTCATACACACCCAAACAGACACACAAACCACCCACTCCCAACACAAAACGTACAACACCTTACCACTCAACCTCTACAAAATACACAACATAAATTCACCAGTTCTTCTGCTCGATCCATACCACAAATGCAAACTATACCAGTGAATAATAATCCTCCTCGATCCGAAAACCAGCACATATTCCCAGGATGAACCTATCACTGCTCCACGTTTCCGCATGCCCCCAAGAGTCTCCAACATGTTTCAGACCAGATCAACTCATCATCAGCATACTACTCAGGCAACCAATCACGAAATTACAAGCGATCACGACAATCTAAACTTCGCAAACTTACTGACAAACTTCCTTAAACCACTAATAACACAAATTAAACAATTTTCATGCAGTTAATTTCCCAGATGTTTATAATGAACATGGAGAACATTAATAACTCACAGAATCATACACTAACACTACTCAAACTGGAATGCTAACGGTGTTAAGAAACGCCAAAACACACTGATAGACTTTTTTGGCGCGCTACAAAATAGACATAGCATTTATCACAGACACACACCTCAAGGCCGGCGACAGATTGCGAATTAGGAATTACACAATATACAGAACTGACACGGAGGATAGATTTGGAGGAGTAGCACTTCTTATTAGGAAAGATCTAGAGCAATCCGAGATAATCCTACCCCGACTTCAAAATTTAGACGCAGTAGCAGCTAGACTGAAACTAACAGATAATACTTTAATATTGTTCTACCAAAGACCAAGCAAACGACTGACAGACACAGATTTCGAACTGATATTTACTGGACAGCCAACACTATTACTCGGAGACCTCAACAGCAAACATACAGACTTTGGCTGCCGGACCCGAAATTCAAATGGGACCAAACTTCTAAAAATCACTGATAAACTTGGTCTCCAAATAAGTTCTCCAGAAGAGCCCGCATTCTATCCCAACCCAGTACGGCTACCGGCCAGACATATTAGACATAGGTCTCGTCAGCAACTTTCCCACTCCCATTCATCACACTCCTGTAACAGACTTGGATTCGGACCACCTCCCTGTGATCTGCTCTCTAGGCACCCGAGCCCAACCACCACCCTCTCTTCCTCGGCTCATTACGGGAAAGGTGGACTGGAGGATCTTCGCCGAGGAGATGTGTTCGCTTCCCATCCACTCACACACTATTACACGACTGACGACATAGACACAACCATATCCATACTCACACAACACATATACAATTCCATAAACACAGCCACTTCACATACGTACCCTCACACACACACAACAACACAAGACTCCACAGCACATACTTGACCTTATACACCACAAAAACCACATTCGTCATCAATGGCAACGCTACAGACTACCGGATCACAAACGTGAGATGAACCGACTGTCTAGGCAAATTAGACTAGAACTGGACAAAGAGCGGGTCCAAAAATACAACAGCTACTTGGAGAGTTTCGAGCCGGGGGGACCAACGACTTTAGAGAGAAACCAAAAACGATTGACTGGACAAATCACACAGATCCCCACTCTAACACTCGGGACAGACACTGCAACGACTGATGACGAGAAGTGTGCAGTTTTCGCTGAACATCTTTCTCGTAAGTTCAGAGACTTTGACAGACAAGATAAACTAACTGACAAGGAAGTAGATACATACCTCGCGACACCTACAACAACAGTAGAACCCCTGATCCCCTTCGTCTCTCCCCAATCGAGCTGAAGTGTCTCATAAGAAGGTTGCCAAGGAAAAAAAGCTCCAGGAGATGACCTGATACCTAATTTAGTCCTCAAATGGCTGCCTAGGAAGACCGTTGCGCTGCTCACCAGTATATACAATGCCTGTCTCCGGTTTGGTTACTACCCTCACGCCTGGAAGAACGCCATAGTACTCCTTTTTCACAAAAAGGGGAAGCCCAAGCACGAACCAGACAGCTATCGTCCAATAAGTCTCCTCAACACACTGGGGAAACTCCTGGAGAAGATTATCGAGAAGCGTCTCCGCTCACATTTAGAAGACAACGAAGTTATCCCGCAACATCAGTTTGGCTTCAAGCCACTCACCACTCGGCAACACACCAAGTCCAAAGAGTCGTCGAAGTAATTTACCGTGGCTTTGAGGCAAAAAAAATATACCATGGGAGTATTCCTAGATGTGGCAGCAGCATTTGACACGGTGTGGCATCGTGGTTTACTGCACAAGCTGAAGAAGACTTGGCCTCCACTCTACCTTTTCAGCATTATAAACTCATTTTGACCAGCAGGACGTTACAAGTGAGAATAAAAAATGCTATCAGCGAGAGAAAGATTATCCTCGCAGGAGTACCCCAGGGTGCCCATACTGAGTCCTCTTTTATTTAACCTCTATTGCTCGGATATCCCCCAGTGTGATGAGGACACAATTATTGCGCAATTCGCTGATGACACAGCACTCCTTTCCCAAGATGATGATCTCCACGAAGCCATCGGAAAACTTCAATATGGCATTAACGGTGTCTCGTCATGGTTCCGGAAGTGGAAACTTCAACTAAACCCATCGAAGACGGAAGCCAAAAACCTTCATCCTTCGTCGCTTCAACCTCACCGACCTGATTACACTTCGACTCGATCACATCCCAGTTCCCTGGAATCCTAAAGACCAGGCAGTGCGTTACCTAGGAGTACACCTTGACACCCAGACTGACTTGGAGATTACACACTAACTACATCTTACAACAAGCTAACGCAAGACTTAAACTTTTGTACCCTCTTTTAAATAGAAAATCATTACTTCGTCACAGAACAGCTATTTTAGTATACAAAACCATGCTGCGGCCCCTACTGACCTACTCCTGTCCTGTCTGGTACAAACACTTCAAATTAACCAAAAAGAGACTACAGACATTCCAAAACAGAATTCTGCGAATGGGGGTTAATGCGCCCTGGTTTTTAAGGAATTCCCAGCTTCACCGGGAACTGGGAGTTGATCGACTTGAAGAGGTCTTTAACAAGCTCACAAGACGACACCATGAACTTCTCCATTTCGCATCTGGAGCTCAGGAGTATAACTTAGGAACATCAATAACAAGAAGATTAAGCCTAGGGCTTACCAAGACATACTTGGCTTATAACATTTGTTTATCAAACAGTTCGTGTATAACATTTATTGTTGATCCGAAATTTAAAATAAATAAATATTTGTTGTTATTTGTTGTATCAAGCTATCAATTTCAGTGTCAGAAAAGTTAAAAACCAAAGAAAGGTGGTCGGCGAAAATTTCAGATTTTTCTTTGTCTGATACTGCGCAAGAACCATCCCCATTACGGAGTAGTATTGACTCCTCCTGATGCCTTAGAAGCTTCTTAGTGTCTCCACAAGCTTCCATTATCAGTTGAGAGATTGTTAATATATCTGTCATAATTATCGCTGTTTGTATTTGTCGTTTTAGTTTGTTAAATGTCCGTTTGTAGGATGGTAGTCTGTTGGTTTGCTATATTTTACGAGCTTTTCTCTTGGCTCTGATCAAATCTCTTATGTACTGTAGATAGCTGAGTAGGCTATTAGTTTTTTGACTCCCAGGTACTGATGATGACCAGGCTGCGTTTTGGACACTCTATGTATCTACTGCTTCTTCCAGCGTTGTAATAGACAGTGGAATTGAGAAAGCAAAGTTAAGAATATCCTTGTATATCTCCCAATCCACGATCCCTACAGTAAGTGATGGTTGTTTTAACTTAATGCCTCACAGTGCTCGTCCAACAGAAGCAGATTCACAATGGAATGATCAGAACAAAGATCAGAGCTCATACTAATGGTGTATAGTACAGTTCTAAATCCTTTGGTGACGAAAAAGTCCAGTAAATCAGGTATTTTATGTCTTGATGTAGGCCAATAAGTCGGTTGGTTTGGAGTTATCGTGTCTAATGAAATCTCGTGGAGGGCCGTTCGTTGATTTCTTCCTCTTGGGGTACACAATCGGGACCCCCACATCTGGTGCTTTGCATTGTAGTCTCTGCCATCGATAAAGCATCTTCCCAGGCATTTGAAAAAGCTACAAAACATAGGAGATGTCAGCTTATACCTTGGAGGACAATAAATTGCAGCCAGAGTAATAGTGTTATGTTTTGTGTATAGTGTAATACCTGTGGACTGTATGTCAGGTGTTAATGGTAACTGTAAATGATTGTGTTTTAATGAAGATTTTATTAGTATAGCAGTGCCACCGTGTGCTGTACTGTCTGGATAGTCAGTTCTGTAAATTTTGTAGCCTGAAATATAAAATTTTTAATGTGGTGTTAAGTGTGTTTCAGTTTTCAAAGCTAGGTCTGTCCATTTCTCGTGTAAGTATACATCCAGTTTGGTTTTATGTTGAGTAAGTCCGTTTGCATTCCATAGAATGATGGACAAGAAGCCCACAGTTAGAGGTCTAATGGACATATCGGGGGTAAAAGGCTTGGGTGGCTAGTTGTAGTTGTTGCAGTAGGATGATAAGGTTGTTTATAAGGAACATTATAAAGGGGCTGGATCAGGTTTTTTATACCATTAACTAAATCATAAAATTGGGGAGAACCATAGTCAACCTGAGGTTTTGGCTGAGTAATATTCCTCATCATACCTGATTGCTGATGTAGTGGAGGAACTGAAGGTAAAAAATGGGACCGGCTGTGGTTTCGCTTACTGGTTGGGTTGCTACTCCAGGCTGGGAACATTGAAGGTTGCTGTGTAGGCTGTCGGAGTGGTGGAAAATTTTGTAGACTGATGGCAGTGCTTGCTGTACAGTTCCTGTTTTCTGAGGGGTCCTGTAGCTGCGCTGAGTCCTTAAGTGTTTTAGAGTTTGACAACCCCTGTAATTAGCAGGATGTGCTCCTTGACAATTAGCGTAAGTTGCTGGGGTTTCTTGGGTTTTACCGCAGGAGGCACTTTCATGTCCAAGACCGCACCTGACACATCTTGGTGGTAGGCTTTAGTATGCTCAAACATTTGGCACCTAATACACTGTGGCCTTTTCTTTCGTGGCTTTTCCACTTTAATTTTGGTATAATATAGGAATTATATTTTAAAAAATGTCTTCATAAATAATTCTTTTGTCAAGTCAAGGGATTTTTTTTAAATCTTGAAATCACATTGGTGATATTTGTGGTAACATAACCTAGCTTGTGCAGTTCTTCTTCGATAAGTGTTATTGGCATGGAGTGATGTATGGCATATGGCTTCTGGAGCTGATTTGTATGGAAGTCCGCTCTGTCATTTCTCAAAGTCATGATTAACTTTATGTAAACGTCAGATGTTTTAGGTTGGACCATTACACCTTTGATTGAATTTTTTACTTCAAAATTATTAGGGCCACATGCATTGTGAATAAATGATACAAGGGCTGGAAATTTTTCAACCCTGTTTATATGAATAGGTGGTGGCTTTATGTTTACTTGGCTTCTTGATGTTAGGTCCTCATTTATATCACTATTTTCTGACAAAAGTTGATAACTGGTCTGAGTCAATATCACATCATCATCGTTCTTTTTCATTTTGTTGTAATCATTTTCTGTCAATATTGACCTTTTTCGACCAATTACAAGTTGCCAAGTATTGCTATTGCTGGCTGTTTCCTCACTATTTTGAGTGTCCATATCACTTACCAGTTGCTGACAGGCCGATGGTTCGACCATCGTCAGTAGTGGTACCTACATAAATTAATCACTTAAAATTGTTCAATAACTGTTTAAAAACCTAGTAAAACGCTTTTCACTTAATAATTTTCAGTTTTTTAGTAAAATTAAAGAGCACATTTAACATAACCTCACAGTTTTTAAAAATCATATGATCTCTTATCAAAGGACTTTAGTATTTCTGCTTCTGTTTATTACTATTTTTTTATATATAAACTTATGATTGGTCAAACTGGGAAAATGGTTTTGTATTGTATTGTTTATAGTTTGTATCATAACATTTCTTGATATCATATCACTTTTATGGGTGTAATATAAGAAGTATTAAGTATTAAAGAGTATTTTTTATCACCATGAATCAACAGGCATGAGTGTTTTTTTTAAATTAATACTGTGAATTTTTAGAATGGTTCATTTTAGTCAAAATCTTTTGAAAAGGTGTCTAATGGCTCTTAATGATACTAACGTCACTACCATAACTCACTGTAACCTTTATATGAGCTGTAGGACTGAAGAAGTGTTTACTTCCTTTTTATATATTAAAACAAGCTTTTTTTTTCTTTTATTCTCGAGTTGTTGTTTATGGGGCTTCTGAGAGCTACAATTGTTGGAGCAGTACTCCAACATGATCAAAGCTAATGTGGCGACTATTTAATTCCACCCTATTCACTGTTGTTTTTATTAAAACACTCAATGATCTTAGTATTTTCTATTCCTCTAATAGTGTAGGTTTCTTTGAAGTAAATATTTATTCATTTCAGTTGTAACAGAAGTTTTTTTTTTTGTGGTTTTTTATGCTTAAATATGGATATTTCAGAGCCATTTTTACATTGCTTCAATAACGTGAAAAAATTAGGAAAATTGTTTCTTAGTTATGAATTGTACGACCAGAGTGTATGAAACAAATATTTTTAAGAAAGTGGCTATTACAGTGTGTTTAAAAAAGAATATGGACATTATATGTATTGTATGCTTTGTTAGTTTTCAATAAATGTTTACCAAATTTAAATAAAAATTATCATTGATGCTTTTTAATAAGCTTTTAATTAACTTGACCTATATGTAACGGAATCTTTCATCATCGTAAATTTCACCTCTATTTCGAATCCATCTGCTTAACTTGAAAATTTGGCACACGTGTCAAATGACAATACAATAATTGCATAACTTTATTTTAATGTTCTCCAAAATGCTTAAGTCCAGTCAGAATACCCCCAAAAATAGGGTCTACCTTGCAAAAGGTGGAGTTATAGGTTTTTTTTTTTGTATGGTCCAGATGGGTCCTGAGAATAAAATATCAAAATGTGACTACATTTGATAAGAGGAAAAGTTTTGGGGAACAAAAAAATCCAACATTTTTGCACTTTTTTCAGATTTCTTAAAAAAAAAAACCTAACTATACTGAAATTTAAAAAAAAATCACAAAGAAGTATAGGGATGTTATCCTGGAACCTTTAACTCGAAAAATATAAAGGTCTGATTGCTGGATATTGTTCACCATCATTAGCTTTAAGTGTCTTCTTAAAAACAGTGTCTGGTTTGGGTGGGGAATCCATTATAAATAAGAAAATAAATTGTAGTTTAAAAAAAAAACTTTAAAAAACTAACAAAAAAACGCATTAATAGCAAACTGAACTAAAAGAAGAAAATAATTTTTATTTCATGAATAGTTTGTGTTATGGCAGTAGAAAGCCAATGAATTATGTTTAATTATTTTTGAATAAAAATAAAGTAAAACTTATGTTGTTAACAAAATAATTGAATTTATTGTAGTAAAAAGGCGTGGGGTGGTGTGATATTAATGTTGAAAAAATTATGAAAATAATAATAACAATAATCTCAATGGTGTCCCATCCCTTCGTAACATAATTTTATTGTACCCCCACGCTTTTTTACTATAAATTGAATTATTTTGTTGATAACTTTACTTTTACTTTTATTCCAAATTAATTAAACATCATTGATTGGCTTTCTAATGCTACAACACAAGCTATTCATGAAATAAAAATTATTTTCTTCTTTTATTTCGGTTTGCTATTTAAAGCGTTTTTATAAACTATAATTTATTGCTATTTTATTATTAGTAGCTTTTTTTTATGTTTCACTGTTTGTACAGCTAGTGTAGAAAGTTTTGGAACACCAACAAATATTTTGGTTTTACTTGTTTTTTAACTAGAATAAATTTTTGAAGAGTACATAACTGGTATCATTAAATGGGAATAGACTCTAGATTAAATATATACTGAAGGTATCAAGACATTTCAGCTATATCTAGAATAAATTATATTAATGTCGGAAAAATGACAAAAAAACATGCACGATAAGTATTGAAACACTATGATATTAAGTGGAATTACGGCCAATGGTCATAGGTACACTTACTCAGGCCTCTACACATATATTTACTGTCATCATGTTTAACGATGTGATGGAGAAATAAAGGAATTCCTGCTGAAATACAAAAGAGTCATAAATATAGAATAGAATAGAAAAATTAATTTTCTTTTGGGACAAAGTCCCTTAAGAATAACAAATAAATACAGAAAATAAAAGCAGTTCTGGTCATAATGAAATGAAAAAATATATATAAAAATAATAACTAAATAGTGATAATACATACATAGAAGTAATTAATATACGAAAGAAAAATAGAAAGAACACAACAAATGAGATGAAATAAGAAAATAAAATATTTTGGTACAATGTTTAGAGTATATGCTCAATAGTAGAGGTACCTAAATGTTATATTCAAAAGGAGAAAATTTCTTTAAGTGGAATCTTAATCATAGAAGAACTGTATCTGAATTGATTCCAGAATGCCATGAACAGTGAGCAGTAAAAAGTTTTTGTACACCTACTACATTTACTAAAACACGATTACTAATGCCTCTCCTTGTTGAAGTAATTTTTTTTAACGATTTCATATTCTTCCTCATTCACTTGGAGAAATAAACCTAATATTAAATATGGAAAAAAACCTCCAAAATATGGATAATATTTATGTATTTTACTCTGTATATAGAATAAACGTGTAAAAAACTGACTGCAGCAAAAGTTTTTTCGTACAGTATCAAATTATATCATTTTTATATATTAAATTCTTAAGATATGAGTGTAGCGAAGTTATTAGTTTTTCAATCCTGCCCTCTTCTAGCTATTCTGGTAGTTTTTCTACTCAAACAGTGGTTTTTATCTACAGCCACGGCCTGATATTCAAATACCTCTATTCAAAAGCGGTTACAATTTTACTTTTCCTCAGATAACAGCGATATTCGTACGTCCAATGATTAGTTCAATGACTAATATACCTCATTCAATGGTCCAATACATAAAATCAGCGTATTAACAAAAACGAAAGGCTAGAGGTAAGGGCCAATCGGGATGACCGAGAATTTGATAACATCAGCAAAACCTAAAGCGATTAAAAGAGACCAAAGAAGAAATGGATTTTAGACCAAGTATATAGGGAAGAATTAATATCGTCTATCTGAAATTTGCACATTAAATTTCCATTCGTAGACTAACTGAACATCGTTCCAGTTAGTCTGAAGGTGTATTTTGAAACGCTTTATAGAATTTTTATTTTTCATTCTTTCAATTCTAATTTCCTTAATTAGAATCGTTTTTTCTATTTTTTCAGGCCTAAAATCTATTCTTCTTAGGTCTTTCTAATCGTTTTAGGTCTTGCAGATGTTTCCAAATTTTTCAAATTCCAAATTTACTTTCATTGCTACTTTCTGTGTCGTGTTATTTTCAGGTCAGCATTACATTTTCTCATTTCATCTCATCTCAAATTCCTTCCATCCATCGGCGAGAACATTTCTCCAGAGCTAGCAAATTCATACCCAAAAAAAAATCAATGTCCCCTATCTGAACGGTCATCAATGTTTGTGTAAGAAAAAACCACTGCTGCCGTTTCAAACACGTCAAGATGCGGCAGCAAGCCAAAATAAGATTCCAGAAGGTCGTTTTCAGGGAAACAAAAACTGTACTTTTTTTCTGAACGGAATCTTAATGTTTTGCGGGGGTGGTTTATCCGAATCTGAAGTTTGCTACCGTCGGCAGCCGTCGTCGACTTCATACCCAAAATCGCAACAAAAAAAAAAAGCCCAAATAACGTGGTTAATGTAGGTTTTTTTACCTATAACATAACAACGAGGGTTTTTCGAAGAATGTCTTATACAGTAAATTGTAGCAGAATTTAGTATGTACCAAAAAAACAATACCGAAATCGAACCATTCTTCGCGAAGTTATGGCCTTGGGAACATAGTATTGATTTGGCTAATAACTTGTAGTCAGTCCCACTTCTCCGTGAAAACACGTTTATCGTTTTTCTTTTGGCTATAACTCCGAATCTTATTTGTCTGATCTAAAAATTACTTTTTTTCATCTTAAACTATAAGTTAAATTTACTATAAGATTCTGTATTTAATCAAGTACCTTAAAATGCACATGCTTGCACGCCAGAGCCCCCGTACTGTAGTGACATCCAAGTTTTTTAAAATCATTTTTCGCTATAACTCCACATATATTTGTCCGAACCCAAATTTTATTTTCCTTCTTAAACCTGTTTAAATGACCGTGGTTTGGAAACGGCAGCAGCAGTGGCTTTTCTTACAGAGAAATTGATGATCTTTCAGATTAGCATTCATTTTTTTTGGAGACCTATATTGAAAGGTTTTGTGTCTTCAGCCCCTTTACTATAAGACCACTGGCCGTAATTCCACTCACAGTACATCGATAATCTGCGGTATTGTATACAGGCTGTATCGCAAGTAGATGACAATAAGCAAGAAGGAAAAACTAGATAAAAATGTTGTTAAACAACGCAAACCGCATGTTTCTATCTCATTCCGTTCCAGACATATGCCGTTCCAAAGGTTATTTCGAGAAAACCGTGGTTTTTATAGGAAAACCTCAATTTTCTCTGATTTCATACATTTTTTTTTCAACGTTCCATCACAGTTTTGAAACCAGCATTAAATTATCTTTAATTCTTATGCACTTTCAATGTTTACAAGTATCTTTTAAACCGCATAATATATCAAAAAATAAAAATTTTAAAGACGTTTTGTTAGCGACAAACTTTTGAGCATCACTAACTCTTTAAAAAAAAAGAGTGCAAGCCCGCCGAATTTCACAAAAGATGTGAAATTTAATTACCTTTCCAACGGTGTACTCAGAACTGCAATTATATATCTCAATTTCGTATTGCAATTGGAATAGGAAGGGAAAAATAACTGATGTAATGGTTATTTTGTGTGTGTGTGTATATATATATATTAAATCACTCTTTTTCTAATATATGATTAAAAAAACTATTAAAAAAAAACAAAAACAATCTATTTAATGATACATATTATACTGTTTCATGAATATATATAAATAAATATTTTGTCCGTAGGTATTTGGAGAGTAAAGGTTGACTTATATTGGTGTCTTGGTAGATCCTATTCTGAAATGATTGATTATGATCCTCAGCTGTACAATGCACTAAGTTGTTCCTCAGTCATTATTTTCAAAGGAGACCTGAACTACAGAAAACTGCTCCAAGATATCATTGGGATCCTTCTACTCCATTCTGCAAGGCTATTGGAAAGTTTCACCCTGCTTCTTTAGTGACCTTAAGAACTTGTAAGGCTGATCTCATTTGTGGAATTGAAAAGGATCTAGCCAATTTAATGGATGCGAAGTATGATGACTGGCTTATTTCAGGAAGTTTTGCTGTTGTTCAAGTTGATTCACCAAGAAGTTAATTTTGTAATTAAATATGGAAGTACTGAAATAATATTAAAAATTAGATTTTTTAATTAATTAACTCAGATTTTACATTATTGATTTAAAATATAATAAGATGTCCATATCTTCTCTCTCTTTTTATACATATATGTTATAAGACAAAGTTAAAAATAAAGTGTATGAATATGTAACCAATTTATTGTATTCCTTGAAATGAAACTATTTTCCATTTAGTTATTTTTTTTCTTTATATACATTTATTGAAATTTACAGGGTATCCCGAATTTAAATGGCAAAACTTCAGGAACTTATAGGGGACCGAAAAACTAAGACAAAAAGAACCTTTAGAGATTTGCTCGTTTTTGCTTAGTTTTAGAGAAAATCGCAAAAAAAAAAAAAAAAAAAAAAAAAATGTTTACAGTAGCGATTATCACCTTTCAAAATTTCGTCAGGCTAGGCAGTGAGATATGTAAACACTTGATGTTATCCTTTACATTCTTTTATTTTACATTTTGGCTTCCTTCTAGGATTATAATTCCTAAATCAGTTTTCAGTCTGTTTACTCAGATATTTTTGTGTGAATAGCATCAGCCACAATGCCGCATACATATTCTAATGTTGAGTACGCTGATATGATTTTTGTGTATGGTTTCTGTAACGGTAATGCTTTAGAAGCGCTGCGGGAGTATGGCCGCCGATTTCCAAATAGGAGAGTGCCTAATCGACGTGTCTTTTCGTTAACTTTAATAGACTTCGAGAGACTGGGTCATTCTTAATACGTAATGAAGGCGAGCAATAAGAGCAGATTATCGGAGAAGAAAATTGTGTCCAACGCCACTTCGATAACAATCCTGAGACTAGCATCCGAAGAGCATCTGCTGCATTAGCAATATCGCGGCAAGCAATATGGCGAACTTTGAAAAGTGATAATCGGTACCCATACCATCTTCAAAAAGTTCAGAATTTATTACCTCAAGATTATGTCAAGAGATTGAATTTTAGTAACTGGTTTCCTAACAAAATTCGCGATGATAATTTATTTCCATTAAAAATTATATGGACCGATGAAGTACCTTTATAAGAGGAGGAATTGTTAATCAAAGAAATTGTCATGTATGGGCTCTTGAAAATCCCAGAGCTATTAGAGAGAATAGGTTTCAACATGAATTTGCTATTAACGTTTGGCTTGGAATTTGGAACGGATTACTGGTGGGACCATATTTTTTACCTGGAAGATTGAATGGTATCACATTTACACATTTTTTGGAGAACGACTTTTCTAATTATTTAGATGACATTCCCTTACAGCAGCGGATTGAAATGTGGTTCCAACTCGATGTCCAGCTCATTATAGCAGAGTTGCTCGAGCTTGGCTGGATATAAATTATCCACCCACAACTAAGGATTGGACCTGGAGGAGTAGTACCTTGGCCACCCAGATCACCTAATATGACACCCATGGATTTCTTGGTATGGGGAACCTTGAAGCAGAAAGTCAATCAACTCAAGAGAGCAATTAAGAGACCGAATCATAGATGCAGTGCACCAAATATCATCAGAACAATGTTTAGCTGCAATTTATCAGGTGAGTGCTAGATGTAATGCTTGCATTGGTGCAAGAGGGCAACATTTGAGCAAATATTTACATTAAAAAGAACAAATGTTGAAGTAGTCGTAACGACGGGCAGTTTCTTGTCGTTTTAGTCTTTCCATCTAGTTAGATTTAATTATTAGAGCTTGTATTTCAGCTGGAAGAATGTCAATGATGTCTTCAAACTTGTGTTTTAATGATCGTTTTACACCAAGATATCCTCATTCTTAGATTTATAAATGTAAATAAATAAGTATAAAAATGAAAATTTGTTTTTGTTTCTTTTTTTTGCGATTTTCTCTAAAACTAAGCAAAAACGAGCAATCTCTAAAGGACTTTTTGTCTTAGTTTTTCGGTCCCCCTATAAGTTCCTGAAGTTTTGCCATTGAAATTCGGGATACCCTGTATACATCAAGTAAATGTATTGACAACGAAAATATAACATGTTAAAAACTTGAAAAGAACTACTCATCAGTAGCACTTTATTAAAAATTCTACACTAGAAGGTCTCCAGGCCATCTTCATTTTAGACGCCTCGGAGGATTATCAGGAATGGAGTTGGAAGCAATTTGAGAAACTAACGGATTTGAGTGATTATGGAGCTTACTATGAAAGATAGGTATCTGGTGTGTGCTAAATCAGCACAATCAGACAATGTAATGGTCCCTGCCTCTCGATCCCGACTCCCAGCTATATTCTGTCCTGCCGTTCCGCGTCATGCTGACGCTTGACCCAAATCGCTATTCCTCGAGCGGTATTTTCGTATTTGTGCCAATTCTTTTCTCATTTTTTGCTAACGAATCAGCTCGCTCATTCCCGTATAGCCCGACATGGCCTGGGACCCACTGTATCTTGATGTGTTGTTTGTTTGTCTTGTGTACTTCTTGTAATATTTCATTTATTAGGTACGATGTAATTTTTTTTCTATTGATGTTTATTAGGGAATTACGTACGGAGGCGGAATCTGTAAGGATAGCAATTTTGGTGTTTTTATATAATCTATTGGCGATTTTTTCAAAGCTTTGGTAACCGCATACAATTCAGCACTATAGATGCTAATGGATTATACTATAATGATATATATATACTATAATGATTATTATTAAAGGTATTAAAGGTTGGGCTACCAGACTACCAGTTGGATTACCAGAAATTGCCGTAAACAGATGTTCGAGATTAGGTAAAAGTACCGGAGATCGCCCAATTTTAGTCTCCCTTAACAGTTATCGTCTTAAACTGCATCAGTTATATTATCTAGAATCGATCAAAATGTTACATATTTTTAAATATAAATTCAAATGCCGCAGCGTAATTTATTCTCTAGAAGAGGTAGAGAAAATTAGAGCGAATCTTCACACTCACCAGAAAATGACAACAGCAAACCTCTAAGAAACTAAAAAGCACGACAGTTGAGAAACTTTCCCCGGAGTTTCGTTTTCGTGAAAGAAGTAGCTCTAACTAATAGAAGTTAAACAATAAGTGTAAAAGCACAAAGCATTTTATTCCTTCATGTCCTAAGAAATTTCTGAAAAATAAATTAAAAATTGGATTTTGGAATATTTATGGTATTAATACTTTACAAAGCTTGTCTGCATCAGAGATCAACGTTTTAATGGAAATGAAGGCTCTCTGTTTTTCTGAAACATGGCTTTTGTCTTCGGATATTAATTTGCCCTTTTTTTTAAATAATTATATTTGTTATTATTCTTCGGCAGTTAAGGAGCATTGTAAAGTTAGGGGTGGTGGAGGCTTGCTCATTTGCGTACGGAAAGATTTTTTTACGGAAATAAAAGTTATTTGCTGTTACAGTTGGTTTATCTGCTTGTTACTTAAAACTGATACGAGATTATTTATGCGTTGGGTCTTGTCTACTTACGTCCGGGAAAGGAATCTGATTATCTTTCTTTACGAAGAACTTCATTATATAATGATCGATTATGAATAGTCCTAAATTAATAATAGGCTCAAACTTCAACGCTAGAATTGGTCGACTAAACGCATTAGAAAATGAAATGTTCATTGGGTCTATCTTAAAGGGAAATAGGTTTAAGAAGTAATTAATAATAGGGTATCATTTGGTAGAAATTATGGAAAACTTAGGTTTGTTGGTATGTAATGGCAAGATCTATTACGGACAGCCCTGCAAACTTCACTTACGCCAGCGACAAAGGTATGAGCGTCATTGACTTAATTTGGATATCCACTGGGTGCCTGGATGTAATGTCTGATTTTAGGTTGATTAATGCTTCGGATTTATCCGATCATCTTTTAGTTCAAATTGTTATAAAAAATAGAGTTTGCTGTGTTGCTCTTGGGGTTTATGCGAAATAATTTATTAATATATAAATAGAGCCCAACTATTAATGTTTATTAATTACTTTTATTGGATTTCTGATCTAACACGTTTCAACCAATTCAGTATTACTTTAGTGGCATTTTAAGGAAAGAGAATAATTATGATGAATATTAAAGTCACTATATTTACTAAAGCGATTATGTTACATACATGAAACGATACGCGGATGGTTTTTTTGCAAATACTATATTTCTAAGGTCAGCACACAATTTACAAATTATAACCTTTATTAAAGACTATTATACCGAATTTGGTACTTATTGAAAATGGAGTATGGGTCTTCAGTCGGCGTTGGGTATTGGGTCCGGTCATAATCAGGGCTTCCTTACCTATCTCTCTGGGCTGGCCATCCCAGAGATCATCGCTAAAGACCTCCAGCAATCTCCTCTCAGCCATCTTACTTCTCTAACCGTCTCTCATCTCTTCGTCCACCCTCTGTCCATCAAACTCTCCAACCAAAAACTATATCCCTCTTCGTTTTCAGGACCATGCATACATACCCACGTATCCCCTTCCACTTTTCTTTTAGCTTATTTTTAGAGTATTATGGTGGAAACTGGTGTATTAAAAAGAATAATAGGCACATAACAGAACAAGAAGTATTAATAAATTGTATAGAAGGTCTCAATTCCACGATAGTAAGATACTGGACAGGTACCGAACTGCAAAAACTCAATACAGAAAAACGGTTAAAAGATGGCAAATGGAGTATTTGGATAATTTAAACGACAAATTAAGAAGCACGAGGAATTCTTCAGAGTTCTGGTCCGCTATTAAAAATTATAAAAAGAAAAAATTTGTTAAATGTCCTATCACATTTGAACACATGGGGAAATTTTTTATGATAACGTTTTACCTCCAAAGGAGGTTATTCATTTTAGGTACCCCGGTTTTTTTCACACCCGTTTTGGACCCCGCGTTCACCATGGACGAATTAAAAGACAGCATCATAAGTTGTTATCATAAACCAGAAAGGCAGTGGGGTTTGATATGATACCAAACGAGTGTTACATGTACTTCGATGATACCTGGCTACATACTTGTTAAAGCTCTTCAACAAGATCTGGGAAGAAAGAAAATATTCCTAATCAATGGTTTCACTAAAATTGATTTTACTGTATAAAAAGGGAACCCGCTAGATCCTGGAAATTACAGGGGGATCGCTTTATTTAATGCTATAACTAAATCTTTACCCTAATTATGTACAATAGATTAGTGAACTGGGCAGATTCTGTAAAAAAGACTAATTCCGAAGAACAGATGGGCTTTAGAAAGGGCAGGGGCTGCAGAGATTGCATCTTCATCTTCACTGCTGGAATTAACATTCAATTGAGACTGTAAAGAAGAAAGGTGTTTTCCACGTTTAAGTCGATTTCCGAAGAGCTTTTGATTCGATCCCACATAGTACAGCTGTGGAATACACTTTATAATCAGGGGATTAACGGCAAATTTTGAGAATTTTGATCAATTTCTATGAAGTAGCCACTTTTAGAGTTTCAGATAGTTTGAATTATTAAAGGAAATGAATGTGTCAGCAAGTCTTAACATTTTGTCAGAATATTGCAAATATAACCATCTTACAGTTAATACTGACAAAACTAAGATCATGGTGTCGCAAAAAGGCAACCGTTTTGGGGAGCTTAAGAGTTTTAAGTGCGAATGCTCGGTCATCGAAGTTGTAAAATCATTCAGTTATCTCAGCATTACCATTTTTTCTTCTGGTAAATTTAGGCAGGCCTGCAAATCGGCTCTGACAAAGCATTCTTCTGCAAACGCAGTGGTAACTAACATTCTTCAAGCATGCAAATCTGATAATTGGAATACTAAATGTCAGTTGTACGAATCATTATCGGATAGTATACTCCTTTACTCAGCTGAAATTTGGGGGAGTGAATACTCGTATTTATCAGAGCAAGGCAGATTAAAATACGTTAAGTATTTACTTGAGGTATGCATGATGGTATAGAAGGATCAATCCTAATTGTTAAGTATTTACTAAAGTTACCCCCGAACACACCTAACTTTTACATAAGGGTAGAAACAGGTATGATTCATGTACTTTTAACAATATTTAAAAGGATGTTGTGGTGGGTAAAAATGTTGGGGATGGAAGACCACCATCAACTGCCAAAACTATGTTTCAAGAGGCTCTCTGAATTTCGAGAAACTACCACTATGCCTTATAATTGGTTGAGAGAGCTTGGTAAAATGCTTGCTATGGTGGGAGCTTCTGACATCTTGACTTGTTCGAACTTAGAAATTATTTAACAGCACGGCTTCGAACTCGAGGATGCAATGAGGAATCATCTCATGAGTTTAGATTTCGATTGAGTGGCACAGTCCGAGTTTAATCTATATTATAGAAATATCGCAACCTTTGGCACACCGCAAGCGTACCTACATTTCAACACCCATATAGAAAATCAGAGAATTCTAGTACAACTGAGGATGGTCAGCAAAAGGAATACTCAACTGTCATACGGTGGCAAGCATAGACAATTTAACAGTGATTAATCGTGTGAGTTTTGTGACACAAATGTTAGCGATGGTATCACACACTTTTTGGTGGATTGTTCAGCATTTAGGAGACAAAGGAAAAAGTATTTAAGCAAGTTTCTCCTGCCCAAACTTACTCCTGAACTGCGATTCAAGTCACCAGAAGGACAAGTTTGCGAGGTGGATTGAGCGCCTTCAGGAATATGACTTTGAGTCTGTTCATCGCTCGGGAAACACTCATAAGAACGCAGATGCACTCTCGAGGAGACCTTGTGACGAAAAATGCAGCCACTGTTCCCGGCAAGAGGAGAAGCAGGCGACAGTGATGAGGACTACTGTTGTCATCGACAGTTGGCAAGATGCAGAGGTGTCGAAGGAACAAGACGGGACCCTGATTTGAAACCAATAAAGCAGTGGAAGCTTTCAGGGCAAAGAAGACCACCCTGGCAGGATGTTGCTCCAATGTCGAAGAATACAAAAACGTACTGGGCTCAATGGGGACTCCATTCTAGTGGACAACGGGCTGTTGAAGCGAGCATTGGAGAACACAGAGGGAGATCAGCGCAGACTACAGCTCATCGTCCCAAAGAAAAGAGTGCCTGAAGTGCTTAGGGAACTTCACGACGGAGTATCTGGCGGCCACCTTGGAGTTCACCGTACATTGGAAAAAGTACGTGAGCGTTTCTATTGGGCTAATCTTAAAGAAGACGTATTAGACTGGTGCAGGCGCTGTGCGACGTGTGCGGCCTCCAATGGACCGATGAGGAGAAAGAAGGCCCCTTTGAAGAAGTATAACGTGGGAGCTCCATTCGAGAGAATAGCAGTTGACGTCGCTGGGCCTTTCCCTTTGACTGATGAAGGTAACCGGTACATTCTTGTGGCCATGGACTACTTCTCAAAGTGGGTGGAGGGCTTATGCCCTTCCGAATTAGGAAGCCGTCACAGTTTGCGGACGTTCTTGTTAAAAACAGCTCGTCAGCAGGTTGGAGTACCAATGGAGCTTCACACTGACCAGGGACGGAATTTTGAGTCTGCAGTCTTCTCCAAGATGTGTGAGACACTAGGAATACGCAAGACTAGGACGACGCCTCTTCATCCGCAATCTGATGGCATGGTAGAGCGCATGAACAGGACCATGGTCGGTATTTGTCCAAGGTTGTCTCCGACCACCAGAGGGACTGGGACCAGTACCTTCACCTATTCCTTCTAGCCTACCGCAGTTCAGTTAATGAAACAACAGGGCAGACCCCCGCCAGAGTGGTGTTTGGCAGAGAACTTCGCTTGCCCTGTGATCTGAAATTTGGTTTCAAGCCTGATGAAGAAGTCGCCGGGGGAAGATTATGTCACGAATCTAAGGATGCGAATGAATGCTATCCACGAAAAGGTTCGTTCAAACATTCAAGAAGCAAGCGACAGAATGAAGGAGCGTTACGACATCAGGGAGAGAAAGGTGGCTTCCAGCCTGGGGACTTGGTATGGCTACATGATCCTCGGAGAAGGCAAGGCTATTCACCCAAGCTTCAGAGATCCTGGGATGGCCCGTATGAGATCATCGACAGGATTAATGACATCATCTATAGGATCAGGAAGCAGCCAAGAGGAAAACCCAAGGTAGTCCACTTTAATAGACTGGCCCCATTCAAAGGAGATCATGGCCCAACCGAGGACCAACAAGTGAGGCATCTCTCTCACTTTAGGGCCAATAACGACCCAGTTGCGTGGCCTGAAGTTTTGGGTGCTCTTGGAGTGACTCAAACAATCTACAGAGACATCTTTTCTCTACCAGTGGACTATGCTCTGGCCCATTGCGTCCCTGAAGATCTAAGAAACTCTCGAGGGATCGCAACTGTTTTCAGGAAGAAGTTTGCCGGAACAGCAAGGACCCAGTGTTGGAAGGGCGCTTCACCAAACGCACGGAGGCCAGCATCTTTTTTACTTGGTTTACCAAGCGTGCCTCCCGTCAGAAATCAACGTACGGCGCACTACAGCGAAGCCTCAACGACCTGCGCAGCCAGCTTTTAAGACTGCATCTCACTAAGCTCGCCATCCCCAAGTTGGGCTGTGGATATGACGGCCTGGAATGGAAGACCGTAAGACACATGCTTGAAGAGACATTTGCCAACTCTGGGATAGTCATATTGGTGTGCACATTTAAAAACCCCTGGAGATCAAACGGCGACTACTTCGAAAGAAGATCATCGCATCTAATTGCTCCAAATCGTGCTCTGGGGCAGAGCACTTTTAAGAAGGGGGCAGTGTTACGGTCTGGTGAGGTTGAGGGTACCCTGGGCGACCCGGGGGCAGGTAGCTGGAAAGGCCGCCAGGGTGGCCTAGATTTGGTGGTGCCGTGGGCATGGGCGAGCAGGTAGCCGAGAAGGGCGGCGGATGGCCTGGAAGGGTCACGGCGCCCCAGAAGGCCCCAGGCCTGTAATCTGGCCAGATCTAGAATGTTCGGCGGCGCTTTAAATAGGCCGACTTCCAGCCTGGGATTCGTCAGTATCCATGTGTCAGTGATCAAGTAACGATCAACCAGTCAAGTGTCAGTGACAGTTCAGTTTGTGAGTTAGTGACAGTGATAAACAGTGTCAGTGAGTGTAGTAACAGTCTCTGTGTCAGTGTAATAGATTCTTATGTATAATTGTGACATCTAGTATTAAGATATTAAAGATAAGGATTGTGTAATATACATATTAGTGTAATTAGATCTAAGTATAATTGTTATTAGATTAAGTAGCTTAAGGGACCTATTTGTATTTATTAAGTTGTAAATAATTAGTGTTTAATATTTAAGTTGTGATTTGATTAGTCATACCCCCAGTGGCCCGTAACAATACAGCTGTATCCTTAAGGACAAAAATGGCCTTCGGATAACTTAAAAAACCTTTTAATATTTTAATATTAATAAAACAGTAACCTTATAAGGACAACAATGGCGGAATATCGTTCGATCCTGGAATATTTCAACATATTATCCATTTTTGTTCTAAATAAACCACTTGTTACTCTCTCGACCGGCGTGGTCCACGCCTAAAAATCAAACAGGTTTGATACCGACCGTGAGCGGTCGTGGATTTCCCTCTCTCTAGGTGACGTCAGAGGCAAACTCACGCCTCTTCGTTCAGACGGAGGAAATTCCACGAATGCGTGGATCACGCTATCGTGCCAAGCCCTTGAGAACGTAGCTTAACGCTGAGTCTTTATTGGGTTTGGGAATTGGGATTGTTTTTGCTGTTTTTTCAGAAAGTAGGAAAGTGACGAAGACGGAATATGGAATTAAAAATTTTGGTTAAGAATATTATTGCTTTTCTGCTAAAATATAATAGTATATATATATATAGTATAATCTAATATAAAAGAATAGCATTATTTTGTTATTTCTAATGTTTTATAACAGGTGTACGAATACTTTTGACTCTGACTGTAGCTCTCTGCCTTTTGTATTCGATAAGATTTTGAGAATTCATATGTTTTTTAAAAATTTTTATAAGCTTTGCGTCGATCTTTAATCACTTTTTACAATAATTATTGAACCAAGGAACCAGCGGTCTTTTTGGTGTGCCCGAAGTGATTGGAATTGACGCGTTCGCTGCTCATATGATTGTGTCCGTAATAATTTTACATCCTTCGTCAATAGACATATTGTACGGGGAAGTTGGAGGTGGTGAGGTGGTTAAGGAGGAATACTTAATTCTAAAAAGGAGATTTAAATCTAAAAGACTGAGGATATCTTGGTGTAAAATAAAAGGAGATTTAAGTCTAAAAGAATGAGGATATCTTGGTGTTAAACGATCATTAAAACACAAGTTTGAAGACATCATTGACATTCTTCCATCTTGATTAAATTAAAATCATTGATACAGAAAATTAAATACCTGGTACCAATTTATCATATAACTTTCAACTGAACTACGCTTTTTTCTGTGGGTGCCTAAATGTAGACTTACCCCGTTCCACCAGTGGTGATCTTTTCTTTATTCTTTAGGTTGGTTGAAAGAGAACTGCGCGGAATTCGGAATTCACTAACAACAAACGCCTAACTTCTTTCTTATTTCTCTACTTTACAAATCAATTTTAACTTTTCGTTAATTGAAGGAATTTCCAATAGCCACTGTAAAAACCACTCGTTTTTTTTTAATTTTCTTAAAAAGTGCTGCGTTGATTTCAAAATATTTTTTATACGACCTCCTCTGAAGTATGCCCTACCGATATAAAAAAAAAATCATCAAACTTGATTCAGAATTGACCGAGTAATCGCGTATCATACACAAAAAATAAATAAATAATAAAAAATACAGATGAGTTGAGAACCTCCTTTTTTTTTTTAAGTCGGTTGAAAAATAATCGATATTTTGATAAGGCAATAATGTTTAGTGCAGCAAAAATAATTTTATTGATTTCATTTGGTTGGATTTTGATTTCTATCTAACTATAAAAGTTAATGACAGAATGACAAATTTCTGCCACTTAACACTGTGAATTTAAATTATTATTATAGCAAATTATACTATTTAAAATCTTCCTAGAATTATGAAGATTTTGTAGTTAAAATTTGGTACAGAGGGGTTTAATAATATTACCATTGCAAACTCTGTTGTAAAATGTCGCTAACCACATATCGTTCGATTATTAAACATCCCTAGGATCCAAACTAAATATTTATAGCTTTTTTTATAACAATTTATTTGAATCAAGCCAATTTTATTATCAATTTCTAGCTCTATATAACATTGTACCGTTATAAACCAACGAAAAATGGCTTGTCCTTTTATATAATAGTATAGATATATATTAATTTAGAACATATGTTTTATTGCTAATTGTTTACAAACACCTGCACTAAAGTAGTATTTATAAAAAATAAATGTTATTTTGATATAAAATAACAAAAAATAAATAGAACCCCTAGATCCCCAACTCTGATTTAAATTTTTTTTTTTTTTCAAAAACCTTCCGGGGATTTACCTAATAATTTCTCGAGTACAGACATACACACATTCATTACATATATATATATATATATATATATATATATATATATATATATATATATATATATATATTGTTACGGTCTGGTGAGGTTGAGGGTACCCTGGGCGGCCCGGGGGCAGGTAGCTGGAAAGGCCGCCAGGGTGGCTTAGACTTGGTGGTGCCGTAGGCATGGGCGAGCAGGTAGCCGAAAAGGGCGGCAAATGGCCTGGAAGGGTCAAGGCGGGCCCAGAAGGCCCTAGATCTGTAATCTGGCCAGATCTAGAATGTTCGGCGGAGCTTTAAATAGGCCGACTTTCAGCCTAGCAGCCAGTCTTGAGGTGACAGTGGTCAGTGAGTGATCGGTCGGGCAAGTGTCAGCTAGGAGTCTGTGATATCCTGAGTCAGTATCCATGTGTCAGTGATCAAGTAACGATCAACCAGTCAAGTGTCAGTGACAGTTTAGTCTGTGAGTTAGTGACAGTGATAAACAGTGTCAGTGAATGTTGTAACAGTCTCTGTGTCAGTGTAATAGATTCTTATGTATAATTGTGACATCTAGTATTAAGATATTAAAGATAAGTATAGTGTAATATACATATTAGTGTAATTAGACCTAAGTATAATTGTTATTAGATTAAGTAGCTTAAGGGACCTATTTGTATTTATTAAGTTGTAAATAAATTAGTGTTTAGTATTCAAGTTGTTATTTGATTAGTCATACCCCCAGTGGCCCGTAACAATTTGGTGTCAGAAGTGGGATTACAGTTTAATTGCTATTGTTTGTCTTGTATTGTGTTTGTAATTATTGGGCTACTGGAAAATGGCTACTCAAAGCGTTAGATTAAATGATTTAAAAGTTGCAGATTTGAGACGAGAGTTGGAAGAGCGCGATCTGGATACCTCCGGATCTAAAACTGTGTTGCAGCAGCGTTTGCGCCAGTTTTTTATAGATTCGGAGGAAAACCCGGATAGCGTTAATTTTGAGACCGATTTGAGCAGATTAACTGCGACTTTTAAAGCTGAATTAGGTAATGTACAAAAATGAGTTAGGTAATGTAAGAAATGAATTAGGTAATGTGAGAAATGAACTAGGTAAAGAGATAGGCAATGTTGAAAACAAATTAGGTAATGTACAAAAAGAATTAAGTACTGAGTTAAGTAATGTTAAAGATAATTTAAGTACACTAGAATGTAAGCTAAGTACTGTAGAAAATAAGTTGATGGAGGCTGTGGACAAAAAGTTAGCTGATGTAGAGTGTAGATTAGGAGAAAAAGTTTGTTCGATTGAAAATGAACTTAGGTTAAGAGTAGAAGCCCTTGAGGGACGCACGAGCCACCCACCAAAGGACGACAGCGACAGATCCTCCGAGGGCAGCTCTCACAACACCATTCGGCTTGCCAATGCTGGGACGCCACCAACACACAACATCATTCCAGTGTTCGACGGGAAGACACCGTGGGAGGATTATATGACTCTCTTCGAGACAGCGGCTTCGATCCATGGATGGTCTCAAGAGACCCAGGCTTCAACGTTGTGCCTAGCCTTGCGTGGAGACGCCTTGGGAGTACTCCAGGGGATGCCAATGACGGAGCGGTCCAACTACGGGGAGCTGGTGAGAAGATTGGAGATGCGGTTCGGCCACCGCCACATGGACCAGCTATACCGCTCACAACTAAGAAACCGGATCCAAAAGAACACTGAGACGCTACAGGAATTCGAGGCTGATGTCGCCCGGCTTGTGAGGAATGCCTACCCATCGGTCACCGATGATGTGTACGAGAGCCTGGCGGTAGACAAATTTCTGGACGGACTTCGGGACCCGGAGACACAACATGTTGTGAAACTCGCCCGGCCAAAGACTTTAGGCGATGCTTTACTTCAGGCCATGGAGTTTGAGGCTGTCAAGCAGTCAGTAAGGGTCCATGCACGAGTTTGCGCAGCAGAAGCAGAGCCTGCTGCGGTCCCCAGCGTCGAGGAGATAGTGAAAAAGGTTTTGGAGGCCCTCGGGAACCGCAAGGAGATACGTTGCTGGAGCTGCGGCCAACTGGGACACCGAAGAAAAGAAATAGTGCCAGTCCATGAAAACAAGAAGCCAAAGGAAAATCAAGGAGGGTTGGAGGGAAGAGGCAAATGCCAACCCGTGATGTGGAAGGCTCCAAGAAGACCATCCGAGTAGCGTTAATTGGAAGCAGGGCGAATAGATTCTATGTGGATGGGGATGGTGAACGGGCAGCTACGAAGCCTTTTTGGACACCGGCGCAACGATGACGATCCTGAGTCCAAAGACGGTTCCCGCTGAGAAGATCTCACCAAGTACTTGGGCACTGCGGACGGCCACAGGACAGCCAGCCCAGGTCTGCGGGGAGACAGTTGCCACCTTCCTCGTCGGAGGCCAGTTTCTGAAGCACCGCGCTCTCGTGGCCGAAGTAGATGAAGACGTCATACTGGGCACGGACCTGATGGTCAAATACGGGCTTAAGCTTGATATGTCGAGAGGTGTGGTGACGCTAAGAGGTAGAGAGCTCTTCCTTCGTAAAGGAAAGGCAGGGACGGAGAGAATCAGGAAACTTGAAGAACAGAGGAAACGTCAAGAAGAAGCCATCATGAATCAAAAAGAAAATGGATCAAATCTTCCAGCTGCTCCTGCTTGGAGGCGGATAGGAGAGGATGATAGATATGGCAGGAGAAGGGGAAATGTGTGACCATTCTGGAAGGAGCAGTGATGATGGTAATTTTAAAAGGAGAGGAAATGATTATCGCTGTGGAAGAAAAGGCGACCATGGCCGAGCAAAAGAACAGAAAGTGAGATATCTCTCTACCGTGAGAACGAACGACTCAGTTGCGCGTCCTGAAGTTCTGGATGCCCGTGGAGTGACCCAAACAATCTACAGAGACATCTTCTCGCTACCAGTGGACTGTGCTCTGGCCCATTGCGTCACCGAAGATCTGAGGAACTCTCGAGGGATCGCAACTGTTTTCAGGAAAAAGTTTGCTGGAACTGAAGAATTAGAACATCAAGGACCGAGTGTTGGAAGGGCACTTCACCAAACGCACGGAGGCCAGCATCTGTTTTACTTGGTTACCAAGCGCGCCTCCCGTCAGAAATCAACGTACGGCGCACTACAGCAAAGCCTCAACGATCTGCGCAGCAAGCTTCTTAGACAGCATGTCACTAAGCTCGCCATCCCAAGTTGGGCTGTGGATATGACGGCCTGGAATGGAAGACCGTAAGACACATGCTTGAAGAGACGTTTGCCAACTGTGGGATAGTCATATTGGTCTGCACATTTAACCCCTGGAGGGCAAACGGCTACTACTTCGGAAAAAGCTCATCGCATCTAATTGCTCCAAACCGTGCTCTGGGGCAGAGCACTTTTAAGAAGGGGGCAGTGTTACGGTCTGGTGAGGTTGAGGGTACCCTGGGCGGCCCGGGGGCAGGAAGCTGGAAAGGCCGCCAGGGTGGCCTAGACTTGGTGGTGCCGTGGGCATGGGCGAGCAGGTAGCCGAAAAGGGCGGCAAATGGCCTGGAAGGGTCAAGGCGGGCCAGAAGGCCCTAGATCTGTAATCTGGCCAGATCTAGAATGTTCGGCGGAGCTTTAAATAGGCCGACTTCCAGCCTAGCGGCCAGTGTTGAGGTGACAGTGGTCAGTGAGTGATCGGTCGGGCAAGTGTCAGTCAGGAGTCTGTGATATCCTGAGTCAGTATCCATGTGTCAGTGATCAAGTAACGATCAACCAGTCAAGTGTCAGTGACAGTTCAGTCTGTGAGTTAGTGACAGTGATAAACAGTGTCAGTGAATGTAGTAACAGTCTCTGTGTCAGTGTAATAGATTCTTATGTATAATTGTGACATCTAGTATTAAGATATTGAAGATAAGTATAGTGTAATATACATATTAGTGTAATTAGACCTAAGTATAATTGTTATTAGATTAAGTAGCTTAAGGACCTATTTGTATTTATTAAGTTGTAAATAAATTAGTGTTTAGTATTTAAATTGTGATTTGATTAGTCATACCCCAGTGGCCCGTAACAATATATATATATAGATTACGTTTTCAGACTGGACATCCCACCTACAAAGACAATTTCAATCCAAGGTTTTCCAACGCTTTTAGAAACAAACCAAATTCAACCCATCCCATTGACAGAAAGAATTTATTCAGCTACTGAATTCCTTAAAAATATTCCGATAAGCAAAACAGAAATTCAAAGTCCTCCTTGGACCCATAAGCCACCTAAAACAATCCTCTCTCTCCCTCTCTCTCTCCCTCGGCTACCCAAAATCCATACCTCACCTTCCGAATACCAGATCAATTTTCTAATCTCATGCAGAGTTTTCCTTCCAAATTTAAATAAATGGATCAAAACCCGATATGTCTACAGCTTCATCTTTCGTTACTCCCAACTCAATCCACAAAATGAACTTAATAATTTATGAAGCACATATACAGCGGAGCTTCTGCAATAGCCTCAGCCCTTTATCACGCCATGTCCGTTGTTCCCAACACAATAACCATGATAACGGATTCTTTGAGTTCCTTAAAAGGTATAAAAAACATGTACTCGAATCATCCCGTTGTCTTAAAAATTCATCAATACCTTTCTATGTTGGAAGATTTAGGCAAGTCGGTGTACTTTATATGGATCCCGTGCCACGTGAGGGTAGTTGGGAATGAGCTCGCAGACCGGGCCGCCAAGCTAGCACACATCCTCCCAGGCCGAGGCACTGCCTTTAACGCCCCGGGAAATAGTTGTTCCCCTAAAAAGAGAAATATCGGATGCCTGGCAGTCCATGTGGGTTGTAAGCAAATTAAAAAAACAATGAAACCATGGACCTCGTCAAATCGCTCTAGTCGCAGAGAAGAAGTTGCACTGGCCAGACTTAGAATCGATCATACAAATCTGACTAACTAATACCTGATAAGGAAAGAACTACCAGCGAAATGCCAACACTGTGATAAGTAGGGATCGGATTCGTATGTATTTACATATTTTTTTCTAGCAATTTTCAGACGTTTTTCAACTAGAAGAGTTCATACTGACACTTTTCAAACCGTTTGAGCCTACTTTTATTTCACATATTTGGATGTTATTAAATAATAAAACAAATAAAACAAATGACATTTTGTTTATGCAGTCCTTATTTTATTGCGGTATCTATAGCAAACCGATAGGTACCTATGTAATTATATATTAATTTACATATATAAATACATATGTAAATTTATTACCTTGTGCCTAATATAAATTTAAGTAGCATGTCGGTATATGAAGTCAAGCCCATAGTAGTTATTGGGAAAACCCAATAACAATTGAAAATATTTCCTGTTCAGAACAAATTGTATTTCCGTTCAATTTCCATCGTTCTAAAGACAGAGCATAACAATCTATTGGACGTAGAGATTTTTATATAATTAGTTCTAAATCCATAAAGAATCTCCGCGTATCTGTTAGACGAAGAAAACCTGAACTGAAAAGAAGAGCTGATAATGAAAAAGATTACGTACCTATATAATATTTATTATGATGTAATTTAAAAAAATAGTGTTGTTTCGCTGAGTTGTTTTAAATTCAACTTTGAAAATCAATAATTTTATATTAGTTTGACTGTAAAAATCGTAAATAAAATTGGTAACGGTCGGGTTAAGAGGAGGCAGCAAACTGCCTTGACCCGCGCTACACCGACCAGTTCGATCCTTACGCTTCACTTCGAGTTTACATTTATCGATAGTTCATTCCTATAACCTCACATGTAAACAATCACTTCTACAGTTTCAACTTGGATTGTGTTGTTTAGTGTGTTATATTGATATTTAAGTCTTCTTAAATGTAAATAACTGAAACATAAGTTAACAACATGAGTTTCATAAAGGATTAAGTGTTTTATCAATTCATATTTTCTTATTCCCTCTTATCTAATGTGTAAAAGTGTTACAAAACTTAAGAACATTAATTTGTACATGGATTTGGTGTTTTATATATTTTTATTTGTTGTATCAATTTAAGTGATAAAATTTCAGTATGCTTATTTTGTGAATGCATTCTTTGTCATCCACAATACTTATTGCCCAAAAAGTGAGACAGATTGTATAATTATTTCAATAAAAAAATCATATCGATCTAAAAATAAATCTGAGAAATATATCATAGGTTTCATATTTTCTTATTTCCACTTCCCTTGAGAAAATATAGCAGAGATTAACATCATCACTTTCAACTAGGATTCTGTCTTATAATGTATAATGGATTATAACATGGAGAATAGGCAATGTTAAAATAATCACTAATTCAGAGGTAAATGACACGTTACTATATAATTGTAAAACTGTTGGTATAATGTTATAGATTAAAGTGTTTTAAAAAAAATTTAGAAGCCTGATGATGGAGCATTGTCTCGGAAACATGTAGCTACAAATGTTAAATAAATAGGAGTTTTGACAAATAAATACTTAAGGATTCTGTCTTTTAAATATTTATAATTTGTTATTTACACTTCCCTCACATCACAAAGTTTATCAAGAATTAACATTAGTGATGGTTTAGCATTATATTAAATTTCATTTAATATAAAATTAATTCAAAATTGATTTAGTGTCTTATATTTTGAAATTTTCTTATTTCTACTTCATTATTTCTTATTTCACATTTTAATATCATAAGGTAAACAGAAGTTAATATTACTTTGAACAGGGACTTAAAGTTTCTCCGTAAATAAATGAGAATAACCTTTCCCTCTAAAAGTAGCGACTAAAACACCGAAATAAATCGGAAGAAGGTAAGAATCGATAAAAGGTATTCTCGGCGGGCGTAGGAGCTGCCTCCTCTTAACCCGACCGTTACCTAAAGTAATTTCATTGTTCCTAAGTCTCGTGGATGTGTAATTTTTCCATAGCGTATTTCAACCATAATAATTAAAACATATTTTTTAAAAATAACCGGGAAAAGTAATTTTAAAATGAAAAGAAATATCCTTCGTTCAATTTTTACAGCAAGAGCTTTTTGAAGACGACAAAGGAGGTTGAAATGGGGAATATGATGGGGAAATGTAGATTAAAAAAATATTCCCCATCGTAATTTTAAAATGTAATTTCCTACTATTGGTTGGACATACATAGGTACCTACAAAACGGTTTATCCTTTTATATTTGTATGATTTGATTTACTTTGTTGTAAATACAAGTAGTGGAAATCAATTGAAGAACGTGTTTTTTTTCTTAACAAAATATAAAAAATATATCAAAAAGTTCTATGAAATCGGGTAAAAAAGCTCATGAGTTGACATTATTTATTAGAAAGAGTCAAACAATAACAATCCCTATACAATTATGGTTTTTAGAACATTTATGAAAGGGATAAACATCGTATGTTCCTAGCTGTTTGATCAAATAACTCGGAAGCCGCTACTCTTTGCACATTTTCGTTCTATGCATTAATAAAGCAAATCTAATTTGCAACAAATTTTGTTTTATTCATTTTTTTTTCAAAAGGGTTCAGATGAACGTTTGAGTGAACATTTAATTTAAAAGAGGGTTTGCATAAAAGTTTTAGTTCCTACTACAACTAACATTCGGACTATATTGTAAAATTACTTACGTTATTAATATCAAAATAAAAAAGCTTTAGTACTTTTTTTTTCATAAAAATTGTTGAGTTCAAAAAATTATAAAATTTGATACAAGATCGTAATGGTTTGATTATATTGCACAGATTAGAAATCTATATATCTAATATGTACAATAATTTTATAATTTAATGTACAACGTTTTGTCGTAATCATAAATTATTATAGAACTACCAGTGAGAAATTCCACCAAAACCCCAGTCAAATAAGGATTTCATCTCGGAAAGGAAAGAATGAAGCTAAATTTTTGCATATACCTTTGTTTTGACATTCTAAATAAGGGGTTGAAAAGTCACCTTTACCTTCCAACGACTCCTAACGAAGCTGTAAGTCAAAAATAGCCCCATATTTTATTTGTAGAGTGCATACTCTACACCCCTCATTTCAGCACTCTGACGAGGGTTGCACTTCTCCGCGAAATCAAGTTTTTTCAAAATTTTATTTTATAAATTTTATTGTATTTTATTTGAAAAAAATGAAATTTCAGATCGGACAAACAGTTTTGGAGTTATAGCAAAAAATATGAAAAAAAAAACTTGGATTTCAAAACAGTAAGCGATTTTTAGTGTGCTGGCGAGGATATTTTATAGCACTTGATCAAAATTGTTGTTGATTTTGATTTGTTTGATTTTGGTTCTGTTGATTTTTATAGTACAAGGGTAAAGGACCACCCTGTTCTATGATACATAAATAATATTTGGAGTTTTAATTGAATTTTTAAGTAGGCTATGTAAAACATCTATTGGATAAAATGCAGTTGTTACCAGGCAACGGTTTGATGAATGAAGCAGTAAAAAAAAAAACACTAGGTTTTTAGTAAGTATGAATCTCACACTTTTTCACAATACTTTTTCTTGGCAACGTCTTAAATAATTTTATCAAACAAAACATTTTTTTTTTTTTTTTAAATACAACTTTTATTCAATGAAATATTCTTATAAAATTAAAACCAAAATTTATAGCTTATAACATAAAAAAACAATACAAAGTGATATGATGTTCGATAAATCATAAGGAAGAAAAAAAAGCTTTGAACCTTACTGTAAACTAAGTTTTTCTCAATTCCTACCGAACCCTAATTCATCAGGTTCCAGAGAATATAAGAATCCAGGGCATCTGTGATATTGGAAATCAGTAAGAAAAGTATAGTACCGCAATTAGTATAGTATGCAGTTGGTTCAGTAGCTGAAAATTTCAACTAAATGTGGAAAACTAAACACATGTTTAGGTCCTAATGATTACTTTACACTTTGAATTCTGTTTATCGAATATAATAATCAGTGAAATAAATTCCTCTTGATCAATGCCAAAATATTTATTTAGGGTATTTCTAATTACATAAAGTATTAATTTGTTAACTCGTTATTTGTTCCAAATATCATTTTTTGTCGGTTTATTATTTTTAATATCTCCTGGGTTTAAAAATGTTTATAAATTTCATAGATATTCTAACTATGCTTTAAAAGAGTTTGTTTTAGTTTTTTTTTTTTTTTTATTAACTACAGAAGAACATATAGTTATTTTGAATTTTGCACACAGGTTCGTTTTTTTTAAAATATTATTTATATTCTAAAATGTATATCAAATTTTGTTGACCTCTATTCTGTCGGTTTTTCCACTATTGGGGAGACGCTAGATCGGTAGCTGACTGGGAGCTGGGTCCTCACAGCCCTTCCCCACTACTACAACAGAAGGAAGGTTACTAATCAAATCACCCGCTATTGTTATATCGTATTTTTCAAATTACGATCAACCTATGCAATCAAAAATGAATCTTTATGCATAATTGTGTTCAATTGACCTATGACTAAGTGGCTATAACCATTTTTTTTTTTTTTTAAAGTCAATAGTTCACCAGATAATTTTTTTTAATTATAAAATAATTGACAAAAAAAAAAAAAAAAATACGGAAAAACGTAGCGTGAATTTAATGAGATTTTTATTACGAAATCCGTTTACAGATCTAATATTGTTGATTCTGTTCACAAATGAGAGCGGAAATAAATTCGCCCCAAAAGTGCTGCCATCTCTTGAAAAAAAATCTCACTAAAAATCTGGATGTTTAGCCTTAACCCGACTGTTACCGATTTAATAAATTTCATACTTGGAATCTTAATAGTGATGAAAATGGTTATTAAAAGGAAAATCATTGTTTGTTTAAATGGAGTTAATTAACATAACTTACTACAAATATAATAAATCCAACAATAAATAATTTTATCTTTGAAAATATATAATTGCTAAAGTGACAATAATCGTAGCATGAAAATATTATAAATATATATATTTTTTACTTTATTGATAAATTCACCCGTCTTTAACAACAGATATTCAGAAAATGTATCAAATGGTCTGATGGTTCCACTCCTATCTCATTGAACCTTTTGAATAATTTAAGTTTTTAGATAGCTGGTTTTCCTAAAAGCAAAAACTTTATAACCATCAACATAATATATGTCTTCGAAGATTTTAATATTTTATAGCGGGTTTTCGCTGTTTGCATACCGATAACATGCGGCCCAGAGTTTGGTGTTTAGAGGGGCAATCTTCTGCAGTGAATATCTCGACAAAGCTGGAAAGACCATGACATCTGCCCCCGAATCTAATTTGCAAGTGACCTTCATGTCATTCACAGAGAGCTCGATATTCAATAAAGTCATCCAAATTACTATAGTTGTCAGCCTCACATCCTGGCCAAACCTGGTGCATATATTTGTCTTTTGATTTATTAGACCTTCTGGTGGTTTTAGATGGGTGAATCGGCACTGTTATGGTATGTGGCCTCTGAAGTTACATTTGGTACATTTATTGCCCTTTGCTGTACATCTTACCTTGGGATGATAGGTAATTTCTCCTCATCTTGGGCACCTGTCACTCTTTTGGGTGGGTTGGCGCCTCTCAATTATTTATACAAATAGGCTCGGTTTGTCATCTAACATTACATTTTGTTTTTTTACATCCTCGTGTTGCCAAGCCACCCGGCTTTTCATATGGTTTATTCATAATCCTGGACTAACTCGTCGCTTAAAAAACGGTCGATACAACAATCAAAGAGGTGGCTAGCTAGTTTTAACAGTTACTTTTCTGTAACCACTTACTGTCTTACCGTCGCGCATTCAAGCTGAAGTCATTCGAAATTAGAACTCAATTTTCCATTTAGCCATATTAGTCCAGTAAAATAAGGGTTTGGCGAAGAAAAAAAGCGGCCGAACTTTTATCCTCAACGGATCTTTATGTTTTTTGAGGTGTTGAAACCGAATCTGAAGTTTGCTACCACGGCAGCCGTCGGCTTCATACCCAACATCACAAAAAACCGCACAAAATACCGGTTATTTTATGTTTTTTACCTATAACAAGACAACCAAGCGTTTTTCGAAGTAAGTCTTTATATATTAACTGTAGCTGGAATCAGTACCTACCAAAAAAAAAAAATTGTATAAATGGCTAACTTGCTGTCAGTCCCACTTCTCCGCGAAAACACGTTTGTCGTAATCTTTTGACGATAACTCCGATCTTAGATTACTATTTTTTCATCTTAAAGCTGGTTAAATTACAATTAGAATCCATATTATCACGTTGTCGTGTTATGGGTAAAAAACGGAAAATAACCGATATTTCGAGAGTTTTCTTTCGAATTTGGGTACGAAGCCAACGGCCGACCTAGTACCAAACTTCAAATACGGTTTCAGCACCTCAAAAAACATAAAGATCCGTTGAGAATAAAAGTTCGTTTTTTCTTCAAAACGGACTCTAGAGCCTTATTTGACTGGAGAATATACTAACCAAGCCTCGAAGATTTCCCGTCTTTAAATTTTCTTTATCGCTCTTCACTAAGGTCCGCGTTTTGGCAAACGCAACCACAGAATGTTCATTTATTATTTTACATAACTTTTAAACATAAAATAAATACTTTAAACTCATATATTATTTTTTTTTTTTTTTTGGACCCAAGGCTTCCATTGAAGCACTATACTGCTCGAAATATTTATAAAATATGTGCTTAAAAGTCAATTCTGCTTTCCTCTTTAAATTTGATAAATTTTTTGGTTTCCTTTGGATCTTGTATTTTTTTACATCCATAACATTGCATTCTGAGCATTTGTCATTCTTATTAACTTAGATCAGTGTTGGCCTCGATTTATACGTCCATGGTTAATTCTTAGACTGATTAAAATCGATATTTCTTTTCGCTTTAATCCCAAAGCAATACTGGTGAACCACGGACGAAGAGACACCTTAGGCTGGTAATAATGTAATGGTCCCTGCCTCTCGATCCCGACTCCAAGCTATATCTGTCCTGCCATTCCGCGACGTGCTGACGCTTGACCGAAACAGCTATTTCCTCGAGAGGTATTTTCGCATTTGTGGCAATTCCTTTCTCATTTTTCGCTATCGTATCAGCTCGCTCATTCGCGTACAGCCCCACATGGCCTGGGACCCATCTGAACGTGTTGTTTGATGTCTTTTGTACTTCCTGTATTATTTCTTTTAATAGGTACGATGTAATATGTTTTCTGTTTATGGTCTTAGAGAATTACATAAGAAGGCGGACTCTGTAAGAATTGCACTTTTGGTGTTTTTTATACAAACTATTGGCTATTTGTAAAGCTTTGGTAAAAATACGTACAATTCACGTACACAATTCAGCACTATAGATGCTGAATTTTTATGGAAGGGTTATGACAGTTCCACGGTTCGTGTAAGCGTCATTTATCCCAACTGACGTCTGTGTATATCCGTTTATAGTTTTTATACTTTTCCGATAATATTTCTAACGTTTAATGTTTTAGAACTGTAGCTGGGTATTTTACTTTAGACAAGTCTGAATGATAAAGTTTGGGGATTGGTTTTTATAACTTCGGAAGGGGGGTGCATAGGTCGAGTGAGCCAGCAGATACGGCAAGTGAATTAAATAAAAGTTTAATTTGTTTAACTATAATTCCTGCATTAGGGAGATAAAGTGTTCCATTTCGTATGGATTCATGCAAAGGATGGTTACTGTTCGTGACAACTTTAAGGAGGAATTTTTTATTAACCACTCTCTTCTCAGTTGCAGAGGTATTTCACCCGCTTCAGCTTGTAGGACTTGTGCGGAATGCCCCTAAGCATGTCCTCTTTGCGTTATTTTGTATTGTATCTAACTTTTTTAATAGTGGGGAGGTAGATTCATTGTATATTATGGCTGTCTGTTATTGATCTTATCATAGTTTTATAAATGGTGAGTAGATTATGGGGGTGTGCTCCCCTGGTAGCTCCTGCTATTGATTTGATAATGTTTAAACATGTTTATTGGATGCTTTGTTATAGGTGTATTGGATATGTGATTTGAAATTCAGTTTTGTGTCAAGGTGAACCTCTAGGAATTTTATTGAATTGGTGACTTCTATTTCTCCACTATTTGTGTGAATGGTTAGTTGCGTTAGGTTTAGTTGTTTTTTTTTTTTTTTCAGTAAAAGGGATTATTTTGCATTTTGATGTGTTTATTTGGACGTTTAGTGTATGCAAATTTTTTTCTAGAGTCCTGACTCCTCTTTCAAGAATCTGACATCCCTCTGTTAAATTTAGACAAATTGTTTAAAGTACTAAATCGTTAGTGTACTGCAGAACATTGCATTTTTCCGGGGGGCGGACGACGACTTCGTTATTGAGTGCATATAGATGTTAAATAAGATGGGGCTTAAAGGATTCCCCTGGGGCAAGCCTGTATGCGAACAAACATTAATTACTCCTTCAGACGTTTGTAAGAAATATGTCCTAAACGATTAATTAAGTAATTAATAATCCACCTAATCATTACATTTGGGGGATTTATTTCTATCAAGATTTTCGTTAGTTTTGCAATATTCACTTTGTTGTAAGCTTCTTGGAGTTCCGGGTAAATCGCGAGAATCTTTTTGGTGCTATAGGTTTTTTTATATTTCATTTATAAAATAAACAATGCTATCGGTCGTTGAACGATTATTTTGAAAACCAAAGCTGTTCTGACTTCAAGAAACCATTCGAGCCTGTGTTTGATCATGATACTGAACGTTTTTGCTAGGCAGGAAATAAGGGCGGTAGGCCTCGAACTAGGAAGGGAAGGGTCTCTACGGGTTTGGAAATTGGAACTATAAGTATTTTTCTCCATTCCGGAGGTATGTTTGATGTTACCGAAATGTCATTGTGTGCTTTAGGTATCTTTAACTTCAAAAGTTGAGGTAGGAGAGCTATCATCTCATAATTAATTTCGTCTAATCCCAGGGCTGTGCATTTTTTGCCATGTAAGGCGACGTCCAACTCAGATTCGTTAAACTGACTAGATATTGGACAAGCTGAGTTATCCTCCTCCTTATTTATATTCAATAAATGGGTGGTGGCGTGGATGAAGAATCATCTCCAGTTCCCGAAAGAAAGGCTTGAGCTTTTGTTTTAGATTAAGTGATTAATATATTATTTATCTAGCCACATTTATTGACTACTCCTTATAGTATTTACAACTATTAAAAACATAATTTTATTTTACAATTAATAACATAATATTATTTATTAGTATTCAATTAAATCATTTTCGCACCTTGCCACTTATTTATGGATTCTCAGATTTTTACCATAGTCATTTTATTATAAATTGCTGTTAGTTTCATTTAGACTGCTTATAAAAAAAATAAATTTAAACACTTATGTTTAAGTAGGTTATGAATGATCTGAGGATCTCGTGCTGAAAGCGGCAAGTTCGGAAGTTTTCATTTCGATTGGCTACCACTAGAATGCGTGCCGGTAAGACAGTAACTGGCTACCGAAAAGTAACTGTTCAAAGGAGCAAGCCACCTGTTCAATAGTTGTAACGAAAATACTTTCTCCTATGCAGTTTCTTAGAGCCAGATATCAAGACCCAAGATTGTCACACGTTCTAAGATTCAAAAGGTAGGTTTATATTCCACCCGAAGACTTAAAGTATCTTCCGCCACCCGTACTAATAAGACATGACTATGTCCCATTAGTCCAGTCAATGAAGCCCAAAAATGGGGTGTGGAGCGGGTTTTCTGTAATCCAAGATTTTTCTTCGGAAACATGTTCATGGTAGTTAGGAAGTTGACGTACTAAAAGTCCTGGCGTTTTCGGGCCTGGGAACAGGAAGGGGGAAAGACGTCCACTTTTTTCAAAGATTTCCGGTTTTTCACTCATATCCCAACAACGGTGCGCCGAACGCAAAACATGACTATTTACTAAATTAAATTCTCTACAAATTGTGCTTTATAATTTTTTTTCATATTCCGTACTGTTTCAGAGATATAACCTTTAGCCCAGTCAAATATGGATTTCACCTCGGAAAGGAATCAATGAAGCTGAAGTTTTGCATATACCTTTGTTATGTCATTCGAAATAAAGGGGTGGAAAGTCACCGACCTCGGCATGTTAGCATAATTAGATATTCAAGGTCAAAGGTCACAAAAATCAGTTTTTTTTTATTTTTTCAAATATCTCGATTTCTATGCCTCAGGCGACAATTGAGCAGGTTACAAAAACTTGTGGATAATAATATTCTCTATTTTTCTATTTTTTTATTGTGGTTAACCGTTTTCGAGATACATCGAGGAGAAGAAAGCGGTAACCGGTTCGGACAAACATTTGCTTCTAATGCCTTCCACAATTGTTTCTCAGAAAAAAAATGTCAGAATCAAAGCTGTAGAGCATTAAATTTTCTTTAATTTCATATATACGTTTCTGACACTTGTAAATATTTGACAAAAAGTGAGGTAACAATTTTTTTTCTCGATAATTATCAATTTTTAATAACGTATATCACGAAAACTGTTGAGAGTCGGACAAATATGTATAGAAACAATTTCATAGGAAATTTAATTAGCTTTAATTTTGATTAGTAGCATATTTTTCCCAGAGTCCACCGTTTTCAAGATATAATCGAAAAAACTGAAACACGAAATCTTCTCCTCTTCCCCCACCGTAAACTGGGGCATTTCGTTTCCCCAGGGTCGGAGATTTATAGTATCTTAACCTTCCAACTGCTCCTAACGAACCTCTGAAGTCGCATATTTCATGCACTTTGACTAGGGTCACACTAGTTATAAATATTACTGATAATATTAATATAATCTTTAACATTACTTTTATTATTGAGAAACCCTTTTAGTACCTGACTAAGAGAAAGTATCCTTTTGACCTTCCAAGGGTAAAAGGTATACTTACATCTTGAACAACACATGTCATAAATAATTATAAAGTAAACTGCCTTGGGTCAAAGATCTCCTGTCACCCTAGGTCCTCTCTTATTACACCATGTTACACCCTGTGTATATCACTGCGACATGAGACAATTGACATCTACGCTGATACCTTTCTCACGATCCCTTTGGTAAACTATTAGCCAGCCGAACTCTCACCCTATTCCTTGATCCTATCCCCACTACAAACCTATATGTTTAAGAAGCTGGAAGTTTCAGAGGTAGAACACGCTACATTTTGAATTGTAACCGTTTATACTATTAGTTTTATATGTTATATCTCACTTCTCCGCGAAAACACGTTTGTCGTCACTCTTTCAGCTTTAACTCCGAAACTAATAGTTCGATCCAAATTATTGTTTTCCATCTGAAAGCTGGTTACATTTACTAGAAGAGCCTGTTAATTAAATTTTGATCAATTCCCATAAAATACCCATGCCAGCACTCTAAAAACCGCTTACTGTTTTGAAATCCAAGTTAGTTCTTTTTTCACTACAACTCCAAAACTGTTTGTTCGATCTGAATTTCATTTTTCAAAAAAAAAATCACATCAAATTTACTATCAGGCCCTTTATATGAAATTTCGATTAAACCCCGTATTACTCCCTAGCCAGCACGCTAAATATGAAGATTTCGACATTTTCTGTGGGCATGCTTGGGTGAGAAAATATGTATTCAGTAACTGTTGGTATAACTAAATCAGTAATAAAGTTGTGTTATTAACATATAAAGATGCTTTGTTAAGAAGTTAAACTATTTTAGATTGTTTTTGGAGAACTGATTACATCAGTTTAAGTTTTTGGTTTAAGGTTTGAAGTTTTTTCTTTGTGTATGAGCCTGAGGTCATTCTCTTATCAAACATTATATTGAAATTTTTCTTATTTTCGTTTTATCCTTTGAAGATAATAGTGCATGTTAAAAATTAAAGTATTCTGAGTCAATTGAAGCATACACCTGAAAACAATCCATTTTTTTTTTTTCTAATTTAATGAACTTATTTTGAAATATATTAAAAGGTTTAATAAATCAGAGGAGAAATCTAGAATCAGTGACTGGAAATACAGAATTTTTTATAATCATAGGGACTTGATCACAGGTAAACTGTGCTATAAAGTTGAATATATGCATCATTTTCTTTATTCCTGAAGGTCATAGAGTTATAGGTTGTTGAAAAAAGGTCATCATTACAAAAGATGGAGTTGTCATACTTATTGATTTAACTCACAATCAGTAACCTACAAGAATAGTAAAAATAATCATGTGTTAAACTTTGATTATTTCAACCAAAGGAGGAACTTTAATTTTGAACATAAATGCATTGTAGCCTTAATCCATAGTTCACAAGATATATTAATGTCTCCAAATATAAAAATGAAATAACACAAAAAAGTAACTTGATAGAAAATAGAATAATAACATCTTGCAAATATAAACATAAAATAACAGCTAGTACAGGTCATGTATGATTCATCAAATCTTCATAGATGAAAAGAAGTTTCAAAGCAATTAGATTTTTTATAGGTGAAGAATAGGCCTTTGTGAACTAATTAAAAAATATTTTTAAACCATTTCAGGGTAGAAAATAATTTGAATAATCCAAAATTCAAACAAATATTAAACATTTTTGATACTCCTGGTTGTAAAGAGGGATCATTCATCAATTCCTAAATATTAAACATATTTAATATATTTTTAGTTTGATTAATGTAGCAAGAAACATAAAATATACATACATATATATGTGACTAATATAATGAAAGCCTTGACAAAGATGTATTTATAAGGCAAATAAAAATTACAAAAAAATATATGATTAGGTGTGTAAACATATAAATTTTAAGAAAAGAAAGATTCAGCAAAAAATTACTTTAATGAAAAAATAACTAAAGGTTTAACAATTACATGAAGTTCAGGATAGTAATGATTTTGAGTAGGAAAACGGAATGATGAAAATAAGCAATTGAATAGTAAAAGATGATAAATATTATTTGTGAGAAGAAAAACAAAACAGTTTAACAAGCAACCTCCTATCTTGATAAAAAATGATGCTTGCCTAAGAAATATGTGTGGCTAGCCCTTGCTGGATAACCCTGGGCTGCCAATTGTTTTGGTTCACTACAACGCTCAGAGCTACTTAATCGACTGCAGGAGCAGCTCAGTCTCAACCTATGAATTGTTAGAACTCCGTCACTGTCTTTGATTATATCCTCATCGTCAAGTCTGTCATCTTCTACTTCAAGCTCCTCTTCTCGTTTAACAGAAATACAGGCCCTTTCAGCACGCTCTTCAGCAACTTCTAATTCCAAGCTGTTTAATTTACCTATTAGAGCAGAAGTAATATTGGTTTAATTATAAACATAATTTTATCATAAATATAACACTCTACTAAATACATTGCAAATATTTTTATAAATCAAAATAATAAAAGAAACAAACCTTAAAAATCTCAACTTACTAGCAGCCTGTTCCATAACAAGCTTCTTGTGTATACAGGCTTGTTCTTTCTGAGTCAAAATTCGAACATCTTTGATAGTTGTTTCCCAATAAACAGTAAATATTATATCAATACCAGTGTTATTAATAGCATCAACTAAGGTGGCTGCAAAACAAACATTCGAGCTATTAGAGCTTCATACCAACAGATAACTAAACTATAAAAATATGATTCATGGAGGATTCTATGGTTGGCTGTAGGATGTAATAGGGAAGAAATGGTCAGGGAAGCAGTCAAGTAATAAACACGTCCTAGTTTTTAAATAGAAAAACTTTAAATTTGGAGAGTCGTTTCGACCAGCCTGACAGGTCTTCTTCAGGGCTAAAATAATAAAAATTGGATGTGGCCAAGATGATAAAAAAAAAAATAAAAAAAAAATAATACAAAGTAAGTTAGTTTATGAAAGAATTAATAGTTGTTTATATAATTAGAAGAATATCAGAAGTTAATTACATAATTGAATATAAAATGGTAGCAAGGTCTAGTCGAAATAATACAGTTGTAATAAAATAATTTCAACTGAATAATACAAATTTTGAATTGTGTAAACTAATATAATTTTACTAACGGATGTTTTTTTTTCTTGTTTTATTTAGAAATTAAAATAAATGGACTTCCTGATTGTGGTTTGGCTGAAGACTTGACTAACAATGACTGTTAAAAAATAAAATCAAGGAAAGAGGGGGGGGGGGGGGGGACATAATGACTTGCAGAAAGTAATGACAGGAAGGGGGTGGCAGTGGCCAATATGACGCATGGAAGGGGGCGCATGGCGAATGAAAACTGAACTATTTTAAAAAAGAGTGCGGAAGATGTCAAATATGAATTTAAACATTTTACGTAATAAAGATATCATGGAAAAAAATAATATAAAAAAATTAAGTAGATAAATAATAAATAGATTTGAAAAACGAGAGGGAAAGGTTATAGTTTTTTAATAAGATTTAATACCTGGGAATGAGTGAGGGAAATGTACTGTTTATCAAAATTATGGTTTACAAGGTTAGGTTCTAAATGGATATAAATAGATTCTGATAATAAACGTTAACTATGGTGAGGACGGTGGCAAGGATAGATGTTTTTTCGAAATCAAAGGTGTGATTTAATGCTTAGGAATGTTCAGAAAGTTTGGAGGCAGAGGAATTTTTGGAAGAGATGGAAAGTTAGTGTTGAGAGATGCCGGTTTTAAGGTGATTTTTGGTTTTACCAATATATGATGAATGAGAATTAGGAGAGGAACATGGTATACGGAAAACTACATTGGATTTGAGTTGGAGAGGAATGGGATCTTTTAGGTTGGTATAGAGATGGTTTTAAGTTTATTCTGTGTTTTAAGGCCTAGATCTTTGGGAAGGTTGAGCGGAGAAATTTTTTAATTTTATCAGAAAGGAAGGGGATATAAGGTAGGAATCTGTATAAGAATAAAGAGGGTGGAGGTGTGGGGAATTAGAGGGAGGAAGGAAGGGGGTCGGATGATTGAGGTAATTTGAAAGTTTATTGATGGTGTTAAGTGGGAAACTGTTAGACTGGAGAATTTGTTTATTTATTGATAGTCATGTGGTATCGAGGATCAGAAAGGGTGAGGCAGCAATGGATGAGATTCTTGAGAACATTAATTTTTTGATGATAAAAGTGTAAGAATGAAAATTTAACAGTTTGCCAGAGTAGGTAGGTTTTTTGTACCAATCATTGGAGATAGTGAGGATGATGTTTTGTGAGGATGATGATATTGAGGATGATGTTGGAAAGGTCTGGCGCAAGTGGATTGCCCATGGCAAGTACGGAGATTTGGTGATAAAACTTATTGTGAAAGGATAGGTAACCTGATTTGCAACAGAGTTCTAGGGATTTTAGGTATGAGGAACGGTTAAGTGGGGTGTGAGGTTCTATGGATGACCAATTATTGTTTATAATAAAAGAAGTTTGTCAATGGGTATATTGGTAAACAAACTCGCAATGCCAAAGGAGACTAGAATGAAATTGTCGGAAATGCTAAAGGATAGTAGTAGATATTAGTAGAACTGTGGATATCATATGGGTTATCATGGCTTAGCATTTGGAGAAACAGGAGTAGGAATTTGCTAAGCTTAAGGGAAGGTGAATTGATATTGGAAGTAATAGGACGGAGAGGGGTATTGGGTTTGAGGATTTTAGGAAGACCATATAAATGAGGCGCTATGGAATTGGAGGAGATTAGGTTTATATAAGTAGGATAGTTTATCTGTTTAGATTCTAAAAGGGATTTAATGTGATAGTTGAATTTAGTGATAAGGGAAGGTGTAGGATCACATTTGGTGGGGAGATAGGTAGTGGTGTCAGAGAGGAGTTCTAACATTTTTTCGTTGTAATTAGATTGGTCCATGATCAGTTTTGTTACCTTTATCTGCTCTAGTAACAATGTGATCATTAGATTTTAAAAAAGATCTGGTTAAGGATAAATCTGAAGAACTGAGGAGAAAGGGTGGAAGGTTGAGAGGGGGGGTGTTGAATGTGATTAGAGATAATATTGCTGACGGTGATGCACGACCATTCTCAATCTTCATTGGTAAATTTAAGGAGGTCATCCCTGCAGATCTGTAAGTAATTGTGGAACAAGATAGTGAATTTTTGTTTTCGGACGCATAAAACGATTTCATGAGCTTGTAATGTGAGCACCTTATGATTTGATGTGCTGCTTTCACCTCACATTTTATAACACAAACTTAAAATTTAAACATAAAAAACAAAAACTCGATGTGACCTTTATGAGGGGCAGAACTGCAATGAATCTCTCAAGGTTGGTTGGAAGAGAACCGGTCACCCTGCACCACTCTCATTAGCCCTAACCAGCCACACTTCCCTCCATCCACTTTTCCCTAAATGCCATTAGCCAGCACTCAAACTATAATTTTACATACTTAGGGTCAGAACTGAACGATGAAAATAAACAAAGTAATGAGGTAGACAGAAGAATAATGGTATCAAACCGAGCATATTTTATGAGATTCTTTAAAAGTAAAATACTGTCAAAAATACTAAAATTTAGTTTTACAAAATGTTAATTAGACCAGTCCTGACCTATGGAGCAGAGACATGGACCCTTACTGCCGCGATGACAAACAGCATGAGAATGTTTGAAAGGAAACTCCTTCGAAAGATATAGACCCTTTCTTCAACTCTAACTCTAGTACATGGAGAATCCTGGCCAACAAAGAGCTATACTCATTATGGAAGGAAACCAATGTGGGCCAGTTTCTTATAGCACACTGAATAGAATGGCTAGGCCATGTACTAAGAATGCCTCAAGAAAACTAATGAATGTAAATATATTTGGCAAAAGAAGAGTAGGCTGACCACGAAGACGATGGTTGGAGCATCTGGAGGAGGATCTGAGGGTTTTGGGAGTCACAATATAGAGAATAAAGGCAAGAGAGACAAGTATGGAGCGACATTGGGAAGGAAGCCAAGGCCCATACTGGGTTGCTGAGCTAATTAGTAAAGTATTGGATCAAAATCTTGAAAACATTAAGATAACAGCGCTCATAAATGTTATGTTTTTATAGGTGAAAACTTTTTAAGATAATCAATAAAAAAAATTAAAAATTAGTTATGCACCTTACATTTTTAGTCCTGTTAAAATTGTAATCCAGATGCACACATTTTTACTGCCACATTTTTTTGCAGGGGGTGCCTGCAATGCATTTGCCATGGGGCCTAGTTTGGCTCTCGGCAGCCCTTTCGACAGCCAGCACTCAAGGTATATTTACTTTTTTAAAAAGTCATCGATATTTTTTATTCAGGAGTATAAAACCTACTTTGAAATTCAATCTAAATTCCAAATATTATTTATATATCATAGAACTGAGTGATCGTTTTAGATCTATCACTAATTCATTGTGTATATCTCCGGTGGGAAATTCCTCCACAGTGCTCATTTTGAAGTTTTGTTTTCATTTTACTAAATATGCCAGTTACAAATAGAAGAAAAAAGAGGCCTCTTTAGATCAGAGGACCCTCTATACAATGAAAATCAACAGGAGCAGTAAGGTGGAATTTCCCACCTGAAGTATATTGTTATGATTTTGTTTAAAAATTAATAATTTTAAATTTTTAACTTAAATGTTTTACTCATTTGTCCCTTTTGGGCACAATACACTCATTTACTACTTTATATATTTTATTCTGAAGTTATGTATAAGAGGGAAGGTTCAATGTTAATGTATAATTTGGATAATTGATGAAAAGTATCTTTTATTTCAAATTTCAAATTAACATTATTTTTATTCTATTTAATGATTTTACAATTTTATTATTTTCTTAATTTACCACTGATAATGTCATCCAAATAATAGGAAGGACGATCCTAATTTTCTTTCTTCATGTTAAATCATTCAACCAATGTTTCCTCTTTATGTTCTTCCCATATTCTCGCTTGAATACTTCCAATAGCAGCACTAATAGATTCTTAAATGCTGTATACACCAAACAATTGTAGATTCAGATAAAATAATAAAAAGACGGTCTTGACAACAGTCTTAAATTGTCCTTCTGCAACAGAGTCCTATTTGGAATGTTAGGAATGGAACGTTCCAGCTGGAACGATCCGCAGGCCGGTCTTTCGTTTCGAACGGAACGAGAGTCTTGATTTTCTTGTTCCAATTGGAACGAACTAAGACCGGTCTCTTATCTTTCAGACCAGAAAGGTCTTGGGAACGTTCCACCGCTGCCCGTCTTGGCCCTATTGGAACAAGCGATACCGGTCTCTCGTTCATTCCACCACTTTCGGTCTTTCTTCTATTGAAATGGAATTTATAGTATTTGCCCGAATATAGGTCTAATTTTTTTTTTTGAGATTATTAAGAAAATAAGGTAACAGTCGGGTTAAAAGGAGGCAGCAAACTGGCTTGACCCGCGCTACACCGACCAGTTCGATGCTTACGCTTCACTTCGAGTTTACATTTATCGATAGCTCTTTCCTATAACCTCACATGTAAACAATCACTTCTACAGTTTCAACATGGATTGTGTTTTTTAGTGTGTTATATTGATATTTAGTCTTCTTAAGTGTAAATAAGTGAAACAGAAGTTAACAAAATGATTTTCATAAAGTATTAAGTGTTTTATCAATTCATGTTTTCTTATTACCTTTTATCTAGTCTGTAAAAGTGTTACAAAACTTAAGAACATTAATTTGTACATGGATTTGGTGTTTTATATATTTTGATTTGTTGTATCAATTTAAGTGATAAAATTTCATTAAACATATTTTGTGAATGGATTCTTTGTCATCCATAATACTTATTGTCCTAAAGTGAGACAGATTGTATAATTAATTCAATAAAACATATCGATCTAAAAATAAGTGTGAGAAAGTATATCATAGGTTTCATATTTTTTTTATTTCCACTTCTCTTGAGAAAATATAGCAGAAATTAACATCATAACTTTCAACAAGGATTCTGTCTTATATTACATAATTCCTTATACTCGTACCATGGAGAATGGACAATGTGAAAATAATCACAGATTAAGAGGTGTACTTTATCATAATAAATACATCTATATTATTAAATTGTACTTCCTTGATTAAAGCTCAATGTTTGAAATTTTATTCAGCCATGTGTCTTCGATTATACAAGTTTGGTTTGTTTTCCTCAATTATTGACTCAATTGTGTATGTGTATATAATTTAATTTTAATATTATTTTATGTTATTTTATTGTGTATAGTGTCTGCATTATTTTGTACTTTTCATTGTGTTGCTATCGTATTGATATTAAAATTAATCAAAAGAACGAGAATGGAGTGAAACGAAAAATGGAACGGTTTTTCAACCGAAACGGAACGGTTGGAAACATTCCATTCAAAAGGTGGAACGACCCATCCCTATGAACTGTACTGCTCCGATTCTTTCTTTGGACAGACTGGTTCACCTGTCAACTGCCGACCCTGTGAAAATCCTCTTCTGACGGCTTTTCAATGTATTTTCATACGGAAACACGCCATCGTTGCATGAGTTATAAGATTATAAATATTACTCATAATATTAATATAATCTTTAACATTAATTTTATTATTGACAAACCCTTTTTGTACCTGACTAAAGGAAACTATCCTTTTGACCTTTCAAGGGTAAAATATAACTTACTTCTTGAACAACACATGTCATAACAATTGCAGTAAACTGCCTTGGGTCAAAGATCCCCTGTCACCCTAGTTCCATCCATATCACTCAATATTACACCCTGTGTATATCACTGTGACATAAGGCAATTGACACCTACGCTGGACTAACATTTTCTCACAGTCCCTTTAGTAAACTATTAGCCAGCGGAACTTTCAACCTATTCCTTGATCCTATCCCCACTCCAAACCTATAGGTTTAAGTAGCTGAAAGTTTTCAGGGGAAGAGCACTCTACATTTTGACTTGTAACCATTATACTAGAAGTCTTATATGTAACTATTAGTAAATAAAGTCTTTTTTTCAAATTCTTTACTAGTTGTGTTTGTTATCTCGTGCCTTCCGTATCTATGACACTTTCGTCTGCCAAATTTGAATTTGAAAATTTGTAACTCAAAATATCACAACATTATAAAATGAGTGTAGAGACAAAAAGTACTACCTAGCATTATAAAATATAAAGTTCATGCTCTCATGTTAATTATGTTTACAACAATTTTTAAAACTTATATTTTTTTAAAAGCAAAACTGAACTTTTCTTTTCACTGAAAACAACACTTTTAATGACAAAAAGTAAATCAATTCAAGACTACTCAACAAAATATATACAATTATGCAGATAGCTTGGTAAAAAATAAGGAAATAGTGAATGAACTAAACCCATAGAAAGTAAGCTCTAAACAGTTTATTTATCACTTGAGGTACGCATGATGATATAGAAGGATCAATCCTAACAGTTTATTTATATTAGATAGGCAAGGATTCTGTTTTGATTTAGAACTATTTCTATAAAAATCTAAACATACAATAGTTTGTTCTCCATAATTACGCTCCATCTTTACAACAAAACATATTGAACAGAAATCCAATTTTTATTGACAAGAGGACGTTTTGACTTGTAACTCACAGATTTGAATGCCAATTTTTGTGTGGGTAAATAGGGACCTATAATAGAGCAAACCTAGAGTTATAGCCGCCAATGGCCATTGGGAGCCGAGAATAACAAAATAAAATGTGAAGATCACATTTTATTTTATTTTTCAGCTCTCAGTCAAGAAAGAGAAATGATTCTTTCACGCTAAATTGTAGTATTGTATGCTATTTGAAATAAAAATAATTTTGTTATGCTCAAGACACACATTGATATATATATATATATATATATATATATATATATATATATATATATATATATATATATATATATATATATATATAATATATGTTTAAAAAATGTTTATTTTATTACTTCAACTACAATAATATAATACGAACACAAACAATTAAAAAAAAATCAATTTTATTTTCAAGAGAGGATCTTGAAAGAAATAATGCCAGTCTATACTCGGCTTATGAGTCCTGTGCCAGACAAATGGAACTTATAATCTGAGTGGAATATACTATAGTAGAATATACTAAAATTCAATCTCTTGACATAATCTTGAGGTAATAAATTCTGAACTTTTTGGAGATGGTATGGGTAGCGATTATCACCTTTCAAAGTTCGCCATATTGAATGCCGCAATAATCCTAATGCAGCAGATGCTCGCTCTTCGGCTGCTAGTCTCAGGATTATTATCGAAGTGGCGCACAGTGGGACGAATGACGAATGACCAATCTAGGAGGAAAAAAGTCTGTATCGCTTAAACAGACCTGGAAACTTGATTTACACAAACAATCGAGTTTAAATAAGGTAAAATAAAACCACTCATGTCACAACCATAAGGAAAATATTATACAGTAGGCCTCCATTATCCGTGGTTCCGATTTTCTTTTATAAGGTTTAATTTTTCACCATTCATTTTATTTGTATCATGTTAATTTAATAAAAATTAGTTAGATCGTTTCTAATGATTCCATAATAGGTAATTATTCATACTTATTATTATACAGTAATTATTTTTAATTATCTTAAAAAAGTAATGAATGAAAAAACACACGTCGAGCTGGTATCGTATAAATGAGATGTTTCCGGTGCACTAATCCAATTCATATTATGAAGCGATAATGTTTTCAAATCTTTCTATGATATTATTACTGATCTATTTGCCTACTAAGCAAAACTATTTACTCAGTTATCCTTTAGTCTCCATTTAAATAGGAACTATCGAAATGCCACAAAAAAAAAAAAAAAAAACAAAATGTTTTCATGCTTAAACAAAAATTAACCCATAAAAACTGAATAGAAAAAGGCAAAAGTGTTTAAGTGTCATCCGCTGAATTAAGAATTGATGATCAAAGTGTTCATGATATTTGGAAAAAGATGGAAGATATTTCCGACTTTGTATCGTCGCACATTACGACGAATGGCCTATCTAGGAGGAAACAAGCCTGACTTACTTAAATAGACACAGCAACCTGATTTACATAAAAAATGGAATTAAAATAAGGTGAAATCAAAGCGCATAAGTAACAACAATAAAGAATATAATATATTAGACGAAACTTGAAACAATTAACTGTTTTTTGTAAACCTTAAATCTGAAAACATTTGATATTGCAATTGACATATTCGCGCTACATTCTCTATCACTCCATGTTGTCATCTTCTGAAAAGTCCACATCTTCCCCAGAGGAATCATCGGTGGATGAGGAGCAAGAATAATTACTATCTGGACTTTTAAAAAGGTCTGCTGCGATAATGTCTGTAATGGGTAATGTTTTCTTATTTTTTCTTGGTTTTTGCTATAAACTAACGATGAAAAAATATCAACAAGATTATACAGTGTTCAATTGAAAGAATCAATAATATTAACTAAATATGACCTGTCGAGTTAGATACTATTTACATCCATGTTTTTACTTACAAGGGGACCTTTGCAGTTGTAACTCACAGATTTGAATGCCGATTTGTGTGTGGGTAGTAGGGACCTATAATAGTGCAAAACTAGAGTTATAGCCGCCAATGGGCATTAGGAACCGAGAAAAAGAAATAAAATATGAAAAAATCACGTTTTATTTTTTTTCTTAGCTCTCAGTCAAGATAGAGAAATGATTCTTTCACGTTTAATTGAAGTTACGTAGGGTATTTGATATAAAAATACTTTCGTTATGCTCAAGACACCACTCGCCTTTAGGGTGCTCAAAAACTCTAAAAAAATGACAAAATTCCAAGGAAATCTTTTTCTTATTTCTGTGGTAGTTGTTCTAAAAATAAATTCTTCCATCATTATGGTAAACGCGGCATTGATTTTTTTAAATAAGTTCTTGTTTTGAAAAAGCCCACTACAACTTACCTGTAAGAGAATGTTTAAACAATTGTTTTCCACAATCCTGGATAGGAAGACGGGGTCCAATTGAGTTGCCAGCACGGTCTCCAGACCTCACGCCGCTCGATTATTACGCCTGGGACCGTGTCAAAGATTTGGTTTATAATGAAGAATTGTTTTCAAGACAACAACTTATTCAAAAAATCAATGCCGCATTTACCATAATGAAGGAAGAATTTGTTTTAAGAACAACAACCACAGAAATAAGAAAAAGATATCGTGCTTGTATTAGAAATATTGGAGATCATTTTGAGCGATACCTGTGATACTCTACAAATTAAATTTATGAATAATTTAAAATTAGTTTAATTTTGTTCCCTGATTATTGTTTTAAAAAATGTAGATAATGTTTACTCTGATAAAATCGAAATTCCGAGAAAGAAAGAGAAAATATGCAGTTTAACCTATGCTATAAAGAAACACAACTATTTGTTACGTTTTGCATAAAAAATATGATTCGATTCATTATTATTGTCAGTGTGCGCTGGTGGCACCCTTTTGTTACTTTATAAAAAATAAAAAAAACTTGATGTGCTGCGTGCCTGCAAATGGTATTTTTTTAAAGAGTATTAAATAGAGAAGTTTTTAAAACAAGTTGGATTTGTCTGTTGCGCTTACTTTTTTTTTTTTATTGAACCTAAACTTGAAGTTCATAATTCTTATTTTTGCCTTTGACAAGATTTAACGATCTCCCGTTTTTTTGGTATTTGTTCTTTGCAACATATCTTTTTTATTTTACATGGACAATGTATTAGTAATTATAGGGGGGAAAAAATGGCGTTGATAGATCAGTAAACAACGGAGTTTTTTGGATTTGGCCATTTTTACAAAAAAATTCATTAAAAAAAACCCGTAAGACTTTGTACATAGGTAAGTGACCTTAAATAGGTTCAAAATGAACCTCCTTACCCGAGATAATTTTTTAGCCAACGATCTTCAGAACACCCTGTATATTTTTAGTCTTTTTTCATGTAGGTTGAACAATTTTCCAGTTTTATTTAAACCTTTTCTTAGTGGAACTAGGCCCTTAAATTTTTATGGGAAATGGAAAAATATTTATAATGATCATCAAAAAAAATATTCTGACATTCCAGAGAACAAACAATAATGTCGAAATAAAATAAACCATTCATTATTCATTCATTCATTCATAATAATCTTATTTAATTAAGCCCTTAAGTTTTTATGGTTAATCATTGATAACAAGTATAAATAATAGTTAATTAACATTAAAATCAATTTCAGTAAGAAATTTAATTTTTATTTGAATTAAATCCATCAGTGTGGAACTTGGGCTTATGCTCCCCTCCAAAGTTCTTTTTTACTTTGCAGATTTCTCCTTTTCATTAAGATATGATTCACTCCACACATATCACCGGCAAGGACAGCAATTTTACGAGAGGTAACCAAATTCACCGGCGAACACATCACTTACCCAGGGGAACTAGCACACTAGATCCGCGGCGGATTTCAGGAATCCGACGTACATGCTCGTAAATCTGGTTCCGTGGGATCTGGTCTGGTTTGGTCCTAAATCCGACGGATTTGCCCCACACACGGTCAGATTATCGACGGATGTGGCTTTACGGTTTCAAACCTGACAAACCAGAGCGGTTTGTTAAGGAGTAGCAGAGTTTAGATCTGTCGGATCCGATCGGTCAAGGAGATCCATCGCACATTTTCGACGGATCGGAGCCATACACGAACGGATTTCTCCGACGGATCTCAATATCTCTGAGTAAATCCGTCTCTAAATCCGTGCGATAGTGGGGAAGCAAGAGGGCACGAGGGATCTGATCCTACGGATCTGATCTGGTAGATCTGGTTTGAGGGATCTCTCGTGCCCCTCAACATTACCTCCGATCCGTTAAACCCGATCCGTCGAAAATGTGCGATGGAGATCTGTGATGGATCGGATCCGACGGATCTAAACTCAGCTGCTCCTTAACAAACCGTTCTGGTTTGTCAGGTTTGAAACCGTAAAGCCACATCCGTCGATAATCTGCCCGTGTGTGGGCCAAATCCGTCGGATTTAGGACCAAACCAGACCAGATCCCACGGATCCAGTGTGCTAGTTTCACTGGGTAAGTGATGTGTTCGCGGGTGAATTTGGTTTACCTCTCGTCAAATTGCTGCCCTTGCCGGTGGTATGTGTAGAGTTTATAATATCTTAATGAAAAGGAGAAATATGCAAAGTAAAAAAGAACTTTGGAGGGGAGCATAAGCCCAAGTTCCACACTGATGGATCTAATTAAAATAAAAATTGAATTTCTTACTGAAATTAATTTTAATGTTAATTAACTATTATTTAAACTTGTTATCAATGATTAACCATAAAAAATTAAGGGCTTAATTAAATAAGATTATTATGAATGAATGAATGAATAATGAATGATTTATTTTATTTCGAAATTATGGTTTGTTCTCTGGAATGTCAGAATATGATGTTTTGATGATCATTATAAATATTTTTCCATATCCCATAAAAATTTAAGGGCCTAGTTCCACTAAGAAAAGGTTTAAATAAAACTGGAAAATTGTTCAACCTACATGAAAAAAGACTAAAAATATATAGAAAAGGGATATACAGGGTGTCCCGAATTTAAATGGCAAAACTTCAGGAACTTATAGGGGACCGAAAAACTAAGGTCCTCCGCACACGGGTCGATTGTTGACTCGTCGAGAGGTTCGCACATCTCTCTCGTCTTGTGCGATATCTGCGGTTCGAGTGTCTGCCATCCGCACATTGGTCGACTTCAGTTTGTTTGCATCTCGCGACCAGAACTGACCTCCTCCGCATTTTTAAACCCAGAACGTAATAAAAATGAGCAGTTCAAGTAGTGATGAAGACTAATGGTACCGGCGCTTGAAAAGAAATAAACGTAGATTATGGGTGCATCCTTATATTGAACGTAATTTTAATTTTCGGTTATTTGTTGGTGCAAAAGAACTGGAACAGAGTGACACTAAATTTTTAGCATTTTATAGAATGTCGAAAGATTCATAAACCACTCTAATGAGAATTCATTATGAAGATACCAATATGAGGGACTGTTTGGGTGCTTAGGAACGCATACTTATAACTTTGAGGTAAGTTTTATATTTAAGGTAAGAAAAAAGAATATAATACAAAAGAATAGATTAAAATACAGTTAGAAAATAAAGTAAAAACATAAAAACTATGTTAATGACAAAATTTGCATATGTATGTGTGTGTGTATGTATGTATGTATGTATATATATATATATATATATATATATATATATATATATATATATATATATATATATATATATATATAAGTTAAGGATAGAAGGGACCTATATACAAGCTAATCCTTAAGTTAATACTGTAAACAATAGAAATGTATATATAGAGGATTTAAATAAGGAATAAATCAGTTGATATCTAGCTGCTGTTCGTGTATTATTTCATCCCTTTTACTTTTTTTTTATCTTTTTATTCTCAGTGAACATAAGTGGTGCCGAAACCCGGGAACACGTAAGAGAAAATTCTTCATTATTTTTTTTTTATTTATCTCTCTCTTTTCTAAGTGTTGTGGAGATAAATTCTCTTACGAGAACGTGGTATTCTATAAACTATTTTAAGAATTTAGAGGAAAAAAGATGACTGACATACCACAGATACCCGCGCAACCACTCTCGGCAGCACATGCTAATATTCTGGAATTATTAAAAATAAAGACGGCCACCACACAAGATCTAAAGAGGGCGATTTCCGACCTTGAAGGATATGATGGGGAAATCGGAGAATTAAACCACTTCCTCAAGGGAGGGGACAGGTTGTTGGCAAGAATAGATGCTAAGGCTGCTGATAACTTGTTGGATCACGGGGATGCCAACACCCTCAGGGCCGCCCTAGTATGCAGAGTGAAGAGGAGTGTTCTGAACCATATCCAGGCAGATGAGGACACGCCTTGGCCGGTGGGTAAGGAGAGGCTGAAGAAGGCATATGGAGGTGGTCGGTGGACCCCAGAGGAGAACATATTTCAAATGTTTCGAGAAAAAAAACGGTCCTACCAGTCGAACGGGCGCTATGCAGGGACTCTTATCATCCACTACAACCGTATAACTGAGAAGATGAGGGAGATGGAATAGCGGGGACAAGTGGAAGCGAAGATGACATTTCTGTCTACCATCCTGAAAGTGCAGTTGGCACGAGAAACGGGAAGGAAGGAAGGTCTGTCCAGAGAGAAGTCGTTCCTAGAGTGTGCCCAAGAGATGGTGGACGCCGGAGCCAGAGATGAAGAGTTTCGGAGGAAAGACGAAGAGGAGACCAGCTGGACCCGAGTGAGTAACAGAAGAAGAGACGGAAGAAGGAGCGATAGGAGGAGCTACGGCACGGAGAGGAACGAGTCAAGTGCCGTCAGAAGGGAGAAACCGTGGAAACGAGAGGGACGTCGGGAGACTGAGAGGAGGAGCGGAAGAAGGAAAGAAAGACGCTGCCACGAGTGTGGGGAGACCGGACACCTGGTAGCTCGTTGTCCGCGGACAAAATTCTTTGAGTGCGGCACAGAAGGTCATATCGCCAGACAATGTATGAGTAGGCGATATGACAATATATGAGTAGGCGCAAGGACAGATCTCATGGCGAACCCATGGAGGTAAATGCACAGAGAGTATGGCATCAGAGGGGGACCCCAGCGGAGTCAACAAGCTCTTCGGAATCATCGGAGTCGGAGTCGGAGAGGAGCGAACCAGGGAACACGGAGGAAGGAAGGAGGATGGAGAAACCGAGGAACAGAAGCAGAGGAACGCGGGTGGAGAGGAGAGCGTCACAGGAAGAATGAGGAGGGTGCGTTTCGAGGGGCAACCATGTTAAATAACATAGAGGGAGTAAGTGGTAGGTTGCCTATTATAAGAGTCGCGAGTGGGGTTAAGTGTTTAGTAGATACAGGTAGCTCGAACACCATCATAAGCCGGGAAGCAGTGGAAGCATTCTGTAAGGGAGAGAGGAGACCCCGGACAAAGGTATGTAACTGTAGACTAATCACACTAAACGGACCAGGCAGGACAGAGGGGGAAATAGAATTAGAATTGAGTAAATGGGGGGAGAAGAGGGGTAACCTGAAAGTTCACGTAGTAGAGAGCATGCCACGAGAGTATGGGGCGATCGTGGGATGTGACTTTTTAGGGATGTTAGGGGCGCGAGTGAGGGTAAAAAACGGGAAATGGACAGTTCGGATAGGGGGTCGGAAGTTTCGGGGGAAACAGGGGATGACAGTCAAGCACGGGGTGGTAGCGCAGTCAGGGGATTGGTGACAAGCAATCAGCAGGGAATACAAAGATATTTTCTTCAGGGGGGGAGAAACTTTGAGTGCAACTGGAGAGACTGAGCATGAAATCCCGTTGAAACAGGAACGAGTGGTGTACGTGAAAGAGAGAAGGTACCCTCAGGCTCTGAGGCAACATATCCGAGAGGAACTGGACAACTTGAAAAAACAGGGGATCATTGTGGACAGTACTTCGCCATTTAACAGTCCTTTGTGGGTAATCAAGAAGAAAAGTGACGGAGAAATGGGGCAGGAGAAATATAGGGTCGTGGTGGACTTTAGGAAATTAAACGAAAACACGTTAGACGAGAAATACCCGATACCGAGACTGGACGATATACTAGACAGACTGGGCGGGGCAACCATATTCTCGACTCTGGACCTTAAAGCAGGTTACTATCAAATTAAGATGCACCCGAAGGATAGGCAGAAGACAGCGTTCACCTTCGAAAGGGGGCACTTTGAATTCACGAGGATGCCTTTTGGACTAAAAAACGCGCCGGTAACGTTCCAAAGGTTAATGGACGAATTCCTTAGAGGTTGGACGAGAATGTTTGCCAAGTGTACATGGACGACCTCTTAGTTTTCAGCAAGGACGAAACACAGCATATCGAGGACTTACGGACCGTGTTTAGACGACTAAGGGAATTTGGACTGAAACTTTCGCGAGAAAAATCCAAGTTGGGGCTAGAAGAAATTACTTTCCTGGGGCACAGGATATCGCGGGAGGGTACACAGCCAGACCGGGCCAAAGTAGAGGCTATTCAGCGTATGGCAATACCCACAGACGCAAAGGGTGTACGTAGATTGATGGGCACATTGAACTATTACCGGAGGTTTGTACCGGAGATGGCAGAGTGTCTGGTGCCGCTAAATAATCTGCTAAAGAAAGGGAAAAAAATTGTCATTTCGCCTGAAATTGAAGAGAATGTTCGCAAATGCAGGGAGCGTCTCCAAACAGAACCGATCTTAGCGTTCGGTCCTATCGCAGGACGGGGAAAAGGGCGAACGACCGGTGGCATACGCCAGTAGGTGCCTAACCGGGGCAGAGGCTAGGTACAGTGCGGTGGAAAGGGAATTACTGGGTGTGATATGGGCCGTGGAACATTTTAGACCTTATGTGTTCGCACGGAGATTTACAGTAAGGACTGACCACAGACCTTTACTCTGGGTAGGAAAAATAAAGGAGTCCTCAGCGCGGGTCACCCGATGGAAGGAGTACCTGAGGCAATACAACATGGAAATCGCCTACAAACCTGGAAGGGAAAATGTCGTAGCGGATTGGCTATCCCGAGCGATACAGGTGAACGCAATCGAAAGAGAGGAAGATGAATACTCAGGCGGCATTCGGGGTTTCATTAGGGAGTGGACACCGGAGGGGGAAGGACATCAGACAAACCCAGACGAGGCCGAGGGACATGGGACGATATGGATAGACGATGGGGAGACGAGTGCATCAGAGGACAGACCAACAGACATGGAGGAGGACGATACTATTATTAATGACAAACGACGACAAATAATTTGGAAAACGAGAACTATGGGATTGTTAAAGATCGAATATACCTCTTATGCCGGATGTTCTATTACGACTGTTTGGTCTCAACCGGAAATTAGAGAGGAGCAAATTATAAAGGCACTCAACGACTCATCGAAACTTGGAAAGACTTACCATTTATACGTGGGGAACAATACGGTTTGGGACAAGATTCGGCGAGTATGGAAGGAAGAAAAGATTGGGGTTGATCGGACCTTTACTAGATGCACTAGGATCGGGGAAACGATCAGGGACCCCGAGAGGTAGAAAGAGGTCACACTGGCACACCACCAGGGGAAGACGAATCACCGGGGCATCAACGAAACGTTCCAAGCACTACGGCGAAAGTACTTCTGGGAAAACATGAGGAAGACGATCGAAGCGGTGTTGGCAGAGTGCGAAGTTTGGCAAACCACAAAGTATGACAGACGTCCACCTACTGGAGTACGGGAGGAGACTAGAACGCCATCGGGACCGCTAAAGGAACTACAGATGGACACATTCACCTGGAGAGGTTCGAAATGGGTGACGATACTAGACATCTTTAGTAAATTGGCAATGGCGTATTGGATTCACGAACGATCGGCGGAAGCAATCCTGGAGGCGGTACGCACATGGTTCCTGTTTTATGGGGTACCCAACCGAATCTCTTCGGACGGAGGAAGAGAATTTGATAATGGAAATCTTCGAGAAGAGTTAAAACGGATGGATGTGGAATGGCACAAATACACTCCGGGACACCCCAAGAGCAGAGGAGACGTGGAGAGGCTCCACAGTACGCTGGGCGACCATCTTCGTATTTTCCATCTGGACAAAGGGCTAAAACCCAATGAAGCGATGCCTAAAGCAATAGTGGCGTATAATCATTGGGTGCATTCAGCGACAGGGTTCACACCGTTTGAGATACTCTTTGGTCCGCGAGAGAGACGGCGAGACGAGCGTATCACACAAGTAGACCCCGACATAGGGGACAGCATAGAGGCAAATAGGATCGCTGTACGGAAGATTCGCCAGAAGGTAGGGGCAAAAATCGTGGCGGATAAGAGTAGGAGGGTGGAGCGGGAGAACCTTAAGGTGATAGATGGGATGGGCAAAATAAGAATTGGGACGATAGTATACCGAAAAATTGTTTCAAATCGGAGTAAGGAAATAAAGCGGTATGAGGGGCCTTACAAAGTGGTTACAATCCGTGAGCATAACGTAGCTACTATACAGGACGTACATGACTCCAGGACGGACGGTACATTTAGAGCAATTGAAAATTCCCAAGGATACGAAGACTTAGACGACGCGTGGACAGTGGGTCCTCTCTCCCACTTCTTAGGAAAATGGCTCAGAAATGGTGGAGGGGATATCCCACATAAATGGTGAATGTTTGTAAAAAAGTTTTTGTGTTATATTGAAGTGTTAATTTTAGTTATTAAGTGTCAATTTTAGGTGTTTTTTTTTTAAGTGATACTGGATTTCAGTGTAGATTGTAAAGTTTTAATTATTTTTATTTTATTTTTTAATTCTAGTTTTAAGTAGTTTACGAGGACTGTTTGTAAACTGGCAGGGGGGAGTTAAGGATAGAAGGGACCTATATACAAGCTAATCCTTAAGTTAATACTGTAAACAATAGAAATGTATATATAGAGGATTTAAATAAGGAATAAATCAGTTGATATCTAGCTGCTGTTCGTGTATTATTTCATCCCTTTTACTTTTTTTTTATCTTTTTATTCTCAGTGAACATAAGTTATATATATATATATATATATATATATATATATATATATATATATATATATATATATATATAGAGAGAGAGAGAGAGAGAGAGATATTTAAGAACGTATAGTCACAATTTTTGTTTATTCTATTACTAGGATGTAATATTTTTCTGTTTATTCGTTGAAAGTTTTTTTTTTCATATATTTTTCTTTCATTATAAATTATGATTACATCACATATATTTAAGTTGATTATTAGTATTGTATTTTAAGTTGAGTCTGGTTTATTTTCTTGGTACAGCATGTAATTTTGTGAATTGTAAAATTGTATAAGAAATAAAGAAATAATAATAATAAAATAAAAAAGTATATTAAAGACAAAAACAAATAATACAATAGAATTTAATTAGAATTTATTACCTCAAGATTATGTCAAGAGATTAAATTATAGTAACTGGTTTCTTGACAAAATTCGCGATGATAATTTATTTCCTGTTCATTGAATTTCTGTTCATATAATCTTTGTGGTTCAGTTGCCAGGGTCTCTATCCAAGCTTCTATAGCCTTGTCACTCCACATTACTTGTCTTTCTTTAGCACATTTTACTTTCCCCATTATACACGTCGCTCCGCAACTGCAAAATCCGAGCGTTAAAAAGTTTGGCGGTCCCCTCCCGACGGACCTGTGATTCACAGATAAATCTGCCAGTTAGTGGGGGAACGCTCGGATCCAGGGCCGCCAGATCCGATCCGTCACTGATTGTGCCCGCCCTGTTCTCCTCTAACGCACGGATTTCAAAACCGAAACTCCCTGGAAACATCCCTTACAGTCCGCGCCCTCTTGCTTCCTCACTAACGCACGGATTTAGAGACGGATATACTCAGAGATATTGAGATCCGTCGGAGAAATCCGTTCGTGTATGGCTAGCTAAACTCTTCAGCTCCTTAACAAACCGTTCTGGTTTGTCAGGTTTGAAACCGTCAAGCTACATCCGTCGATAATCTGCCCGTGTGTGGGGCAAATCCGTCGGATCTAGGACCGAAACACACCAAATCCCACGGATCCAGATTTACGAGCATGTGCGTCGGATTTCTGAAATCCACGACGGATCTAGTGTGCTAGTTTCCCTGGGTAAGCGATGTGTTCGCTGGTGAGTTTGGGTACCTCACGTCAAATTACTGTCCTTGTCGATAGGCCGATACTATCGGTTGAGAACTATCGATTGCTATCAATAGTTTTTCGATAGTGCTTCCTTTTTTTCCGAAGCTATACAATAATGAATTTCAACTAATTTAATTAAATTCAATTATCTACTTACTATTTGAAAATTGCAGGATTATAAATTTTAAGATTATATCATAAAGATGAGAGAAAAAAACTAATTTATTTGAATTTTACAAAAGTATTTACAATTTACATGGTTACAATAATAATCAACAAATCAAATCTTCAGAAAAGAAAAATATCGAAATAGTTAATTTCAGGAGTCAAGAAACTAGCCTTTCTGCTATCCTTTAGCTTAATCTCTGAGAGAACCCTTGAGCTCTAGGCTTCTGAATTCAATTTCAAAAGAACTCGACACTTGACAGAGACAGATCAGCATAATTCCGAGAGTTTCGAAACTTGAGGGTAAAAAAGATCTATCGATAGTCGACACTATCGATAGTGACCATCGATAGTAACTATCGACTATCACCCAACCCTAGTGTGTAGTGTATCATATTTTATGAAAAGGAGAAATCGCCAGAAGAGGGTAAAATCGTGGATAGCTATGAGGCAAGAACTGAGTCATAAGCCTTTGATTAAACAATTAAAGATAAATGAACCCCAAGACTTCAAAAACTACCTGCGGATGGATGAAAGCGACTTTGAATTTCTTTTAGGTAAATAACTAGCAAACGCTATTCGTAACCCTAGCTGATATTCTAACGCAACATCTGTTGTTTATTACTTAAGGGCACATGGTACTTATGTTTTACGTAATTAACTTTTAACCTTAGAATAAAGCTTGATTCCTCAATTTTCCAATATTCGTGCTTACAGGGAAAATCGAGAAAAGGCTAAAGAAGCAGGAAACGGTGATGCAGCAGAGTATCCCACCTACAGAAAGATTAATTGCTACCCTGCTTTTCTTTGGTAGCTTTTACTTTCCCCATTATTACTGACCAAGAAGGAAGTTAAATTTAATAAAATCTTGACTTTAAAGAATCTATTATGATCCGACTACTATCTGGTATACACGTCGCTCCACTACTGCAAAGTCCGAGTGTTAAGGGGTTCGGCGGTCCCTTCCCGACGGACCTGTGATTCAGATTTCTTCAAGGACATCTGCCGGGAGTGTAGGAACGCTTGGATCCAGGCCCGCTAGATCCGATCCGTCACTGATTGCGCCCTCCCTGTTCTCCACTAACGCGTGGATTTCACAACCGAAAATCCCTGGAAACATCCTTTACAGTCCGCGCCCTCTTGCTTCCCCACTAACGCACGGATTTAGAGACGGATTTGACCAGAGATAATTGAGATCCGTCGGAGAAATCCGTCCGTGTATGGTTAGCTATTAACTTATTGCAGAAAATCAAACACTATCTGTTCCGTTTCACCAGCTAAATATTAGGAACAAACAGACAATATAAAATTCATACTGTTACCTAGCAAATACGTCCCTAGCGAGTTACCTTCATATACATTTAGGTAGCATGTCGGTATGTAAAGTCAAGACCATTGTAAAGCAAGCAGGTAAAAGAAATTAGCTATGATATTGGAAAAATCGAGTAACAGTTGAAAATATTTCCTGAAAATTTATTCACAAGGGGACGTTTTGACTTGCAACTCACAGATTTGAATGCCGATTTTTGTGTGAGTAGTAGGGACCCATAATAGAGCAAAACTAGAGTTATAGCCACCAATGGCCATTGGGAGCCGAGAATAACAAAATAAAATGTGAAGATCACATTTTATTTTTTTTCTCAGCTCTCAGTCAAGAAAGAGAAATGATTCTTTCACGCTAAATTGTAGTATTGTATGCTATTTGAAATAAAAATAATTTCGTTATGCTCAAGACACACATTAATAATCGAAGTTTTATTTATTCATCGATAAGTAGTATTTACTAGTAGTGAAATATGTGATTGAGCATCATTTCTTCGATGATATTTCCATACATAGCAGTTATAATAATTAGATGGTTAAAATTGCACTAATTACTTGTTTGAAGATTAGAAGAATGATAGAACATTTATTTTTTAAATTTTATTGTATGAGTATTTTAATGTCTCCAGATAGACAAAGGCTAATTTATATTTCAAAACAGTATCCTCAAGGACAACAATGGCGGAAGTTATCCTTCGGATAACTTAAAAACGGTTAAAACAGCATCCTTAAGGAAGAAAACTAATTGTAATTGTGGAAGGAGAGAGTGGCCAAGGATGTCCTCTGGCCTCAAAAAATCGTCAGATCCTGGCAGATCTGTAAAACAGTGTCACTAACATGTAGGATAATGTTTTACAAATTGGCCAGGATCTGACGATTTTTTGAGGCTGAAGGACATCCCGGGCCACTCTCTCCTTCCACAAGTAGAATTAGTTTTCGTCCTTAAGAATGCTGTTTTAAGATGTCGGTATTTTTTTAGTTTTTCGTCCTGAAGGAAAATATGTTTTTAATGTTTTTTAAGTTATCCGAATAATAACTTCCACCATTATTGTCCTTGAGGACACTGTTTAGAAATATTCGATGATTTAACTGTTTTTAAGATGGCGGAAGGATATTCCGACTTTGTTAATGTACAATTTTACTGGATTATATAGGCGAAAACTATATGGATTGGGGTAGCTTAGTGGGTAAGGCACTGAACTGCTATGCTCCTGTTTGATTTCCTACATTAAGTTATCAAAATTTGTTTCTTTATTTGGAAATAAATAGATAACTAACAAACTGGCAAGTTTTTTAACTCTGCCCTTGAAGGTGACAGTAAGAGAATCGGAAAATCAAGTATTCAACATAAGAGGAACATCCCAAATGGAGTATACAATTTATATTTATATTATTAGAAGGAACCTAAAAGCAGTTAACATATACTTCAGCTTGCAAGCCATAACCGCATGGTAGAAGCTTGAGGTAAACCATTATAACACAAAGTTTGCAGGGTAGAGAAGTCATGAGAAATGCCACCTGCTGAGATAGAACTTGACGGAAACGAATTTTAGACAGTTAACCCTTTGCACTCATTAGCCAGTTATAATCCGGCCAAATAAAAATGCAATTCCACTCAGATTATAAGTTCCACTTGTCTGGCACAGGATTCATAAGCCGGGTACAGACCGGCATTATTTTTTTCAAGATCCTCTCTTGACTATACATTAATATTGATTTTTTTTTATTGTTTGTGTTTGTTATATATTATTGTAGTTGAAGTAATAAAAAAATGTTTAAACATTCTATATATATATTATTTATGCCTTTTAAAAAAATATTGAGTATCATGCTACAGAAAAGTGTAAAAAACGATCTGAGTGCTGGTGGAGGAAAATAATCCCAGCAACCTGAGCGAAAGCCATGAAAAGAATTGCCGGCTCATACTCGGCATATGAGTTCTGTGCCAGGCATTGGATTCACGGCTTCAGAGTGCAAAGGGTTAATGAATTCTTTTATCTAGGTTTTCTAATGATGGAAAAAAATGACAGAGTTGAAAGCCAAAGAATAATAGTAGCAACAAATAAATGTTATTTTAGGTTGGAGTATCAAATGAAGAGTAGGACCTTGTTCCACATAACCAAGTTTTGCTTTTACAATACTCTCAATCACAAGGACAATCTGACCTACGGATCAGAGAGCTGGAAGCACACAAAGGATTAGGGAATTTACTGGCTCTGATTAGTGAGGTTAATGTTAAAAAGAATTTTCAAAGCAACCTTTGATTCAGATGATCTTTCTAGGTGGATCAGAACAAAGAATGAAGAGTGCAATATTGTCCAATATCAAAATATTTAGACTTCAATAGGCTGGGCATGTCGCTAGAATGAATGCAGATGAGGTGCCTAATAAGCTTTTTGAAGGTTCATTAGTTGCAGATCTACAATCCCCCCAAGAAGTTGGTACTAGCTGAAAGACACAGGAATGAATTGCAGCCCAGACATTTGGAGGCCTTGATCCCTCTCAGATTGTAGAGCCATGAAAGAATGACAAGGCTGATTTTCATGAGTTTTCCTAATTATGATCCATTTACCTACCTAATAACATTTCGAAATCATTAAATTAAATTAATTTTATTCTGGGTGAAGGAGGTTCAGGAACTATAAAATGAAAGCCAACTTCGATAATACTTGGTTAACAAATATCTTAAATAGCTATAAATATTTTATATAGTTAAAGGGATCTTAATATTTTCTTAAAGGTAGGATGCTACATATCTTTTAAATGCCAGAGCCAATTTTCATAAAATAAACCAGCATCTCAATAAAAAAAAATATATTATATGAATATGATCTCAGTTTATTCAATAAGGTTTAAAAACTGGATCATGGAATGTAAGCAGATTATACCTAATGACTATCAGAGACCACAATGAGAAGAGGACTACAGTTCTAAATAGGGTAACATAGCAGAGTTGTAAAGATTATCAAGATGACAGGAAACTTGTCGATAAAGTGATTAAAAGAAAGAAAATGAAAGCCCTAAACAGGAAGATTGAAGGCTAACAGGATATCTCAGGGACAAAGAAGCATAAAAATGGTTCAAAGATATGAAAGAAATCCAAACCAGATTCCAAGGCAGCAATGTGATCAACGACGAAGATGGTGAGGTACTGATGAGAGAAGAAGAGATAGTAAACAGATGAAAGAGGTATTTTCAATAACTACTCAATCCGGCCATTAAAGATTTTTTATAAGAATAAATGGTCAGTTTCAATGAGAATGGTAACATAGACAAGATAATCCCTCTTGATGAGCTAGATATTGACATCATTCTCTTAAAGCTGAAAAACCACAAAGCTCCGGTCCTAAAGGAATATCAGCTAAGTTTTTGAAGATGGGCCGAAATACTTTAAGAAATGAAATTTGATCTCTAGTGTCCAGCATTTGGAAAATACAAGAGAAAATGAGATGAGACAGAATGCATAAACCATCAGGGAATACGTTAAGTCTACAGAACATAACATAATATTCTCTATAGCTTTGTATAACAGGCTTATCACAAATGTCAAAGCAAAATTTGGGTGAATACCATGAATGTTTCAAAAACAACCGATTACCTGTCAATAGAATTTTCTTACTGAAACAGATGTGCAAGAGAATGAAAGATTATAATACTGTGATTATGTGATTGCTGTTGAATGTGACAAACACAAAATTAAGGAAGAATTGTGGCAGTAAAGGAAGAATCAAGAAATTTACAATATGTATGGTGATTTACCTGTAACGCTCTTCGTAGGAGTGCAATGACTCAAGTGCAATGACGGATGTGTGGGAGCAGAACATGCTGAAAATGGTTCTACGATTGATAGGATGGAGCGAGACCTTACAGAAGAGTTACGATGGCTTTCCTGAGGATTTTAAACTCTCTAGTATATCTCTGCTGATGATGGGAACGATTGGAGGAAGACTATAAAGCAGGCTAAGGACCACTTTATGTGTCTGTCCCACCATTAAGAAGAAAATGACCACAATTGGTCAAATTATTAAATTACGTTTCCTGTAGTAGAAACCGATTCTTCACATGTTAAATCTATTTTGATCATTGTTTCTTACCTGTTGATCTTGCTCTAGGCAGAAGTCCTCCTTGATAGCTAGCAAAACGCTTCATCTCCTTGCCATAACTCATTTTCTCATCCCTTCCTTCATTATGATTTGTCCCATCTTGATAAGAAGCCTCATATCTCATTGCTAGTTCACCCAAGTTGACCGATGGTAATCTATTTAATAAATTGATAACATTAAATTAAATACTCTATCACTTAACCAGAAGTATATAAAGTATAAAAATAACGAACACAGGTATATTATCATCATAAGGGAAATTCCATTGTGATTTATCGCTATTTCCTCCATCCATATACTTGCCGACATAAGGAGCATTTTTCCTTTCATCTGTAATAAAAAATAAATTAATTAAATATTTCAAGTGCTTTTGTTTATAAATATACACTGCAATGATACTACGTATTGGTCTAACAATATTAGTAAGTAATATACAGGACATTTATTTTCCACAATAAAAGTAAAACTTAACATGTTCATCAGATTCAAATTTATTATTTTCTTGAAGATATTTTAATTAATAACAATCGAATGATAGTTTCTTGGGAAAATCATTGTAGTTTTTTTTTTTTATTCCAAAGATTTTTTTATGATTTTTGTTGATCTCATCTTCGAAAAAAAAAATCTGAAATGTATCACACTTTTTTCAATGTTTTTCTGATCAATTGAAAAATATGCATTTTTAAAAGATGATGGTTCAAAATTCATCAGTCAACTCTGAACTAGTTCTACACTAAATCAAAGTAGCCAAAATTCTTATACAATGTACTAGACACAACAATTTTCTAAAAATAGTTTGAGCACCTTGAAATACATACATTAAACTGAATTAAATGCTAAATTTTAAATCTTTAAAACTATAGTCAAATGCTTAAAAATCAAAGTTATTTATAAAATGCATTTTGTAAGAATAGTCCAGTAAAAAGGTATTTTGAACTAGAAAGTTTATGGGTTATTGTTTTTTATGGCTTACTTTATACTTTTTGGGGTGCTGAACACCCCAAAAAAATCTGAAGCTTTCCAACAAAATTTCCAATGGGAAGTATGAGAAAAATTAGAAAAAAGTAAAAAAGCTTTAATTTTTTTATTTTTATTATTTTGCTTGAAACTTGCAAAGTAATCATTTTAAGCATAATACTCTTCCATTATAAAATAAAGAGGAGAAAATGACCTACAATTTATGTCCTAAGTTTTTTTTGTCAGACATAAGGTATCCACAAAGGAATTTGGCCAACTGGGGCCAGCCCCACTTCTCCAGAAAAATATGTTTGTCGTACTTTTTTGTCAATACCTCCGAATCTATTTGTCCGTTTACAAAATTATTTTTTTTCATCTTAAAGATGGTTAAATCTACTATTAGACTATTAAATGTGAAGTTCTAATAATGTCCCTTAAAAGCACGCTAAAAAGCCCGTATTGTTGTAAAATCCACGTTATTTTGCACATTAGTCACTATAACTACGAAACTATTCGTCCGACTCAAAATTTCTTTTTTTTATCTAAAAGGTGGTCGAATTTGCTATTGGACTCTATAAATGAAGTTTTAATCGGGTTTCTTGAAATACACGTGCCAGAATGCTAAAGATCCCGTACTTTAATGAAATCCACGTTTTTTTGGCACATTATTCGCAATAACTCCGAAACTATGGGACCGATTCAAAATATCATTTCTTCATCTCAAAGCTGGTTAAAATTTCTTCTATATTATATATATGTAATTTATATTAAATTCCGTGAAACACCCTCGCTAGAATGCTAAATATGTATATTTTGGCGAAATATGACAATTATGACACGTTCAGTGGGCTGGAGTGGGTGTTTCACGGCATTTAATATAAATTAAATATATTTAATCTAGTAGTAAATCTAACCAGCTATTAGATAAAAAAATGAAATTTTGAATCGGTCCCATAGTTTCGGATTTATAGCGAATAATGTGCCAAAAAAACGTGGATTTCATTAAAGTACGGGATCTTTAGCATTCTGGCATGTCTATTTTAAGGGACCCGATTAAAACTTTATATGTAGAGTCCAATAGTAAGTTTGACCACTTTTTATATACATATATAAAAAAAAGAAATTTCGAGTTGGACTAATAGTTTCGGAGTTATTGCGAAAAATGTGCCAAAAAAACGTGGATTTCATAGAGGTACGGAATCTTTAGCATTCTGGCACGTCTATTTCAAGGGACCTGATTCAAACTTTATATATAGAGTCCAATAGTAAATAGAGTCCAACCACTTTTTTGATAAAAAAAAAAAGTAATTTTGAGTTGGACGAATAGTTTCGGAGTTATTGCGAAAAATGTGCCAAAAAAAATGTACAACAATTGGATTTTACAACAACACGGATTTTTTAGCGTTTTGGCATGTGTATTTAAAGAGACCCGATTAAAGCTTCATATAAAGAGTGAAATAGTACATTTCATCATGTTTAAGATGACAAAAAATTAATTTTTAATCGGACGAATGGTTCCGGAGTTATTGACAAAAAAGTACCACAAACATATTTTAGTGGAGAAGTGGGACTGGCCCCCAGCTGGTCAAAATACTTTTTGGATACCTTAGGTCTGACAAAAAAAAACATAAGGACATAAATTTTAGGTCACTTTACCCTCTTTATTTTACTATAGAAAGGTATTTTGCTTAAAATGATTGCTTTGCAAAATAATTAATAAGCAAAATAATGAAAACAATTTAAGCTTTTTTACTTTATTTTTAATTTTTCTCATATTTGCCGATGGAAATTTTGTGGGAAAATTTCAGATTCGTGTTCAGCACCCCAAAAAGTATAAAGTAAGCCATAAAAAAAAAATTACCCATTAACTTTCCACTTCAAGCCGTATTTTAAAACCATTTGACTGGACTAGAAATTGATTTTAAATTTATGATGATGATTGTATTGTTGACTGTGAGTTGTAATTAAGGTGATGAAATGGTCAGGGGTGCAGTCAGGATAAATAAACATGTCAAGTTTTTAAATGAAAAAAAAAAATAAATAAATAAATAATAAAAATAATTTAAAAATGAAAAAGAAAAAGATAATTTTAATCAAAAGATAATTTTCTTATTTCCTTTTTATTTTTAAATTATTTTTATTATTTATTTATTTTATTATTTTTTTTTTAATGTTTGTATCATCTTGGTCACATCCAAGTTTTGTTATTTTAGCCCTGATGAAGACCTGCAAGTTAGGTCGCAACGTCGGCACGCCAAAATATGTTTTTCATTTAAAAACATGATGTGTTTATTTATCCTGACCATTTCATCACCTTGATTTTAACTTTAATTTTGTATAGAACCGATGTCTTCAGTGATAATTTTTGTCAATATATAAATGAATAACTTTCAGAAAGGTGGAAACATTTCACGATTTTCATTGACCTCACAAGTCAGAAAAAATAGTAGTAGGTTAGATAAAAAAAACAATATACTATTTTACAAAACCATCTGTTTTGAGGACTGTCTGACTGGGCTAATTTCGTTAAGGAAAACAAATATTTATGTGGCTAAAAATGTAACTAATTATTATTTAAAGTATGTCGATAATAATATTTTTAAAAATGCTACTTTTGTGAAGCTATCTTGGTAGAATAAATAAATCAGTTATTTAAAACATTCACATTACCTGGCTGTGAATAAAAGTGAGATTTATGTCGATTTTTGTGTAAGAAATTTGCACTAACGTCACTATCATGGCTATAATTCAGTTTAAATGGTTTGGTAGTGGTTCCAATATTCTCTGTAATATTAGCCCACACATTTCCTAAAATTAGAATGATATTTAGCTAATTGGCCCAAGATGTAATATAAATAATCAATAGTAAATTCTAACTAACTTGATGAATAAAGAAGTACACCAGGTGGTTCAATATGTTGACTTAATAAATATAATTGAACTTCTTGACTACTGTTAAATCTTAATCTGCAAAGATCAGAGTGTGTTTTCTCATACAATGTTGTTCCTGAAATGGGGAAAACCAAATTATGTGAAAATTAAAATAGTTTTAAAACATTTCAGATATAACGAATTTTTCAGAAGATTCACTTGAGGAAAACTATATATTTATTCTTCAACTATTGTATATTAAACCTTCCGATAGACACAACGAATCTGTGACACGATCAGATGTATTCATCTGACAGATTAATAACCATTTTTTGTATGGGCGGTATACAGTGGCGCAACCAGGATTAGTATTAAATGTTTAGTAAGGTCCTTGAGGTTCAGTCAATAAATAAAAACAACTATTTTGGCGACGTTTCGAGACTATATTGTTCTCATAATCATGCCCTACAGTAAAAAAAAACAGGTTCCAATAAAATTATATAAGTTATACAAGTTATTTCAAAACATAAAGATAGCTACAATATAAGTATATAACAACATGTGTTAGAATAATAAAAATATATATAACTAGCTGAAAGTACCCCGCTCCGCTACGGTTTAATATCATTAGGATGAAGACAACTTAAATTAGTAAAAGTTAAGCTTAACGTTGATAATTATTATTACTTAAATAAACCTGAACAATTCCATTCTTAGAATAATTTCAATAAGTAAATTTGACAATTTGCAAAAGTTAATTTTATATTATTTTGATACACCTCCAGTGAAGCTTCGAGGCAGCTTTTCTTATGGCATACTTTAAGTGAATATAAGTCTTAACTTCTCAACTTTTTTGAAGAACGTTTAGTCTTTCTGTTTCTATTTTTGCGTACATATCAAGCATAAATTGGTTGAGTAGATTACGAAATTAAAGTAAATAAGTTTCTTCACCTCCTCACTCCACTAACATTTAGGCGTAAAAATGTAGACAGTTTTCTTAAGTGATGTATTGGAGTTTGGGTCACGCAGAGGGATGTTAATACTGTACCTTTCTTCTCCATGGTAGAACATGATACGATACTAAAGAGAATCATACACTTGATAGAACTCACTGATTCTTATCTGTTTTTTGTCCCTACATCGAACTGGCCTTACATGTCATCACCAGAGAACATAAGTCTTTTAACCTCCTCTTTAACATAAGTCTTTTAATAGCTTCTCTTCACGAAACAACTCAAACTTGTAAGTTGTAAGAAACCTCTGCAGCTACCATGAGTTCACACAGAAAGTACCAATTTTATAAGGTTTCGACATCGATCGTATTTTTGTTTGTTTGCGGCTTAAAGATCTAACCTATTTTTTAACTTAGCTTATATCCAAATACCATATGATAATTAATCTTTTATTATTCACCCAATAAAAATTGAAATCGCATTTTTCGCGAATTAGCCGCGATCCAGGCCGATTTTTTAAAATTCCTTTCTTAGCCAGCACTTACGGCCCTAGAGGAAGCTACATATCGAATTTTATTCCAATCCGTTCGGTGGTTTCTGAGATTTCGTGTTAAGTGAGTGAGTGGTATTTGACAAATATATAATAGATTACAGAATATAGAGGAGTATGAAACTACTTACAATGTTACTGGTGGTTACGGTATCGACTAACTAAATTCTAACAATTCTAGTACACAACTGATGTCAATTTTTGAAAAACAGTTACAAGGTTTGGGGGGATTTCCCAAACTGGTGGTATTCCCACAGACGCAGGTATAAAAAGGCTTTCAAAATTATTGTTATTATTATTATTTTATCAAATTATTCACCAAAACCAAAGATATAGATAAGTTAGAATTACAGTCTAATATTGTTTATGAAATACTGTGTGAAGATAGTTGTGGCAAGTCTTATTTTGGTACATCGGAACTTCTTAGTTCTAGGAAGATTTTAAATAGTATAGTTTACTATAATAATACTTAAGTAATGGTCGGCTTCAGTAATTGACATCAGTTGTGTACTAGAATTGTTAGAATTTAGTTAGTCGATACCGTAACCACCAGTAACATTGTAAGTGTTTGGGAACGGAGAGATAAGAAGGACTGGAACCAGCCAAGAGCACTATTGGAAAGGGAGAGTTTTTGTAACTTAGTCAGAAGAATTTTATGATCCACGGAATCAAACGCCTTGGAGAAATCGAAGAGGATTAGGATAGTAATTTTCTGTTGGTCAATTGAAGAATAAATGTCTTGAGTAATTTTTAAAAGAGCGGATTGAGTAGAATAACCTGAACGGAAGCCTGATTGAAGAGGAGTTAGGAGATCTTTATTTTCAAGGTATTTAGCCAGTTGAGAATGGACTATTCTTTCAAGTGGCTTAGATAGGTTTGATAGGATGGAAATAGGCCTAAAATGGGATGCTGTGGTAGGTGAAGGAACTTTATTCAATGGACGAACTAGGACCTTTTTCCATGCTGTGGGAAAGGAAGAGGTTTGTAAGGAGAAGTAATGAAGTGGAAATAAGAAAATATCAAAATATAAGACACTAAATCTATAATATTAATTAAATCAAGAATTAATATAATGATAAACAACCAGTAATGTTAATTCCTGATAAACTTTCTGATGTCAGAGAAGTGTAAATAAGATATTATAAATATATAAAGGCAGAATCATTAAGTATTTATTTGACATAACTCCTATTTGTTTAACATTTGTAGCTTCACCAAATTGGCTAGAGCCGCGCTACACTGACCAGTTCGATCCTTATGCTTCACTTCTAGTTTAAATTGATCGATAGTTCTTTCCTATAACCTCACATGTAAACAATCACTTCTACAGTTTCAACTTGGATTGTGTTTTTTAGTGTGTTATATTGATATTTAGTCTTCTTAAATGTAAATAAGTGAAACAGAAGTTAACAAAATGATTTTCATAAAGGATTAAGTGTTTTATCAATTCATGTTTTCTTATTACCTCTTATCTAATCTGTAAAAGTGTTACAAAACTTAAGAACATTAATTTGTACATGGATTTGGTGTTTTATATATTTTGGTTTGTTGTAACAATTTAAGTGATAAAATTTCATTAAACATATTTTGTGAATGGATTCTTTGTCATCCATAATACTTATTGTCCTAAAGTGAGACAGATTGTATAATTAATTCAATAAAACATATCGATCTAAAAATAAGTGTGAGAAAGTATATCATAGGTTTCATATTTTTTTATTTCCACTTCTCTTGAGAAAATATAGCAGAAATTAACATCATAACTTTCAACAAGGATTCTGTCTAATATTACATAATTCCTTATACCATGGAGAATGGACAATGTGAAAATAATCACAGATTAAGAGGTGTACTGTTGGTAATAACTACTGATGTAATTTTATAGATTAATGTATTTAAAAAAAAAATTTGGAAGCCTGATGATGGAGCATTTTCTCCGAAACATGTAGCTACAAATGTTAAACAAATAGGAGTTATATCAAATAAATACTTAATGATTCTGCCTTTATATATTTATAATATCTTATTTACACTTCTCTGACATCAGAAAGTTTATCAGGAATTAACATTACTGGTTGTTTATCATTATATTAATTCTTGATTTAATTAATATTATAGATTTAGTGTCTTATATTTTGATATTTTCTTATTTCCACTTCATTACTTCTCCTTACAAACCTCTTCCTTTCCCACAGCATGGAAAAAGGTCCTAGTTCGTCCATTGAATAAAGTTCCTTCACCTACCACAGCATCCCATTTTAGGCCTATTTCCATCCTATCAAACCTATCTAAGCCACTTGAAAGAATAGTCCATTCTCAACTGGCTAAATACCTTGAAAATAAAGATCTCCTAACTCCTCTTCAATCAGGCTTCCGTTCAGGTTATTCTACTCAATCCGCTCTTTTAAAAATTACTCAAGACATTTATTCTTCAATTGACCAACAGAAAATTACTATCCTAATCCTCTTCGATTTCTCCAAGGCGTTTGATTCCGTGGATCATAAAATTCTTCTGACTAAGTTACAAAAACTCTCCCTTTCCAATAGTGCTCTTGGCTGGTTCCAGTCCTTCTTATCTCTCCGTTCCCAAACAGTTATTGTTCCTAACCAACCTCCTTCAAAATCTGTGCCTCTGACGCGAGGTGTTCCTCAGGGATCCTCTCTTTCACCAACTCTCTTTTCCGTTTACATTAATGATTTGACAGACGCTATTAATAATTCCCGATATCATTTATATGCTGATGACTTTCAAATCTACTTATCGTTTCATCCTTGTGAGATTTTTGAGGCAACTCGTAAAATTCAAGATGACATTTATAGCATTCACCAATGGGCAGTAGAGAATAAGTTACGACTGAATCCAGAAAAAACTAAAGCAATGCTAATTGGATCGAAACCCTCCCTTAATTCCCTTTCCTGTTATCCACTTCTTTATCTCGATAACGTTCCTATTCAGTTCACAAACTCTGTCAAAAACCTCGGAGTAGTATTCGATCAACATTTGTATTGGAATAACCATATTTCCCACATTACCCGGAAAAACCATCTCCATCCTCAAACAGCTCCTAAGATTCCGTGAATCTTTCCCTCGCAATACCCGTCAATTGTTAGTATCTTCCCTCATCTTTCCCCACCTCGATTATGGATGCTTAGTATACGGAGGACTGTCTGGCGAGCTTGAAATGAAGGTGAAAAGATTAATGAACTCCTTTATAAGATTCATTTATGGGATCCCCAGGCGTTCTCACATCACTTGCTGGTATTCCGAGTTGAGGTGGCTTTATCCAAGTTTTCGGCGACAATACTTCCTTGGTTCCTTTCTATTCCAATCCTTAAAGTCCAAAAAACCTTCGTACATTTACGACATCCTTGCCCTTCGTTCTTCCATTCATCTTTTGAACACCAGATCTCAGCCTATAGATCTGTATATCCCTTCTCATCGAACTGCTTCCTTTGAAAAATCCTTTATTAATCGTGCAGCTTTATTCTGGAATTCCATACCCATTTCGATCCGCAATGTTCCTTCTCTCACTTCCTTTAAACATAATTTATTCATCTACCTCCTCAATTATCAATCTTCCGAAATTATGTAATAATATTTTATTGCTAGAATATTTCTTTTTCTTTTATTTTCTTTTAATTTTGTTATTTATTTTTTATGTAAACCCAAAGACTTGTAGTATGTAATTTACACTCCATATAAGTTACTGCCTGATATGTACGCAGTCAGACAATAATACCTTTTTATTGTTCTTATATGTTATTCTTAGGGGACAAGGTGTCCCAGAATAAAGATTATTTTTCATTTCATTTCATTTTTTTTTCATTTTTCATTATTTTCTTATTTCTCATTTCAATATTAGAAGGTAAACAGAAGTTAATATTATTTTGAACAGGGATTTAGAGTTTCTCCATAAATGAAGGAGAGTAACCTTTCCCCTCGAAAAGTAGCGACTAAAACACCGAAATAAATCGGAAGAAGGTTAGAATCGATAAAAGTTATTCTGAGCGCGCTTAGGGGTCGGCGGCTGGTAAGCCGACCGTTACCATAATTTAAATTCACAGAGTTAAGTGGCAGAAGTTTGTCACTCAGTCATTAACTTTTATAGTTAAACAGAAATTAATATCCAACCAAATGAAATCAATAAAATTATTTTTACCGCACTAAACATCTGGTATTGCAGCAACTCTTTTCGACGGTGGTCGAACAGCACATTCAGCATTGAAATTGCCATTAAATATGCAGGTAATTGAAACTCCAACATGTAATATTAGCAAATATTCTGGAATGTGAAAAGTACTAAGAACATGTCAGCTTATAATATGGGATGAATGCACCATGGCGCACAAGAAATCATTGGAAGCACTCAATCGCACATTAAAAGATTTGAGAGGAAATGTCAGCTCTTTGGTGGTGCACTCATTTTGCTAGCTGGTGATTTTCGACACACTCTATAAGTTATACCATGTTCAACCCCTGCAGATGAATTGAATGCGTGTCTCAAATCAGTGTTATGGCGGTATGTGGAGAAAAAATCTTTAAAGACCAATATGTGTGTTCAATTACAATAAGATAAATCTTCCGAACGATTTGCAAAACAATTATTAGATATTGGGAATGGTAAAATGGAAATAGACGAATCCACACACTGTATTACATCACCAGAAAACTTTTGCCACATTGTAAAATCCACTGATGAATTGATTGCCAAAGTTTTTCCAAATTTATCGCAGAATTATAAAAATAATCAATGGGTTAGTGAGCGTGCTATATTGACACCCAAAAACATTAATGTGAATTTAATAAACTGCAAAATTCAAAATGAAATACCTGGTGAAGAAACAACATATAAATCCATAGATACTGTTGCTAATGACGATGAATCAGTTAATTATCCAATAGAATTATCATTGGATCTACCAGGAATGCCACCGTATGTTTTATCTTTGAAAATTGGTTCCCCAATCATCCTTCTACGAAATATAAATCCACCGTGGCTATGCAATGGGACTAGGCTATCAGTAAAAAAATTAATGAATAACATAATTTATGCAACCATTTTAAATGGAAAACACCAAGGGGAACATGTACTACTACCACGCATTCCCATGATACCAACGGATACTCCATCTGAATTTAAACGTCAGTTTCCTGTAAGACTAGCCTTTGCAATAACCATTTACAAAGCACAGGGACAATCATTGCAAGTATGTGGATTAAATTTGATAAATCCATGCTTTTAACATGGACAGCTATACGTTGGGTGTTCACGAGTTGGAAAACCATCAAATTTATTTGTTCATGCACAAGATAGGAAAACAAAAAATGTTGGATATTTAAAACCGCTACTAAGATAAAGTTCACCATCTATCATCAAATATCATTCATTTCATGGTGGTATTTAATGATTACAAAATTATTATATATATCTACCATCAACTATTTATATCTATGTTTTGTACATATGTTATATTCAAATGACATATATATATATATATATATATATATATATATATATATATATATATATGGAAAATTTTGTTTTTAATTTTAATTTTGATGTATTGCATACATTTGGATCATTAATAAATTATGTTTGTGGTATCAAAACTGCCTTTTTGTTCAATTATCTGTTCAAAACAGCAACGTGTGAACTGGTACAGCTAGTAAAGCTATATTGCAGAAAATCTGGGGCTACCAGAGCTCACAAAGATACATCAAGCAGTTGAGAGAAGAAACGTGAAAAATGGGGATAAACGACCAAGATTGTTTGGACAAAGAAGAATACAGAAAGAGGTTGCATGAGGTCACAGTTCTTGTGGACAGGAGGTAGCCTATGAGGGGGATTGCCTGGACGGAGGAAAGGAAACAAAGGCAATCAAATGAAGGAGGAATGGATAGAAAGAAAGAACAGAAGGAAGAATCCATAGTCATGATATTCGTGTGGTCTTTAAGGCCGTTTCGTGTAAAAAAAAAATAAAACAACAATTAGTAGGTAAATTTTTTTATATTTTAATAACATCTAATTTATTCAATTCAGACTTTTATTTATTATTTATCACAAACTCGCACACATAAAGACTAATAAGAGGCAGACTAGTAAATATATATATATATATTAAAATAAATTATTTATTTTAAAAAAAAACCTCTAAATAAAATTATTTTTATTTATTTTTTATATAATTATTCTTTATTATATGGTTTGATGATCGGTGTACCCATGAGGAAAGAAAAGCAAAAGATCCTACAGCAGATATAAATGAAGTATGGTCTGAATTCATTACCAAATCACAACGTTTATATAGCATTGACCAAAATGAATGTGTGGGTGAAATGCTGGTACATTTTTGAGGTAGGTGTAAATTTCGTGTTTTTATGCCTAACAAACCGGCAAAATATGGTTTATAAGTTTTATGCCTTACTGATGCACAGAACTCCTATCTATACAATGGATATTTGTACGTCGCAAAAATTCTGATGGCATTTTTAAAGAAGAAAAAAAAACTTTTGGAATCCCAACACAATAATCTGTAATCCGCCTTGCTAGGCCCTTAAAAAAACCCAACAGAAATATCACATGCGACAATTGGTTCATGTCGATTGAGCTTCTAGAAGAAATGGAAAAAAGAGGGTTAACTGTTCTTGGTACACTTGTAACGGCTTGTTCAGCTGTTAAGCTCTTCGTAAGCCTAGATTCGTAAGCCATAGGCCGCCGCTAGCGATGTGGGGTGGCCCATCAAGGAAGAAGTTACTTCCGTACCGTCTTTGCTGCAGAACAAATCAGTGTATTGACAGATCACTTTATGTTTATTTAAATACTTAACCCAGCGTTGATGTTATTCCTCAAATGTTCCCCGTTAAGATTGCCTTCCTAGATTTGTAAATACATATATTGTTGAGAAGTTTTATAAAAGAAAAAATAGTACCCTTGGACCCCAACACATATAAATTGGTCACATATTTTATGGCGCCCGAAGATAAGCCTCTAATAGAAAAAAAGATAAATAAGGTATTTAATTAGAATAGAAATACTTGTAAAAAGAAGATTTAGAAAAGTGAGATTTAAAGGACAATGCAGAGTTAAGTTGGTAGAACGGTTGATTGTTACGCGTTGCTATGGCAACAAATGACTCAACACAATTAAAGAGACTATTAGCTATTTATTATTATGTATTCATACACCCTATTAGTGGTTAAAAACGTTTTATTTAATTTCATAGTTTTATGTTTTATCGAAAAATAAACTGTTTTAACATTTTATTGGAACCTAGAACGTAGAAAATTAAAGTAAAATTTAAAGTTTATTTGTTTGACAAATATTATAAATGCTGTATGAACTTTAAGTATATATTTATGTTTTTAAAATGTGTCTACTTTGATCTATAACATATACTTTACGTATTTTACGAGAATATTGATAGCTTTTGAGCGTTGTATATATTATTGGGAATTAGGGATTTTCTTTACTTGTAAATAATTGTTTCTATTTTGTAATAATATCCTGAACTTTTATCATTTTATGTCACTAAGTTCTTATTTCATCGTATTTGATTAAATTTTTTATATCAAAAATATTTAAAAAAAATTTTTTTTTAAATATTATCTGTTTAAAGCATATGTATATTATTTTAAGCATACTTTAAAAAGTTATTGTGTAGCTATATATTATGTAATTTTAAAATTATATAATTAAATTTTTGTAAAGGATGCTTTATTTATTTATTTATTTATTGGTTGGCTCTACAGCCCTAGATGGGCCTTGGCCTCACGCAGAAGAGATGACCATTGGAGTTTATCCATAGCTTTTCTTCGCCATCCTCTCACTCCCAGATTTTTCAGGTCCGCCTCCACATTATCCTGCCACCTTATTCTAGGCCTTATTCTCTTAATAAAATATTGAAGTTCCGAGCATTATCACGAGCTGCAAAAGTAATCCTGTATAAAACAGTCATAAGGCCTGTGGTAATGTATGGAAGTGAGTGCTGGACATTAACAAAAGGGAACGAAACAATACTTAAAGTGTGGGAAAGGAAAGTACTCAGAAAAATTTTCGGCCCAGTAAACGACCATGGGAATTGGAGAATAAGGAAGAACAAGGAATTGGAAGAGCTATTCGGGGAACCGAATATAGTGGCGGTCATCAAGGAAGGAAGGTTGCGGTGGCTGGGACATGTCCAACGGATGCCGGACGAGAGGCTGCCGAAGAGGATGATGAGTGACAGACCGGATGGTAGCAGATTGAGAGGAAGGCCTAGAAAGGATGCTTACCCAGATTTAATTTGATTTTTTTTTATTAATATCTCGAATATTTAATATTTTTTTTATTTCTTTGGTCTTTGGAAATAATTTTTCTTCTAGATTTCGTTTTTTCTTTGATATCACGTTAGCATTTTTGCACTTATTTTACTTTTCGCTTTGGGTTTATTATTTTACTTGTAATTGAATAGTCATGGGCGATCCCCAAATTCTTTTGGCGGAAAGAAAGGACGTTTTTGCTGCGGTTCAGACTTATTATTTTAGAGATTATATTTTATAGAATAGGGTAAATAAGTTTGTATAAATATTAATGATTTGTTTTAGTTGATGTTATTCCTCAAATGTTTCCCGTTAAGATTGCCTTCCTAGATTTGTAAATATTGTCAATACATATATTGATGAGAAGTTAAGTAAAAGATATTATTTCGTTTTATAAAAGAAAAAAAAGTACCCTTGGACCCCAACACATATAAATTGGTCACACACATAGAGTCCATAAACCAGAAATTCCCAAAGAATGTTTTGCAGACAGAACAAGGGAATCTGGTATAGTACAAGAGCCGAGGCCAAATTTCGTGACTTATTTTAAGAAAAATTTTAGACATACAGCCATAAAATGTCCACCCTCAGCAATCAATTTGCACTGCCAACTCAAAGCGGGGGCGTTTCAAAATGGCGACCACCGAAAGGGGGGAGCAAATATCAAAATATGGTATTATTTGAAGATGATTTATTTAAAGTAAATAAGAAACTGCAAACCCCCTAGGTGCCAAAAAAAAAGCTGTCTGCCAAAATTTGGAGGGGGCGTCGCACCGGCAGACAAAATTCAAAATCCTCGTTTTTTGAGTCCAAAAGTGGACCATTTGAAGACGATTTATTTGAAGCACACTAGAAACTGCATGGTCACTAGATGACAAAAAACGTTGTCTGCCAAAATTTGCAGTGGGCGTCGCACCAGCGGACAAAATTCAAAATCCGCGTTTTTTTCAGTCCAAAAGTTGACAATTTGAAGAAGATTTATTTGAAGCACACAAGAAACTGCATACTTCCTAGATGTCAAAAAACGTTGTCTGCTAAAATTTGGAGGGGGCTAAGCACCGGCAGACAAAATTCAAAACTCGCGTTTTTTCAGTCCAAAAGTGGACAATTTGAAGACGATTTATTTGAAGCACATAAGAAACTGCATACTTCCTAGATGTCAAAAAACGTTGTCTGCTAAAATTTGGAGGGGGCTAAGCACTGGCAGACAAAATTCAAAACTCGCGTTTTTTCAGTCCAAAAGTGGACAATTTGAAGACGATTTATTTGAAGCACACAAGAAACTGCATACTCCATAGATGACAAAAAACGTTGTCTGCCAAAATTTGGAGGGGGCTAAGCACCGGGAGACAAAATTCAAAACCCTTGTGAAGGCGTCACACCGGCTGACATTGTTCAAAACTCACATCCTTTTCGTCCAACAGTGAACTTTTTGAACATGATTTCCTTTTTTATTTGATTTATAAGTAGTTTTTCTCTAGAATAATTTGAGGAAATTATATTATATTGCTTCCTACGTATGGTACAATATAATTATTTTAATATAAAATAATCTTGTTTAAAAATTTTAATGTTGAAAATACCAATTAATACATATGAACAGTAATAATATAAATACCGGCGATATAATTAAAAAGTGAATAATATTTCAACTTATAAAGTTATGAAATATATACTACCCTGGAACAAAATACGTGAAAAACATGTAGTTCTTCGTAAACGTATGTTCTTGGAAAATCGAATGTTCTTAGTCGTTTGATCGAATAACTCGGAAACCGTTCCTATTAGTATATTTTGAGCTCTGTGCATTATTGAAGCAAATCAAATTTGCAAGAAATTTGGCACTATTCATTTCTTTTGCTCTCGAAATTTGGCACTATTCATTTCTTTTGCTCTCATCTATAGTTTTCAAACGGTTTGGCCACCAATGATTGGCTAACTTGTGGTAAGTAACTGGCTAAATTTCCTACCATACTACATATATGAAATTTATATAAAGTCAGGTAAAATACCCACGCCAGCATTTTTTGGCACATTTTTCGTTAAAACCATAAAACTATTCGTTCGATCCAAAATTTTTTTTCAACTGATAGCTGGCTAAATTTGCAATCAGACCCCATATATTAAATTGATATAAACTCATGTAAAATACCAATGCCAGCACACCAAAACCTCGTACTGTTGTGAAATCCAAGATTTTTGGCACATTTTTCGCTACTACCCCAGAAATATTCTTCCGATCCAAAATTTATTTTTTTCAACTGATAGATGACTAAATTTGCAATCAGGCCCATATATTAAATTGATATAAAGTCATGTAAAATACCAATTCCAGCACACCAAAACCTTGTACTGGTGTGAAATCCAAGTTTTTTGGTACATTTTACGTTAAAACCTTAAAACTATTCTTCCGATCCAAAATTTATTTTTCTCAACTGATAGCTGACTAAATTTGCAATCAGACCCACATATTAAATTGATATAAAGTCATGTAAAATACCAATGCCAGCACACCAAAACCTTGTACTGTTGTGAAATCCAAGTTTTTTGGCACATTTTTCGCTATAACCCCCAAACTATTTGTTTTATCGAAAATTTATTTTTTTCAATTGAAAGCTTACTAAATTTACAATCAAATCAAATCAAATTATATAATGATGAATGAATCCCGCAAAATACCCACGCCAGCCCACTGTAACATGTAAAATTGTTATTTTTTTACCAAAACATACACATTTAGCCTGCTGGAATGGATTTCAATTAAATATTCATGTATAAAATGTGATATCAAATTTAGCCAACTTTCAGTTGAAAAAAGTAAATTTTGGTTTAGAGAAATTGTTTTGGACTAATATCGAAAAATAATCTAAATAATTTGTATTTAACAACAGAAGTTGTTTTTAGCGTGCTGGCACGGGTATTTTACAGAGCTTGATCAAAGTTTTATATATGGGTCTTATTGCAAATTTAGTCAGCTATCAGTTGAGAAAAATAAATTTTGGATTGGACGAGTAGTTTTGGGGTTATAATGAAAAATGTACCAAAAAACTTGGATTTTACAACAGTTCGGGGTTTTAGCGTGCTGGCATGGGAATTTTACATGACTTTATATAAATTTCATCTATGAGGTCTGATAGAAAATTTAGCCAGCTATCAATTGAAAGAATAAATAAATTTTGGTGTTATAACGAAATATGTGCCAAAAACTTTAACTTTACAATAGTACGGATTTTTAGCGTGCTGGCATGGGCATTTTAAATAACTTTATATACATTATATAGATAAATTATATATATTATATAATATAAAAATTTTATGTATAATGTCTGAAAGGAAATTTAGTCAGCTATCAGTTGAAAAAAATAAATTTTGGATTAGAGTTATAACCGACAACCGAAAAGTACCAACTGCTTCTTTACACGAAGAAGTGCGACTTATTTGAAGTTAGTCAATCTTTGGTGGCCAAACCGCTCTAAAACTATTGATCTGAGAACGAACTGACTATTACAAAATTTGTTGCAAAGTTGATTTGCTTGAATAACGTATAATAGAACACAAAATATACTAAAAGTATTGATTTCCGAACCTCTAAGAAATACTATTTTCAACTCCTTCCCCCCACTGTCATTTTTGCGGCACTCACCTTTATTGGAAAATTCATAAATTTTCATTCAAAACAGTGGACAGGTTACACCCATGCATTACAAAAAAGGGGTGAAATAACTCGGTATGTTTTCCTATCGGGCTCGCGGTCTATCATTTTACAAATCAATTAACTGGACTACTATACAGGTTTTATACGAATTTTGTTCCAGGATAGTACTTATTTCATAACTTTATAAGTTGAAATACTATTCTTTTTTAATTATGTGGCCGGTATTTATATTATTACTGTTCATATATATTAATTGGTATTTTTTACAGTAAAATTTTAAAACAAGATTATTTTATATTAAAATAATCCCGATTTCGGGAAAAAAAAATACCCGCTTTGGCAGCACTGGTCATGGCTTTTCCAAAAGACGTCATTTTTGTGGGCCTTCCGTATTGTACCATAATTCTACCCGCCAAATTTAAAAGTTTATAGGTTCAAAATATCACAACTATATATATATATACACTGCCGGTCAAAAGTTTGAGACCACCCTGAAACGATACCAGTAAATTTAGAAGTTTGATGTTAGGTGAAAAATAAATGGATTTAAATAAAATTAAACGTATTTATATAGTTTATACCAAGATCTTTAAAGTTCATCTACCTTTAAGAGAAGAAATTAAAATTAAGTTTTCAATACATAATTTAAAACAAACTGTATTTTCCATATTAATTCCAACAATTTCGTTTGCCGACAGAATAACCTTGGATTAAAAAATTTGAAATTTGAATTAAAAATTGAGAAACGAAAATCTCCCATTCATATTAAATGAAGGCAGCGGGAATTTTTGTTGAGCCATTTCAAATTTAATTAGATATTTATGAACTAAGTTCCTTTTTTTCCTGAGTGGAATAGCTCGTAATTGATTTATTACGGAGAAAATCTCAAAAGTGAAACAAAGTGTTTTTACTTATAAATAAAAACATCAACATAAAATTAGATAGAAAAAGAGAGGCGGAACGATATTAAAGATATTAAACTTTTAAATTTACATACTTTGGCTCAGGGTGGTCTCAAACTTTTGACCGGCAGTGTATATATATATATCTAATATATAAAATTCTCGTGTCACAGTTTTCGTTGCCATACTCCTCCGAAACGGCTTGACCGATTTTGATGAAATTTTTTGTGCTTATCCGGTATCTATGAGAATCGGCCAACATCTATTTTTCATCCCCCTAAATGTTAGGGGTAGTTCAACCCTAAATTTTTTTTTTTTTTTATTAGACAAAATTTTTAATTTCTATTTTTTTTATGATACAACATACAAAAATACATACAATCCTCAATTTTCACCCTTCTACGATCAACCCTTATTTTTAAATAGCCATTTTAGTAATTTAATCATTTTTCCTCTCCGGTCGATAACTGATCAATCGTCATTTAATTAGTTGTCCCCGCCAGATGTCTACAGGTATCACTTCTGACTCAGTAAACAGCACGGAGTAGGGATGAGAACGAAGCCGGTCTCCTTTCTTTCTCACTCCCTACACAGTTGTCGGCCATCAATATTGTTTATGCATCAAGTGTAGTAGTAACGTTGACAATTATTATTTTGCTATCTCAGTGTAACTCTCATATTAACTTTTAATCATTCCTATTTTATCAATAATAACTAAATTATCAATTTTGAGTGTATTTTGCACGATTAGTTAATCAAGTGATTTTATAACCTCAAAAGTACTCAACACGTGACACGAGCTTCCAATAACAACGGATTTTGTGTTGTAAGTATACTTTTTTTTTATTTATATCGAAAATGTTGTTGATCTTATAAAAATGTAATTTTAATTTAATCTTATTAAAAAAATGTAATTGAACAATTAAGATTTTCATAGTTTCCAAAAAATCATTCATTATGAATCTTTATTTTGAAATGTCAATGGAAATATTGGTTGTATGAAAAAATTATAACAGACAATGTTTTCATAAAATTTAATTTTTTACTTTTGTTTGAAAAATTTTTCCATAAAACTTATATTTTTGTTATAATTTCATAAATTAAAACTAATCATTTCAAAACTGCGGCAAAAATCCTGGCCCTAATTATACTTTTAACATTTTTCATCATTAAATAATTTCATTAATTCTATTTATGTATGTTTTGTACAGTGAGCAATGCCAAGAAAACGCAAAGGGGCTGATTTGAGCCGCAGTACAAGTAAAGCTCGGTACTTGTGAAATAGCAGATCCGAAAGAACAGAAGAACAAATCCAGCAACATAATACTGAAGCACGTGTCAGAATGGCGCAATTGCATCAAGAAGAGCCACAAGATACACGAGCTGAACGCAATGAAGTCAGAAGATTAGAACAACGACAATCACGCCGTTTCACAGTCAATAGACGAAGAACAAATGACCAACAACGACAACAGGTACATCGAGCATTTATATCTGATTCATTCCTGCGCCTAGCATTCCAGTATGAGCCCGATATTGAATATTATGCTCATTCAAAAGTGGTAATTGGTGCTATGGACAAGGAATGTCCGCATTGTCATGCTCTGAAATTCAAAAATGAGCCAGCTGGGATGTGTTGCGCGTCAGGAAAAGTGCAACTACCTGAAATTGAAACACCACCTGAACCATTGAACGGCTTACTTATCGGCACGGATCCAGATTCTAACGTGTTCCTGAAGTCAATTCGAAGATTCAATTCATGCTTTCAAATGACATCGTTCGGAGCAACAGAAATAGTTCGAAATACTAATGCAAATGGTCAACAATTCTATTCTACATTCAAAATCAGAGGCCAAGTTTATCATAAAATGGGCTCACTGCTGCCAATGCCAAACGAACCACATAAATTCTTACAATTTTCCAATTTCTTACTTTATGGGCGGCGAGGATTCCGGAAGCGCACTTGCCAATCGCGTGAATGCACGTTGTGATTATAATAACCTTGATTCACTTTATGCCAGGCAGCTAGATGCTCTTTTGAACGAGCACAACGAGTTGTTGAAAATATTCAAATCACATATGCACCAATTACAAACGATAATTACGCTATCGTCATTAATCCTGATAAAACACCAGCTGGAGAGCATATTTGTAGATTCAATGCACCCGTTGTTGATGATGTTGCTGGAATCATGGTTGGCGATTGTACAGCTGCACGAGAAATTGTGATTCGTAGAAGAAATAATAATCTTCAGTTCATTTCTGACACACATCGTTCATATGACACTCTCCAATATCCGCTAATATTCTGGAAGGGACAAGACGGATATTGCATAAACATAAAACAACGAGACCCCGTATCAGGTACTTCATTGATTATTAATTTGATCATCAATCATTTAACAAAACAATTGAATTATTAAACGTAATAAATTTAAATTAATTTTTATGAACAAATATTACAGGAGCTGAAACAAACAAGAACGTTAGCTCAAAGGATTATTATGCGTACCGATTAATGATTAGACGTGGTCTGGACAACGTCATTTTACGATGTCGTGAGCTTTGTCAACAATTCATGGTCGACATGTACGCGAAGATTGAGAGCGAACGACTACGATACTTAAGATATAATCAACAAAAGCTGCGCGCGGAAGAGTACATTCATTTGCGAGACGCTATCAACAACAACGCCGACGTCGCCGAAATTGGTAACCATGTCATTTTACCATCATCGTACGTAGGCAGTCCACGTCATATGCAAGAATATATACAGGATGCTCTGACTTTCGTGCGCGAATATGGACGACCATGTTTATTTATCACGTTCACATGTAATCCAAAATGGCCAGAGATTTCATCTTTGCTACTACCTGGCCAAAATGCAATACATCGCCATGATATTACAGCACGTGTGTTCAGACAAAAGTTGAAGTCTTTAATAAGTTTCATTACTAAATCACATGTATTCGGTCCCACACGTTGCTGGATGTATTCGGTTGAGTGGCAAAAGCGAGGATTACCTCATGCACACATTTTGGTTTGGTTCATCGACAAAATCCGTCCTGAAGAAATCGATAGTATCATTTCTGCGGAAATTCCAGATCCATCCACTGACCAACTGCTGTTTGATATTGTTACAACAAACATGATTCATGGTCCATGTGGTACTCTTAATAGTTCATCGCCTTGCATGGCTGATCGAAAATGTACTAAAAATTTCCCTAAAGATATTACCAATGATACGGTCACAAATGTCGACGGATACCCAATATATCGTCGAAGAAATCCTGAAAATGGCGGACAATCATTTATTAAAAATATCATCAACACAGACATTGATATTGACAATCGTTGGGTGGTGCCATATTCGCCTCTGCTGAGCAAGACATATAATGCTCATATTAATGTTGAGTTCTGCAGTTCTGTGAAGAGCATCAAATACATTTGCAAGTATGTCCATAAAGGCAGTGATATAGCTGTGTTTAGAGTGGAAAATACTAATGTGAATGCTCCTCCAGTGAATAAAAACGATGAAATTACGCTCTACCAAATTGGTCGGTACATCAGCTCCAATGAAGCTGCTTGGCGTATCTTTGGTTTTCCAATTCATGAACGGGATCCAGCAGTTGTTCAGTTAGCCATCCATCTTGAAAACGGTCAGCGTGTATTTTTCACCAACGAGACAGCGATTGATCGTGCAATAAATCCACCTAAAACTACACTCACTGCATTTTTTGAATTGTGTAATCGTGCGGATGATTTTGGTGCCTTTGCACGAACATTACTCTATTCACAAGTACCACGCTATTTCACATGGACTCAAACAAAAACATGGATGCCCCGCAAGCAAGGCTCACCAGTTGCTGCATGTCTCAATTTATTTAAATCAAACGCCTTGGTGCGATTATTTACAGTCAATCCAAGACACACTGAGTGCTTTTATCTTCGACTGTTGTTGGTTAATGTTACTGGCCCATTATCATTTCAAGATATACGTAAAGTGAATGGGCAACAATATCCAACGTATAAAGATGCATGCCTTGCACTCGGCTTGCTGGAAGACGACAACCAGTGGGAATGCATGCTTGCTGAAGTACAGCAATACAAATTCGTCGACTATTCGCTATAGTGTTGACTACATGTTTCCCAGCCCGAGCACAGATATTATGGGAAAATCACAAAGATTCAATGACTGATGATATATTGCATCAACATCGTATACGGTGCCACGATCTAACCATAACATTCAGCGACGAAATATACAATGAAGCATTGATTGCTATTGAGGATCTTTGCATTGTCATTGCCAACTTACCACTTAGTAATTTCGGTATGAATTCGCCAAATCGAACTGCATCTGATTTAATGAATACTGAAATGAATCGTGAACTGCAGTACAGTACTGTAGAAATGGCAGCGATTGTTGCCCGCAATGTCCCACTAATGAATGAGGAACAAAGAACCATTTATGATCGCATTATGCTCGCAATTTCAGCTGGACAAGGTGGGTTCTTCTTTTTGGATGCACCGGGTGGAACTGGCAAAACATTCGTTATTTCGCTAATTCTTGCTGAAATACGATCAAGTAATGGCATCGCATTACCCGTTACATCATCGGGCATTGCAGCAACTTTATTGGATGGAGGTATAACAGCTCATTCAGTATTTAAGCTGCCACTAAATATTCAGAATAACCCTGACGCAGTATGCAACATTAAGAAACAATCGTCCATGGCCACTGTGCTGAAACGGTGTAAAATTATTATTTGGGATGAATGTACTATGGCACACAAACATTCACTTGAGGCGTTGAACAGGACATTGAAAGATATTAAAAACAGTGACAAACTATTTGGCGGAACTCTGTTGGTCCTTTCAGGTGATTTCAGACAAACACTTCCAGTCATTCCACGTTCAACATACGCTGATGAGATCAACGCTTGCTTAAAATCATCTCCATTGTGGCGTAATGTTGAAAAATTACAGCTAAAAATAAATATGCGCGTTCAAATGCTTCAAGATCAATCCGCTGAAACATTTTCAAAACAACTCTTAGATATCGGTGATGGAAAAGTTGCTATAGATGAAACTGGATACGTAAAATTACCGACCGATTTCTGCACAATCGCTGATTCGCAAGATACTCTCATTGAACAAATATTTCCCGATGTACACACACAGTACATAAATCATGAGTGGCTTGCAGAAAGAGCGATTTTAGCGGCAAAAAATGTAGACGTTGACAATTTAAATCTGAAGATACAAATGTTGTTGCCAGGGAACTTGGTATCATATAAATCTATTGATACAGTTTGCGACGAGAGCGAAGCAGTAAATTTTCCCACAGAGTTTTTGAACTCACTGGATTTGCCAGGCATCCCACCGCATAATTTACAATTAAAGGTTGGATCTCCAATCATCTTGCTTCGTAATTTGAACCCGCCCCGGCTGTGCAACGGTACGCGATTAGTCATTCAAAAATTAATGAAAAACGTGATCGAAGCCAGGATTTTAAATGGCAAGTTCAGAGGTGAAAATATACTCATACCACGGATTCCTATTATACCTACAGATGTGCCAATTCAATTCAAACGTATTCAGTTTCCGATTAGATTGGCATTTGCAATGACTATCAACAAATCCCAAGGTCAAACGATGTCTGTTTGTGGATTAGATTTGAGAACACCATGTTTTTCACACGGACAATTATACGTGGCATGCTCTCGAGTGGGTAAACCATCCAGTTTGTTTGTGTTAGCTAAAGATGGACTAACAAAAAATATTGTTCACGCTATAGCATTAAGAGATTGATATTGTTTAATAGTGTTACTGTCGTAATTGTTTAATTAATGATATATAATTTTAAGGGATAAATTATAATAATTTAAAAATAATGTTTGCCTTTTGTTATTTTTATATTCCCTCATCGTTCCAGCGCTCCATGCTTATTTCACGCATATACCACATTCTTACATACATACAATATACACATTCTAACATACATACATACTTACAATAAGTAAGCTATTTTTTGTCTACACTAGAAATTACTAGGAAATTATTTATATGGCAAAACAACGTTTGCCGGGTCAGCTAGTGTATATATGTGTATATATATATATATATATATATATATATATATATATATATATATATATATATATATATATATATATATATATATAGGCAGCCAAAAGTCAACTATTTCCGTCATATAAGAAAACACCACTATCATTTTTCAAATATGATATTAAACAAAACATAATATCAATTTGGAATGATCGGTGGATTAAATCTGAAAAATCCCCAAGTCTGCATAAATTCATTCCAAAAATAACAAAAAATAATTTCAACATGCTCAAATCCACACATCACAAACTTACACAGGTCTTAACAGAACATGGACAAAGTAAAGCATATCTAAAAAGATTTAATTTAATAAATAGTAACATATGTACTTATGACGGACGAGAACATACATTTAAACATATAATTTACGACTGCTTATTATATGACAGGCAAAGATCCAAACTAATTATGACGCTGTTTTTCAAAGGTGAAAATTGGCCTGTGACAGAATATGACTTGTACAGGAAATACAGAGCTGAATTTACAAAATTTATCTATAGCTTGGACTTTGACCAACTGACCAAGGACTGAGAAGGTGGAAGGACATTTTATGAAAAGTCCTTTAAATATTTAAAATTATGTGCTAAAATCAGCCATGGACCATATTTTTTTATTTCTAATTTTCGTAATCAATTCGTAATGTTTTATTTGTTTCTTTTATATTCTAAAAAAATTGTTATATGTTCAATGATCTGAATTATTTTAATAATATTATTGTAAAAGTTTCAATGTAAATGTAATTATGATAATTAAGGTACGTAGTATACATTTGTATGGAACGTACAACCTAAATAAACGGTCCTTTCAAAGGGTTACTTTGAAAGGGAAAAAAATAAAAAAAATATATATATATGAAAAAATATCCCACTATATTTGTCAATTGAAAATTTTATTATTTTTAATTTTACAATAATGAGAATGTGGGAAAATGTGCTCCTTAAAGTCTGAATTTATTTCAGTAAGTGATTTTAATAAAAAATAAAAAAATTAGTCGTTTCCGTCATCTGGGGTGGGGGGCCTTGTTAGAGCCAGTGGCGGTATAGAATTTTGGGAGTACGGGAGTAAATTTTTAGGAGGATCTATAATAATAAGACCTAAGAGAGTATCAGAGAACAGGGTATGATGGGTTGGTTGGAATGGTACAAAAAGTAAATCAAGAGAATAAATCAGGTCAATTAGGAAGGTCTTGTTACAAGAATTGAAAAGGAGATTAGTGTCCAGGTCTCCTATAATAATGTTATTATATTGAGGAATATAGGTGAGAAGGGACATTTCAAAAGTTGAATTGTATATGACTTGAGGAGAGTGGTTGACTATAGGAGACTGGCTCCACACATTCGTAACACGCAACACGAAACAGATTTGTTCAAAAAAATTTGTTGAAGATGCCAAATGTGTGGTTGGGCACTCGGCTCGTGTTATGTGTTATCGAGTTGTTTCTACTCGTGCTATGGGAATATTGCTATAGTAGGCGGTTTCTAACACACATCAAAGGAAATTTGTTTCCCCCATAACACAAACCGAAACAGAGACAATCGCTTATTCAGTAATTCGCTTAGCAACAGAAAATATTTGTAAAGTCCATTTAAATAGCTAATCGTTATTATCAATAATAATTGGTTTAAAATGAAAAACTATTAAAATGCTGTAAAAATTTTATGATAAATAACGTTAAGTAAGCATGTAGCACTTTAAAAAATATATAATTTAAATCGATAACTTATTTCCAAAAATTACTTTTCGAACAACCCAATATACAGAGGTCCCGAATTTAAATGGTAAAACTCCAGGAACTTATAGGGGACCGAAAAACTAAGACAAAAAGGCCTTTAGAGATTTGCTTGTTTTTGCTTAGTTTTAGAGAAAATCGCAAAAAAAGAAACAAAACAAGTTTTCATATTTATACTTATTTATTTACATTTATATTTATGTTGTTCTTTTTAATGTAAATATTGCTCAAAATGTTGTCCTCTTGCACCAATGCAAGCATTACATCTAGCACTCACTTGATAAATTGCAGCTAAACATTGTTCTGATGATATTTGGTGCACTGCACCTTTGATTCGGTCTCTTAATTGCTCTCTTGAGTTGATTGACACCGAATAGACTTTCTGCTACAAGGTTCCCCATACGAAGAAATCCATGGGTCATATCAGGTGATCTGGGTGGCCAAGGTACTACTCCTCCGCGTCCAATCCATCGTTGTGGATAGTTTATATCCAGCCAAGCTGGGCATCCATCGAGTTGGAATCACATTTCAATCCGCTGCTGTAAGGAAATGTCATCTAAATAATTAGAAAAGTCGTTCTCTAAAAAAATGTGTAAATGTGGTACCATTCAATCTTCCAGGTAAAAAATATGGTCCCACCAGTATTCCGTTCCAAATTTCAAGCCAAACGTTAATAGCAAATTCATGCTGAAACCTATTCTCAGCCTGAAACCTATTAGCTATCTCTAATAGCTCTGGGATTTTCAAGAGCCCATACATGATAATTTCTTTGATTAACAATTCCTCCTCATATAAAGGTAGCTTTATCGGTCCATATAATTTTTAATGGAAATAAATTATCATCGCGAATTTTGTCAAGAAACCAGTTACTAAAATTCAATCTCTTGACATAATCTTGAGGTAATAAATTCTGAACTTTTTGAAGATCGTATGGGTAGGGGTTATCACCTTTCAAAGTTCGCCATATTGCTTGCCGCGATACTGCTAATGCAGCAGATGCTCGTCGGATGCTATTCTCAGGATTGTTATCGAAGTGGCGTTGGACACAATTTCTTCTCCGATAATCTGCTCTTATTGCTGCCTGGAATTGGTCGCCTTCATTACGTATTAAGAATGACCCAGTCTCTCGTAGTATTTAAAGTTAACGAAAAGACTCGTCGATTAGGCACTCTTCTATTTGGAAATCGGCGCGCATATTCCCGCACCACTTCTAAAGCAATACCTTTACAGAAACCATACACAAAAATCATATCAGCGTATTCAATATTAGAATATGTATGCGGCATTGTGTCTGATACTATTCACACAAAAATATCTGAGTAACTGACTGAAAACTGATTTAAAAATTATATATAATCCTAGAAGGAAGCCAAAATGTAAACAAATAAAAGAATGTAAAGGATAACATCAAGTGTTTACATACCTCACTGCCTAGCCTGACGAACTTTGAAAGGTGATAATCGCTACCTGTAACATTTTTGTTTTGTTTCTTTTTTTGCGATTTTCTCTAAAACTAAGCAAAAACGAGCAAATCTCTAAAGGACTTTTTGTCTTAGTTTTTCGGTCCCATATAAGTTCCTGAAGTTTTGCCGTTTAAATTCGGGACACCCTGTATAATATTTTATTCAAAAAGATTACATCTACCTCATGATATCAGCATATCAGCTCATGATGTGCTTATGAGGGATATTTATTTATTAGTCATCCAATAAGCTAGTAAGATGAAAATAGTGAAATAGACAGAGATTTTAAGGAAAACACAGAACTTTAGGCATTTATTTCAATAGGAAATACAGCGTTTTGGAAAAAAAGATATTAGACTTAAGACGAAAGTAGGCATGTTCAGTTTGGAAAGAAAACCCCTCAATCGCCAGACCTTAAAAACATTGAAATTCTCTTAACCCACTAATTCTCTGTAGGTAATTCTCTATAATAGTGCAAAACTAGAGTTATTGTCACAAATGAAAATTGGGAGTCGTGAAAAAAAAAAAAAATATATGTAAATCACGTTTCATTTTTTTTCTCAGCTCTTAGTCAAGATAGAGAAATTATTCTTCACGTTAGACTGTCGTTTTTTTTTCTATTTGAAATAAAAATACTTTTGTTATACTCAAGGCACGATCCGACTTTAGGGTGCTCAAAACCTCCCAAATAATGACAAAATTACAATGAAATCCGTTGTAAATCAGTGGAAATTTTTTTTGTGGAATTATTTACGTTTTTTTAGAAATTGACAGCCCTTAGCCAATAAAATTTTAGGGGGAAAAAAATTCAATTTTTGATTTCGACAAAATTTGATTTCTACATGTTTTTTGAGATGAGGAATCGTGTTTTTTTTTTTCCATATCAAACACTGTATGAGCATATTTTCATTTAAAGTGTCATTTTTATACAGTTTGATGAAAAACATTAAATTTCAAAATTAATAAATAAATATATTGCATTAGAACGCTGTATCAATTTCCAAATTACAATGTACCCTAACTGGATCAAGCCCTATGAACGATAGTTAAAGTACGGAAATAAGGCCTTCTTAAATCAGGAAAAGCTATTCCATCAGTTCAGTGTGGAACAGCTGTTGCAATCAAAAGTGATAGCCACGTATATTTTGAGCACCGAGATACTTGAGTATTTTTGAGTGGGTAAATGACAAAATCGTTTATGTAAACAAAGATGAAACCACCCCCGCCCCAGCGGAGAACAGTTTCGACCATCACACCCGAGTTATTGATGCTGGAACAACAATCCCGTCAGCAAAAACCTCCTGATCAAGGTGAGCCTTCTTTCAGGAAGTCCACAGTATCAAATTTCCCTTCGCCCCCGGTCGACAGTGACCATGATGACGGTTGGGAGTCAACCACACAGCCATCCAAACGAGCCAAGAAATCGCGTACAACGACCCTCCCCCAAGTACCGACTCACAATAGTTTTGATGCCTTACAGACAGATATGGACGAGGACCCAAATAATGACGAAACAGAAATCAAACAAAAAATACCACCAATATTTCTCCTTAGCGACGAACCATAAAAACATATAGTAAGAGAAATAAAAGAAAATGTTATCAATGAATTTCTAACCAACAGTGTAACCGAAAACTCAAAATAACCTAGACAACAACACATGACTTTAGATATGACACCCACCACAAAAAAAACTACTCGTACGTGAACCCAGAGGAAAGAAACCTTTCCGTTATTATCCGAGGTGTGCCTTACTCGCTTACAAATGAAGAGATTCAGGAACTACCACTTATCCCGTTATTAAAGTCCTTAGGCTTAATAACAGGTACAGATAGCCAACCCCTCTTTGTGCCGCAGAACTGGTGAATAATGAGGCGGGCATGAATATATTCTCCCTCAAGTCACTGTTCCACACCATAGTAACGGTGGAACCCCGTTAAATCTCTACCCAGGAAGCTCAATGTGGAAGGTGCCTTAGGGTAGGCCACACTAAGAATTACTGTAGGCTGGACCCGCGATGTGGGAAGTGTTCTGAGGGCCACCTCACATCCAGCTGCACTAACAATCCTCAGGTTATAACCTGCGTGAACTGTGGTGAAAATCATAGCCCGAGGTACAGGGGCTGTATTGCCTTCACACAATACAGAGCCAGGAATATAAACAAACCTCCGGCGATGAAACCTTCACACACATCCAAACAGTCAAACAAACCACCCACTTCCAACACAAACGTACAATCCCATACCACTCAACCTCCACAAAATACACAACATAAATTCCCCAGTACCTCTACCAGATCCATACCACAAATACAAACTATTCCAGTGAATAATAATCTTCCTCCATCTGAAATGGGCATATGTGCCCAGGATGAACCTATGTTATGATATTAGGTAACACTGATTGCTGTAAAAACCTCCCAGTAGTGTTATATCAGTCATACTGTAATATTACTGTGATTTATATCAATTAATATATGTTCTTATCTCATAACCTGTTTATTAAATGTGCTGCATTAGTTTACACCTTATTCAAAATATATAACAGTATTTTGGCGACGAGGTAAAAACGTAAAATGGATCAGAAACAATTTAGCTCGCTTCTTAATGCCTTTAACGAGGCCCAAAAAAACTTGGTTGAACAAGTTATCTCCAAATTGAACAAGCCAGCAGATTCGGTAAGTCAAAATTTACCTTTTTCTATACCGCTATTTGAAAGTTTTGACAGCAAACAAGAGATTTTCAAAAACTACATCGAACGGTTTGAAACTTACCTAGGGGCACGGAATGTCGTCGATGAAACAAAAAAGGCCCAACTATTATCAGTATCAATAGGGCTTGCTCATTACAATAATTTGTCATCATTCTTAGGACAAGACAACCCTATCAACGAATTAAAATATGAAGACCTAAAAAAACATTTCACTCAAATGTTAACACCCCCACGTAACGTTGTAATCTCTCAACACTATTTTTTTCAATACCTACCAGAAAGAAAACCAATCTATAGCAGAGTATGTAGCATCACTAAAAAGAGATCTTCCAGACTGTCAGTTTTCTGTTACATGTGAATGTAACAAAATAGTCTCAGTAAATGATTTATTTTTACGTACACAGTTCATACGGGGTTTAAAAGATGACAGGATTAGAGAGCAACTACTACAATCAGATGGAGATCAATTCACCCAAATTCTAAAAAAGGCCACAGCCTTGGAAGCTGCCAAACTTGATTCGGCAATTTTAAAATCTAGTACAACTGGGGTGAATAAACTTGCTAAACAAGGATACATGCCACATAGAAATGTGCGTTCTAGATCATCTCACAACGATTATGCCTCTCCAAAACCTGGATACCAAAATAGATCTGATTTGCAATCTCGGTCACCTCCAAAACTGAGAAGTAGCCTTGACTACAAATACCTAGGAATCGACAAGTTATGCATTCGCTGTTCAAGTAAATCTCACAAAGCCAGTCAGTGCCCAGTGGAATATTCAAAACTATTCTGCTCAGCTTGCAGCAAACCTGGCCATGTAAGTAAAGTATGCATCACCACTCTCATGCAACAGAAGCGAACTAAAGCAGTCCATCATACAGATCTCAGCGATCCTGAAACTGAACCGTACGAGTGCCCGACCAATTGCATCTCACAAGATGATTCCTTCTTCAACTCTGTTGTTGATATCTACTTAGGGGGAACGCCACATTCAAAGGACTCTCAAAAGTATTTTGTGACATTAAAGATCGAGAACAAATATCAAACATTTGAAGTTGATTCAGGAGCGGGTTATACCCTCTTACCTGAGCAATGCTTTCAAAGACTAAGTATGCCTCAGGCACTCAAACCTACTGAAATTCAATTCCGCTCATACACCAGATCAATTTTTCGTCCCATCGGAACTGCCCAAGTGAATGTGGAGTACCAAGGTAAACAAGAAAATATTTTCATTGTCAGTAATGATTTTACACCTCTCATTGGTAGAACCTGGATCAGGCACCTCAACATAGTTCTTCAAGATCTTGACAGTCATGATTCCACCATTCAATCTGTAAACCTGATTGATTCTACTGTTGATGGCATACTGCTTGAATACAAAGATATTTTCGAACCCAAGATAGATGTATTCCAAACTTCTGCTGTTCCCTAAAGCTAAGAAAAAATTCTAAACCTACTTTCCTGAAACCAAGGGACATTCCGCTGGCGCTTCGAGATAAAGTTAACCTAGAGCTTGATTTACTAGAAAAGCAAGGGGTTATTTCCAAAGTCGAATGTTCAGATTGGGGATCACCATTGGTTGTGATACCAAAAAGCGATAACACAGTTAGGCTATGTGTTGATTACAAAATTGCTATAAACCCTCAACTCCAAGGTTCTCATTACGTTATCTCAAGAATTGAGGATGTTTTAAACACCCTCCGTAACTTTGAATATTTTTGTTGCATTGATCTATATAAGGCATTCCTGCATGTTGCAGTCGACAAAGAGAGCCAAATTATACAAACAATTTCAACGCATAGGGGAACCTACAGAATGAACCTTCTTAGTTTTGGCATAAAGACAGCACCCAGCGAATTTAATCGCATCATCGAGAGCATTTTATCTGGCCTAGATGGTGTTGCGACATATTTTGATGATATTGTCATTCATGGGCCCTCCTATGAGCTCTGTAGACAGCGCCTTGTCGTCTGTCTGGATCGCCTCCGGGTCTACAACTTACATGTCAATAAAACTAAATGCACATTTTTCCAGACTGAGGTATCGTACCTTGGATACATCATAAGTAAAAACAAGATTTCAAAATCTCCAGAAAAAGTTAAGGCAGTTATGGGAGCACCACGCGCTGAAAATACTGATGAGGTACGACGTTTTTTGGGTATGATTACTTATTACTCCCGATTTATACCCAACTTATCAACAAAAACTGCTCCACTTAGAGAACTTCTTACGAAAAACCAAAAGTTTCATTGGACGCCAAGCTGTGAATCATCATTTCGACAATTGAAACATGAAATTGCCAGTGAAAGAGTACTAGTACCTTTCGATCCTACCTTACCGCTTGTGCTCGCCTGTGACGCTGGGCCTGTGGGTATCGCTGCAGTCCTCTCACATCTTAAAGACGGTGTAGAACAGCCGATCAGCTTTATATCTCGTTCATTGACATCTGCTGAGCAACATTACAGCCAACTAGACCGTGAAGCCTTATCAATATTTTGGAGTTTTCAAAAAAATTTTATGTACTTGTATGGGCGCAAATTTACATTAATCACTGACAATAAACCTATAATGCACATTTTTAATCAAACTTCAAAACTTCCCCCCATAACATCAGCACGGTTGCTTAGATATGCCACCTACCTTAGTGGGTTCGATTACAATATCATACACAGATCGGCAGATAAACATCTTAACGTTGACTATTTCTCTCGAGCACCTCTTGCCTGATGAAGAAGACGTCATTCAAGAATACGTCATCAACCAAATATCATCAACGACGATCAATAGCAAAACCATCGCCACCGAGACTTCAAAAGATTCAGAACTCTCGAAACTTAGGGCTGCATTACACTCCGGTGCAAACACGGATCCAATGTACTGCTTACACTCTGGAATAGTGTTCCGTGGCCTACGCGTTTATATTCCCATATCATTAAGACCAGAGATTCTAAGAATTACATTTTACACACTTGGGAATATCTAAAATGAAATCCCTGGCTCGCCGATATTGCTACTGGCAAAATATTGACCAGGATATCGAAAGAAATGTTAGATCGTGTGCAGCATGTTCCCAGATCAAAAACAATCCACCCAAAGAAGTTTTCCATCCATGGGAAGAGCCAGATAAGAACTTCCAACGCATCCACATTGACTATGCCGGTGTTTTTCTAAACCATTATTACCTTATAGTAGTCGATGCAAAATCTAAATGGCCAGAAGTTAGAATCACAAAAGAAGCTCCTACCTCTTCCAAGACAATTGAATTTTTGAATGACATATTCAGTTATCACGGTCTGCCAGACATTGGTTTCAGACAACGCGAGTATCTTCACTAGCACGGAATTCTCCAATTTTTGTGCTTCAAATGGAATCTATCAAAAAACTATCCCCCCCCGGACACCCCGCTACAAATGGATTGGCAGAAGGCTATGTACAAATTCTCAAAAACAAGTTAAAATGCATGAGCGACAGCAAGATTCCAGTTAAACATCTAGTGCGTGACATCTTAGCTCGTTTTCGGGCGACCCCGCTCCAGTCTGGGAAGTCACCTGCTGAAAACTATTTAAATAGACAACTCAAAATTAAATTAGACTTTCTCCGACCACCCACTCCACATATCCGCACTTCAACTCAAGTTGCAAAGCGAAATTTTGGTGTGGGAGACCGAGTGTTGTCGAAAAGTTATATGGGAAGCAAGCCATGGGAGTTCGGCACTATCACACGGGTCCTAGGAAAGCTGACGTACCTTGTCAAGCTTGACAAGGGACCCAACATCAAACGTCACACGAATCAACTACGAAAATCGGAGGTGAAGATACCACATGGTAGGAGTGACATAACATCTGATGTCCGGCAACCGCCATTTGTTACAGTGTCTGAAGGACCTGCTTTATCACCCAGTACCACTGAACAGACAGATTTTCCTGCTTCAAGACCTACACCACCACCTTCAAGATCTACTAATGGACCTGGTTTATGGTGCAGTACCACAGAACAGGAGGATCCTCCTGCTTCATTACCTTCGCCACCTTATTCAAGAGCTACCCGAGTGAGAAGGCCGCCTGCATACTTAAAGGACTTCGTTCGAAATTAAAACTCTTACTTTTCTTCAAATTAAGTGTGGGAGAATGTTATGATATTAGGTAACACTGATTGCTGTAAAAACCTCCCAGTAGTGTTATATCAGTCATACTGTAATATTCCTGTGATTTATATCAATTAATATATGTTCTTATCTCATAACCTGTTTATTAAATGTGCTGCATTAGTTTACACCTTATTCAAAATATATAACAACCTATTACTGCTCCACGTTCCCCTGTGTCCCCAAAATTCTCCAACATATTTCAGCGCAGATCATCACATAATCAACAGACCACTCAGCCAACCAATCACGAAAATACTAGCGATCTTGACAATTTAAACTTAGCAAACATTCTGACTAACCTCTAAAACCAATAATACCACAAATTAAACAATTTTTTATGCATTTAATTTCCCAGATGTTCATAAATGAAAATGGAGAATTTTAATAACCAACTGACTCATACATTAACACTACTCAACTGGAATGCAAACGGTGTTAATTACACAATATACAGAACTGACACTGAGAATAGATTTGGAGGAGTAGCACTTCTTATTAGGAAAGACCTGGAGCAATCTGAGAAAATTCTGCTGAGACGCAGTAGCAGCTAGACTGAAACTAACAGATAATACATTATTGAATATTGTTTCGGCCTATCAAAGACCTAGCAAACGACTTGACTGACACAGATTTGGAACTGATATTTACTGGACAGCCAACATTATTACTCGGAGACCTCAGCAGCAAACATACAGACTTTGGTTGGCGGACCCGAAACTCAAATGGGACCAAACTTCTAAAAATCACTGATAAACTTGGTCTCCAAAAAAGTTCTCCAGAAGAGCCCACGTTTTATCCAACCCAGTACGGCTACCGCCCACACATATTAGACAAAGGTCTCGTCAGTAACTTTGCCACCCCTATTCATCAAACTCCCGTAACAGACTTGGACTCAGACCACCTCCCTGTGATCTGTTATCTAGGCGCCCGAGCCCAACCACCACTTCCACGGCTCATCACGGGAAAGGTGGACTGGGGGATCTTCGCCGAGGAAATGTGTTCCCTTCCCATCCCCACACACTACTACACGACTGACGACATAGACACAACCATATTCATACTCACACAACACATATGCCCGGTTGCTAGACTATGACATTATCGGACCAATAGCTAGCGTGAGGAACATAGCCGCTACTGCTACTGCAGCCAAATAAAATAGCTCCGAGTTTACCCTAGTGATATTAGTATTAGCTCAGGTATCAACTCGAGACTTTGTATATGTCCCGTGTATACATAATTGAACAACTTGTCCAGTTGTCTGGCTAGTTGAGTTCCTCCAAATTAATATATGAAGGAGGCCTGTCAGTGTTAGAATAGATATGGTTAGGACAGTTTTAACCTGCTGACATCTGGAGCTAGATATTACTTACATTGGCCTACCTGCATCTATTATCACACTGGGATCCTCTCCTCAGTCGTTTCTCTCAAAACCATATTTTTGATTTATTGGTATTTTGATTTTTTTACATGAGTAAAATAAAATAAATTATATAGCAAATCAACTAGTGAACAATACGTCCTCCGGTTTGCTTACTTTCAAAATTTTAATCCGTTTCATATCAGGGCTTTTCAGACAGGTGCAACGCACTTCACTACGTAAACAATTTTTTTCATAAAAACTTTTCTATTTCCAGTCACATATAGGGTGTTCAAGTTAAAGTATCAAATGTCAAATAATGATAAATAAAATTCTAAGGACGAAATTAAAAAAAAAAAAAGTTTATTATTTAAAATAAATTTATAAAACGAAAAAACTGACTTTTGGAGTTTTGAGCGCGATCGCCCTATTAAGACCCCAGTGTCCCTTGTGAGCTAGGCGCTAGACCGCTAATCTTACGAAGCCTAGATCCTAACTCCGATGGGATGGACTTTTTTGTTTCTTAAAATAATTACTTTCCACCCACACACTCACACACACACACACACACACACACACACACACACACACACACACACACACACACACACACACACACACACACACACACACACACACACACACACACACACACACACATATACACAAGCACACATATATGTGTATACTTATATGAATCAAATTTGGAATTGAGGATTGTGTCAAGAATAATTTTGAGCTGAAGTCAAGATCACGAAGAAGCTATTAGGTATATCGCGTTATTTGAAGAAGAGGGGAAGATAAAGGTTGTACAAAGCAATTTTTATTTCCTTTTTGATGATCATTGTATTGTTGACTGTGAGTTGTTATTAACACTGTTTTACAGATCCGCCAGGATCTGATGATTTTTCGAGGCCGATAGGACATCCTTGGCCACTCTCTCCTTCCACAATTAGAATTAGTTTTCGTCCTTAAGGATGCTGTTTTAAGATGGCGGAATACTAATAGTTTTTTTTCGTCCTTAAGGATACTGTTTTAACGGTTTTTAAGTTATCTGAAGGATAACTTCCGCCATTGTTGTCCTCCAGGATACTGTTTTAAAATATTTAACGATTTTAAGATGGCGGACTTCCGCCATTGATGTCCTTTTATTAATTTTAATTAACAGATTTTTTTTTTATTCTATTTATTTATTTATTTCATTTTATTTTTATTTTTTTATGCTGATGGTGATAGCGCTTTCTTTTTAGCAAAATGTTTAAATTCATATTTAACATCTTCCACGCCTTTTAAAAAAAAAAAAAAAAAAAAAAAAAAAGTTCGGTTTTTATACACCATGCGCCCCCTTTCATATGTTATATTAGCCACTGCCACCCTTAATTACTTTTTGCAAGTTATTATCCTCCCCTTTCCCTGATTTTATTTTTTAACTGTCATTGTTAGTGAAGCCTTCATCTAGACTACTTCAGTAAGTCCATTTATTTTAATTTCTCATATTTCCCCAACCTCGTCCTTCATTCATTGTTATGCCAACTTTATTATTTTGCTTACATTTCTATCTTATCATTATTCTTTTCATACAGACCCCTTATACTTTTTTTAAATTCCTATTAAAAACATCTTTTAATAAAATTGTTACATTGTATTAGTTAACACAATTTAAAATTTGTTTTATTCAATTTAAATTATTTTATTATTTTATTACAACTGTATCTTTGACTAGACTTTGCTACTATTTTGTATTCAATTACCTAATTAATTACAGATATTTTTCTTGTTTCTTTTTCATTTTTAAATTATTTTTATTATTTATTTATTTTTTATTTTTAATGTTTGTATCATCTTGGTTACATCCAATGTTTGTTATTTTAGCCCTGATAAAGACCTGCAAGGCAGGTCAAACGTTGGCACGCCAAAATATAAGTTTTCATTTAAAAACTTGCCGTGTTTATTCATCCTGACTGCACCCCGACCATTTCATCTCCTTTATTTTCTTTAGTTCATGGACTTATTAAAAAGACAAAACAACGACAATCAATTGAATTTTCCAAAAATTTACGTATAAATTTAATTTAATTTTAGTGTTCAATATATTCTATTTAGGAACAGATATATGATTTCTTGAAGTTTTATTTTTTCCTATGTGATTGGGTAATTTTAAAATAGTTTTTAAAACTTCATACAAAAATATAAAGCCCCCCTCAGATGTTTGTTATGGGTCATTCCATGCCAAATCAACCAATTCAACATTAGATTTGGACCTTGACCTTTCCGATTTCTATGATTTTTGGTATATCAGCTAATATATTTTTTTTATAATATTACATTTTTAAATATTACATAAAAAAATATTACATTTTTCTGACTTTTGGTTTTTGAGTAATAAGCTTTTAAAAATTCAAAAAACTACTGTTTTCGGTTCTGATTTAGTATATTCAAAATTACGCCATTAAAAAACTATTGCTCCCAGAGAGCTCACATTTGCGGCATTCTTTTCTATTTGAAATGCCCTTTAATATGATAGATCACTTGATATATTTTCGGTTCATTTTGAATTTTTTCGAAACATCCTAAAACGGTTTTCGTAATTCCCAAAATATGTACCCTTCGATTTTTTTGAAAAAATATATGTGATTTATACTATTACTGACTACGTGTGGACAAAATTTTAGGATGGGGCGGAAATGGATTCTTGATAAAAAAAAATATTTTTTTCCTTTTTTTTAATGGATATTTAGTCCAGTCAATGAAGTATTATAGAATGCGTTTTCTGAAATCCAAGGTTTTTCTTTGGAAACTTGTTCAGAGTAGTTAAAAAGTAAACATACTATAAATCCTGGAGTTTTCAGGCCTGGGAACAAGATGAGAGGGCGGTATGTATCTTACTTCGCGCCGGTAGGCGCGGAAGGTATCTTTTTTTGGGTTTTCATCATCTTCTGACGAGGAGATCATTGATTTTCTGCAGCGTGTGGAACGACCATGACTTCTGAGATCTCGCACTGACTGGTTCTCTTTATTATCAGACGGAGAATTTGAAGAAAGATATAGGATGTCTAAAGATACAGTCATGCTTTTATTAAATGAGTTTGGGGATGCCTTACAACCGATGTCAACAAACCGAAGACGCCCTTTAACTCCAATGGAGCAAATCTTACTGAGTTTAAGATTTTATGCTACTGGCTCTTTTCAAATTCTATTTGGTGATTGTGGAGGAGTCCACAAAAGCACGGCGAGCTGTGTTGTTAAAAGAGTCAGTAGTATGATAGCTAAATTAAGACCCCAAGTTATTAAAATGCCAACGACCACAGACGAAATTCGAGCAACCAAGGCAGGATTTTTTTGCAATGTATGGATTTTCTGGAGTTGTAGGATGTCTTGATGGATCACATATTCGTATACAATCTCCAAACAGAAATATAGGAGAAATTTATAGAAACAGAAAAGGTTATTTTCAATAAATATTCAAGCGGTGTGTGGCCTGGATCAGTGCATGACAGTACTGTATTTAACAACTCTTTATTAAGAGCCAAATTAGAAGCTGGTGAAATCAGGGGCCATCGATTGGGGGATAGCGCATATCCTTGCCCCCCTTACCTCTTGTCTCCTATTTTGAACCCAGTCAATGAAATGCAGGCAAGATACAAAGCGGCACACGTAAGGACTCGAATTGCTATAGAGCAAACCTTTGGTTTATGGAAAAGAAGATTTCCTTGCTTGTCTCTTGGATTGAGACTAAATTTAAAAACAGCATTGGCAGTAATTGTGGCTACAGCTGTACTGCACAATATGGCTCGTACTGAAAATGAGGATGAAACCCCAGAATATACTTATGACCCTAACGATGATGTTCCACCAGCGGGAAACAGATCTGGAAATGACCATAGAAGAGCAGTAGTAGCCAATTTTTTTTCGTTGTAATGAATAAATATAATTTATTTAATTAAGGATTTATTTTTTCCATAACATAATTACAAAAGATATTTTTTTATTCATACTTGAGTACAATAAATATTTAAAATAATTTTTTTTAATTGAAAAGTGGACACTTACAACAAAAGTAATAAATAAGTGTTGTTTCCAACAAAAAAGAAGCCTGGATGAAGGTCCTTTTTGAAATTAATAGTATGTGCCATCCTGGCAAAAGAACTAAAAAGCAGTTACATTATTTATACGACCCGCTTACTCGGGATCGGCCAAGAGGGTAAATGGAATTTCTAAACCAAACTTGGACAGTAGATTAAGCTGCTCGAGAAAAGCTTAACTTCAAAATTTCACGACCAACCAAGCACCGGGGCGCCCTCCAGCGAACTTTGAACTTTACATAGGAGTCTATGGGAAAACGAGTTTTTTCAAGCGAGAGAGCATAGAAAGCAGTGAGAAACTGCTTTCTATGCTCTCTCGCTTGAAAAAACTCGTTTTCCCATAGACTCCTATGTAAAGTTCAAAGTTCGCTGGAGGGCGCCCCGGTGCTTGGTTGGTCGTGAAATTTTGAAGTTAAGCTTTTCTCGAGCAGCTTAATCTACTGTCCAAGTTTGGTTAAGAAATTCCATTTACCCTCTTGGCCGATCCCGAGTTAGAAGAAAATGTTACTTCTAACAATCCAGCTGGAATTTTTAAATACTGTTGAGAGAAGTATCAAACGATAATGTTAGTTGTTCTCCTGTTCCAAATCTCGGTTCATTGCGTTTTATCTTTTCAATAATCATTTCTTTAATTTTTTTTTCTATATTTTCATTTTCAACTTTGATGCATACAAGTTCTATTTTTTTTTTTTGTTTTTGTTGCTTTTTCTATCTCTAAAATTTCCAATTTATTTTTATGAATTTCTTCATCGAAACTATCTTTTAGACTCTTTCGTTTAGATATTCTTTCCAGAATATTTGTACTTTGATATATTTTTTTTCTTAGGTCACAACTTTTTTCGGAACTTAGTTTTGGAACAGGAGACCCAGCAGCATTATTTTCTGATGCTTCTTCCCGCACATCTTCCCCCGACCTCACATCTTCCTCTAACCTTGCAACACCTAACATTGCAGTTGTCGGCGCTCCATTCACACAATAATCCCCATGTGCTGGTTGGTGAATATATAAAAAATATAAATATAAAACTATTATCCCTTTTTATTGTATTTACACTAAACGAATATATAGTATCGATCTTCATGTTATAACAACAACGCATGTCATTGTCGGATCTTGCTTACTTACTTAATCCGACCCTCTTTCACCGCTGAGCAGTGTGAGGTTCCTTCTTATAGAGCCTAACCCAAGAAGCCCTGTCTTGTACCAGCTGCCTTCTCCTCCTCCAGTCTATTTCTCTTCTGTTAAAGGCCTCTTTGATTCTTTCCTCCCAGGTCTTCCTTGTGGTCGTCTTCCCTCTACTTTGGCTTCGTGGGTAACTCTGGCAATTTTGTCTTCAGCCATTCGCGAGACGTGCCCAAAACACCTGAGTTGGTTTTCTTGGATAATTTCTTCTGCCGGCCTCAGGTCTAAGTTTGTTCTTATTGTAGAGTTCCTCACACGATCTCTTCTTGTTTTTCCCTCAATTTTTCTTAAATAGCGCATTTCCATGGCTTGGATTTGGCTTTTATGTTTGGAAGTGAGGGTCCAAGACTCGCTTGTATAAGTTAGGATAGGGAAGAAAGTATTCTTGAAGACCACCTTCTTTGTTGCCTTTGAAACTTCTTTCTTGTCTAGGAAGCCCGTCTTGAGGGAATAAAAGCATCTTCCAGCTGTCTTTATTCTTTCCTTGATGTCCCCATCTACCCTTCCATACTCGTTGAGATGGGCTCCCAGGTATTTAAAATCTGTCACCTGCTCCAGACGGTTTCCTGCTAGTATAACGATTCGGTCCCCACGGTCTCTTCTTCTCCCGATCCTCATATATTTTGTTTTGGAGATATTTATTTCCATATTTATTATCTCCAGTTCAGCTTGGAGGATCCTTAGATTAAACTGCAAATTACGGCAGTTATTTCCCAGTACAACCATATCGTCGGCAAACGCTAGTACTGTATACTGGACATTTTGAAGATTCCTATATCCAAGATGGTATGGCCTCATCCTATTTTTTGTTTGCTTAAGCATTGTCGAATCAAAAAACATATTGCTCAGTTAGCTATTGGTTCTAGAAGTCCATTTTTTTTTTCATAGCAACGACCAAGATATAAAATTCGTAGTTTTGGAGCTCATTGAGAGCGGAAGTATGATTACTTTATTTTTGCTTTGATAATTTTTTTTTTCGAAACAGAAGGTTTGTTGAACTGTTACAACATTTAGCTATGATATCTGATGGTCTAGAACCGGGTGCTAAGAGAAATTTCATAAATTATCGATCCCATAACTTTATCGGACGATTTAACAAACCTTATCTAGTATACAGGCAACGCTTTTCATAGGTTATGGATATTGATAAGATACCTTACGTTCTAGAAATGATAAATTCCAACACTCAAGTGCATATTTTTAAATATGGTTGTGAGAAGCATCAAATGATAATATGATATAAGATATTAACCGTAGAAGAGGCTCGATAAATGTAACAACTATACTAGCTCTATCTGTTGGATTTATGCAGAATCTACTTAGCGAATCGCTAAGTTAGCGAACGATTTAACAAAGCAATAAGTTAGCTAGCTAGTGTTCTAGCAACGCTTTCCACAAGTTAGCAGTCTGTTAGTTATTGATGAGATATCTAATGCTCTAGCAACCGGACAATATACAACTCCATAAACACAGCGACTTCACGTACGTACCCTCACTCACACAAACAATTCAAGACCCCACAACACTTACTCGTCCTTATACACTACAAAAACCACATTCGACGTCAATGGCAAAGCTACAGACTACCGGATCACAAACGTGTGATGAATCGACTCTCTAGGCAAATTAGACTAGAACTAGACAAAGAGCGGTACCAAGAATACAACAGCTACCTGGAGAGTTTCGTGCCAGGGGACCAACGGCTTTGGAGAGAAACCAAACGGTTGACTGGACAAACCACATAGATTCCCCCTCTAACACTCGGGACAGACACTGCAACGACTGATGACGAGAAGTGTGCAGCCTTCGCTGAACATCTTTCTCATAAGTTCAGAGACTTTGGCAGACAAGATGAACTAACTGACAACGAAGTAGATACATACCTCACGACACCTACCACAACAGAAGAACCCCTGATCCCCTTCGTATCTCCAATCGAGCTGAAGTTTCTCATACGAAGGCTGCCAAGAAAAAAAGCTCCAGGAGATGATCTGATACCTAATTTAGTCCTCAAACGGCTGCCTAGGAAAATCGTTGCGCTGCTCACCAGTATATACAACGCCTGTCTCCGATTTGGTTACTACCCTCACGTCTGGAAGAACGCCATAAACTCTTTTTTCACAAAAGGGGAAGCCCAAGCACGAACCAGACAGTTATCGTCCAATAAGTCTCCTCAACGCACTGGGGAAACTACTGAAGAAGATTATCGAGAAGCGTCTCCGCTCACATTTAGAAGACAACAAAGTTATCCTGCAACATCAGTTTCGCTTCAAGCCCCACCACTCGGCAACACACCAAGTCCAACGCGTCGTTGAAGCAATTTACCGTGGATTTGAGGCAAAAAAATACAACACGGGAGTATTCCTAGATGTGGCAGCAGCATTCGACACGGTGTGGCACCGTGGTTTACTGCACAAGCTGAAGAAGACTTGGCCTCCACTCTACCTTTTCAGCATCAAAAAATCATTTTTGACTAACAGGACGTTTCAGGTAAGAATAAAAAATTCTACCAGCGAGAGAAAAGTTATCCTGGCCGGGATACCATAAGGTGCCATACTCAGTCCTCTTTTATTCAATCTTTATTGTCCAGGTATTGCCTGATGAGGACACAATTATTGCTCAATTCGCTGATGACACAGCACTCCTGTCCCAACATGACGACCTTCACAAGGCCATCAGGAAACTTCGTAGTGGCCTTAACGGTGTCTGGATATGGTTTCGGAAGTAGAAACTTCAGCTAAACCCATCGAAGATGATAGCGAAAATCTTCACCTTACAAACCTGATTACACTTCGACTCGATAACCTCCCAGTTCCCTGGAATCCTAAAGACCAGGCAGTGCGTTACCTAGGAGTACACCTTGACACCAGACTAACTTGGAGATTACAAACTAACTACATCTTACAACAAGCCAACGCAAGACTTAAACTTTTAAATAGAAAATCTTTACAGACACAGAACTGCTATCTTAGTATACAAAACCATGTTGCGGCCCCTACTGACCTACTCCTGTCCTGTCTGGTACAACACTTCAAAATTAAACAAAAAGAGACTACAGACATTCCAAAACAGAATACTGCTTTTGGTGGTTAACGCACCCTGGTTTATAAGGAATTCACAGCTTCACAGGAAACTGGGAGTTGATCGACTCGAAGAGGTCTTTAACAGGCTCACAAGGTGACACCATGAGCTTCTCCACGTTGCATTTGGAGCTCTGGAGTATAACCTCGGAACCTCCATATCAAGAAGATTAAAGCCTAGGGCTTACCAAGATTTACTTGGATTATAACATTTTCCTTTCTTCAAACAGTTCGTGGATAAGTTTAGATGTTACGAGGTGTCTAAGAAAACGAATAACTGGCACTTAAGACCAAAGTTTATATTTTATTCAAATAACAATATTATCTGCTTCAATGCAGTTTCCTTGGAAGTCTTGGGGACAGATCCGGTTTTAGGGTGAATAGCGCCCTGGGCTGCAAACAGCTTTGGCGCCCTCCCCATCTCCCTGTCGAGGGGGTGGGGGTATGGAATAGCAAAAGCAAGTTTCATTAATATGACCACCAAAGTTGTGAGCTTTAAAGGTTTATTCAACACCAATAAAAATTGATTTTCTTTAGAGTGGAACCTTAAAACAAAACAATATTGAAAAAAAAAAAAAAATTGGGGAAATTAGGCGCCCCTAAAAATTTGGCGCTGTGGGCTATTATAGCCCAGTCAGCCCATATATAAAGTGGGGCCTGCTTGGAAGCAGTACTGGAAGTTCTCAATTGGTAGGAGATTTGGGCACTTTCTTTTGAATGTTCTCCAGAGTTCCAAAATGATTTCCTTGTAAGACATACTACAATATCAGGAAAAGGAAATAGTCACAAGGACTCAAATCAGTTGAATAGAGGAGTTGGGGAACAACAGTTAACCCTAAAATCTTCACTTGTAGAAATAATTGGTTCCTCCAAACGATTCTTGGTTTTTTCTGTAGGTAACAGCTGTCTGATAGTGCCCTAGTAGGAAAAACTAGGAAATTTTGTTTTCACATAGTTACAGACATGATTTTATAAAATGGGAACTGTGGTTCCCACTGACAAGTTCCCGTCGTGGTAGATATGGGAACTGAGGTTCCCATGACCAGTTGTAGACAATGAATTTAGGTGTTTCAGATACAACACATTTCTAATCTTTCTTGAAAAAAAAAAAAAAAAAAAAAAACTTTATTTTTATGAAAAATACTTCATTTTAATAATCTTTCTAGTAAAAAAAAACTTTATTTTTATTAATCTTCAGGTACTTCATTTTGAATGGTATTCCAAATAGCAGTTCCTCCCGGGAACTATGCAAAAGCGCTTATTGCATGTATTGCACATCATAATAGTTTTATTTTCTTGGCAGTAACGACAGCAGCCTTTAGTCGTGCAGACAGGCACATGCATCTGCTGCGGATTAATTTCAGTCTTTTCGGGTTGTTTCGGGGCTGTTGGAGAAATCTTCTGACTAGATTTTGAGATATTTGAATTTCTCTTCCCAGTATCAAAATTTGAATACCGTATAAGCTGGTCGGCCACAGCAGCTCTGAATTGTTTCGGAGGGAGTATGGTAATTTTCTCTTCGGTAATTTTACGTTTTCGGACCACCTTTGTCTCCTTTTTTACTGGCTTCTCCTTGTCACCCTCAACATAAACGACAGCGAATTCTACTTCTTCTGGCATATCCGCTATTTCCTCAACCACAGGCAATACGTGTACTCCTTCATCACAGTCATCATAATTTGGTACAGGTGGTAACTCTTCTATTTCTTGTTGCTCAAGGATAAATAAATAAATTATAAATAAATGCCAAGTGGTTGAAAGTTCAGGGTGTCTAGGAGGTATACCCAAAAAATTTCCAAGTCGATAGCTCCAAAATTCTGCTTAGGTATATCGCGGAACTCAGACAGACACACACATAAACACACCCACGGAATTGCACGCTAAGTCAAAATATTGAATACTTGAGCAGGAGCCGAACAATAATTATATATCGCCATTCAACGACATGTAATAATTTTATTTTTGCGTGAGACCCCCTGGCCAATGGACCCACCACCTAGCTATACAGAAACAGCGTTTAAAAAAATGAAGAGTTCTCGTTTAGGCTCCTCGGCAGCTGACCCACTATGAGTAGCACCATAAAAATTGAGTAACTGAAACTTGTCGTGGGAACTGCAGTTCCCATTAGTTTTCCAAGGAAACTTGGCATGGGAACCTCAGTTCCCTATGCGTAAGTCTACTGAAACTGGTCTTGGGAACCTCAGTTCCCATGTTTCAAAAACGTTCTTTCACATGCAAAACATCATGTTTTCTGGTTTTCTTCTGCATCAGTAGATAAAACAACATGAGAACAATATAATTCGGTCACCTAAAATCCTCTGAAACGGGAATAAGTGAATGATTTCGAGGTTTGAACTTAGCCCTGTCGGCGGTGATGACACATGAATCAGCATATCACGAGGCGGGAGTTGGAATGGCTGATATCTTGGCTTCTTATCAGAAGTCGATGACCCAATGGTGCCAACATGACAGACTAGGATTTACTCAAACTCGTAAAACAGTTGGGGAGGGCAAAATATCGAAAATTATGCCACAATCAGAGTGAGAAAACCATGGGAACTGGAGTTCCCATGAAGAGTTTAGGGTTAAGTGTTTTAATGTAAAAAAAAGTCCAAGATGGAAATGGCCTGGTGACACAGAGCATCCATTTGTCTTCTAACTTAGTCTAGTCTCTTGAATCACTCTTTTCCTGAGCTTTTCATCGACACCTTAGTTAACAAAACACTTGGTTGACTATTCTAGAAGAACAAATTTTATGATGAAAATAGTTTAGTGGACTGTATAAATAATTATTGAGAAGATAGTCAGGGATGCAATAAGGTTTTTAAACTAAGATCTGTAATTTATCAACCTCACTGCATCTCTAACCATCATCTCAAACAAAGTTTTTATGCACGTTACCCCTGCTATCAAAAAATCAAACAGCAAGGTCACCTCTTTCATTTGCTCGAGGACATGACAGAGAGTACCACTCATTACTTTGTTTTCAGATTGTACTCAAATATCCAGGATTCATCACCTGTGATCACAAGACGAGGTTAACAAGAATGGTTAATTGGCAATCCTCTGATAGAAATCAATGCATACATTTCTTTGATTATCCTGTTCAGTTATGAAGTTTTTCAGCACCATTTTGGCACAAACCTTGAAGTCCTTAAGTTAAATAGTTCACCCAACTATCTTTCTAAATATAATGACTGATCTAACAAAAGTTCTCAAATGTTCAACATTTTCATCAGTTTTTAAAGTTGAAGGTCTCTCTGAGCAAGGTTAATCTTCAACGAATTCTCCACTTTCCAAAAATTATTGACTAGTGCAAAACTTGTGCTCTTGACAGAAAATCTTCACCAAATGCCTGTCTCAATTATTCAAAGATCGAGCTTGTGGATTTCCTAAGTTTAACACACAACTTAATTATACGTTACTCTGAATTCCAATGCTCCATTTTTTAACATAGAACAAAACAATAGATCACAGTGTTGTCAATCTCATTACTTTGTTCATATGCCTATATATAAGTAGTAGCGCCAGATGGTGATAGGATAATTCCCAACTGTTCAGACTGGGGTTCCTCCCATGTTGGAAAAAAATAAACTATTGTTACCCTTTATCTGTTTGTTATACCATACTGCATCCACAAATGTCTTCATGAAATAAATCTTAGGTGAAGTAAATAATTTAAGCTCAAAAAGCTAAAATAAGAATCAACCTAAAATAATGGATACATAATACAATACAATTAAATAAATAACTTAAATAATTATGGTGTATACATGAAGGAGAAGGCACATTCCCTTAAGGAAAAATATTAGGCCCATTATAGATACAAACAAATAAAAAAAGTAAATCAAGGGGTGTAAAATACCCACCCTAGAAATCAATCCAAATCCATGAAAACGTTTTAAACACAAAACAGAATGATAAATAATTAAACTATTAAAGAAACTAAAATATTATTCATCAATTAATCTTTAAAATAATAATCGTAACACTTCATACCCTTGGTAAAAGTAAATTTCTCCTTCTGATTTGATTTTGAGGTATTGCAGCTAGTAGACCAAAATAGAAACATATCATTCCCGATCCCAGAAAAACTAATCGCAATTGCTGGGGATGTTATTTCACCACTCCCAAGTATTGGATCATCTAATAGAAATTTACCAGAATCACCACTAGCTATTCGACTCTGTAACAAACAAAATGAAAATTTATAATACTAGGTTGTTACAAAAGTTCTTGTGTATGAACAAAAAAACTTAATTCAAACTCTAAATAATCGTATAGTAATATTTATGTTCCTAATATTAATGTCAATGTTTACTTCCTAATAACTAATCCTTTAATTCCTTGTGACTTGTGTTGGCTGCATGGGCTCATTTAATTTTTAAAACATGTACAATGTCAGAAGGAAGAAAGTCTAAGAGCAAAGGCAGCCACCAAAGATCTATTTGGTTATCTATCAAAATACTGCAGCACTTTGGCTTGTTTGAATCAGTTTGGGAAAAAAGTGTCTTTGGTGGAACTTCAAAAAACTAGTACATAACAAAATATTTCATTAATAAAAGGATATGATAGTAAAAAGATAATGAATGTATGTAATACATGTAATAGACATACCTCTGAAAAGTAATATTCAGGAAACGTTGGTCCAACCATGTTGGTGATTAGTAAATCTGGATAAGCATCATTATTAAAATAAGCAGGAGTAGGTCCTCTGAAATAAATAGAAAATAGAAAACAGCTTTATAGTAGCAGGTAATAATTATATAAATAACTATAAATCTGTTTGTTATAAAGTTGCTAAATAACTTTATGCAATTGTTTAAAACATTACAGACTATATTATATTTATCACTAGCTGTCCCAGCAGACGTTGTTCTGCCCTATTTTCTCTAAAACAACACAACATTGATTTTTTATGTTAATAGTTCCTCCCCGACAGACTTTGTTCTGTCAAAAGTTATTGTCCCTTCGCAGTAATAAAACATTTCAGAGTGATCACTTTATTTTTAGATCTATGTCTCCATAATAAACAACGATTACTAACAAATATGTTTTCTATTTTGTACATTGCAAGACTTTAGTAGTGTAATGTGGTATTTTCATAGTAATGCCTTATGGTACACGATATTTTTTTTTTGATTACTTGGCGCATAAATAAATAAAGCTGTCGGTTTTTACGACGCGAGAGCAGGCAAAATACAACTGTCCATGAGAGAAGCATGGGTTTTGCAGATGGACGCCGCAAACACTCAACGACTGACCCTGTGATTTATTTATGGTCATAGCAAAAGCAAGCCGCACTGGAAATTGCAGTCGTTAAAATTCAAACGGTAGGTCAGTTGGCACCATTGGGATGCGGGGTATCAACACATCTTCTCTCTTATATTTTCCCTTTAGAATGGTTGCTACGATCACATTGTTCAGTAATTTTTTCACTGCTAGCCGTGTGCCGTTACACAGTCACGGTTGGTTGATATTTCGTAACATTATGACCACCGATCCGACTTTTAATTGAAGATTATGGGGAGGTAAGCCAGGCAAATCCAGTGAGTTCAAAAACTCTGGTGGATCATTGGCGACATCATCTTGGTTAGTGGCGCAATCAACTGATTTGTATGTACTTAATTCACCGGCAATAAAAACCTCCCTTGTGCCTAAAAAAAAAAGTTAAAAAAACAATTATCCGAATTGGTCAAGCCGTTCTCGAGTTTTACGCCTAGCAACATATTTGGTGATTCAATTTTATTTTAATAGATAAGAACCTTCCTTGTGCCCAAACAAAAACATAAGAAAAATATTAGCCGAATTGGTCAAACCGTTCTCGCCTTTTTCGTTTAGCAACACATTTGGCGATTAATTTTTATTTATATAGATAGATAAAAACCTTCCATGTGCCTAAACAAGAACGTTAAAAAAAACATTAGCCGAATTGGTCGAGCCGTTCTCAAGTTTTACGCTTAGCAACACATTTGGCGATTCATTTTTGGTGGGGTTGTCGATTAATCTAACTCCCGTGGCAGCATCCTATCCCGAGTCTCTACATCAAATACCTATTCCATCATTCCACCTATGAATCCTACATATTGGCCAACATCCCTCAAAAAACGACCCGAAATTTTCGACATATTCATCACTTCCCAGATATCATCATCCCAGCTCATAATAAAATCCCTAACTGACCTTTCATCCGATCATAGTCCGGTACTGCTTTCCCTGCATTCAATTCTGTTCCTAAACCCACCCATCCTTCGTTGATTACTGGCCGAGTAGACTGGGACAGTTTTCGATATGATTTGGAAATGAAAACAGACTTAAATATTCCACTTAAAACAAAACAAGACATTGATACTGCCATAGAAATAATAACGACATCAATACGCAATAGCATAATAGATAACATCTCAAAAAGAAAAACATACAATTCTCTCCAGAGTAATTTGCCACAACATCAGCGCATCCTATTAAGGGAAAAGCGAAAAGCAAGAGCTAGGTGGCATAGAACCAGATATCCGTCAGACAAAAATAACTACACTAAATTGACTAACAAACTAAAAACAGAAATAAAAAAAATTCAAAATTTATATAAATATGGTATACTGAAAACCTTAACACGACTGACAAATCCCAATGGATAGCCACAAAAAACTCCTAAACTACAAAAATTGTAATCACCCTCTTCTAACTGAATCCAAAACGTGGTCAAGATTTGACAAAGAAAAATCTCAAATTTTCGGTCAGCACCTTTTTTTTATTGTTTTCCTTCCAGCAGTAACCCTGTTGGAAGAGATTTTATTTATTTTTTATGTACACACCATACTTGCACAAAGTATAATATGTACATGTAATAATTATTTTTGATTTGATTATAATTTTACATGTGTTGAAAAATCTACTATATATTTGTCAAATACCACTCACTCATTTAACACGAAATCTCAGAAATCACCGAACGGATTGGAATGAAATTCGATATGTAGCTTCCTCTAGGGCCGTAGGTGCTCGCTAAGAAAGGAATTTAAAAAAATCGGCCTGGATCGCGGCTAATTCACGAAAAATGCGATTACAATTTTTATTGGGTGAATAATAATAGATTGATTGTCATATGGTATTGGGAGATAAGCTAGGATGAAAAATAGGTTAGATGTTTAAGCCGCACACTTTGACCACAAATTAAGTTCCTTATAGTCAAAAAGGCATTTTGATTTGTAATAATTTTCATTCGACAAAAATAATGTTATTAATTTGATCTGGTTGGATTTTAATTTCTAACCATAAAAGTATGTGATAGTGTGGCAAAACCCGTTTCTAACACTCAACATTGTACATTTAAATTTTTATTGTTGCTAAACCTAGAAATATGAACATGATGTAGTTAAAATTTGGTATATTTCACTCCATATAGCTGTTTTTATAACAATTTAATTGAAAATAAGTAAATTTTATTATCAATGTTCACCTATCTGTAACACTGTACCTTTTAACCTTTCATGTAGATGGCAATTGCCGCCATTTTTGAACTTCACTGTTATCTACTTATTATTCATTTTTCAATAAAGAATTAGTTGAAAATCATTAGATTTTACTATTGCAAAACCATCCTATAAAGATGATGTAGTCAAAATTTGGTAGAGACTGGTTCAGTAGTTTTTGGCGGTTAGTGAACACAAACGAAAAATTGCTTGTCCTTTCATATAATAGTATAACCTTATACCGCCATATGTTAGAATCGTATAGAGCTAACAGATAATTGTGACTTACAGATAATATAAAAATAATATTGCGACTATAAATTAAGATATAAGGTATCCTATCTTTTTTTTTTGGATCAAACTGCACACGGTGTGAAAATTTGATTAAAATCGGTTCAGTAGTTTAGGTGTCAGCCTGCCCCAAGACAGCGAAACGTAATTTATATATATTAAGAAGATATGTGCAAGGGACTGGAGGTAAAAAAGGCAAATCCCAAATCAAATGAAGCATATAAGTAGGGGCCAAGAAGATTGCTGCACTGGATAGAGGTTCCTCCTCAAAACTAGAAAGGGCATAAGAGGAAGATAAAGAATGAGATTCCTTTAAAAGTTTCTCCCAAAGATTTTATTTAATGAATAATTTTTCTTCCCCATTTACAGTTCGTTGTTTCAAATTATTTTTTTGGGATAGGAGAAATCTCCTCTTGAAATTAATCCAAAAATCTATCATTTTCACAGAGTTAATCAAACTAGTTAGTATTAGTTAATCTTTCTCATGAGTGAAAATCAACAATAAATTGTTATAAGGAAGAAAAGTGCTGTTTATTTGTATTTTTTATTTTTTTATTTTTTTAATCAATTGGATAAAATTTACTTCTGAAAATAAAAATTAGATCAATTATAATAATAATAGAATATGTAAAAAATAAAAAGAATATTTTTTTTAACTCACATAAGTATTTGAGAACTTCCAGATTCCTTCAATGTTATATTCCAAATAGAAGAAAAGTCCCTACCATCTAATATATTCAAAGAGTCACCATTTGTGAAGATCACATCCTCCATATCATCACCATTCATATCAGCAATAAGAATCCCAGAACTCACACTAGATGATCCTTTCCAGATAGTTCTACTCTTGGATAGATCAGAATGAGATATACTTTCAAGAGGAATATGGAATAATGATCCTGAGGTTTCAATGCTTCCTGTAGCAAATATCACGAAAGTGTCATTATAGGTTTGGAGTAGCCGGGGAACAGTAAATACACTACCCCCATCTGGCATTCCAATTTGCCCAATAGCTTCACCATTTTTACCATCTAATATAATTAAGTAACCTGCAAACAAAAAGACATTTAAAAAAAAATTAAATAAAATGAAAGGCTTTTGGCAAATCGTCAATTCTTTTTATGAATCTACTAAACTAAAATGAGTTGATAATTAAAATTAATAGAAAATCTCTTTCAAACGATAATAATAATCCTAACATGTTTGTAGCATTATGATTAAAGTATAGCTGACTGTTATGATGAATAGAGAAGATGATCAGGGAAGCAGTCGAAGAGGAACACCACGTCTAAGTAGAAATACGTTAATACATGCCAACGTTTCAACCTGCCTTGCTGGTCTTCTTCAGGGCTACATTGAACAAAATAGATGTGACAACAAATAACAGACCGATAAACAGATGACAAATGGAATAAACGGAATGACATGGATAAAAAAACAATATACAAAAAACCGCTACGGAAAAAAAGTATGTTGGTGACGTTTCGAGACTATATTGTTTCATAATCATGCCAATGTTACTGGTGGATATGGTGTATGATACCCAGAGTTGGACAAAATTCAATTACATTGTAATCCGATTATAATTGCATTACTTTTTATTTCAAATAAGGAATATCAGTTTTGACTTCCACCTTATAAGTTTTCTTTTAGTGTTAACGGTTTTGAACTATCACCATCTTTTACTTTAGGAGAGGAGTGGGGGGATATATTTCTAAATTGAGAACGGCTCTCAGATTTTAATGAAATTATTTAAATGTTTCTTTCGTACTTATTAGCGTATATTTAGGGTTTTAACAGTTTTATTAATAATTGGGGGGTGGGGAGGGGAGCTATATATCTAAATTGAGAACGGCTCTCCGATTTTAATGAAATTAATTAAATGTTTCTTTCGTACTTATAAGCGTATATTTAGGGTTTTAACAGTTTTGTTAATTAGTCGGGGGTGGGGAGGGGGCTATATTTCTAAATTGAGAACGGCTCTCAGATTTTAATGAAATTATTTAAATGTTTCTTTCGTACTTATTAGCGTATATTTAGGGTTACAACAGTTTTATTAATTAGTGGGGGGTGGGGAGGGGTGGTTAGATGATTGACTATGAGGTATGCTTTACCTATGCTTATTCCTATCAATCTCTGAAGCAGCTGAAGCTTTTTCAGATTGATTGGTTCAACAGCTCCTGATTCTCAGATGTGTATGGCATGAAGGAGTTTTGGGATGATAGCTCCTTCATAAATAATTTTTAGTGCATCTGTCTTTAAGCCCCATGTGTTTCTTGCAACGATACTTATTCCGTTTACTGTTTTAAGTATTTTGTTAACAACGTAGTCTGTGTTTGCTTTCCAGTTTAATTTCCTGTGGAATGTTAGCCCTAAATATGTCATGGTTTCATTTTTTACAAGTGTTTTGGAGTAGATTTTAATGTTAAAATTTGGAATAATTCGTTTTTTAGTAAAAATTATGTATTTTGTCTTGTTAGTGTTAAATTGGAGTTCATTATCTGTTGCCCATTTTTCAAATATAATTAGAGTTTGATTGTTATTGGGGGAAACGTTTACCAGTGACAAGGAGTAAAATGTCAATTGTATACGTGATTATCTTTACATTCTCTGGAAATACTAACTTGAATAATGAGTTAATCAAAATATTCCAGAGCGTCGGTGAGAGAGAAGAAACTTGTGAAGTGCCAATTGTCAGTTTCTTTGAAATTGTGAAGTTATAAGATCTGATTTCAACTGATCAATCCTGAAAGAAGCTTGATATCAATAGAAATAAATTACTAGGGCATTGGTATTTCCTCAGATTAAACAATTTTCTTTATTTATTATTGCTGATTCTATGAACACATTAGTATGATAGAGAGCATCAACGATGCTTTTTTGAGGAATGAATCCAAATTGGTTTTTGTTGAGTCGTTCATAAGTAAAAAGTGGGTGAGCCAGTTATTGATTATTTTGCCTTATTGGAAGGATTGTGATTGGATGTAACTTGTTTGAGTCTCTCTTAGGTATTATATGTAAAAGTCCTTTTTTCCAGGTTATCTGAATTTTAGTTTTGAGCCATATCTGTTGATAAATTTTAGTAATTAAATTTGGATGAATATTTGTAATTTGTTGTATAATGTTCATATTGAATTTGTCATGTCCTGGTGTTTATAAGTTCTTGATACATAATAGGATTTCTGATAGTTCCAGGAGATAGCCATTATTTGAAGCAGGGGTTATATTTGCGTTAATCCTTATTGTAATCTGTTCTTGAGTATTGTCAATCGAATTTTCTTCATGTATCAAGCTATCTTTGTTACCTAATATTCTTTTGTGTGTTCATTATTGTCTGTTTGTACAGTTCGTAGAATGGCTTGGTTTTTCAATTTATTTGTTGCATATTTATAAGACCAATTCCAGGGGTTAGTTTCTTCAGAACAGTAATTTATCCAAGAATATCTGTGTCGGCAGTCAAAGTATTCTTGCTTTTGTAATGTTCTCAGGTCTTTGTTAGTTTTGGTGTTTTGATAAGATTTCCCAAGTCTGATAGTTTCTTTTATAAGTTCAGTTAGTTTATAAATTTGAAGATCATGTTGCAAGTTTTAATAACAGCTTTGTTAAAAAGTTCTATAATCCTGTGTACTTCATAATTATTGATGATGTTAACGATTAATGATTATATAGCATGAGACCATTTTGGTTTGGTATCACAGTAGGCAGTTCCTAACAAGCCAAAAAATAATAAAATAATATTAAAAAATAACAGAAGATGATTCAAATAAAATAAAGAAGAACAGAGATGAAGTGATTTTGACATGGTACAGTTTTGAGGTCTTGTCACAAAATAGAGATGAAAATGAAGCCCTAACATCAAGAAGCCAAGTTAGGTTAAAGCCATCACCTTATTGTATAAACAAGGTTGAAAATTACACAGCCTTAATATCATTCATCCAAAATATATGTACTTCCAATATGTTCAAAATAAGAAATACCATCACAGGTGTAACAGTACTGAAAATTAGATTTTAAAACATGCTGGAGTGGATCTCTGCTCTATACCTATCAACTGTCAAAAGATTAAATGTCGAGTGGGGTAATAAAAGGATTGCATCTTGCTATGCTAATACCACTCATCAAGGAAGAACTAATAAAGTTAGGTTATGATGGAACAAATATCGCTAATGTGATTTTTAGATTCAAAAAACCCTCCTGATGTTTTTATGGACTTGAATAAAGTATCATTAATAAAGATATTTTTAAAATAGAATTTCTTTATTACCCCAAAAATAAAGTTGAGGAACCTCAAAAGAAAAAGCAAGTACCAAAACGTATTAAGTTTAAAATTTTCAGCTATAATAAAGCTTCTGTAACCATCCACTAAGACGCATGAGAAGTGGTAATAGAAAAAAGGGCCTCCTATGGTAAAACTTGTGAAACCTCTGCAGCAATAGTTGAAAAGCACACCCAGCTAATTACAGAGTGTGTCAAACTCAGAAGGACCTGAGAACATAAAACAATAACATATAAAACCCACCAAAAAAAAAGAACTGTACTGTGTTGCACCACAGAGTCTACAAGACATTCTGCCAAAGCCTGTCCAATATTTCAATCTTTACAACTTGGAATTGGAGCCCAACTACAGCCGCAGTCTCACCTTTACATTTAACTCCTTCCTCACACCAGTGGCCAGGTATGAGGAGGGACATTGCTCAACCAGCATCTTAGGTAAATAACGGTTCTGCCCAACTTTTTAATATAATTAATATCCTAAACATCCTCTTTCCGCCCCTTTCGGCCTACTGCAACAACCTATCAAGTTAACTCATGTTAACTTCCTGTCCAATTATACAAGCATATAAATTTAAACATTTAATTTCTTGAATGTTAATATTTATACATAAGTTACTAAACTAAGAAGAAACACTGAATGAAGAATAAAAAGTTGAGCTATATTTAAATGTACTATTCATTGGCTAGAACTTTTTTTAGACAGTCTTTTTTGGTTTTAATTTTGTTGTAAAAATCTTCATAAGCTAACCTGATACTAATTTTACATGTCATAAGGCCTTTAACCATAAATTCCTTCATAAAACCCCTGTCATCAGATTATGTGTTGTTCATCAACGAAAATACTCTCTCAACTGGTGCTGATGTCCCAGATAAACATAAAGCATACTCAAAAATCTTGATTAGATTGGGGACTTCTATGATTCTCCTTGTAGTGACCAAACAATGCTGACCATCACTTTTCCACAGTTTTCACTTTTCATACAGTATAGTGAAATAAATGATAAAGTATTTATCCTAAATAATCCTTTATAGTTAATTAATTATTTTTAGACTTTTTGGCCATCTCTAAAATCAAGCTTAAGCTACCACATACATTGGGCAATGGACTACTTTAGGGTGAGGTGCTGCACAAATTGCTTTGAAGTTCCATCACTCCAGGGAGTGATGTGAATCACTTACTACCTTCCCGAACAGCTCAGATAACCATTACCTTAAAGGCTGTAAAGAGGACACTCATAAATGCCCAAATTGCTCTCAATTTAATAGACACACTGCGCAAGGATGACATGCAAAATCGTGAAGCGTTCCACATTTCTCAGGAAAAATAAAAATAAACATACTACAGTAAAAAAAAACAAACATTTAACACTGGGCAGAACATGGGCTTCATATCTCTGAGAAATTAGCAAACTCCCTCAAAATACAGACTTTTAAATAATGACTATTTTTGATACACTTGACTTTTTCTCTACAGAAAAAAATTTCAACCACACACAGTTGCCTCAAGTCCAGTGGTGACTGCTGGGTTTGTCGTGCTATAAGAATGAACAAAACTCAAATGCCGAGATATTTTTTACACAAGGGAAAGTAGCAAAACCAGAAAATAAAACTTACAACTTGCCAAGCAGCGAAAATATATGTTATTCACTTTTCAAAGTTAATAACACAAACAATTCACTATAAACCAAATTAACTTTCTTAAAAATCCACTTTTATCATCATATCATCTTTCATATGTTCCAAAAATTAATAATGAAATTCCTAACATTAAATTAATTAAAGGTACACAATGTAAATAAAAAATCTTTGCCGTCCTTGAGAGTTAGTTGGAAGTTGGTATCATGGCCTAAAGCAGTTAAAATGGCTTGGTTGACTCCTTCAAGATCCTCATCTCTTCAATACGATTCCCTAGACAGCTGCCCGTGCCCTGCTGTTTAGATCCTACGATCCTCATGTTATTATTATTATTATTTTATTTTTTTTGCTTTAACATTAAAATAAAAGACCCTGTCGCGCCGCTTGTTATTGTTTTTATTATTGTGTTCTGTGCATTATTTTGAAATAAAACCTATAAATTGAGGTTGTGAACTGTTAAATTTTAATCATTTACAACCAAAGGTCTGTAGCGAATAGTCACACACCAAAGAGACTATTCATTGGTGCCGAAACCCGGGACTTTTAGATTGTTAGAAATTGTAAATACTACAATTCATTTTTTTTTTTTTTTGTGTCTCAACAATAAATAAAAAATGGCCAATGATGAAAATAAAAAGATATTGGACATATCCAAGTATCCATTACCAACTATAATTGATGGTCCATAGCTGAAAGACGGAGGAATTCAGGACAAAAGTATAATAAATGAGATTGTTTGCATCTGTAGCAGCTGAATGATGCACTCTGTGATGGTATAGGTGAGCGATTTTTCGATCGCGAGTTATCATTGTTTTGATGTAATACACGCTATGCGCGTGAAACGATTTTCTTCGGTTTTCAGGCGATCTCTGTTTCACTAGAGCAGGACTAACAGGACAGTTTGGGGGTCTGGTGGCTCTGAAACTAGGTAGAAGACGCTGGGCATTCACTTCAGATCGCAGAAATGTAAATAATTGGTCAAGCGTTGGAACTGCTTTATTATTTGTGATATTCTGCCTTACAAACTTCTCCTGTAAATAAGTACCTAGTTTTAGATACAATTGATGAAAGAGCAACAAATCTGCTAAGTTGTCAACCGGCAATTTGATGACAGAATCCGCCCATCCCTGAGCTGAGTAGAAAAAGTCATGGAATGAGCTCCCCGCATTTCATTTTGAGTTTATTATAATATGTTTAGGTTACGAGTAACCTTCCCATACGTAATAGCATGTCAATTAGAGATCATTTGACTGTTCCTATTATTAAATAATTAAATTTTAAAAAAAATTATTTAATTATTTATTTAAATTAATAGGGTGGCCAAAAGGAAATAATGTCCGAAAATATTTGTTCGAATAAGTTTTCTTCATGATGTCTTTGTCGCCATAAGAATGCATATAAATAAGAATATTAATTAATTATTTAGTTTTATCTAAAATCTAAAAAAAAATTTCAAAAACCATTAATCTAAAAATTAAATCTACAAATATTAATCTAAAAACCAAACAAAAAAATCTAAAACCTAAATTAATTATTCGAATTAAATCGAACAAAGACATGGCGTATAATTATACAAAAAATTATATCATGGAATATTACAATGAAACGGATAACATACGAGGTAGGAAATATTGCTAAGCAATCATATGTTTAATTATAACCTGACAACTAATTTCTGTGAAATGCGGGGATTAAATGCAAAACACCCAAATTTTTTGTTGTTTCTGTAATTTTTTGTTTATTTAATTATTTAATAATAGGAACAATCAAGCGATCTCTAATTGACATGTTATTACGTTTGGGAAGGTTACTCATAACCTAAACATATGATAATAAACTCAAAATGAAATGCGGGGAACAAGTACAAAAGACCCAAATGTTTTGTTTTATGTTTAAATAAATAAAAACTACACCTGCACAAACTGAATACATTGAAATGATTAAACCCAAACTACATTTAAAGCTAACACAAAGTTATATTTATATGCAATATATAAATTTGAAAATTAAAAGATTTTGTAACTTTACTTCAAACAGCTTCTTTCTAATGTTGCCTTGGTCCCAAATTATATTCTTCACATCAACTACAAATGTATAACTAAATATGTTGCTTGACTCTCTTCTGGATTAGAAGTGACTATTTCTCAGCAAACTTCTCTCTCTTCTAATATTAATTATAAAGACAGTGGCATAGTTAAAATATTTCAATGTTTATAAATTGGTTTGATACCAAATAAATGCTATCTGTACATTTTCTTCATATAATTATGAAATTTTTTTATACTTATATAATTTATATTAATAATTTAATTTAATTGTAGTATAATCAAATGTGTAAACATTAAATTTGCAATATAAAGAATAAAATGCATTTAATAAGATGATATAGTTCACTATAAATAGGTAGTGATACGACAAGATTAACAAGGCAATGAAGGAGAAGAGAGAGAAGTTTGCTGAGGAAGAGTTACTTTTAGTCCAAAAGAAAGTCAAGCAACATATTTAGTTGTACACTTGGAGTTTATTATTAAGTGAAAAGAATATAATTTGTGCCCAAGGCTACATTACGTAGAAGCTGTTTGAAGTAAAGTTACAAAAACTTTTAATTTTCAAATTGATGTATTGCATATAAATATAATTTTGAGTTAGCCTTAAATTTAGTTTTGGTTTAATTGTTTCAATGTATTCAGTTTGTGCAGGTGTATTTTTTTGAAGTTTTAATTTTTTAAATAAAGTAATTTTAAAATATTTTTATACACTTTATATAAGTCTTTTTTTTTTTTTTCTTTTTTTTAAATTTTATTATCAATAGATATAATTGGTCCAAAAGCATCCCTCAGATGTTTCTTATACAATTTATAATAATTTTATAAAAAAATGAACAATTACATAATTGACTTTTTTGATTTTAATAAATGTTTAAACATTTATATACATACTTGACTGATCAGTTGTATGTGAAATCAAAACATCAGAGAAACCATCTTCAGTTTGATCCAAAATGAACTGAGCAGAATACAAATCCAACAGATATTGTGCTGTAGATTTGGCAAATTCCCAAATCAAGGCACCAGTTTTTCCATCAACAATGCCAAGAACCTTTAAATAAAAAAGCATATAAATTAAAATTTGAAAACAAGTGAATAAGTACGCGTTATAATAGCTGGTAAAACAACCAATTGATAGGATCCAAGAAGATGACATACAAAAAGAGTTTTTAACATTGGATTGATCTTTTTCTCTCCAATTTTCCCGGACTCGGACCCACTTGCTCCCAGTCACTGATACACTTTCCCGACTCTTCCTTAACCCTTTCGAACTGTTTCAAACTTAATCTAGTGAGCAACTGTTACATTTGTTGTAATTGAATATTTGAAACCAAGCTTTGGTAGACAATGTCAACAATGCACCCTATCATAATTATTATCTCTTTTTTTTTAAACTGAGGCATACCTACTGCTATGTCCAGCTCTCTGTCCTGTCCAAATCAGCATTAATCTATAGGGATGCCAGTCAGGACTTATTTGCCTGACAAATTATAAATAATTTTTAAAATAGGTAATTATTTAATTAAATTTAGAACTTCTTCTCCAGAGGTTTGCATAGGGCTAAATAACTGAGCTATGTTATTTATAAAGAAAAAGTAATCTATGGGAATTAATTGAATGAGTGATATTAAAGCAATTTAAATAAAAAGGTGGCGGCGTTGGTTTGTTCGTTCATGACAGTCTGAGGGTTAAAATCCTTTTCAAATCTCCGTCAACTGATACACCTCACCTAGAATATCTTTTCACAGAAATTTCTTGTCACTTGTTTACCCTCCTCTATGTCATAGTGTACCGTCCTTCTCAAGTCAAATTTGACTCAACCTTCGAATCCTCACTTTTTACCTATGTTCCCGCTTACAATAACATAATAATAGCCGGCGATTTTAACACAAATCTCCTTTCCATTTCTCCTGATAAATCTTATTTGATAGACCTAGCTTATTCTCTTAATCTATTCATCGTACCTTTTGAACCAACTCACCATACTCAGTTTTCAGACACTTTACTTGATTTATTTATAGTTGATTCTTCTCAAAATTGACTTTCCTTTTCTCAAAATCCAATATCCTTTCTCTCTTGTCACGATCTTATCCAAATCTCTTACAATATTTCCACACCTATGATCCTCAATAAAAAAATTTCCTGGCCTAATCTTTGTTCCTTAACTCCAGAAAATATAAACCCTCTACTAGACTCATTATCCCTTTCTATTGAACCAATCTATTCCTCCCACTCTATAGATGAAATGGTGGAATGCCTTTCATCTAATCTACTAACATGTCTTAATCATCTAGCAGCACTCAAAACCTCTACCTTCCGACATTTACCTGCTCCTTGGATTAATCAAGAAATTAGAGATTTGATGAAAAGAAGAGATGCAGCTAGAAGGCGCTTCAGGTGTTCCATATTTCCTGATGATTACTCCACTTTCAAATCCCTTCGAAACCTCACCCAGTCTACCATGCGACATGCCAAGGCGCAGTATTTTCATAACATCCTATTCGAAGCTCCAGATTCAAAATCTAAGTGGATAATTCTAAGGAAGTTTTCGGTTACGAGTTACTCTTCCAGTACATATTATCCTGTGACTCCTGACGAACTTAATTCCTTTTTTGTAGATTCCTCTCCCAATGAACCTCCAATCAATACTTTATCCTATTCCATTCCTCAATTTCCATTTAATCCAGATAACTTTTACTTTCTTTATATTCCCCCCGATGATATAATAGCTTCTGTTTTTAAATCCCGGACAAATGATTTCGGTGCCGATCAAATACCGGTAAAAACTATCAAACTCGCTCTTCCTGTCATCCTTCCTGCTCTCATACATATTTATAACTTCTCCTTACAAACCTCTTCCTTTCCCACAGCATGGAAAAAAGTCATAGTTCATCCATTGAATAAAGTTCCTTCACCTACCACAGCATCCCATTTTAGGCCTATTTTCATCCTATCAAACCTATCTAAGCCACTAGAAAGAATAGTCCATTCTCAACTTGCTACATACCTTGAAAATAAAGATCTCTTAACTCCTCTTCAATCAGGCTTCCGTTCAGGTTATTCTACCCAATCCGCTCTTTTAAAAATTACTCAAGAAATTTACTCTTCAATTGACCAACAGAAAATTACTATCCTAATCCTCTTCGATTTCTCCAAGGCGTTTGCTTCCGTGGATCATAAAATTCTTCCGACTAAATTACAAAAACTCTCCCTTTCCAATAATGCTCTTGGCTGGTTCCAGTCCTTCTTATCTCTCCGTTCCCAAACAGTTATTGTTCCTAACCAACCTACTTCAAAATCTGTGCCTCTAACGCGAGGTGTTCCTCAGGGATCTTCTCTTTCACCAACTCTCTTTTCCGTTTACATTAATGATTTGACAGACGCTATTAATAATTCCCAATATCATTTATATGCTGATGACTTTCAAATCTACTAATCGTTTCATCCTTGTGAGATTTTTGAGGCAACTCGTAAGATTCAAGATGACATTTATAGCATTCACCAATGGGCAGTAGAGAATAAGTTACGACTGAACCCAGAAAAAACTAAAGCAATGCTAATTGGATCGAAACCCTCCCTTAATTCCCTTTCCTGTTATCCACTTCTTTATTTCAATAACGCTCCTATTCAGTTCACAAACTCTGTCAAAAACCTCGGAGTAGTACTCGATTAACATCTGTATTGGAATAACCATATTTCCCACATCACCCGAAAAACCATCTCCATCCTCAAACAGCTCCTAAGATTCCGTGAATCTTTCCCTCGCAATACCCATCAATTGTTAGTATCTTCCCTCATCCTTCCCCACCTCGGTTATGGATGCTTAGTATACGGAGGACTGTCTGGCGAGCTTGAAATAAAGGTGAAAAGATTGATGAACTCCTTTATAAGATTCATTTTTGGGATCCCCAGGCGTTCTCACATCACTTGCTGGTATTCCGAGTTGAGGTGCTTTATCCAAGTTTTCAGCGACAATACTTCCTTGGTTCCTTTCTATTCCAATCCTTCAAGTCCAAAAAACCTTCGTACATCCTTGCCCTTCGTTCTTCCATTCATCTTTTGAACACCAGATCTCAGCCTACAGATTTGTATATCCCTTCTCATCGAACTGCTTCCTTTGAAAAATCCTTTATTAATCGTGCAGCTTTATTCTGGAATTCCATACCCATTTCGATCCGCAATGCTCCTTCTCTCACTTCCTTTAAACATAATTTATTCATCTACCTCCTCAATTATCAATCTTCCGAAATTATGTAATAATATTTTAGTGTTAGAATATTTCTTTTTATTTTATTTTAATTTTGTTATTTACTAATTTTGTTTTTCTTATGTAAACCCAAAGACTTGTAGTATATAATTTACACTCTATATAAGTTGCTGCCTGATATGTACCCAGCCAGACAATAATACCTTTTTATTGTTCTTTTGTGTTATTCTTAGGGGACAAAGTGTCCCAGACTAAAGATTATTTTCAAAAAAAAAAAAAAATAAGCTTTCTATATTCACATAAGGTTGACATATAAAATTACAATATCAAATCGAGATCATAACTAAATTTAGAAACTTAAGTGGTAACAAACAAACTTAATCTAAAGTTATCTTAATGAGATAGATCTACAGTGTGGGTGGAAGTCATTGATGAGGTGTCATCTGGAGATGATGTCAACTCGGCTACATTGTGGTAGGAGTGGAAACAGCTAGACAGGCCAACTAGGCCAGTTCAGAAGTATATGCCGGACAAGCAGCAACAATCTAATAACATTGGCTGTATCATGTACACCACTGTTTATTGAAATGAGCACTTTATATGAGAAAATTATATCAGTTGAGGAAACTACTGCACAAGGTTTTTAAGGTCTTCATTATCTTGAACAATGTGAGGAGTAACATGCTGTTCACCACAAAACCAGATTAAAGAAATTTAAATAACGAAAACCTGTAATAACTTTAGCAATATGAAGCTTTCTGTAATCCCAGTGAATAAGTGGTTAAGTCAAATTTTGACCAAAATGAGTTTAATGGCTAAAAAGAATCATGAATGTTTTTCTTCTAGGTGAATAAGTGTTTAAATAAGATGTTCATTTTAAAACATAGTTATTTAAAATGAACACCTTACCTAAACACATATTCACTAAGAAGAAAAACCTACACGATTATTTTTAGTCACTTAACTCATTTAGATCTAAACTCTTCGAAATTCGACTTAACCAAAAAAATTTAATGACTTAACAAAAAAAAATTCGTCTTAATCTCTTATTCCCTAAGATGACAGATATTATCATTAGCAATATTTTAAATTATGGTTTCAGGTAAAAGCATTACACCTACACAATTGTTTACCTAGCTGAGTTCAGTATATGTGATCTGCTCAATGATACAGTAGAAATGATTTTTAGACAAAAGTGTTTTTCACCTTATTTATGTTCAAAGATTTAATTTTTGTTTTAACCCTATAGCTAAACCAGGTGCACCTATTGGATTAATGTATCCAGGCGCCGTTGAGTTGGTCAACCACTACAATTTTTGTTACCTTCTGAGGATATATTCAGTCCTGATCTAAAATTGCTTGTAGGGTCATTCCATGCCAAATCAACCAATTCCTTGGACCTTCACCTCTCTGAATTCTATGATTTTTGGTATATAATTATACTTACCAAGACTAGTAAAAATGAAAAATATTACATTTTTCTGACTTTTGGTTTCTTAGTTATAAGCTTTCGAAAATTAAAAAACTACTGTTTTCAGTCCTCACTCAATATATTCAAAATTATGCCATTAACAAAATTATTGCTCCTAGAAAGCTCACATTTGTGGCATTCTTTTCCATTTGAAATGTCCTTTAATTTGATATATCACTTGACATATTTTCCATTCATTTTGAGTTTTTTCAAAATGTCCAAAAACGCTTTTTGTAATTCCCAAAATACGTACCCTTCTATTTTTCCAAAAAAAAAAAAAAAAAAAAAAATATATATATATATATATATATATATATATATATATATATATATATATATATATATATATATGTGTGATTTATACTATAACTGACTATATTTGGGCAAAATTTTAGAATCGGAACGGAAATGGGTTCTTGATAAAAAATGTTTTGTCTTGTACAGTTGCAGTATGTACAGTTAGTCCAGTCAATAAAGTATTATAGCTAGTGTTTTCTGTAATCCAAGTTTTTTCTTAGGAAACAAGTTCAGGGTAGTTAGAAAGTAAGTGTACTAAACGTCCTGGAGTTTTTGGGCCTGGGAACTGGAAAGGGGGGGGCGCAGAAGGTCCCTTTTTTTGGTTTTGCGCTCATATCTCGAAAACGGTGCACCTTATGCAAAACATGTAATTTATTAAATTAAAGATAATTAATATTAAGGCATTAGTTGACTGAGAAGTATTTAGAGATGTAGATTGTTGGAGTATGCGGTCATAGATACACAGCAATTAAAAATAATATTTTAATTTATAATGCCAACGTTTCGACTTGCATTGCAAGCCTTCATCAGGGCTAGAAGAAAAAGAAAACAAACAAAAAGGTATGACTAAATTATAGAGAGTATAAGAAACAAAGGTATGAAAAGAATAAATGTATAAGAGTAAAGACAATATTTAAACGCCATGAAGACAATACATATAGGCTATTGATTTAATTTAAATTGAAAAGAGCGATAGTTAATGAGTAAGGTTCGTGAGTAAATACAACAATATAATTGGTAAATATAAAAAATGAGTAAATACAAAGTTAATGAGATAATGAGTAAATACAAAAAATATAGAATAAAATTAATAACCAAAGTAGGAAGTTGACCATATAGTTGATAGTAAATATATAAATAAATAAATATGAATTGGTTGCTGCTTTAGTAAAATTGTCTGATGTCTACGACAATAATAAACCTGTTGAAATACTGATTGGAGTAGACAATGCTGGAAATATTCAAATGGGGAAAAGACTGATTTTAGAATGTGGACTAGTAGCCATTAAAACAGATTTAGTTTCTGAAATTTATTTGAAAGTAACTGTGTGACGAGTGTATCAAAAGCAGAACTAGACACCTTTGTAGTTAGGGCTACTGCGGTAATGAAACAAGTAAATTTTGATTTACGAGGATGGGTACATAGTTCTGGTGATTTGGAAAATCCAAAGCTAGTAAATGTGTTAGTACTAGATTGGAATCGAGACAGTGACATGATTCATCTGTGAAAATTTCTTGAAGAGGCCAGCCAGAGGATGGAGTAATTACCAAACGAGTAATTTTGAAAGTTGTAAATCGCATTTACAATCCAATAGGGTTTATATGCCCAGTTTCTTTAGAGCCCAAACTATTGTTACAATTATGTTTTGAACGCAAGTATGGCTGGGACAAAGAGGTAGATTCAGATATTGAGATGCGTTTTATGAGTTGGTCCCACGCATTACCTCTACTAGCAAACATTCAAATTCCTTGATGGGTGCTTGGAGTATGTAATACAAACTTTGTTGGTGCAACATTGAATTTGTATTGAATTTTGTAAATAATCTTAAGATAGTTCGTTTCAGTTCAATTAAAAGAATCAAGTGGAAATTCATGCCGGTTTCATCTGTGGGGTGGGGTGGATGGTGGGAGGATCCAAACTGGCTCAAAAGGGGTCCCTGTGAAAGGCCATTCACAATACCTCAGTTTGATGAAGGTATCATTGAAGAAATGAGGGAAACTTTAGTTTTGCCTATGTTTGATCGCAGAGAAGATACTGATTGGTACTACAGAGACCTCGCCAGGTATGAAAGTATCGCTCGTAGATTTGGTTGGATTTACTAGTTTTGTAAAAATGGCCTCAAGCATGACACACATGAGAGAATGTTGACAAAAGAACTAACTACACCAGACCTAGACAAGTTAGACCTGAAAAGCAGATTAGCGTATCGCCTGAAATTGAAGGAGGATCGTTGTGGAAGATTTTGTTAAGAGTATCTCGGTCAACTGAAGCACATAATCAAAGGAATCAGTCGAAGAATACAAAAAGTTCAGAGAATATACCCTCTGGAAATAAACAGCCAGGCAGATTTTCCTATAAAATACTGGGGAGATCAACCACTTAACCAAGAAGAGGGAAGCTCAACTATATCCAGTTGCAGTGACAGAGTAAGCAAAGCACCTAAGAAATATGAAGCTTAGTAAAGTTGAGAGTTGAGTGAAAAGTGTCAATGACTTCTCCACCTTAAGGTGAGAGGATGTGCAGAATCAGAAAAGATTTTTAATTGAATTTGCAATTTAATATTATATATTGTTTGTTACCATGGTTACCATCCAGCTGTTAATGTATTGATAAAAAAAAATAAAGTTTGAGTTTTGTTGGTTATATTTTTCAATTTCGCTAGTTAAACATTGTTTTAATTTATTTTGCTATGGTTTCTAAGATTTTCTTGGCTGTTAGTAAACTCTTACTTTATAATATTCAGGATAAACATTATATCCTAAGTTACTTTCCATCATTCAACTACTAAGAAGTCAGTAGGTGTGTTGGTGTCAGACCTAGGGGGAGGGGGGGATGATGCTTCAAAAAGGGCCAGAAAAATATTTTCGAGGTCTTGTTTCTTCTGAGCTTGTTTCTTGTGGTCCTATCTGGGCTTGTTCGGCATTCTGGCATGTCGTTCAGAACTGGCCTAGTTGACCTGTCTAGCTGTTTCCGTTCTGTAAGGCTTTTTATTTTTTTGTATAGGGGGTGTGTCAATTAGTAGACATCTGGAGAAATAAATCTTGCATAGATAAGGTATGCCGATCAAACTTTAAAAAAAAAAAAATTATTGAATGTTGGAAACACTGGAAATGTTAAAATTATTTTTAATTAGTTTGGGCACCAATGAGTTATTGTTGGATGATGTTAAAAGAATGTAAGAATGCATATTTATTTCAAAACTGTAAATAATAAAAGAGTTTAAAAAAAAGAAATTTAATTCAAGTAGAAAGTCAAGTAAAATTGAAACATTTATTAGAACCATTAAAATATTTAATTTGTGTGAATAACATGGAATTCAAATAATACAAGTAATCACTGTATATCTTAACTAGTTCACAATAATTTGTTCCCTTATGGTTTCTATATAATTTGCTGTCCCCGGCCGCAGTTGTCACATTTTTGTCGGAAATAAGATCCTCATCGATAAATTACGAAGACTATGGCGACAAGAACGGATAGGGATGGGATACCCGGTCATTAGGTGCTTACGGGAGGTCGAGACGGTATCGGATCAGTCGAGGCGATGCCAAATCGTTTTGGACTACCACATTGGGAAGTCAAATCATCGTGGGATCGAGGGAACATTACGGGCTTTAAAACGGTTGTATTTCTGGAAGTCTATGGGGTGTACGGTACGGGAGTGTATTGAACGATGTAAAGTGTGCCAACGGGCAAAGTACGATAGACAATCTCCGGTGGCGGAACAAGTAATCTCTCCCATGGCATCGGAACCTCTGCGAATCCAGATCGATATATACTCCAATGAGGGCCAATCCTGGCTCACCGCCATTGATTCTTTTAGCAAACTCGCAATGGCGTATCCCATCGAGAACACTCCGGGGGCAGTAGAGGAAGGAGTTCTTCAATGGTGCGCGATAGACGGGGTCATGAGAAAATTGTTTCGGACTGTGGTCGCAAATTCGATAATACCCTGATAAGAGAGGAATGTAAAATCTTGGAAATTTCCTGGCGATTAAATACGCCTCATCACGTTACAGACAGGGGCGCGGTCGAAAGGCTTCATAACACACTTGGAGAACACCTTCGACTTCTCAAGTTGGGGCGAAATTTGGATCCGTACGAAGCAATGCCACGGGCGGTGATTGCGTATAATCATACGATACATTCGATGACGGGACTATCACCAGTTGAAATCTTATTCGGACAGGCTCGCCTAGATCTGGGGGAACTCATAACGGAGCACCTTTCGCAAGCAAGCGCGGCTCGCCTAGCGTTATGGCGTACCGTCCAGAAGCTTATTCGCGAAAAATCGAGTAGACTGGCTAGAGCAAATGAAAAATTTAATAACAAACAAATAAAAAAAAATTTAATAACAAACAACATAGGGGTATGGTATTACTCGACGTGCAAACAGCTTTTGACAGTATCTGGCATAACGGGCTAATATTCAAACTGACGCTTTACAATTTTCCACCATATTTACTAGCACTTATAAAATCATATTTAGCAAACCGCACGAAAAAAGTATCTATAGATGGCCACTACTCCACAGTACGTACACTTTCCGCCTGTCTCCCTCAAGGCAGAGTGTTATCTTCAACACTTTACAGTATTTACATAAATGACATACCTAAATCATTCAAAGTTCAAAAATCTCTGTTTGCCGATGATATGGCTTTTTACACTTGAAGTTATAGACTGGACACAATCACTAACAGACTGACTACAGCACTAAAAAAAATAGAAAGATTTTACAATAAATGGAAAATAAAAATAAATCAGGAAAAAAATACAAACTATAATATTTACAAAGAGACGGCCAAGCAATATTCCATATCTGACTGTAAACAGAACGCCTGTACCTTGGTCCACTCAGATCAAATATTTAGAACTCAAGATGGATAAAGGACTGACGTTTTCTTCACACACCGATTATGTGTGTAATAAAGCAAACAGGGCTCTGTGCACTATATACCCATACTTTAATAGGAACTCTAAGCTAAGCGCAAATAATAAACTATTATTATACAAAGCTTGCTTAAGATCTATATTAACATTCGCAAGCTCTATATTTAGTTATATGTCTAAAACAAATTATAAGTCCTCACATCACAGGAAACTATGCATTCTACACAAAAATTGAGATTTTACAAAAAGAACTGTGTACACCTTATATTAAAGTGTTCATTGAGAAAATACGTAAACAATTTTTTATTAAGTGTAAATACAATAACAGCCCACTTATAAAAAATATAGGGAACTATACAAAAAATAGTACAAAGCGAACTAAGAACTAAGCATTTATTATTGTAACAAATCAATCTAATTTATTTATAGTTATTTTAAATATGCTTGTAGTATCATGGTGTCTACCAATTTCAGCTATCAAAATTCCCGACTTTTTCAAGAATTTTTTTTTTTTGGAAATTTGGGCGATACAGTTGTTCCAGGATAGGTGTTGATGAAAGATAACTCCTAAATTTTTAATAGTTTTGGAACTGAATAGGGAGGTTATTGAGGTAAAGCAATGGATAGTAAGGAAGGGTGTTGAGGATGGGTTTTGAACCGATGAGGATAGCCTTAGTTTTCTTAGGATTCAGATATAACTTATTCTTCACTGCCCAATAGTTGATGTTATCAATGTCCTGAAGTTTACGAGATGCCTTGAGCATATCTGAAGGATGGAAAGATAGGTAAATTTGAAGGTGGTCTGCATATAGGTGATACTTGGAATAGTGGATAAAGCTGGGTAAATCATTGATATAAATAGAAAATAGGATTGGTGACAGGGAGGATCCTCGTGGAACACCGTTATAATATTATTTAGATACAAACATAAATAATAAAATTACTTACTAAATTTTGAAATACTAAAATAATAAAAATATTGCATAAAACAGAAATAGAAATACCCCTCCTTTGCCAGAGATGAGGCAGTCTTTAGTTTTATCAGCATTAACATTTTCGGAACAGTCAATGAATAATACATCCTTTCTAGTCCAGTATTTCCATAATATAGAACCAGTCTTACCATCTAAAACCAAAGCACCACCCCCACAGTACTTATCGGCATCAAATGAACTGCATTTCCTAGGCATATCACTTTCTTCAATACCTAAAGTAAAAATACAGATGAAAATATTGGTAAAATAAACATGATAAATATAAAGAGGTACATGTATTAAAAATTTATTTGAAGAGCTAAGTTGAGTGATGAATGAATACATTGAAAAAGATGTTGGGTGGGATCAGTGAAAAATATTTAGACAAAAGTTAATATAACTAAAAATAATTTATTGTATTTACCGTTTCGGCCAAATATTTAATGGCCATCATGAGGGCTAAAACAAAGAAATAAAAAAAATTATAAAAAAAAAAAATTTGTAACCAAAAAAGAATAAAATAAATAAGTAGATAGAATGAAAAAGCTATCACTTTTTCATTTCAGTTAATAAACAATTGAAATGAACTGAAAAAAAAATTAGATACATGATACATTGATAAAGAAAATACAAATAAAATGAAATATAATAGGGTTGATAGACAATATGAAATTTTGTATGTAAAGAGTTGACAATTTAAAAAAGTTAAAATAAAATACAGTTAAAATAAATAAGAATAAGATGATCAAAAGTGTAAATAAAAACAAAATAAAGTTATAACAAAAGATAGGGGAGAGTGGGGCAAGACGGGGTACTTAACATTTAGAGGTAAATAAAATAATAAACAACTCAGATTCATGAAATAAACATTGAAAAATGTAATTGTACATAAGAAGTGAACAAATTTCAGTATAAAAAAATGCACTTCCATGGAAGCAAGTATTATTAAAAATATTTTTCCGTTTACAGAGCAAAAATCCATCTTACCCCACCTGGTGGGGCAAGATGGGGTTTCCAGTGGGATAAGTGGCAAAACACACTTCAATGGTAACTGTGTTACCTCTTTCAGCAGATGATAGCACACTAACTTGTTTTCTACCCTTTAGTGAGAGTATTTTTGATCTATGTTTGGGAACAACAGTAACGCCGGTTTCGTCACAGTTGTAGATCCTGTCAGCAGTTAACTTATGGGTATCCACGATGCAAGTCAGCAAAGTGAAGAAATTAGTAACATTAGGTTTGTTAAAGGCTGCTGCTTTAGCTGCACTAGTGGGCTCTGGTTTCCTAAGAGATAGCTGGGGATGTCTGGCCTTGAACCCAATCAACCAGTCTTTTTCAGCTACTTGTTTTTCGGTATGCTTTTTCCCTAGCTCTTAAATAAAGTTACAATGTCTTATATTACTTCAATACTCACCGTTTTTCAAAAAAACCATCCACAAAACTGCAAATCTCACAAAAACTTGAAAATTTAATCAGCTTTTGAATGAAATGTGAGTTATTTATATTTGAATGAGACCTCATTGATGCCATTTTCCAATGTCATACACAAGCTATTAGACATGATGGTATTCCACTAAAAGTAATCAAATTATGCCTCCCTACTACCCTTCCAGTCCTCCTACATGTATATAATTATTCTCTGCAAAATTCCACTTTTCCTTCATCCTGGAAGAGAGCTAAAATACAACCTTTACAAAAGAAACCTAACCCACCTTCACTTAATGATTTCCGTCCCCTAACAATACTTTCCAATCTGTCCAAACCCCTTGAAAGACTAGTACTATCACAAATCTCCAATTTCCGTCAATCTGAGTTCCGACCTGGTTATTCAACTCAGACAGCCTTAATAAAAATTACTAATGACTTACATACTGCTCTTGACAAACCAAAAAGTAACTGTCATCCTTCTAGACTTTACTATTTTTTTATTATTTTTTTTATTATATAGCTTTATTTTACGGAATTTAACAATTTACAATTTTGCAACATATTTGTATAAATACATGTTTTGCTAATAAAACAATTCACACTACATTTTCGTTCAGTATAAATTAAACTTAGAAGACATTTTTTAAACTGTAGGAAAAACTGACAAACAAAAAACCTACTAAGAAAAAAAAAAATAAATAATAATAATAATAATTAAAATAAAACAACGTGATAAAATAAATAAATGGAAAATATGCAAAAGTTTTGGGCGTTAAAATTAATTGCTATTTAACAATAAATTATCTCTTACAATACTTTGATTTGTTAAATTAAAATTTAACTAAAACTAATAAAATTTTCACGATTCAAGATCAAATTTAAGTTTAATAAAATAACACCAATATGGAACACCAACGCACAGAGAGGTAACTTGTAGGTCTAGCCGGCCAAAAAATATCATCTTTTCCTATATATTTTTGTGTTCCTGATTTCGAAAAAAATATTGTATAAAATATAAAGGACCTTTGGTTTTTTAAATATTATTAACCTTACAAATAACCAAGTTTATCTGGGCTTTGCAGCCCAGATTAAATAATCCAATTACTTTAACAAGTTTGAATTTCAAAACAGGTCGCGGTTTTTAATGTGCTGGTATGGTTATTTTACGAAACTTGATCATAACTTTATATAGGGTTCTTATAGTAAATTTAATGAGCATTCAGATGAAAAAAAGAAATTATTTTCGGAACTGTAGCCAAATGAATGGTGATATAGGTGTTTTCGCAGAAAAGTGCGACCCTAGTCAAAGAGTGTTGAAATGAGGGGTGTAGATTGCATGAAATATGCGATAATTTCTGATGTCACAGCTTTAGAAGGCAAACCTACTAAAAGTCTCCGAACCTGGAGGTTGAGCTAAGGTTGGGGGGGAGAAGAGAGGTCTCAATTTCGTATTTTTCGATCTTATCCCGAAAACAGTGGACTCAAGAAAAATATGCTACAAATCGGTCGAAATTCCAACGGTTTTCGAAATATGTCATTTAAAATCGATAATTTTAGAATAAAAAAATGTTTACCTCACTTTTTGTTAAACACTTGCTTCAAATACCAGAAATATATATATATGAAATTAAAGTAAATTCTGAGGAACGTTTATTGTATTACAAAAAGTGAAGTAACATTTGTTTTTTCCCCGAAAATCACCGATTTTCAATAACGTATATCTCGAAAACCATTAGAATTTCGTTTATACTCAATTTTATAGAATGTAATCAGCTTTAATTTAGATGTGTAACATGAGTCGACCATTTTCGAGATATAGTCAATGTCAAAAATAAAGTACTGTTTTTTCGGAATCAAACGTTTCAATAATGTTTTTAAGCCGTTTTCTGATTGTAAGCTTGTAAATATTGTCTTATTAAATAAATTTATTCTAGTAATATGTCTAGTTCGTTGTGTACGTATCTTCTTAAGGTTAGCTTGTTATATTTGCCTATTGCTTGTATTATGGGATTGTCTGAGTTTATTGTGGAGTTGAAAAAGTTCTGAGTCTGGGTGTAAATAAACTGTTTAATTGTTTGAAAATCTAGATCGTGCAGCATGTCAGTTATTTTTGTGTATCTTGGGTAGTCGTTAATAATTCTCAGGCATTGGTTTTGAATTCTTTCTAATTTTTTGTAATTGGAGTCACATGTGTAGCTCCATACCGGAGAGGCGTATGTAAGTAATGGTCGAATGACTGATTTATATAAAATGATTTTGTTGCGAGTTGATAGAGGGGATTTTCTTCGGAAATATGGTGACATTTTACTGATAAGTTTTTTGGCTTTAGAGCATTTATTATTAATATGAGTTGTGAAAGTTAAACGTTTATCTAATTCAAGACCTAGGTAGGTAACAGTTTGTGCCCAAGGGATTCGAATATTATTTAGGATGATATGATCTACTATTTTAGGCCTTCTTTTTGTAAATATTATTGCTGCAGTTTTATGTTCGTTTATTTGTATTTTCCATTTTTTGTAATATTTATTGAATTTCGAGTATACTGATTTTAATCTTTTTTCTATTGCATCTATCCTGTAGGAACTAGTGTAAATGGCGGTGTCATCTGCGTAAAATGATCTTTCAACTGAAGGAAGAGAAGGTAGGTCGGATATGTATAGGTTAAAAAGAGTAGGGGAAAGGCAGGATCCTTGGGGAAGACCAGCTGATAGGGAATGTTTAGGAGTTGTGGTGTTGTTGATTGTGATTTGAAAGGATCTATTAGAAAGGAATGAGTGGATAATATGAATGATGTAGGGTGGGAATTGGTAAGCGATAAGCTTGTATATTAGACTAGACTCTACTAAAGCCTTTGAAACCCTAGACCATTCTATTCTCCTCATGAAACTAAAAGCCCTATCTTTTTCTTCAAGCTCTCTACTCTGGTTTCATTCCTTCCTCTATAGTAGAACTCAAAATAGTATCCATACCAAACCAGCCACTTTCCTCTTCTCTTTCGTTGACATCAGGGGTAGCCCAAGGTTCCAGTGTCTCTTCTACCCTTTCTTACGCCTACATAAATGATCTACTAAATTCCATTCACCACTGTTCCTATCAGTACATCTAGATGTGGATGATTTCCAGATATATCTATCCTTCTATTCTTCTGATTTAATAAAATCATTCTCCCTTATCCAAGAGGACCTTAATAGCATTTGCAAGTGGGCCTCTGATAACAAATTAAAATTAAATGTAGGAAAAATGCAGGCTAGTATCATAGGTTCTAATACCCATTTGAGATCCCTTCCCCACCTCCCAATCCTGTCTATGAACTCCCAACCTATTCGATTCCACTCCACAGTTAAAAACCTTGGTACTACCTTCGACCAAACCCTTTCATGGAAACCTCATATCTCCCAAATTGCTCAACGGGCTATATCCATCCTTAAACTATTTCATTCTTCCCAGGACTCCCTTCCGAAACCTACTCGTCAACTCTTGGTTTCTTCCCTTATCCTCCACCATTTTGACTATAGCTGTGTGGCATATGCTGGGTTGACAGCAAAACTCAAGAGTAAGCTAAGAAGACTAATGAACTGTTTCATTAGGTTTATCTTTAGGGTTCCAAAAGCCTCCCACACATCACATCTATATACAGAGTTAAAATGGCTTTATCCTTCATCCCACAGAAATTACTTCCTAGCCTCCTTCCTCTACCAAACCATTAATTCTCGGAATCCCATCTTCATCTATAACATCTTCCAGTTCAGATCCTCGGTCTCCTCCTGCACTACGAGATCTCACTCCTCAGACCTGTATACTTCTTCTCATAAGAGTACATCATTTGACCATTCCTTCATTTCCTGTGCTACTTCCTTATGGAATTCACTACCCTATAATATCCATAATGCTCCTCCTAAACATCATTATAAAAAAAAAAAAAAAAAAAAAAAAAAAAAAATTCAGTAGTAGAAGTACATAGGTTTTTATTTTTCTCCTACAATTATTGGATTTTTGTAATTTTTATTTCATCTGTGTCTGTTTTTGTTCTTTATTTGTAAAATTGTAAATAGTTAACCAGATTGTTAATTTATTTTATTTCCTCTTATGAAAGCTAGACTCATTGCATTTATTTATGTACATTATATTATTCTTAGGGGACATCGTCCCAGAATAAAGTTTATTTTATATTCTATTCTATGCTAAAAGTAATGATTCTGTTTTGATTTCATGGAGCAGTTTACTTTTACAACCAAAAAAACATGTGTTGGCCTCGGTGTAGGCCACCGAGCTCGTATCCGAACCAGGGAAAATTGTACATCGCAATTGCGAGTGCCCGGGGGTATGGATCAGTGAAGAGAGAAGATTTCCCTGGTTCGGATACGAGCTCGGTGGCCTAGTGGATAAGGCACCACGCTAGAGAGGTGGAGACTTGGGTTCAAATCCCAACCGGGGTCAAATCTTTTCTCTTCAAAAATAAAAAATATATTTAAAAAATATTTAATAATCAAGAATAATTTCATAGTTTAATATATATATGACAACTCGTCAATAGATCCGTTTAAAGTAATGTTCAAATTGAACATTCATCCCCGAATTGTACATCGCAATTGCGAGTGCCCGGGGGTATGGATCAGTGAAGAGAGAAGATTTTCCCTGGTTCGGATACGAGCTCGGTGGCCTAGTGGATAAGGCACCACGCTAGAGAGGTGGAGACTTGGATTCGAATCCCAACCGGGGTCAAATCTTTTCTCTTCAAAAATAAAAAATATATTTAAAAAATATTTAATAATCAAGAATTATTTCATAGTTTAATATATATATGACAGCTCGTCAATAGATCCGTTTAAAGTAATGTTCAAATTCAAATAGGTGGAGCTTGGTCTGTCGCGATAAAAGGCGGGAGGTGAATTCCTTGCGGAGGCCAAAGTAGCACTTGTTCGCCATCAATATTCTTCTCTTCACCTCAGCCGCAGGTGAATTATCTTGAGTAACCAGGGACCCCAAATATGTGAACTGGGCCACTTTCTCAAAGTTGAAGAGGCTGATATTAATTGTCTCCCCATGTCGAGCAGCTTCTCCTATTACCATATATTTAGTTTTCTTTTCATTTATCTCCAATCCAACCACTTTGGCGGCCTCTAATAGAGCCAGAAATCCTTTATAAACTGACTCCAACGATCTCCCCACAATTTCCACATCGTCTGCAAAGGCTAAGAGCTGGACCATTCTATTATAGATTATTCCTCCTGTCTGCAAGCCAGCATCCCTTACCACTTTCTCAAGCGCCAAGTTAAAGAGAAGGCACGCCAGTGCATCTCCTTGGCGAAGTCCTTTTCTTGAGGAGAATTCTTCCGTTCTTTGCCCACCAACCTGCACAGTGCACTTCACATTTGTCATGGTCAGCTTTACCAGTCGTATCAGCTTCTCTGGGATGTTAAACTCTTCTAGTGCCTTATATAGTTCTTCCCGGTTAATGCTGTCGTAAGCTGCCTTGAAGTCCACAAAGAGATGATGGGTTTTGAATGATGGGTATCCATTTGAAAGTAAGGATTATTCCTTGGTAGTTGCTGCATTTCAATGTCTCCTTTTTTGTGTAAAGGACATACAGTACAACCTCGTTTAGTCAGATCCTGTTATGTCGGATCTCCAGGTAACCCGGATCAGTTCAATCAATTAGCTTTTTGTCATCTGCCCAGCGTAGAACGAATGTTTGTTTATCAGTAGATTGTTTGTAGAACTCGATGGATGCTCAGACATTCACATTAATGATATTGAAAGTTGGATGGAAGATGAGAATGACAGAGGCTATGGTACTCTTACTGATGACCAAATTATTTTCCGATTTGTTGCGATAAGGATGCCGATAACAGGGAGGAAACTGATGAAGAAAACACTGAAAATATCACAGTTATAAGCCATGCAGAAGCAGCATCTCATTTGGGCAAGTTAATGGTTTATTTCGAGCAACAAGGAGAGACAACACCGGCAGCATGGCACAGAAACGGCATTCAAAGCTGACGTAACTCAAATTACCAAAATTTTTTCAGAAAAATTAAACTGTATTATAGTTTATCGTGTTGTGTATTTTAAATGTTTTTCTGCAATAAAAGAATATTCTATTGTTTGTACAGATTCTTTATTTTTTCAACATTCTCTGTTTAACCCAGATTTTCATTATGTCAGATCGGCCGTGGTCCCGGCTAGTTCGACTTAATGAGGTTGCACTGTATGATTGTTTTATATATATTTATATGAAATTTTTTTTTTCTTACTTCAAGTAATAGTCCATAATAATATTCACAATCCATTCAGTAATAATGTTAATGCTACATGTGATTAACAGTTGAATATAATTGCTTCAAAAATAAGAGATTTAATTATTATTTATTAGTTCACGAGATTGCTTGAATAATGAATAAATAAATTAACTTAAATTAATAAATAGAAGTGAAAGAACTTACTTGTTACATGGTCAAGCGGCTCATGATTATGATTTCATCAAATAAATTATGAGAGAAGTAACCTTAAGACAAACAAAATAAATAAAATAAAAAAATATTTAAAAAAAAATTAAAATAACATTGAATAAGATTAATAAATAAAAACATAAGCATTGGAAGGGAAAAAAAAAAATAAAAAAAAAAAAAAAAAAAAAAAAAAAAAATTGATATTAAAAATAACTGAAAAAACAAGTGCAATAAGTGATTTAAAAATATAATTTTGATCATTTATATAACCAACCAAAATAATTGGTTACATTTATTTTGTTTGTAATTTGAAAACAAATATCTTTACAAACATAGAAAAAATATTATATTTAACTGGAGGAAATAAGTAACTGATTGAAACATTTACATGTTTGTTTTATTATTATTATTATTATTTTTTTTTAAATAGATAAATATAACTTAAAAGTCAAAAAATAAAAAATAAAGATAAATTATAATTATAATTCTTGAGTGAAATGTTTAGTTATATTTTATATTGTTAAAGAAAAGAAAATGTTCGTTATGTTCTGAAATTAATAATTTTATTATTCAAACATTACTTAAACAGGTAGTGTCATGGTTAGAATATTTCAAAGTAAAGTTTTTGTTCAATGGGCCTAACAACAAATACTGTTCACATTCTAAATATAATTAGGAGAATGTTTACATAAATAACTGATTACATTTGTGGAGAAATTAACAATGGAACATTTTAAGTTTTGTGTAGGTTAATCAATACAAGTGATTTAACAAAAGAAGAAATTATACTGGCTAGATGGTGGTGATTAAGGAGGCAATGAAAAAGATGAGGAATTTTTGGAGGTAAGAAATACTTTGAGTTTAGGTTATGGCTGAAGAAGGTATTTTGGGACCATTAAGAAGTAATTACTCAATTAAAAAAAAATCCAATTTAAATAATACAGCAAATTATAATTTATGGCAGAGCGGCATATAGTTGATTATTCTGAAGAAGAAAAAGATAAGGTTTTACAACTGAATGTTTCGTAGTTCATGAAATAATAAATTTATATTGAATTTGAAAGCCAATCATAAATTTTATTGAAAAAATTTTAACTATAAAAAGTCATGTTTCAAATATCAAAACAAAAATAGTAACTTTTAATGAAAAATATATTGTAACAGTAATTTTATGTAGGTTTTATCAGATATTTATTTATTTATTTTTTTTTGCTGTTTTAATTTCATTTAAATAAAAATAAACTTTGAAATATTTTTTTTTATACACTGCAAATATAATTTTAAAAAAAATTATTTATGTAAGTATTTTGATTGTGAAATTATCCCCCGGAAATACCCTAAACCTAATGAACAATAATAATTTTTTAAAAAATAATCTATCTTTTATTTTTGATTATAATTTTAAAAAAATATTTTTTACAGTTGTTTAATTTAAAATTAAGTAAAATAAAAAAAATAATAATTTAAATATTTCCTACAAAATAAAATTGATTTACAAGATTTACTTAACGAAGAAAAGAGTAGCAAAGTCCGTGTGTAGAAGGAAGAAAAGAGAATCTGAAAACAAAAAGTTGGTTGAACTGCAAGAGAACTTTTTGGCTAAACAAAGCAGAAAGTTCTATAAAGGAGTACGGGATATGAAAACTGGCTTTGTTCAGAGGTCTGAATTTTAAAGGACCGAGAAGGAAATCTCTTGTGTAATATGAAAGACATTTTGAAAAATGGAAACAGTACTTTAATGATTTACTGAATATTGCGGGTACACTGCAATCTGTACAGTCGAGCACAATGAATCCAAGCGCAGCCATTGAATTGATAAATGTGGATAAAATGGATGAGAATGAAATACCTCCAGATAAAGAAGAAATAGCTGACATAATAAGTAGCTTACACAACAACAAAGCTCCGGGGATAGATGAGATCAGCGCGGAACTTTTAAAGCATGGAGGAGAAGGGGCTGTAGAATGCATTTTTCAACTTATATGGGAGTTATGGATGAAAGAAATAATGCCAAGGGAACGGAGTAAGGCCGTGTTATGTCCAATCTACAAAAAAGTGATAGACAAGTTTGTGATAACTATAGAGGTATTGCTTTACTCCCGACTGTGTACAAGATTCTGTCCATTACAATAAATTAAAGAATCATGATTTGGATGGACAAAGTTGTCGGTGAGTACCAGTGTGGTTTCCGTCCTGGAAGGTCCACTACAGACCAAATCTTCTGGCTACGGCAGACGCTGGAAAAATCATACGAATATAACGTAGACTTAGACCATTCGTTTATAGATTTTAAGCCAGCATATGATCATGTTAATAGAGAAGAACTGCTGAAAGCTATGAAGAGTTTAGGTATACCTAAAAAGCTTATTAACCTTATAAAAATGACACTACATGACACAAAGGCAGTGGTTAAATTCCATGATTCTCTGTCAAATGAATTTTCGGTAGGATGTGGATTAAGACATGGAGACCCACTCTCTCCAACGCTTTTTAATTTAAGCCTTGAGCTTGCCACAAGAGCCATTAGAACAAACCCAGGTGGTGTAATTTATGATAGACTCACACAGCACATGGCGTATGCTGATGATTTTGTGATCACAGCCCGATCTGAAGCTGCCTTGTCAGGAGCGCTGCAGGAGTTGGAGGAAACTACGTCAAGGATGGGTCTTGAGATAAATGAGGACAAAACCAAGTACATGATGACCTCAAGGCTAAAGAGAAGGGAAGAGCAGTCTATCCACCTTTCGACTCATGAATTCAAGACGGTGGAATCCTTCAAATACTTAGGCGCAACGGTGACAAGCAAAAATGAAATACTTTCAGAAATAAAAACAAGAATAGCAGCCGGAAGCAGGTGCATGTTTTCTCTACAAAAATTATTAAAATTTCGGAACCTATCAAGAAAAGCAAAGATAATTATTTATAAAATGGTGATCTGACCCATTGTAACCTATGGCTGTGAGACATGGACCCTCAACAAGGAAACGGAAAGAGTCCTTTTGGTGTGGGAGAGAAAAGTATTAAGAAAGATTTTTGGTCCGATTTGTCAAGAAGGAATTCGGAGGATCTGCCCAAATAGAGAGCTGAATACACTCTATGAAGATATTGACATAGTCACTTACACCAAAAAAGGAAGATTAAAGTGGCTCGGTCACGTTGGAAGAATGCCAGAACAAAGAGTTCCCAGGAGAATGCCATACGGCAGACCTGACGGACAACGACCAAGAGGGAGGCCGAGGGTAACGTGGCTACAAAATGTCAAAAAGGATCTCCAAAAAATGGGAGTCAGAAGGTGGAAAACTAAAGCCAAAGATCGCCAGGAGTGGCTACGAATTGTGGAGGAGGCCAAGGTTCTTCAACAGCTGTAGAGCCCTTCAATAAATAAAATAAATAAATACAAAATACAATAAATCTTGAGTTATAAAATAAATCCCACAAAAGACCATGGAGATCAGTGGTGTTTGCATCTCCACCTTAATACTCATCGGAGATAGTGTTGTCAGCAAAGCATCTGCTTCAATTATAACTCAACTTGTGTCAGATAGGTACTAACACAGCAGATTCCAACCTTTCTGGATCTAAACCTCTTTTTTTTATATATACAAATTATAGCATCCCCCTTAATTTTCATAACAATCATATTAATTATTATGTTACTTCATATAACTAGTAATATTGTTATGTACTTCAAAGGGTGTTCAAAGTGCTTTAAGCCTTTAATATACTGTAAAATGAGAAAACCAAAGTCATTAAAACAGCTTTCCTCTCCGTGGGCATTTTTTCAGTAAAATGTATAACTATTATTATAATTTCAAATACAGAAGATCTTTACCCATATCTTTTTAAACCAGTGATTGTTTATGGATCATATAATGTGTCCCAATTGGATGAGAAGCCACCTTTCAAACTAGTGCCTGTAGACCAGTCATGTTTCTACTCATTGATTCCAATCTAGATAAATCATTCTCATCATAGAGTCCCCTACATTTGTGCAGTCCCAATACAATTGTACCAAACAATGTCATCTTTATTACAAAAATTATCAATCAATCAATCAAAATGGCGCTACAACTCAAAGTGAGTCAAGGCCTCCTGTAGCATCAATCGCCAGTCATCTCGGTGTCTTGCTGCTGCTCTCCAGTTCCTCACTCGCAAGATGGACAACGCATCCTCCGCCACTCCATCGACCCATCTCAGTCTTGGTCTGCCGACTCTTCTCTTGCCAAATATTTTTTCCTCTAATAGTTTTTTAGGGACTTCATCTGGATTCATCCTCGCCACATGCCCTGCCCATCGGAGCCTTCCAATTTTAATATATCTTATAATATTTGTATCTTGATATAGCTGTGCGAGCTCTGAATTGGTTCTCAGCTTCCAAGTGTCGTCTCTGAAAACTGGTCCAAAAATTCTTCTTAGAATCTGTCTCTCGAACCTCTGGAGTAAGGCTTCCTGCATTTTAGAAATAGTCCAGCATTCAGAGGCGTAGGTCAGAATAGGTCTTATTAAGGTTTTATACAGCTGGACTTTGGTTTTGCGGGAGAGGTTTCTACTTCTAAAGTGCTCCAGGAGTCCAAAATAACACTTGTTTGCAGAAATTAATCTTCTATTTATTTCCAGCTGCATATTGTTGTCGGAGTTCACTCGAGTCCCTAAATAAATGAACTCTTTAACTTGTTTAAATGTGAAGTCCCCAATTATTATTTGGCTATCCTGTCATTCCTCTGCTTGCGGGCCAGCTACCATGTACTTGGTTTTTCCCTGGTTCACCTCCAGACCCACTTCTTGAGCTGCCTCCTTGAGGGCAAGAAATGCCTCCCTCTCAGATTCCAGGCTTCTACCAATTATGTCCAGATCGTCTGCAAAACCAAGTATTTGTATTGAGTGATTGTATAAGGTGCCCCCAATCTGCAGACCTGACTTCCTTACTGCACGTTCCAGAACCATATTAAATAAAAGGCACGCAAGACTGTCACCCTGTCTAAGGCCTTTGTAAGTCTCAAAATCTCTTGATAGAGCTCCATGTACTTTGACAGCACATTCCGTGCACATGACACACACAAAAAAAAAAAAAAAAAAATAAATAAAAAAAAAATAAAAGAAATAAAAAAAAAAAATTATCAAGCACATTAAAAAATTTAACATATGATAGCAATCAATGAGTTTTACCAAGAGGGAAGTTTTTTATTCTGTGTATCACCATTGTTATTGCAGGAAATATACATATACAAAATAAGAGATACTGATTCACTAAACCACAAAATATCTTCTGTTTGTAAGCCATTCACTTTCAACAAAATCACCTGAGATGATCCCAGAACTTGTCTTGTGTTTCATCATCACCGATTCTGAAAGGTTCTGTAAGTTTAAGCAAAACTTAATGTTGAGCTTCTAACAAAAGTACTAATGGATTTCAAATATATTAGCCTTAGACACATGGCTGTGGTTTGTAGATTAAACATAACCGCTTTGCTGATTATTCTTAGTCCACTTATATTAGACTTTTTATTATTTATATTAAAAAATTATATTTTTGTAAAAGCTGCATCCCTCCCTTCCAATAGTCTCAAAGCCTCCAGTTTTGGAGCCCCAATACTAAGGTCTAGATGAACACTTAGCAACAAGATACCTAACTAGTAGTATAACAGTATAACAGGTTGAAACACTATTATTTCACATTAATATGAAAATTTAAAAAATAATCAAAAATGAAAAGGTAAATAATAATAATAATAATAAATATAGTAGTAAATAATGAATGGGTAATTACATAAATAAATATTATTGTTATGTTGGTATAAGAAATATCTGAAGGATGTTTTTATACTAATTACAATTACATAAAAAAAAAAAAAAAAAAAAAAAAAAAAAAAAAAAAAACCTGTACATGCAGTGTATGAAAATGTTTCAAAATTACTTGATTATTTATAAAAAAAAAAAAAAAAATAAAACATCAAAGAATAATATATCTGTTCACAAATTTAATCTATTCAAAAAATTAAATCAAAACTACTACAACAATAAATATTTAACACTAAAATAAAATTATATTTAAAGGCAACACACTTATTTGATAATTAATAGTTTTTATAACCCAAGTTATGTTCATTACATTTTTTACATCAATTGATGAACAAAAAAGAATTATGCATTGTACATACAACCTTTAACTTTTTTCCTTTGAACAACCAAACATTCATCGCACTTCCATAAATGGATGTAATTCAATTTTCAAGTTTTTATTCAATTTTTTTCTAATAAAGTTATATTTATTTATTTAAATAAATAATACAAACATGTAACTGTTTTGGTCAGTTACATATCCCTTCCAGTTAATTTTTTTTTTCTTCTCTTAAATGTAAAATTATCCGGTTTCGAATTGAAAACAAAATAAATGTAACCAATTGTTTTGGTTGGTTAGAATATGTTCTCAGTTACTATTTAAAATCAGACTTCTAATTTATTAGTTAATTAAGATACACGGTAAACACTACTGATGAGAAGTATGTATAGGTTTTTTCAGTGAACTTCATAATTTTACCAAACAAATTCATAATTTGTTAAACCGATTTCAGTGAAAAAGTATATAAGAAGTTTCATATTTTATTATTTGCACTTTCCTTAAGAAAATATAGCAGAAACTAACATTATAACTGTCAACAAGGATTCTGTGTTTTATATATTTATAATTTATTTCCACTTCCCTAACATCAGAAAGTTTATCAGAAGTTAACATTACTAGCGATTTAGCATTATATTAATTCTGATTAAATATAATATTAAATCAACATTGATTTAATGTTCTATGTTTTGATATTATCTTATTTTCACTTCATTGTTTTTTAATTCTCTTTTTAATATCAGGAGGTAAACAGAAGTTAATATTAGTTTGAACATGAATTTAGAGTTTTTCCGTAAATTAAGGAGTAGAAGATTTCCCCTCAAAAAGTAGCAACTAAAACATTGAAATAAATCGATAGAAGGTTAGAATCGATAAAAGGTATTCTGAGCACGTGAAGGGGCTGGAGCCCCACTCCTGAAAGGGTACCAAAAATAAACTATAAATAAATAACCAAGAAAATAAAATAGATATACAAACTTAATGTATGAATAAAAAAAATAAAACAATACCTATGAAATTAGAAATTATGAAAAAATAAAAAACAAAACTATATTCCTCAGTTTATAGTAACCCTATACTTATGGAGGAGGGTGCATCCAGTCTGTACCCAGAAGTTGATGAAGACAAGCCCTGTCGAAGAAGGAAGTCGACCTTATCTCTATCTGAAGCCTGTTGAGCTCTCACACCACTGCCACATGGATGCCTATGCCTATCTACAGAGATGCCACTAGGTAGTGTTCCTTATCATGCCTCTCATGCCAGAACCTTCTCATTGTAATAAAATCATTTCGTTCGGTGGTTGTCATTTTATGTATTTGACAGTAGTTAATTACGACAAATAAAGAAAACAGATTTCTTACAAAAATATGGATAAAATCCTTATCTTAAAAATTATTAGAAGCCAAAATAGAGGCTTCTCAAAATTAGTGCAAATATTGATTAAACCTAATATAATTAAATGGGAAAGTTGAAATTAATAGAAGCTGCAAACTAAAAACTAAAAGTCATCAAAGTCCATCATTCCTTATTATACAATAATAAAAAATTAGCATTTCTTATCAGATTGAGTGAGGTTATGATATCTGTATCTTGCAGTTAAAAGTGGGAAATTTATAAGGAATAGCAGGTTCACTTCATCAGAGCAACTAGAAAAGTAAAGGCATTCAAGAAAGTTTTGGCTTGATGGATGTGAGTCTAATTTGATAGGTGTGTAATTTTTAATTCATCTCAGATTAGCACTCCATTTCACCAGCTACAGGAAACACGAAACATCAATGGAAACAACACTAGTTTTGCCATCTTGGTCTTAAAATAAATGGACTACTTGGCAAGAAAACAAAATTGTAATCAAACTATACATCTCCATCGCAGTTATGAACAATTAAAATGATCAAAATAAATAATCTATTGTAGGCTTACTTTAAAAATATAAATTCTATCTAAGATACATAGTAGGGTTCATAAGTTTCTGGCCTGTCCTGCTTCCCCTCCTTCAAATGTGCTGGGACCTGCACGCCTATGCAGGTCCATGCCTGCTCATTCCAAACCCATCGCCCGCACCTCCTCAGTCCTGTCAGTGTCCAGCCTTGAAGGAAACTCCCCATTTATACAATGTTCAAACTTGAGTACCATGCGGTTATTAAATTTGTTTGTAAAGAGGGTCTTACTCCAGCGCAAATTAAAGAGCTCTTGGATTGTGTATATGAGCAGTCCTCCCCCTCATATTCCACAGGGAAAGAATGGGCAAAATTATTTAAGTTAGGGAGAGAACGTCTAGAAAATGACTGTCTGACTGCTGCGACTGAAAACCTAGGAAATAGCGGGAGGTTGGAGCTTTCAAAAACCAGTGTTTTGAGGATCGTCAAAGAACATTTGCATATGAACACGGTTAGTGCAGGATGGGTTCCAACAAATCTTTCAGCTGCTCAAAAACAGGAACGAGTTCACTGCTGCAATGAATTTTTATGCATTTTTTCCAAGCAGCAGTGGAAGAACATTTTTTTTTACCAACGAAGATTATTTTTTTCATGGTATAGAAATATTGCCAAAGCATTGAACTAATTGTGTTGAAATTAGAGGAAAATATATTGAAAAACAGTAAGACCAGTTTTTTCTTTTACCTTTCCTTCTATCCCAGGCCGGAAACTTCTGGACCTTACTACGTACAAAACAAAAGAAAAGATGATACAAAACATATATTACCAGTAGAAAACCCAACAACAATATCCAATATATTATCTCCATTGGCATCATAAGTTGTAAGGGCCGCTTCTGCCTTGAGTTGAGGAAATGATTGTTGCCAAATATGTTGATTTTTAAACTCAGAGCATGGTACAATATTCTGATCAATTTTTCTTTTGATTGTCCACTGTCTTAATTGATCAAATGGGCTTGATATCAAATTAAACATAACAGTGACTGCTAAGGCAACACCTGAAAAGTTAAACCAATCTCTGGTCATAATTATAATTTAATGAATTCTAATTCATTATGGTTACATAAATAGTAATTTACAATTTATAAAAGCTAAGTATAAAACTCATTCATACCTAAAAAAATTACAATAAATGCCATTCCATAATTGCAGTGAAATCTTAATCCTATATGGAAGGGTCTCTTGCATCTTGGAGAATGCATATTATTATACTTAAACTTTCTTCTGGGAGCCATCAAAGGTCTTTTGACACCTAGTTCATCATCAAATTTAAACCCATTTTTTCCATCACGAATAAAAACTTCGTCTTCTACATCATCACTCATTTCATCATCATCAAGACTGTCTTTCACAGAGATTTTTGGACTACCTATCATAGCGTCAATCTAAAGTAAATTCTCAACTGAAATTCTCTTCAAGATCTTCGAAGACAACCTTCCTGAAAGTATTGGTTAACAAACACTGAACTAGAGGTAGGAGTGGGACATCAAAAGACAACATCGATGTTACAATGTTTATGACATCGAAAAACCAAACATTGACACTATTAGTTATAACAAGAAATATAATAAAGAATCTTGAAGTGTTAGCAAAGGAACATATGGTGATATGGTTTTCTTAATACAGTATCTAAAATTTAGGTTATATTTTCTTTAAACTTGACTTTAAGATATTTGATGATGATGATGATCCGTAGCGCTACATGGCGCTCAAGTAGGAATCTAATTGTCAATGGAAACATAACCTTTAACGAAGCTAAAGAATTAGTCGTTGGAAAATCCTTTAAATCAGCCCTGTCAAATATAAAAGCCTAATTTTTATAATAATTGTTTATTTTCAGATTTAAAACAGGTAAATCGAGTCCTTCCTAAAAGGACTAAACAGTCTTGGCTTATTAAATCACCACCAAGAGAAGATCGTTTATTAGCATAATTTGAATTTGGAACGGGGTTCATCTTTTTTAAATTTGTTTTTTAATCAAATTTATTGTAGGTTGTTTCCGTTTTTGGCCAATTTTAATAACTTTCGGATAAAGGTTAGGTGAGAGGAGGGAAGTAATAGAATATCCTGAGAAGGAAGCAGCAGGAGAACCTAAGCCTTCATTGATTTGCCTTTATTTTGGTCAAGTTTATTATTTTTAAAAGATGGTTCTTTGTCAAGGTCTAATACTAAAACCGCGTTTACACCAAAGTTGACAACAAAAAGTTGACTACAAAAAGTTGCTCTTCTCAAATTTTGAGCAACAAGTGGAAAACTTGTTGGCAAAGAATTGGCGCGAAAGGTTTAGATTAAGTGAGGAGTACATGTTTCGTTCGTTTATGCGTAAATCTTTTAAGTGATGTTTTATTGTAATTACCGATTTCTCTGATAAGGGAATTTTCTGAAATTGTAGTTTCTCCAAACTATGTTTTTGTTTGATCGTAAACGTGAAGCACTGTTGATATTTTTATATACTGAGGGTAACGATTGATTATCCTCATACACAAGTTTCGTGTTTACGGCAGTTAGTTGTAGCTCCACACTGAGGCATATGTAATCTGGGATCGAATAACTGTTTTATATAATATAAGTTTATTTATAGGACTTAATTTAGATTTTTGTGTAAGTAATCACAAATTTATCATATATGTGGTCTGTGTATGTTAGAGATCTGTATAGAGTCAAACCAAGGTATTTCACTGATTTGGACCAGGGGATGACTTCTCCGTCAGCCGAACGTCAGGTCCGGGGCGCGTGGAGGGGGAACAGTTCTCCGCTAGTTTTTTACAAGTTGCTTGTGCAAAGTGTGCAGCAACAAATCTCCCACTGTTAGTTGTCAACTTTCTTTCATATTTACCGACACTCCGCGGCAAACCAGAATTTAGTGGAAGACTTGTCTCTCCACAAGTGGAAGACAAAAAAAGTTGCTATATTTAGTAGAAAAAGCAACAAATTGCCGCAACTTTTGGAAAACTTAGTTGTCAACTCTGGTGTAAACGCGGCTTAATAGTTCATCTAGTATTTCCACAGTCACAAACAATAGATCTTCTTGTGAAGCAGGCTTTCCATAACTTTTGAAAAATGAATAATTCTAACTGAAATAAACTAGTCAACCTTTAAAGAAATAGGCTTTATTCAACTAAAATATAGCACCGGCTAAAATAAAACACTCATTGTACACTACTCAATATAACCTTCCCATAAGTAAGATAGTCAATAATAACATATGGTAATTACTAATTGAATGATATAGTCACCACATTCTTCCGCCCATAAGTTTAGATATAATCCTCCAAGTATCGTGGGGGATTACGTGTTCTTTCACTTCTTCTGAGGTTTAGAGTTATTGGAGCGTTTGGAAGAGATACTTCAGAAGAGGGTGAATCTTCCATTGTTGGTTCCGCAGATACTCCGAGCTCATCTTGGTCTAGTGGAAGATGAGGTTCGTCAGGGAGGAGAAATGGAGCGTTGTCTATTTCGATGGTTTCTTCAGTTTGGTTACTAGCAGGAGCCAAATGCCTCGTAGAGACAGTTGTTTCCCGACCATCTGACAGTTTGACGTGAGCATAGTCAGGATTTGCTTCAAGGAGGTCAACTTCTTCCACAAAAGGATCGAACTTGCTTCTCCTTTGAAATCTTCGTAGAAGAACAGGTCCTGGCTGCATAAGCCATGCAGGAAGGGAGGTGCCGCTAGAAGATCGTCTAGGGTGTGTGAACATATGTTCATGAGGTGTGCTATTAGTAGCAGTACACAAGAGCGATCTGATGCTATGTAATGCGTCATTGAGAACCAATTCCCATCGTTCATTTTCAAGGTTATTTGACCTCAACGCTAAGATAATAGTGTCCCAAATAATTTTGTTATACCTCTCACACTGACCATTACCTCGTGGGTTGTAAGGCGTGGTTCGACTAGTCGCCACTCCTCTGGAGCGCAAAAAGGTCTTAATTTCTTCTGACATGAATGATGCACCTTGATCACTGTGGATGTACGCTGGAAGTCCAAACAATGAAAATAGATTTGTCAAATGATGTATGACCATTGCAGTTGAAATGTCCGAACAAGGAAAGGCAAAAGGAAACCTATTGAATTCATCATTAACTGTTAAAATGTAGCGATTTTTGTTGGACGATGGAAGAGGTCCTTTGAAGTCCAGGTTTAGCCTTTCCCATGGAACAGTTGCTTTGACCAGCTGTCCTTGTACCTTGTTATGAAAGCGTGGCTTTACTTCCGCACATACCTTACAGGAAGACGTCATTGTTCTGATTTCCTTGAGGGAGAACGGTAGATTTTTTGATCTGACCCAGTGTTACATCCTGGTAATCCCGGGATGACACATTCTCTTATGCCAATCATAGAGAGAAATCGTGTTAGTGGTAGCACAAATTCGTGATAGAGTGTCAGCTGGAATGTTTTCTTTTCCTGGACGATTAATAATGTATTTGTAGGGAGCTAGCTTAATTCTCCATCTCATGATCTTTTCGTTTTTAATCTTAGTTGTGCGGTGATTGTCAAACATAAAAGCAACACTCTTTTGGTCTGTGATCAGTTTAAAATGTCTTGAAATGAGGAACTGCGCCATTTTCTTAATGCCTCAACGATCGCATATGCTTCTTTCTCAAGAATAGAATGTTTCTGTTCAGTTGAGGAGAGCGTGCGCGAAAAGAATGCCACAGGACGTCCTTGCTGGGAGAGTGTAGCCGAGATCGCAAACTCTGAAGCATCAGTCTCTACCGTGAAAGGAAATGATTCATCTATTGCCGAAACCACAGATTGAGCGATTATTTGTTTAAGCGACTCAAAGGTGGCAAGTGCTTCTTGACTTAATGGAAAATAATGAGATTGAACAAGTGGTCTTATTTTCTCAGAGTATTTTTGGACCCATTTGGAGTAGTGAGAAAAGAACCCTAGAACCCGTTGTAGTGAGGCAGTGTCAGTAGGTGCTGGTAATTCTAAGAGAGATTTGATCCGTTCTGGATCTGGTTTTATAGATTTGTTAGAGATATTGTAGCCTAAAATATTGATTGTTGATGTTCGTAACCTGCATTTATTTTCGTTTAGAGTTAAATTGTATTTTTTTGCAGCTGTAAGAAATTTTTCCAAATTTTGGTCATGCTCTTCTTCATTTTTTTTTCCCACATATTGTTACATCATCAAGGTAAGCAAACGTTCCCGTTAGACTTTCCTTGTGAATAATTTCATCAACTACCCTTTGGAAAGCAGCAACTCCGTTCGTAACACCAAAGGGTATTCTAGTAAATTGGTACAATTGGTTATTTGCCTCGAACGCTGTATAGGGCTTGTCTTCAGGTCTGATAGGCACTTGATGATAAGCACTATGTAAATCAATAGTGCTGAAAAGGGAGTATTGAAAAATTTTGTGAATGATTGAATCAATCCGTGGAAGAGGGTAAGCATCCAAAAGTGTAAAGCGGTTTATCGTTGGTCTTCCAGCGAATACATCGACGGCGATGCTGTATGCACCAAGGAGGTTTAGAGGATTGGGACTGATGCGTTGTCAATGGGAGGCCCCTCTTCAGCATTGGTCCATCGCCCAGCGACTGTCTAATGTGCCGGATGCTCTGTTCCAATCTGTCTTTGATTATACAGCGGAAATCTCCGAGTGCGCTGATAGATTGGGTGTTGATCAGGGGTACCGGAATGTGAGAGCTCTACGGCAGTCGCTGAGAGAAAATGCCTTTGAAGAGTGGGCCAGTTGCAGGTGGCAGGGCGTTGGTGTTCGACACTTTAAAGAAACCCCAAAAGCTAATAGTTACCTGTACGACAAGAAGGTGCTATCCGGGTCTGAATGGTCCAACGCCCTTAAGCTTAACATTAACTACGCACCCCTGCGTGGAGTCCCAGGCGTCAGCGAGCAGAAGAGAGAAGTTGGGCCCCTCTGTCGCAAATGCGGCAGAGAGTCTGAAACACCAGCACATGTGCTGGGAATTTGCCCCAACAACTCCCTCCTTATAACACGCCGTCATCACAGAGTTAAAAAGGAAATAGTGAGGCTCCTTGAAGAGAAAGATTTTGCCTGCTTCGATGAGGTGTATTGCATCGATACCGATGGATCTACACGATACGCTGATATCGTTGCTTTTTCACGAAAAGGAAATTCAGCACTGATTATAGATCCCACGGTTAGATTCGAAAGCAACGATCCGGATCAGGCAGGTAAAGTGGAAAGGGAAAAGAAAGGAATATATGACAAATGCATCCCTTTCCTTAAAGAAAAGTTCCGTGAGACTTTCGGCGAGAGAGAATTCCACGTGAGAGGCCTATGGTTCGGAGCTCGCGGAACTATACCTAATAGAACAAGGAGTTTCATGGAAGACCTGGGCATTGATATGAAGGATTTGGCTGTGTTAGCGGAAAATATTATATTGGACTCCCTGGGAATAATCCACCACCACATATATGGTAACTGATGGTTTGGGAAGAGCAGGGGAGATGTATTGCATGTTTATCCTAGTTTTTATATAGTTATTGTTAATGTTAATGTTATTAGTTATATAGTTATTGTTATTGTTATTAGTTATATAGTTATTGTTATAGTTATTAGTTATACAGTTATTGTTATTGTTATTGTTATTAGTTATACAGTTATTGTTATTGTTATTTATGTGAATAGTTTTATATTTATGTTATTTATTATATTTTATATTGTTATACTTAAATAAGGTTATATATTATCTTTTTAATATTTTAAATTTCGTTTTAATTGTAATTCCGCATGGGATCGATCATTTTTATATGTAGACTTTTATATTTTTAAAATAATGACTATTACGGTTTTTTTTTTTTTTTTTTTTAATATTAAATATTGTAAAATGTCATATTTGATTGATTAAGTATGCTGTGTATTTAGCAACCCATTTAAAATGGGCAGCACCACTTAATAAAGTGTTTCTCTCTCTACTTGTTAAAGCTTGAGCTCTCCAGGGTGAATTGCTTGGTTCAATGATTCCTTCTCGTAGCATTCTATTTGTTTCATTCTGTATGAATTTGAGATCGTCTCGAGAGTATGAATGCTGTCTAGATTTAGTAGCAATTGGTTTCCAACCGTCTGCTAGGCACGAAAATAAGGAAACTGGGTTGACAATGGCGACAGCTAAACTGCAGAGTTTCAAAGATTCACGGGGCCCTCCGAATTCTAATTCGACAGAACGATGGTGTTCTAGAAAGTCATGCCCTAATATAACGTCGGCACATAGGTCTTTCATGACTGATAATTTTATATTATTGTAAGTTTTTATCTATCTGAAGGTCTATTAAGCAGGTGCCAACAATAGGAGAAATTAGTGACATCGAGGCCATTGAAACCTGCCCACTTTGAGGTGAGATAGGAATGCTTAGATCACGAGCTTTACTCAGATTAACAAAACTGAGTGAGCTCCCTGTATCTACAAGCGCTTGGCAACAGTTACCATTCAATTTAATTGATTTCACAGCCTTCCTTACGCAGGGTGGAGAAGCCGCAGATATGGTGGTAGCTATAAGATTAGTGGTAGCAGAAGTTTTTGATCGAAATTTCGACTTGCACACTCTTTCAAAATGCCCAATTTTTCCATAACCCTTACAGATAGCGTCTTTTGAAGGACACTTTGATCTTTGATGAAGCAGACCCCCACAAAAAATACATTTCTTATAGGAAGTTTTGGATAGAGATGCAGATGTCGGTTCAGGTGTAGGATCGATTGAGTTCTGAGGGCTTGATTCATAAGTAGCGGCATTCATCTCGGTAGAAAGAACATCATACGTTTTCGAATGCATCTGAGCCAATTCCAGAGCAAGGGCTTGTTTATAAGCATCCTCTAGAGATAGAGAATTATTCTCTAAAAGGCGCTGACGAATGGTCGTTGAAAGTAAACCACTAATAAAGGAATCACGAACACAATCTTTACGATTTTGTTCAGCAGTAACAGCAGTGAATTCGCAGTCTTTACTCAGCAAATTTAATGCTTGCAGATAGACATCTATAGATTCATTTGAAAGTTGTTTGTGGGTTGCTAGGCAGTGTTTCGCATATACAATGTTTTTTGGTTTTATGTAAAGGTTTTTTAGAATTTTTTCAGCTTCCTCAAACGTTTTACACTCATTGAAATATAGAAAAACTGGAGGAGAAACGAAATTTGTTAATAATTGCAGTTTCTTTTTTAAGTCAAGAGTATTGTCGTAACTGATAAAGTTAGTAAAAGTAGCATACCAGTGACTCCATTCTTGTGCAGCATTTTGTGATGACGGGTCGATGTCAAGCCTCTCCGGTCTAAGAAACTTATCCATATTTAGTTGAATAAATTGAAATAAACTAGTCAACCTTTAAAGAAATAGGCTTTATTCAACTAAAATATAGCACTGGTTAAACATAAAACACTCATTGTACACTACTCAATATAACCTTCCTATAATTAAGATAGTCAATAATAACATATGGTAATTACTAATTGAATGATATAGTCACCACACTAACCTCTTAGGATCACCTGGAAAAAGCATCGATTTTTGATATAGCGTGAGGTTAGAGTGCATGTTGTAAAAAAAAAAAAACCTTAACAAAAATTATCCATAGTGAAGCGGACTTTTCCCACGTTCTATTCTGGAGGATTCGTCGGGAAGAAGCCACATCACAAGGAGGTTCTATTATTTCTAGTTGTTTATTTAATATTCAGTTTGTTGAAGCTTGCTGGCAATAAAGGTGTTTGTTGTTAACATTGATTCAATTTTACCACGCTACAATAAACATTGTGTAATTTTAAATATTTTTTCAGATTCGAGGTACTTTTACTGGAGCCGTACCGAGAAATAAGTTTTGTTTTACTTTTTTTTAATTAATTATTATGGACCAAATTGATATATGCAATAATTACTCTATCACATATCGTTTTATTATTAACTATTATAAATCGTAAAGACAATATAACTCATACTTTATTAGACAAAACCGAACTGACCTCTAGCGGAACTGATCGGTACCTAGGAATCCTCTTTTGGAATCGACACATCCCTAATATATATATATATATATATATATATATATATATATATATATATATATATATATATATTTTTATTTAATCGGTGCGACAGTCCTTAGGCAGGACCAGGACCTCCTCAACAAGCCTCCTCCAACCTTCTCGATCCGCTGCCTTGCGGCACCATCCTCTAATACCTGCCTGACGGAGGTCTTCCTCCACGTCGTCTAACCATCTCATTCGTGGCCGCCCTCGAGTTCTTAAACCTTCTGGATTTTCTTTCAGCAGTTTTCTAGGAAATCTGTCTGTAGGCATCCTTTCCACGTGTCCTAGCCACCTTAATCTCGCTTTTTTTATTTGGGCTACTATATCTTGCTCACCAAACAATGCTATTAATTCATCATTTTTTCTTATTCTCCATTCACCATTTAGATATTTTGGGCCAAATATCTTCCTGAATATTTTTCTCTCCCAAACTCGGAGTAGCGCTTCACTTCTTTTTGTTAGCACCCATGTCTCGCTTGCGTATGTAACAACGGGTCTGATAATAGTTTTATATGCTGTTATTTTAGCCTTACGCGATAAATCTTTGAACCTAAGAGCATTTTGAACTCCGAAGAGGCTTCTGTTGCCTGCCACTATTCGTCCTTTGATTTCCGCGATAACAGCATTATTATTTGTTACTAGCGACCCTAAGTATTTAAATTGTTCACACGTTGGAAAACTGTACTCCCTTAACTGGATTTGTTCAACTTGAGACTGGGTTCGCGACGTTAACATATATTTAGTCTTCGCTTCGTTTATTTGCAAACCGCGTTTTTTACAAGCTACTTCCAGCTCTTGAAAAACTCCTCCAAGGGCCGCTTTAGTCCTCGCTGTGATAAGTACGTCATCAGCGTATGCCAAGTGTTGCGCTAATCTGTTATAGATGGTGCCACCGGGGTTCGTCCTGATAGCCCGCACAGCTCGCTCTAAACAAAGATTAAAAATTACACAGGATAAAGGGTCCCCCTGCCTTAAGCCCCTATCTACTTTGAATTCCTCTGACAGTGAATTTTTTATTTTAACTTGATACATCGTGTTTTGCCACGTCATACTTATTAGCCTAATTAATTTATAAGGTACACCGAGTGCCCTTAAATCGGCTAAAGCTTCTTTTCTATTTACACTGTCATATGCCTGTTTAAAGTCTATAAATAGATGATGTAGATCTATATTGAATTCGTAGGACTTCTCCAAGATTTGCCTACAAGAAAATATGTGGTCGATGGTTGATCTCCCTGTTCTGAATCCACATTGATATTCACCAAGGAAGTTTTCAGCCCATTTTACGAGAAGTTTGTTTATAGCAATGGATAGTAGCTTATACATCACAGGGAGAAGCGCAATACCTCTGTAACTTTTACAGTCCATCTTATCACCCTTTTTAAAAATTGGACACAAGATTGCCTTGCTCCACTCTTTTGGCATCTTTTCAGTGGTCCATATATCCCAAATAAGGGAATAAACCTGTTCCACTACAGAATCTCCTCCATATTTGAGGAATTCGGCATGTAGTCCGTCTATGCCTGGTACTTTATGGTTTTTTAATGACATTATTATTTCTTCGATGTCTTCTTTTTCCGGTGGTGTTTCTTCGTCATCGATAAGGTCATCATTGAAATTAGTCTCTCCTACCCTTTCCGTGGCAGTTTCTCCATCAGTGTTAAACAAACGTTGAAAATGTCGTACCCATACTGCTAACATTTCTTTTCTATCACCTACCAAGTTTCCTTCTTCATCTCGACAATAGTCCACTCTTGGCTTGAAACCCGTTTTGATATCTTTCAAACCCTTATAGAACTTTCTGGTTCTCTTTAGAGTAAAGTCATCTTCCACAGTTCAGCCAGCTTTTCTCTCTCTCCTTTTGCCTCTTTTTCTGTCTGCACAGCTTTTTCGAAGCTTTTCTTTTATTGTCATATTCTTTTACATTTGCCCTAGTCCTTCTTTGTAATAACTTCATACGTGCATTATTCCTCTCTTTTACTGCTGTTGCACACTCTTCATCATACCATTGATTTCTTTCCGATCTTTTTTCAGCTCTCCCCACAACTTCCTGTGCTGATATATCAATCAAGTTTTTAATTCTACTCCATTTGTCCTCGATTCCTAAGGCCTCATTCTGTTCAAGCATCTTGTGTTCTACCACGCTCTTAAATCTTTCATTGACTTCTTCAATCTTAAGTCTGTCTACATTGAACCTCTTCTGTTCCAATGCTCTTTCTTTCATTTTTGTCGCTAACTTCTGGCGGTACTTCACTTTTACAAGGAAGTGATCTGAACCACAGTGAGCTCCCCTGAAACTTCTAACATCGTAAATATCTGTTGCATGCCGTTTCTCTATCAGTACATGGTCTATCTGATTCCGCGTCTTTCCATCTGGGGCTTCCCAAGATTCCTTGTGAATTTCCTTATGTGGAAAACAGGTGCTACTTACTTTCAGATTTCTTGCGGTAGCGAAATCTATTAGTCTTAACCCATTATCACTGGTGATATCATGCTTACCATGCTTACCTATCGTTAGCATAAAAGCTTCCTCTTTCCCTATTTTAGCATTTGCATCTCCTAGAACAATCTTTACATCATAACTGGGAAGTTGGTCGTAACTCCTTTCTAATGCACCATAGAAGTCGTCCTTTTCCTCTTCTGACTTATCGTTCGTTGGCGCATGAATACTTAAAAGGGAAATGTTAAAAAATTTACCTTTCAGCCTAATCATGCATATCCTTTCATTAACAACTTTATAATCTAGGACAGAATGTTTCATGGTATTTTTGATCACGAATCCATTTCCAAGATAATTTTTTGAACTCCCACTGTTAAAAAGGGTGTACTCATCTAAATTTACAATATCGGCGTCTCTCCATCGAATTTCCTGTAAAGCTGCGATATCAATCTTATAATTTTTAAGCTCTTGTTCTAACACTTTGAACGCTCCCGCTTGAAAGAGGCTACGAACATTCCACGTCGCTAAACCTAAACTTAGTCCTTTTCCTCGCTTTAGTCGTGCCGTTAGTTCTGTCCGGTTCTTTACTTGTTGAGTTTTTGTAACAATGTCGTTTTTGCAGGACAGGGTCGTTAGCTATGCGCCCAACCCCCAACCTGGAGGGCCAGGAACCTTAAATTCAGAGCGTTCTACTCCTAGAAGAGTTGCCGTCACCTTGGCTGCTGAGCCTCTTCAACTCATTCGCAGTAGGTCATCTCACTTGACCTTTGGACGCTGCCGTTGACTCAAACAAGAGTTCTTCCGCCATCATCCTTACTACGCTGACCTGCAACCATCAACGTAGGTATATATATATATATATATATATATATATATATATATATATATATATATATATATATAATATAACTCATACAATATATAAATATATAATATAACTCATACTTTATTAGACAAAACCGAACTGACCTCTAGCGGAACTGATCGGTACCTAGGAATCCTCTTTTGGAATCGACACATCCCTAATATATATATATATATATATATATATATATATATATATATATATATATATATATATATATATATATATATATATATTTTTATTTAATCGGTGCGACAGTCCTTAGGCAGGACCAGGACCTCCTCAACAAGCCTCCTCCAACCTTCTCGATCCGCTGCCTTGCGGCACCATCCTCTAATACCTGCCTGACGGAGGTCTTCCTCCACGTCGTCTAACCATCTCATTCGTGGCCGCCCTCGAGTTCTTAAACCTTCTGGATTTTCTTTCAGCAGTTTTCTAGGAAATCTGTCTGTAGGCATCCTTTCCACGTGTCCTAGCCACCTTAATCTCGCTTTTTTTATTTGGGCTACTATATCTTGCTCACCAAACAATGCTATTAATTCATCATTTTTTCTTATTCTCCATTCACCATTTAGATATTTTGGGCCAAATATCTTCCTGAATATTTTTCTCTCCCAAACTCGGAGTAGCGCTTCACTTCTTTTTGTTAGCACCCATGTCTCGCTTGCGTATGTAACAACGGGTCTGATAATAGTTTTATATGCTGTTATTTTAGCCTTACGCGATAAATCTTTGAACCTAAGAGCATTTTGAACTCCGAAGAGGCTTCTGTTGCCTGCCACTATTCGTCCTTTGATTTCCGCGATAACAGCATTATTATTTGTTACTAGCGACCCTAAGTATTTAAATTGTTCACACGTTGGAAAACTGTACTCCCTTAACTGGATTTGTTCAACTTGAGACTGGGTTCGCGACGTTAACATATATTTAGTCTTCGCTTCGTTTATTTGCAAACCGCGTTTTTTACAAGCTACTTCCAGCTCTTGAAAAACTCCTCCAAGGGCCGCTTTAGTCCTCGCTGTGATAAGTACGTCATCAGCGTATGCCAAGTGTTGCGCTAATCTGTTATAGATGGTGCCACCGGGGTTCGTCCTGATAGCCCGCACAGCTCGCTCTAAACAAAGATTAAAAATTACACAGGATAAAGGGTCCCCCTGCCTTAAGCCCCTATCTACTTTGAATTCCTCTGACAGTGAATTTTTTATTTTAACTTGATACATCGTGTTTTGCCACGTCATACTTATTAGCCTAATTAATTTATAAGGTACACCGAGTGCCCTTAAATCGGCTAAAGCTTCTTTTCTATTTACACTGTCATATGCCTGTTTAAAGTCTATAAATAGATGATGTAGATCTATATTGAATTCGTAGGACTTCTCCAAGATTTGCCTACAAGAAAATATGTGGTCGATGGTTGATCTCCCTGTTCTGAATCCACATTGATATTCACCAAGGAAGTTTTCAGCCCATTTTACGAGAAGTTTGTTTATAGCAATGGATAGTAGCTTATACATCACAGGGAGAAGCGCAATACCTCTGTAACTTTTACAGTCCATCTTATCACCCTTTTTAAAAATTGGACACAAGATTGCCTTGCTCCACTCTTTTGGCATCTTTTCAGTGGTCCATATATCCCAAATAAGGGAATAAAACCTGTTCCACTACAGAATCTCCTCCATATTTGAGGAATTCGGCATGTAGTCCGTCTATGCCTGGTACTTTATGGTTTTTTAATGACATTATTATTTCTTCGATGTCTTCTTTTTCCGGTGGTGTTTCTTCGTCATCGATAAGGTCATCATTGAAATTAGTCTCTCCTACCCTTTCCGTGGCAGTTTCTCCATCAGTGTTAAACAAACGTTGAAAATGTCGTACCCATACTGCTAACATTTCTTTTCTATCACCTACCAAGTTTCCTTCTTCATCTCGACAATAGTCCACTCTTGGCTTGAAACCCGTTTTGATATCTTTCAAACCCTTATAGAACTTTCTGGTTCTCTTTAGAGTAAAGTCATCTTCCACAGTTCAGCCAGCTTTTCTCTCTCCTTTTGCCTCTTTTTCTGTCTGCACAGCTTTTTCGAAGCTTTTCTTTTATTGTCATATTCTTTTACATTTGCCCTAGTCCTTCTTTGTAATAACTTCATACGTGCATTATTCCTCTCTTTTACTGCTGTTGCACACTCTTCATCATACCATTGATTTCTTTCCGATCTTTTTTCAGCTCTCCCCACAACTTCCTGTGCTGATATATCAATCAAGTTTTTAATTCTACTCCATTTGTCCTCGATTCCTAAGGCCTCATTCTGTTCAAGCATCTTGTGTTCTACCACGCTCTTAAATCTTTCATTGACTTCTTCAATCTTAAGTCTGTCTACATTGAACCTCTTCTGTTCCAATGCTCTTTCTTTCATTTTTGTCGCTAACTTCTGGCGGTACTTCACTTTTACAAGGAAGTGATCTGAACCACAGTGAGCTCCCCTGAAACTTCTAACATCGTAAATATCTGTTGCATGCCGTTTCTCTATCAGTACATGGTCTATCTGATTCCGCGTCTTTCCATCTGGGGCTTCCCAAGATTCCTTGTGAATTTCCTTATGTGGAAAACAGGTGCTACTTACTTTCAGATTTCTTGCGGTAGCGAAATCTATTAGTCTTAACCCATTATCACTGGTGATATCATGCTTACCATGCTTACCTATCGTTAGCATAAAAGCTTCCTCTTTCCCTATTTTAGCATTTGCATCTCCTAGAACAATCTTTACATCATAACTGGGAAGTTGGTCGTAACTCCTTTCTAATGCACCATAGAAGTCGTCCTTTTCCTCTTCTGACTTATCGTTCGTTGGCGCATGAATACTTAAAAGGGAAATGTTAAAAAATTTACCTTTCAGCCTAATCATGCATATCCTTTCATTAACAACTTTATAATCTAGGACAGAATGTTTCATGGTATTTTTGATCACGAATCCATTTCCAAGATAATTTTTTGAACTCCCACTGTTAAAAAGGGTGTACTCATCTAAATTTACAATATCGGCGTCTCTCCATCGAATTTCCTGTAAAGCTGCGATATCAATCTTATAATTTTTAAGCTCTTGTTCTAACACTTTGAACGCTCCCGCTTGAAAGAGGCTACGAACATTCCACGTCGCTAAACCTAAACTTAGTCCTTTTCCTCGCTTTAGTCGTGCCGTTAGTTCTGTCCGGTTCTTTACTTGTTGAGTTTTTGTAACAATGTCGTTTTTGCAGGACAGGGTCGTTAGCTATGCGCCCAACCCCCAACCTGGAGGGCCAGGAACCTTAAATTCAGAGCGTTCTACTCCTAGAAGAGTTGCCGTCACCTTGGCTGCTGAGCCTCTTCAACTCATTCGCAGTAGGTCATCTCACTTGACCTTTGGACGCTGCCGTTGACTCAAACAAGAGTTCTTCCGCCATCATCCTTACTACGCTGACCTGCAACCATCAACGTAGGTATATATATATATATATATATATATATATATATATATATATATATATATATATATATATATATATATATATATATATATATATATATATATATATATATATATATATATATATATATATATATATATATATATATATATATATATATATATATATATATATATATATATATATATATATATATATATATATATATATATATATATATATATATATATATATATATATGTATGTATGTGTGTGTTTTGAGTTTCAGCAACTCCAGAGCATTCGCCTGCGCTGCTGCCATGTTCGTGTGGGCTGCCACCAAGGTCTCAGGTGGTAGCGGTTGCATCTCTGGCTGAATTACGAATGTAGGAGGTTTCAAAATGTTTTTACTTTCCATTTTCTGCTGTTAAAATTTTAATTCAATGAACCCGAAAGAACAGGAAAGTACAAAGCCGTGTCCACACTATGTCGAACGAGTGTGGGCGTGTCGACCGACTTTGTCGATTTATGCCGAGTCAAACCGAAACAATCGACCTGTTTAGTTCACGTTGCCATGGTCTATGTGTACTGGTCATTTTACGTACTTTGTAGAAAATTTACTTTCCAAAAATATTTTTCCGACCCAAAATTCTTGATTTCATCTTATTCCTGGTTAAATTTAGTGGAGAAGAAGGGAAAAGGATTTCGGAGGTCAGGACCGTCCAATGATGCGGGAAAGGAGGCAAGGAACGGATAAGAAGACGTGAAGGAGAGAAGAAAGAAAATACCATGGGTGCGGGAAACCTGGTCATTTGGTAGCGCATTGTCCCCGCACAAGGTGTTTCGAATGCGGCACAGAAGGTCACATTGCGAGACAGTACCCTTACATCAACAGACGCAGAGGAGCAAACCAGGGGGAGCCGATGGAAGTAAACGCCCAGCGAGTATGGAGGAGAAGTAGACGTCCTTCGGAATCCACAAGATCATCAGAGACTTCGGAGAAGGAAGGAGATGTAGAAGAGAAACCAGGGGTGGGAGCACGCATGCTAGGAAGAGTGGGGAGCGAAGGACAGCGGCGGAGAGGAGAGCACACGTTGAGGAATGAGGTGAGTGCAAAAAGAGGGGCAACCGAGTGTTAGTAAATAGTGTTAAGAGCATAAGTGGAGGGTTGCCTATTATAAAAATTGCGAAGGGTGTGTGGTGTCTGTTTGACACGGGAAGTACGAATACTATAATACGTAAAGAGGTTATAAGAAATGTATGTAAAGAGGAGAGGATACCCCGAGTACAACCGTGTAGTTGTAAATTAATTTCGCTGAGTGGGCCCTATAGAGTAGAGGGTGAGGTGGAGATAGGATTAGGTAGGTGGGGGAAGGAGAAGGAAAAACTAGCGGTGCATGTAGTGGAAGATATGCCTCGTGAATACGGGGGTATCATCGGGTATGACCTTTTAGGCAAGATTGGGACCAGGATTAAGGGGAATGGCCGTCTGGTTCGCATTGGGAAAAAGATTTACACATGTGAGAGGGATCGAGAAGGGGGACGAGCTATGGTCGGGGTGATCAATCGAAAGGGAGATTGGTGGCAGTCATTAAAAGGCGAGTATTCCGATATCTTTTTCAAAGAAAGAGAAATACTGAGTGTGACAGGGGAGACTGTACACGAGATCCCGCTAAAACAAGACAGGGTGTCATACGTGAATGAAAGAAGGTATCCCTAGGCGTTGCGTCACCACATCAGGGAGGAATTGGAGTGTCTAAAGAGTCAGGGTATTATAGTTGATAGTACCTCCCTGTATAGCAGTCCCTTATGGGCGGTTAAGAAAAAGAGCGAAGAGGGAACTCGTGAAAAGTACAGGGTGGTGGTGGACTTTCGGAAACTGAACGATAATACGGTAGATGAAAAGTATCCCATTCCGAGATTTGAGGATATACTGGATCGGTTGGGTGGCGCGACGGTGTTTAGCACGTTGGACCTGAAGGCGTGGTATCACCAGATCAGGATGCACCCAAGAGATCAGCATATGACCGCGTTCACATTTGAAAGGGGCCATTACGAGTTCACCATGATGCCCTTCGGATTGAAAACGCCCCTATGACGTTCCAAAGGCTGATGGATGAATTTCTGCGAGGGTTGGATGAGGCCAACTAATATTCAGTAAAGACGAGACAGGCCATGTACAGGACCTAAGATGGGTGTTTGACCGCTAGAAACAATTTGGACTAAAACTGTCGTTAGAAAAATCGATCCTGGGACAAGACCGAATTAACTTCTTGGGACATACTATTTCAAAAGAGGGAGTAAGGCCGGGCATACGGAAGGTAGACGCGATTAGGAGAATGGCCATCCCAACAGACGTGAAGGGTATACGGAGACTACTGGGGACACTTAACTACTGCAAACGGTTTGTCCCGGACATGGCAAGACACCTAGTACCTTTAAACGACCTGTTGGAGAAAGGAAGAAGAATAGTGATAACCCCGGAAATCGAGCAAAACATACGGACATGCATGGACTTCAGAAAGAACCGGTACTCACATTCCCGGACTTTTCCTAGACATTTACTATCACGAATGACGCAAGCGAATATGCACTGGGGGCAGTACTATCCCAAGAAGGTGAAAAATGGGAACAACCGGTAGCATACGCTAGCAGGCGACTTACAGAGACGGAGGCGCGATATAGTGCTTTGCAAAGGGAGTTGCTTGGGGTAGTATGGGCCATTGAACACTTCAGACCATACGTGATCTGGAGGAAATTCAAGGTGCATAAGGACCATCGTCCCCTAATGTGGGTAGGGAAATGAAAGGAATTATCGGCGCGTGTCACCCGTTGGAGGGAATTCTTGAACCAATATAATTTGGAGGTGGAGTATAAGCCGGGAAAGGAGAATATTGTATTTATCACGAGCTTTGCAGGTAATGCAATTGAGCGAGAAGCCGGGGAGTATTCGGGAGGAATACGAAGATTCATTCGGGAATGGACACCGGAAGGAGAAGCGGAACGGAATTCGGAAGTTACGGAAGACGAGGGGGAAGTAGCACGAGAAGATAGTTCGGAAGGGGAGAGATCGGTAGAAATAGAAGAATTAGAGGACATAATTAACGACAAACACAGACAGATAATTTGGAAGGCAAAAACGACAGGACTGACAAAGGCGGAGTACATAAAGTATGGGAGGTTTCATATAACCACTGTTCGGCCAGAGCCGGGAGGAATTTGACAACGCCAGTGTCAGGTCGGAGATGCGGAAGTTGGATGTGGCATGCCATCTGAATACTCCTGGACACCCGAAAGGCCGAGGGGTGGTCGAACGCTTACATAGTACGCTGGGGGATCACCTTCGCGTTTTTTACGCGGAAAAGGGGATCGAGGCGGGCATAGCAATACCTAAGGCAATAGTGGCATACAATCATTCGATCCATACAGCTACGGGTTTTTCGCTATTCGAAATGTTATTTGGCCTTCGCGAGCGTAGAAGGGATACCCGCGGTGCAGTAGTGGATGAAGAGGTTGTAGCGACGTTGGTGGCAAACAAGTGGCACTCGGGCACAGATGGGAGAAAGCTAGGAAGAGGGTTAATGAGGAAAAATTCCGGAAGAACAGATGGGCTTTAGAAAGTGCAGGGGCTGCTGAGACTGCATTTCATCCTCACCACTGGAATTAACACTCAATTGCGACTGAAAAGAAGAAAGGTTTTTTCCACGTTTATCGATTTCCGAAGAGCTTTTGATTCGGTCCCACATAGTAAGCTGTGGAATAAACTTTATAATCAGGGGATTATCTGCCCAGTTCACTAGTCTATTGTACATAATACGGGTAAAGATTTTAGTTATAGCGTTAAATAAAGCTATCCCCCTGTAATTTCCAAGATCTAGCGGGTCTCCCATTTTATGCAGTGAAATCAATTTTAGTGAAGACCATGGATTAGGAATATTTTCTTCTTCCCAGATCTTTTGAAGAGCTTTAACAAGCATGTAAGCCAGGTATCATCGAAGAACACGTAACACTCGTTTGGTATCATATCAAAGCCCACTGCCTTTCTTGGTGTACAACTTATGATGCTGTCTTTTAATTCGTCAATGGTGAACGCGGGGTCTAAAACGAGGTGAAAAAAACCGGGGTACCTAAAATGAATAACCTCCTTTGGAGGTAAAACGTTATCATAAAAATGTGTTCAAATTGATAGGACATTTAACAATTTTTTTCTTTTTACAATTTTTAATAGCGGACCAGAACTCTGAAGAATTCCTCGTGTTTCTTAATTTGTCTTTTAAATTATCCAGATACTCCAGTTGACATCTTTTAACCGCTTTTCTGTAGTGTCTTTTTGCAGTTCGGTACCTGTTCAGTGTCTTACTATCGTTGAATAAACGATACACGATTTACTTCTACACTAATAAACTTCTACACAATTTATACGATTTACGAGCCTCCCTTTTATCATATAAACAATCCTTATTGAATCATGGTTTATTAATACTTCCTTGCTCTGTTCTGTGACTATTATTTTTTTTTAATACACCAGTTTCCACCATAATACTCTGAATGATATCTACTAAGTTTAGGTACAGCTCATCTGATGTCATTTGGTCAGGGTAATCGATGTTACACTCTTTTAGGACTAGTTGTAATTTATTAAGGGCAGTTTCTGTGTTATTAATGAAGTGGAAAAAAGGTTTTTCCGAGCTACCATTTTCAGAATGAAATTCATTCAACTCTATTTCTATAACAATTTGAACTAAAAGATGATCGGATAAATCCGAAGCATTAATCAACCTAAAATCAGACATTACATCCAGGTACCCAGTGGATGTCCAAACTAAATCAATGACGCTCATACCTTTATCGCTGACGTAAGTAAACTTTGCAGGGCTGTCCAAAATAGATCTGCCATTACATACCAACAAACCTAAGTTTTCCATAATTTCTACCAAACGATTACCCCTATTATTAATTGCTTCGTTGAGAGAAAACCTATTTCCCTTTAAGATAGGCCCAATGAACTTTTCATTTTCTAATGCGTTTGATCGACCGATTGTAGCGTTGAAGTCTGACCCTATTATTAATTTAGGACTATCATAATCGATCATTATATAATGAAGTTCCTTGTAAAGAAGATCGAGTAGATAATCATATTCCTATCCCGGGTGTAAGTAGACAAGACCAAGGCATAAATAATCGCTATCAGTTTTAAGTAACAAGCAGATAAACCAGCTGTAACAGCAAATAACTTTTATTTCCGTAAAAAAATCTTTCCGAACGCAAATGAGCAAGCCTCCACTACCTCTACCTTTACAATGCTCCTTAACTGCCGAAGAATAATAACAAATATAATTATTAAAAATAAAAGGGTAAATTAATATCCGAAGACAAAAGCCAGGTTTCAGAAAAACAGAGAGCATTCATTTCCATTAAAACGTTGATCTCTGATGCAGACAAGCTTTGTGAAGTATTAATACCATAAATATTCCAAAATACAATTTTTAATTTATTTTTCAAAAATTTTTTAGGATATGCAGGAAATAAATGCTCTGTACTTTTACACTTATCGTTTAACTTCCTATTAGTTAGAGCTACTTCTTTCACGAAAACGAAACTCCGAAAGTTTCTCAACTGTCGTGTTTTTTAGTTTCTTAGAGGTGTTGCTGTTGTCATTTTCTGGTGAGTGTGAAGATTCCCTCATAATTTTCTCAACCTCTTCCAGAGAATAAAGTATGCTGCGGCATTTGAATTTATTTTTAAAATATGTAACATGTTTATCGATTCTAGATAAATAATTGATGCAGTTGAAAATTCTCCTGCTATATTGTCTATCTTCTGGACTTCTATCATGGCTTATAGGTGTCTGCATAGTTAAGAATGTCGATTTTATTTTCATAATTTTCTTTTTAAGACGATAATTGTTAAGGGAGACTAAAATTGGGCGATCACCGGTACTTTTACCTAATCTTGAACATCTGTTTACGTCAATTTCCCGTAATTTAAATTCAGTCGCATCACAAACTGCTAGAACTGTTTTCAGAACGTCCTCGTTTTTTCTATTTTCCTGTTCTGGAACTTTGTGTATAATGAAGTTGTTGGCTCTCAATTGCCGTTTTTAATTTTAGATCATAGGCTATGGTTTCGGTATTCGCCTTTATTTCGTGATTTCCCTTAGTGTTTTCCTTTAAAGCCTCCAATATTTCGTCATTAGTGCAAACCATATTACAATAGGTGAAAAATCTATTTAACTAGTAATAAATGAATACGAAAACAATATCTTTAACCGGATAGTATTTCGTAAGTTAAAGACCATAAGAATCAGTAATGCCTTTCCCCTAATGCTCAGAAGACAACTGAGTGTGCCAGACTGTCACAGCCCCTACCACACCGATGAGATAGAGAGATAAGGGCACCTACCTGGATTAAACGTCCAAACTGATCGTACTGGTTCTCATTAAATATTGTAAAAACCGTTGAAGGTATCAACCTCAGATTTCACAGTATTCACTAAAACACTAAAAAGCACTTGAATGTTAAATTTGAAGAAGATACGTGCAGAAAAAAATATGAAACACACAGGTTGTATAGAGATACTTGTATACACCACCAGCTCTAAAGCCAGACTCCCTGTTGTCCTTTATTAATATTTGTTGGAATGAGATGTTTCAGAGATAAAATTATGATATTCTCATGTTCTACATGTTTAAATATGATAAATTGTAATATTTATCATTTTTAAATATGTACCAGGTTTGATGGAGTAAACAAAAATGTAAAAAAAAAAAAAAAAAATCTAAAATACCTTTATTCAATGTAAGAAAGTATTTTGAGCAACTTTTATCCTTTAGAATTATTTGCTAGAGCGACTAGTTAAGGATATATATGGATTTTCCTGATGTCATTTTGCGGATATTGGCGGCCATTTTGCGAAAAATCTCCCCATAGCAGAAAAGCGTACCCTTGATAAAAATGATCTATATGGGTAAGGGAAGCACCAAGAACAAAAATTTGCTGTACACCTCTCCATGCAACAATCACCTTCTCTGTAGCTCCTAGACTAAATGCAGTCCATTACCCACAAGAGTTTTTTAATAGTCTCTGTCCATCTGGACTATCACCACATACATCATAATTAAAAATCGGATATCTCATTATGCTTTTACGTAATTTTCAAACACCTAATCAGTGCAATTTTAACCAGGTAAAAAAATACTGCTATTTGTGATAATAACATTGGAGAAATAGTGCTCAGTTGGATACTTCAATAGAATATTTTTGTTGATATGAAAATAAAACTTCGATCATTGGTTAAAATTATTTATGTTCTTTAATTATAAGAGCAGGTGATGCCAGGACAGGGCTAATTTTCTAGTGTTATAACAAACTAAGGGAGTTAAATTTCTTTCCCATTTGATTTTTTGATCATTTGATGGATTTCTAATCTTTGATTTTTCAAATTATTTAAAATATTTTTGATCGGATGTTCGGAAGACATACCTTTAGGAACTACTTTTGGTTTTATTTCATTCTTTCGAGTGTAGCTGTAAAAATTTAGTTTAAGAGATATTAGTTCATTCTTGATATTGACAAAATCTTAATTATAGACATAAAATATAGTTGCGTTTCCCTGATATTTGATAGTTAAATCCTTCAATTTGGTTTTTAAAAGTTCCAAAATATTTTTATTGTCCTCAAATGCCGTATTGAAAACCATTGGTGGGAATTTGTGGTGTATATTCTTCTTCATCTTCCTCATACGATAACATAAACAATGTATTTTTGATAGAAACATTATAAATGGTGTACTTAACTATTTTGCGTTTTGAAGTTGCTGCTTGGTGTAGCGTAATCCATAGTTGTTATATTTTTTGAAAAGGCTTTTCTCTTATGCTGATTAAGTTCAAATATATCAACTGACTCCAATTTACACTTTAATTATATAAATTCGTAAGCCATAACTATAATTTTAAAAATTAATAATTTATTTTGAGAAGTATTTGGTAATACGTCTGTATACAGCGTTAGCTTGAGTGAGACTGAATCATATAAAAGCCAGAATGAATGAAGGGAGATATGCTGTTTTCATATTTCATAAATGCATAGCAATAAGGAATATGAGGTTAAAGTAATTTTTTTTAAATTGCCAATTTTTACCGTCCTATCTGGTCTAATCCTATGTGGTGATTAGTTCATGAAATGGTCAAAAGGAAAACAGCTGATGTACTCATTTATTTGTAGAGCATTTGATAATTGATATAGGGGTGGTAGCTAGGTCTCCTGAATCATATTTCTCATCACTTAGCTATTAGTACTGAGCGAGACACAAGTATAATAATATAAGATAAAGATATACCAATATAGTATCATTATTTACTACAGTCACCCCCCACTCTAGTAAGTAATGTAATCATTCAAATAAGAGATTGGCCGACGTGTACTTTGACTCCGACGCAGTGTCGTTGTTTGCTGGACAGGCGATCTCGCTGGAGAACTTGAAACTGGAAGATCCACGGCTGGAGGAGGGATATATTGATAGGAAGGATTCTGTTCCAAGTCCTGAGCAGGGTGTACAGGATCCAGTGGTAGAGGAATGGAGTCTGGAAACGGTTGTTATGAGTCCTTAGGAAGAGGGTGTCTGTCAACTTCACCACCCAACGGTGCCAGGTGTAAGGTTGAGGTAGTGGTCTTACGTCTATCTTCCGAGTCGAACTTCGTAAGGTACTTCGAGTGCCTTAGGATACGCTTCATTAGGAGCCTTCTGGAGTCATGAGCAACTAAAATGTAACTAAACTTCAGACTTTATGTCTGAACTGCATGCAACTAAACTTGCAGAGTTTATGTTTCATGACTTGAGTGGCGAACATGATTGAACATACGCTCATGTGGTGTGGTACCTGTTGCTGTACATAGCAAGCAGTATTGAGTTCAGCGCATCATTCATAACCGTCTGCCAGCATCTTATGTCCATCCCGTGAGTTCTTAAGGCAAGCTGAATTGTCTTCCAAATGATCCCAACGTATATCACTGCCTGACCATCACCCATAGGAATGTATGCTGCAGTAATGACTTTAGCTAAGAATAAGTGTTGACATGGGTACGAAAAGGGAAATCGAAAAAATTTATCCACCTCAATTAGAAGATATTCCTTGAATTTAAAAGAAGTGGTCCTTTGAAATCTTAATTTAAGCGTTCAAAGGGCTGGGTGGCCTCACTAAGCTGGCCTTAGTGTGTGAAGAAGCGTAGCTTCAAATCTGAGCTGATCCTATAGGAAATAACCTTCCTAATTTCTTCTAAGGAGTAAGCTAAGATTTTACTTCTCACTCAGTGGTAAAAGCGAGTCTCTCCGGTATGACACAGCGTCTCATGTAGTTCTGTGAGTTTCCTCAATGCTACATTTAGTACAGCCATAATGGCAGAGGAGGTACGAGAAAAAGCATCGGCGGCTTCGTTCAGCTTTCCAGGCCTGTATACAATTTCATAGATAAAGCAGGGCAATTCTAGTTTCCACCTTTGGATATTTCCATTCTTCACTTTACTTGATAAGTGGCTATTGAACATAAAAGAGATAGATCTCTGGTCCGTTATCAGTCTGAAGCGACGACCCTGAAGCTTATGCCTCCACTTTCTTACAGCTTTGATAGTAGGGTGAGATTCTTTCTCCACAGCAGAATGGCGTTCCTCCGAAGGCGAGAATGTTCTGGAGAAAAAGGCGACATGGCGGCCTGAAATAAGGTTGCAGCGAGTGCGTGGTGCGATGCATCAGTTTTTACTATGACCATAGCTGAGATACCGATTGTGGCTGTTGTTGCATTTTCTATATCTATTTTTAGATATAAGAATTTGACAACATTGAAAAGCAACTACACTATTAGTGACACCAAACGGAATACGTGTGAATAGATAGAGCCTACCGGATAGTCCAGTCAATAGGGAATCACTCCCATGTTAAATTTACTAATAATAAGGGCTGGTAGCAACCCGCACAGAGTTGTTGAGGGCGATCAAAGAAGTATTTCTGTCAAAAGTGCCCCGAAGATTTGGTGAGTTTTTTAGAGTTAGGGGCACAAGAACATGGCCAAAAGCAGTTTTTTCAATTTATAAGCAAATATAACGCGGCTTTTCATAAAATGTTGTATATAAAAGTTGTAGATAATAAAAATATCTACAATTTAAGCCATTGATCGTTCGATTCTGATGATTGGTTGTCGTAAAAAGTGCAAAAAAAAAAAACCCTCTAAAATGTCCCTTTTTTGCATAAGAATTATTATAAACAAAAAGGGCCTTTTCAATACTTTTTATTGATGAAAAAGGAAGCTCTTTAAACCCAAAGAAAAATAGGATTCACCCCGTCCTCCTATCTTTATTATTTACTGAGATATACCTTTTGTTTATCTCGATATCGATATTTTCAATGCAAAACGGGCCGTTCGTGATTCACATTTTGAACTTCGGATGACCGGGATATTATTCTTAAAGGCTTATATTTTCATTATGAATTGCTAAAAAAATCGATTTCTTTGAAAAAAAACATGCAATAAAATCGACTTGAAAAAGCGCCCGTTTTACAGCTATAAACAATTGAAGCTAGAGCGTCCGGTATTGAACCGATTTTGTTATAAATATAATAAATTAAAAGCTTACCTCTCAACGATTGGTTTGAGCTATTCAAAGTGTAGCTACCATAAATAACAGCCGAGTTACGATTTTTTAAAAAAAAAATCACTACGTCATTGTTATGGCTAATTAAAAAAAATCAATTTCCAAATAGTACAAAAGGGTGGATGGGCTTTCGGGAAACTTACTCGACAAGTTTTCAGTATCATGTGTCCAAAATTATTCCTTTAAAATTTGCGAATAATCCTCCTAGCCAGTACGATACAATTTTCACAGTGTTGATTGAAGCGTCAGCACGAGCCCGAGCTCTTAAACAATCTACTGCTTTCGTGACCTTTGATCAGCCTCTTTACTGGAAAGCACGTGAATTGATAGCGTCGATTGATCCATTGAATGATCCACACGGGCTTCAATCTGTAATTGTACGGTTAGGAGGATTTCACACTTTGATGTCATTTCTTTCTAGTATTTCATATTTGATGGATGGCAGTGGCTTAACAGAAGCTTTCACAACTATATTTGCACCAAACTCTGTCGAAAAAATTCTTTCTGGCCATGCATTTTCACGTGCGATTCGAGGACATATTTTAAATTTTGTTGCTATATGCAAACGAATATTAGAAAAATGTTCTTTTACCGACGATGAACAAAGTTATCTGGATAATTTGATGAACTCCGATGAATTCAATGAAGAAGATATCAGTAACGATGTTAATTTCTTACATATTTCTTCTAAATTTCAAAGTCAGTTTACAACATTCAAATCGAATGGACTATCTATGATAGAAATTTAAGACAATGAAAATGCAATGTAGATACTGGAGAAACAACTGAGCAGTTGTTCATCAATTCATCAATTGTTCTTTTTCATGTTCTATCATAGATAGAAATTTAAGACAATGTAAATGCAATGTAGATACTGGAGAAACAACTGAGCAGTAGGTCCATTCGATTTGAATGTTGTAAACTGACTTTGAAATTCAGAAGAAATTTGTAAGAAATTAACATCGTTACTGATATCTTCTTCATTGAATTCATCGGAGTTCATCAAATTATCCAGATAACTTTGTTCATCGTCGGTAAAAAGGACATTTTTCTAATATTCGTTTGCATATAGCAACAAAATTTAAAATATGTCCTCGAATTGCACGTGAAAATGCATGGCCAGAAAGAATTTTTTCGACAGAGTTTGCTGCAAATATAGTTGTGAGAGCTATCGATATCGAGATAAACAAAAGGTATATCTCAGTAAATAATAAAGATAGGAGGACGGGGTGAATCCTATTTTTCTTTGGGTTTAAAGAGCTTCCTTTTTCATCAATAAAAAGTATTGAAAAGGCCCTTTTTGTTTATAATAATTCTTATGTAAAAAAGGGACATTTTAGAGGGTTTTTTTGCACTTTTTACGACAACCAATCATCAGAATCGAACGATCAATGGCTTAAATTGTAGATATTTTTATTATCTACAACTTTTATATACAACATTTTATGAAAAGCCGCGTTATATTTGCTTATAAATTGAAAAAACTGCTTTTGGCCATGTTCTTGTGCCCCTAACTCTAAAAAAACTCATCAAATCTTCGGGGCACTTTTGACAGAAATACTTCTTTAATCGCCCTCAACAACTCTGTGCGGGTTGCTACCAGCCCTTATTATTAGGAGAGAATTTTCCCTATTGACTGGACTACGGAGGCCTCGAACGCAATGTAAGCCCGATCCTTAATTCTGATTGGGATTTGATGAAATGCGCTGCGGAAATCAAATGTGCTAAATACTTCATATTTAGAGACTTTGTTCATTAAATCATTAATAAGGGGGGAAGGAAAAAGATTTATAGTTTGTAAGTAATTGATACAAATACGCCTTTTATGTTTTTCACTGGAAACAACTAAAATCTGGGTTCGCCATGGCGAACAACTTTCCACAAATATCCTTTGATCCCCCCCCCCTCGAGTCACTTCTGAACCTCACAATCTATATACAAACTTAGCATTTGATTCTGTATGGCATCGGGATCTGACACAGACGAATGTTAGGATTAAGATTAGGAAACAAGCAAGCAGGCTCAACAGAAGCTGCTGCAAAAACACAGATATCAAGGACCTCCTGCGAGCCACTAAACATAATATTAACATTGGAATGGTGCCTGAGTATATCGTGACCAATAATTAGATCAGCACAATGATCTGAAAGGACATTTAGCGTTAAAGATCAGTAATTATGACCACTGAGCTCTAAATCAAGAATAAATTCCCCGCTAGTGGATGTGCGTTACACCCGTTAGCCATAGTAATCTCCATGTCCTTTCCTTTACGGAAAGAATTCGGAGCTGATTAATAAGCTTTTGGCTTATAAAACTGGAAGAACTCCCAGTGTCAACTAACGCTTGCGCTTTTGACCATCCACTAAACTAAAACTGTAACCAACGCCTTAGAAAGCCATGAAGCAAGACTAGCGGTGCAATAAGGGCTGGATGACTTAATAAAGGAGGTTATACCTCTTTTTGGTGAATTCTTTCGCTGAAAGACTCTGCTAAAGTTACCAGCCTTACCACAGCCATGGCAGCTGGCGTCTTTAGCTGGGCACTGTGTCCTGGAGTTACCAGAAAAATAGCATTGAGAGTTTGTGGCTGCTGCCACTTCATCCGACGATTCGCTCTGTCTTCTTCTTGGTTCGGCTAATGCTGAATTGATGAGTGCATGTGAGCTCTGATAGTAGCTAGATTGGATTTCGGCTAACTTATGTGATCTAACCTGCGTAAAGGCGTTGTTTTGGGATTCTCAAGGAACCGTTGCCTGATGTGAGGATCCCTTAACCCGGCAATGAAGGAGTCACGGATGCAATCATCACGATTTGTTTCCGCAGCTAGGTAACGGTTGATTGATTTGCCCAAATTCTGCTTTCTGGTGGACAAATTATGCCGAGCAATGACTTCAATAACAGGCTTGACAAAGATATTCTTCAATGTATTGAGAGCGTCACTATAAGTCCCACATTTACTGATATAGTAGTATAGATTCGCTGATGAGTTGTTTAGTAGTAGCTGGTGTCTGTCCGCGCCCCTATTGTAAGTAAGAAGTTCTAGAAGGTCCGATACCAGTGGTTCCATTCTTGGTTGGGTCAATTTCCAATCTTTCAGGGTGGAGTAGACGGTCCATCAGAATGATTTATAATTATATTCAATAAATTGAGAAAGAAAGGAATACCTCTTAAAAGGTTTTATTGAACACAATGCCACACATACAATAAATACATAGTATGGCTTGTTAACAACTAATAACACGCAACCATTAACTTAGGAGGTTATACAAAAACCATAGGAGATAAAAGGTACAAATATAATAGGATTATTTACTACAATATAAAAGGGTACTTGCTCTTTCGTGGAGTAGGAATTTTTTTAGACGAGACTCTTGAAAAGAATGGTTTTTAACCAAGATTTTCAGAGCAAACTTACTTCATTTACCATCTATAAATCAGGTGATAAAAAGAAATAATCATATTTCTGATATCAGGTAATATTGTTTTTATTTTTCTGTTATAACCGTGTTATTATGAAAAATAAATAACATTTAACTTTACAGAAGATTTATAGTGTAATTTTTACTTAATTTCATAGATCTCGTCTTGAACAAATATTCATCTTTATATATAGAATTGTTATATGAATTATGAGTTTCGAAATAATTCATAATAATGATAATTTAAGTTATATGAACGATCATTATAGTCACAAATAAAACATTTTTTATTTTTCAGATGTTTTAAATAAGTTAAGCCCACTGAACTGTACTGATTATAGTGGATGGAAATTTTATAGTTCCATGGGCACGCAGTCACGGCCGTCTGGGAGTTAGGGTTTTCCAAGTTTCAAGTCGAAATTATCGTAGATTATTAGATATTACTTTAACAACATGGCTAATTGGAACAGTTTTATGTTTTTTGCTTGTATAATTATCGTTAATTCTGGGTTGACTTATTCTAAGTCTCAGTTGATACATCTTGATGAAAATAACTGGGAAAAAATGCTTACCGGAGAATGGATGGTTGAATTGTAAGTTGTGATGTTTAAAACTGAGATATTCATCTATTTTAAATTTATTTTTCTCAGGGCTTATATTTATCTTTATATGTTATTAATTTAAATCTTAAATCCTATGCATTGAAACTTCTTTCTTGCTTAGTTATGCTCCTTGGTGCCCTGCATGTAAAGCACTTCAGCCACTTTGGGAGGAGTTTTCGTCCTGGAGTAAGGATTTAGATCTTTCAGTTGCACAGATAGATGTTACTTTATCTCCAGGTCTCAGTGGTCGCTTTATTGTTACAGCATTACCGACTATATTTCAGTGAGTAGTGTATATTATTTAAATAATATAGTAATATCTGAATAGTTCCTGTCTTAAGTTTATTCTTATTCTTTGCTTATTCCAAAATGCGAATATCATGTAGGTTGTTATGTTGACTTATAGTATATCTTATGTTCAGTTTCAATAGAGGCAGACAACTTAATTAGAACCTCAGTATTTTACGGGTTTGGTCTATATTAATTACCAAACCACTACTATTATTAAATTAGTGTTCAAAAATCTTATGAAATTTTTTAGAAAGTATAATCGTTTCATAACATCATGTAACTTTTTTGTTGTATTTTTACTCAGATAATAATCTGTGAAGTATCTGTTCTAGATAAAAAATTGCTAGGTCTCTTGACAGTTCTCATTAACATTTGTATCTCAGATAAGTCATAGACTATTATTAGTCATGTACAGACAGTCATTTCAGTTTTATTTATTGATTATATTTATTGTATTTACCGATTGATTTTAGAATTAATGAAACTTATAGATATAAATTAGAACAGGATATACAAATGCCACTGGAAGGATACTGCTTCAGATCTACCTGGATCTGATGATTTTTGATGGCCGAAAGGCATCGTTGGCCACTCTTCTTCCTGACAAATTAGTTTTAGTCTTTTAGAAAAATGATTAAATTGTTTTAATTTTCAAAAAGAATATATATATGGGTAAATTTCTTGATTGTTGATATTAGATGTTTAGTAAGATTCTTGAGGTGTAGTCATTAAGTAAAAATTTCTATTATGGCGACCTTTCGAGGCTATATTGTTCTCATAATCATGCCACACAGTGAGAAAACAGGTTACACTAAAATTATATAAGTTATACAAGTCATTTCAAAACATAAAATTAACTACAATTTAATTATAGAACAACATGCCTAAGTATAATTAAATATGTATAATTACAAAATATGGAGGAGTAGGAAACTACTCACAATGTTACTGGTGTATATGGTATCGACTACTAATTATGACAATTCTAGTACACAACTGACCTGGGGAATTTTTGAAAAAAAGTTAAAGGTTGAGAGCGTTTTTCCTAAACTGGTGGTATTCCCAGATGCAGGTACAGAAAAGGATTCCCGTATTTTGGTGTAATCTAAGTAGTAAGGTCCATAAGTTTTTGGCCTGTCCTGCTTCCCCTCTTTCAAACGTGCTGGGACCTGCAGGCCTATGCAGGTCCATGCCTGCTCACTTCATACCCATCAACTGCACTTCCTCAGTCCTGTTTAGTGCTGCCAATGCGGGTATTTTTTCCCGAAATCGGGAAATGTTAGGCATCGGCGGGAATTTAACGGGTATCGCCGAAAAATGGGTGATTTTGGGGTATTTTTGCTTCCTTAACTAATTATGTCATATTTTAGCTATCTTTCTATAATACTAATGCAAAAAGTTTTTTATAAAAAAATGTTTAACAACTTAAATTGATAAGTACATTTTATTAACCATTTTTATAATTAGATAAAAACTATAAACAAAATCTTAATAAATTAGAGAAATCTAGGCACAGTTTTTTCACAGCAGAGCTGAACATTGATATCAAAAAATTTTATAACAATTTACACACACCATGGATGTTTTCCAGTCCTTGGACAAATATAACATCTCTCCTTATTCTTTAGAACAGCCTCATTCAGATTTCCGTTTTCATCATTACTCTTTTTTCCTTATATATTTTGAGTTTTGAATCTTAGGTGTCTGGGAATTCTTGGGTTGTCCACTCGTCTTGACATATGTCCTAGCAGGGATGTTCCAAGGGTCTTTATGAAATAAAACCTATTCATTGGAACGCTTTCTTTGCTGTCCATGAATAATATAAAAGCATTATTTGCACTTATATCCAACAAGGCAAAAAATAAGCCTAACATCCATCATCGGGTTCATCTATCACATGAATAATTGGAGCACTTTTTGTCCAGTGTGTCTACTCCTTTGAAGGAATTGTAATCTAATATCATATCAGACTTTCCTGGAACCTAATCACATTTAATGCCATGATTGTAAGAGCTTAAAAGAATAACGGCCCTGTTTTTGTTTTTTTTAGGCACGTAGGAAACAATCATAGCAGTATTTGTAAAACCGAAAATAGTACCACCAGATTCTCTTCTTCTGTCTGCTAAAAAATCTTTGGAAATTTCTGTTTTTTTTGGCTCTAAGGGTACCAAGAACAGTTCACCCTCTTTTTTACATTTCCTCTAGAAGCTCCATCGACATGAACCAATAATCGCATGTGATATTTCTCTTGGGTTTTTTTAAGGGCTTAGCAAAGCGGATAACAGATTGTGTTGGGATTCCAAGTTTTTTTTCTTCTTGTGATAAGCCAATGCCATCAGAAATTTTGCCTCCGCACAAATATCCATTGTATAGACAGGAGTTCCATGCATCAGTAAGGCATAAAACTTATAAACCATATTTTGCCGGTTTGTTAGGCATATAAACGCGAAATTTACACCTATCTCGAAAAGGTACCAGCCATCCACACATGAATTTTGGCCAATGCTATGATATGATGATGATATGATGACTTTATGATTTGGTAATGAATTCAGACCATACTTCATTTATAACTGCTGTGTAAGATCTTTTGCTTTTCTTTCCTCTCGGGTACACCAATCATCAAACCTAATGTATACTTTCAATAAAAAAACCTTATAATTAAATTAGTTAAATAAAAAATAATTTTATTTAAAGGTTTATTAATACAAATCATTTATTTTTTTTAAAATAATATAGGGGAAGGTACCTGTGGACAATTTTCACTTATAAATTTTTCTAATTTTCGGTGCTTCATTTATCTGAGTGGTTATTGTACCATTAGATAAGAAATTGAAGGGGCTATCGAACCCTGGTGTCTTTATTTTGAAAAGTAATTTTATTTTTACAGAAAATAATGTTTTGTAACGTACTGATTAGTGTCCATAGGTACCTTCCCCCTTTGTTCCTATGGGCACTAGTGGTTGTACCAATGGACATTCATTTCTTCATAGGTTTATAGGGATAATTGAAATGATATTTAGAGAAACATATCAGCATTAATTTTTTATAAAATGTACTAAACAAAATAGAATATTTAAGCAAGGAAAGTCGATTTGTTTATTGAACCAGAAGGCCGACTAGAAAGGTGACAACAATAAATTTAGCGTATGAAAGTAAATAGAAACTTGACTTATTTTTAACAGAAATAAATCTTTTATGTAACTATAATTATTATTATCGAGACTTTTTATGGAATAAATCGAATTATTAGAGATCGTATTCATAAAAGATGTAGGAAAATGTAATTGTTAACATAATCTCCCAGTGCCAGTAATAAAAGATGGCGGTGGTAATTTTCTTTAGAATATCTCTTATTTCAATTTCATAATCAGTAGCGGTGTTTGGAAGTATAAATTTTGGGGTTCTATCATTTGATGAAATTTTCTTCAAGTAGCAAATGTTGAACGTGAACGAGTCTACTTTTTCTTTGATCAAAGCTATAAAATGCTTTATAACACAAAACGTGGCTCCCAACATATATTTCTTTATCTTCAATTTCTTTACCTTGTTCATAATCATTCATTAATTCATCCAAAAAATTACAATCTTCACTTGATGGATCAGCCAAGATCACATTTGTGAAATCACCATCTTCACAAGTTGAATAGTTTGTTATAAATAGAGAGTGGCGAGTTTTCTGCTCTTAAAAAAGAAAGGTTATACGAATAGTAGGTATCCAATTTTAGGCATTGTATATCACGCGGAATGCTTACAAACTTTTCCGCAACATTTATAATTTAAATAATGAATTAATTAACAAAGAGAAAAATCTGTTATACCTGGGGACACTTTAACCATATGTCCACAGGTTCAGCTGGCAATGGTGTCTACAGGTACAACTGAATGCCATGTTGTGCGGAAAGCTCTGTTTCACAAAACCCGTAAGTGATAACTGATATGAAAACATATGAAGTTATTATATATTTATCGGACAACCCAATGAAATATTACTGCCTAGGATATTTTTAAGTTTAGGTCTTAAAAAATTTAAAATCACTGGTTAGATTGGTCAGGATTTGGAAGAAAAAAACTTAAAAATAATAATTTCTACGAAATTCTTGATCTGGCAATCTTGAAAACACACATGCAACTGCAGGGAGATGCTTGCAGCACTACCGATCTAACAATTTCAATTTCCCTCCTCTCACTTTCTCTTTATTAAAAATATCCACTGGTACAACTTTGCTTTAGGTACAGCACCTTCCCCTATATATATTGTAATGATATTTCGGAGTCGAGATAAATTGTAATTTAAAAGAATTCAAGTTTGAATTTGGCGCCAGCGAGAGTTCGCCGCCGATCTAATTGTTACGTGGATTTTGCTTATCAATTTAAATTAAGATATGTTAAAAATGATTAGGATTTTTAAAATGTTTTTTATTGTATAATTTGAATTTTATATAGTTATTGTAAGTTAAGACGTAATAAATATGAAGGCCATGATGAAGCAGATTTGGCCGTTAACGGTTTTTTTGAAAGGACGCTTGGGATGGCGTCTTTTTAGCTCACTATGCTCACGGATCCCGATGAATCAAAACCGCTGTCTTTTTAGCTCAGATATGCTTGTGAAGCCGAGAAGTTTACACTGTGCTCTCTCTGATTTGGAACTATGAGGCAACAACACATCTTGCTCTCATCTCTCGCATTTTGAAACATCACATCTCTCTGAGATTTAACAAACCACATGTGTGAAGAAATAATAAATTATACTAGCAGTCTGGATGATAGGATTGTTTGAATAAACTGGCGAAGGAAGAAAAAGAAGGAAGTTTCATGCAAGAAGGACAAATTGGGGAACATTTGGTTTGTGAGAACCTACAGTCATTTAGAAGAATGAAGGTATTTTAATTATAACTACATAAATTAAAAAATGTAATATATTGTAAAAATGTTTTTATTTCTTATATTTGAAAATATATATTCTTGAGTCAAAATCATTATCTTTGAAAAGTTGAACCCTTGATATTCCCTCAAAATTTTATTTAACAAATTAAATTAACTTCAAAATAATAGAAATTAAAGTAAACTAACCTACAACAAAGAAATAAACATAACAATATATATATTTACTAGTCTGCCTCTTATTCATCTTTATGTATGCCAGTTTGTGATAAGTAATAAATAAAAGTCTGAATTAAATAAATTAGATGTTATTAAAATATGAAAATTTTTACCTACTAATTGTTTTATTATTAATTCCTGATATTATATTTTGTACGTGTACACTTTCTTTTTCTTCTAGTCACCCAGCAAAACGTCAGTAAGAAAAAATAATGTAGGTAAATATTAGAAGGTTGATTAACCTTTCAGTGGTCGTATATGGTTAATACAGTTACAAGAATAGTCGCGCGGATGACAATAGTCATCCATAAAGTATTCTGGTGTTTTGGCAACAGGCATCTTTTTTAATCCCTTTATTTTCAAAAATACTTTACAAAGGATAAGAGAAATAAATTATTTACTCAAAATAATGAATTATCAAGAAAGTACACAGATCATTATCAACACATTCTAAGTTAAAAATAATAATTACGGGGTAGGTTACGTGGATGACAAACAAAACAATTCATTTTAATAGCACAATACTTCAAAAATATCAGTAGGGGGCATTCAGTGTAATCATAACAAACTCTCATTGTATTAATTTAGCTTAGCTAACGTAGACAAAAAAATACAAAACTAAAAATAAGTAATTGAAAGGTCGTCAGGTAGAGGAAAATTGTTAGCCAACCAAAACAAATGGGAATTACAGGTCGGGAATAGCAAATAGCAACTAACAGAGGTACTGAAACAATTTCCTTAGCCCCCCTTTGCAAACTCTAGGCTTGTCATATTCATCCATGCCAAAAAAAAAAATACACAGTAGCGATGTTAAGAGCAGTGGAGGACTATTGTCATCCGCGCAACCACTCGAGGGTTAATTAAAAAAGGTTAAGAAAGAAATTGAGATGGTTAATAAAGATAATACACGAAAAAGGGTATTACTTCAAGCATTGGCGGGTATGCCTTGGTACACTAATGCAGCAATGGTCCTGTTAGTCAGTGTCCAGCCTTGAAAGAAATTCCCCATTTTTACAATGTTCAAACTCGAGTACCGTGCGGTTATTAAATTCTTTTGTAAAGAGGGTCTTACTCCTGCACAAATTAAAGAGTGCTTGGATTGTGTATCAGGGCAGTCCTACCCCTTGTATTGCATAGTGAAAGAATAGGCAAAATTATTAAAGTTAGGGAGAGAACATCTAGAAGATGACCCGCATCCCGGTCGCCCATTGGAAGTTCTCACTTCTGAAACAATCCAACTTTTGGAGTCTGAATTGCTGTCTGACCGGTGAATGATAACCAAGTAAATTGCAGCGAGGTTGGGGCTTTCAAAAACAAGCGTTTTGAGGATCACTAAAGAACATTTGGGTATGAACAAGGTTAATGCAAGATGGGTTCCAAAAATTCTTTCAGCTGCTCGAAATCAGGAAGGAGTTCACTGCTGCAATGAATTTTTACGCAAGCATAATGCCGACCCAAAGAATTTTTCGGACTCATTTGTAACTGGGAATGAGACAATGGTTCTACATTATGACCCACTCAGCAAAAAAGAGTCCATGGAATGGAGAAGACAAGGAGAAGCTCTTCCTTTAAAGGCAAAAGTCACAGTCAACAAAAAAGGTAATGGCCACAATTTTTTGGAACTTAGATGTCCTCCTCCTTCACGACAATGCCCCTGTCCACACAGTATTGATTTCCAAGGCCGCCGTGAAGGACAGTGGATTCCAAGAAATCTCTCATCCATCATATAGCCCAGACTTAACCCCTAACAACTTCTACCTTTTCTCAAAGTTAAAATCTGACCTTCGTGGGAGGCGATTTAACACCAACAAAGAGCTCCTAGCAGCAGTGGAAGAACATTTTTTTAACAAAGAAGAAAATTATTTTTTTCATGCTATAGAAATGTCGCCAAAGCGTTGTGTTGAACTTAGAGGTTGAAGAACAGTAAGACCACTTTTTTTCTTTCACCTTTCCTTCTATCCCAGGCCGGAAACTTTTGGACCTTTACTACGTACTTGTAAATGGATAAATGATTTATATGATGTATATTAATGTATGTGTATATTATTGGTCTGAATGTATTAAATTGGAATAACATGTGTTGAGATTTAGAACATCTGATTTTTTATTTATTGAGTGATTTTTAAATTTCTCTATGGCTATCATTTCCTTAATATTTCTTTTAAAATTATTTTGTTCATGGTGAATCATTTTGGGGGAATCAAATTTAAAAGAATGTTTTATTTGCCTGTAATGTGTGAGAGCTGTTTAGTTAGGTTTATTCAGGCTTTTAGTTATAGGCTTGCAACTGTATTTATGTTGATAAACACGTTGTTTGATATATTGTTCTGATGTACCAAAATAAGACTTGCCACAACTATCTTCGCACAGTATTTCATAAACAATATTAGACTGTAGTTCCAATATATCTGTATCTTTCGTTTTGGTGAATAATTTTTCAATGGTGGACGTATTTTTGAATGTGACAGTGTAGTCAGTTTTATGGTTATTTGTGAGTGTTTTTCTGAGTCTTTCTGATAGTGTTTGTATGTATTTTATGTAATAGTGTAATATCTGTCATTGTTTTTTTCATGTTGTTTGTGTTGAGTATTTGTTTGTTTTAGTAGTTTGTAAATGAGTCTGTGTGGGTATCCATTTATTAGAAGAAGGTCTACTACTTTATTTTTCACGGTTTGTTTTTAGATTTCTGTGGATAATTTTATTGCACGATTTAATAAATTTCTTTTTTTGAATAAAAAAAAAAAAAAAAAAAAAAAAAAAGCAACATTATTTTTGTACTATTGTATTTTGTATCATTGTTTTTGGCATAACTCATATTATTATATCAGACAAGAAACATTATTTATTCAGATAATATATATTTATTAGCTTTGTCAACTCTATTTTTTTGTTGATTTTTTTTTTCCTTATTTTTTGTTTTCTTAACTTATTTTAAATTCTTAACCTTAAGATATAATTTGTTTTTTGTGTAATATTTTAAAACATGTAATATTATTTTTATTTTGTAATTTAATTTTCTTTTAAATTTCTGTATTTATTTATTATATATATTTTTTTTTTTTCAATAATATATATTGTATATTCTATCAGCCTTTGGTTCACCCTAGTCCGCCCTTAACCTCTGTAAAGTTGATGCCTGATCCTTCAGTGAGAGGGAACCTGATAATTTTCTTTTAAATTTCTGTATTTAATTTTAATTGTATTTTTCTTGCTTTTATTATGTCCTTAATTATATATACGGCAGCTAGGTCGCCATTATGTTGTTCATTATAATTATTCTTAAGGGGCAATGGTTCTTGGACCATTTTCATTTTTCATCCTTCCAACTCTGCTTTCATTGTCCTCATAATTAATGCTCAGAGTTTTGAAACTTACCAATCCACAAACCAGTTAAAAAACATTTGGTACAATTATTTATAAACACCATAAAAAGCTTTATTTTAATATACCATTTTAATTGAATTGTTCTTTAATTCTAAGAACTTTGATTATTAGTGACCTAGATGTTATTTTTTTGCAGTTATGATCATTCTTCATGAATTGGTTTGTTTTTTGTAGTGTGAACAATGGTGAATTCAGGCAGTATAAAGGTTCGAGGGATAAGGAATCATTTATGTCTTTTATTGAAGATGAAAAATGGAAAACAATGGAGGCCGTTCCTTGGTGGAAATCTCCATCTTCTGTTCAAATGTCTGTTGTATCCTACTTTTTTAAGCTTTCACAAGGTTTAAGAGTAAGTAAATTTTTTATTTTTATCAATTTTCCTATTATTTGGATAATCATATTGGATTACCTTCTTGTTTCTAAATTTACATATTTTTCTGTGGTTTAAGTTTATATATTTTCTGTTCCTACTCCCTCTAAACTTTATTTATCAAAAAATCTTCAAAAAGTAAAGAAGCCGGACTGTCTATTTGGAAACAACCCAGGAACTGTCACAATGACCTAAAACTAGCTTTTTGGAATGTTCTATCTCTGAACAGATTAGGAGCTCTTCAGGCGCTGCTCTCGTAGATTGATAAATACCAGATTGATATTGTAGCAATTCAGGAAATCCGATGGCTGGGAAAGGGAATTATGGAAAGGAAAAACCACGTACTGTATTATAGTTGCCATGACACCCAGCACTCCTTTAGGACAGGGTTTATTGTGTGTGGACCTGCACTCCAACTTGTTATTGATTTTACTCCCTTAAACCAGAGGATATGCAGAATAAGAATTAAGGGTAAATTCTTCAATTATAGCCTAATTAGGTGTCATGCCCCCAGTGAAGTTTCCAGTGAAGAAGACAAGGATTTGTTTTATGACGATCTGGATAAAACCCTAGACGAATGTCCAAGAAATGATGTGAAGATCCTCTTGGTGATTTGAATGTACAAGTAGGTCGGGAGCTGGAATATAAACCAACCATAGGCTCCTTCAGCATGCATGAGTTGTCGAATGACAATGGCCATAGACTGGTTAATTTTGCAGCCTCGAAGGGACTAGTAATTGGCGGCACTTTCTTCTAGAAGAAAGGGATCGATCAGGTCACATGGGTATCGCCCAATGATAGGACCACGAGCCAAATTGACCACCTTCTAATAAATGTGAGCTACAAATCAGATTTGATTGACTTATGGACCTACAGAGGGGCGAATGCTGATTCAGATCATTATATGAGTGTGACAAAGATGAGAGCCAGGATTTCGATAGTAAAAATGACAAGAACAAAGGGCCGAGGACTTTACAACACTGATAAGTTAAAGGACTCCAAGATACAAATCAAGTAAAGTTGGATATGAACCTGATGAATGCACTCACAAGGGGACACACTCAGTCTCTCACGGATCTTGTTGGAAATTTTTTTGGAGGTTCCTGGTCAAAAAATATGAGACACGTGTTTTGCCGTTCCGACCAATGGGCCCTAGAAGCGGAGAAAAAAAATAAATAGCATTAAACTAATTTATTTTATATCTCTAGTTTAAAAAATGATATCGACATGATTCTTGCACCATGATTTTTATTTTTGATTGCAGATTTAAGGAAAAATACAGATACTCCATTGATTTTGGTTTAGGTTAATTAAATTCTAAAAAAACGATTAGATTTTTAAGCAAACTGCCTCTTTAGATTTTTCACACGACAGTTGACATCAGATCCTCATTCAGCACCCTCAAAAACATTGAAAAACGTTTATTCAATTAAAACAATGATATCATTTTTTCACCCTCTTTGAGGGGAATGGACTTTTTAAATCGATTAATGGTTACTTTCCTTTAAATCACCATTACTTTGTCACGCAATTCATTGATTGGTATCACCGGAAAGAGGAGAGCCTCAGCTCTTTCTTTTGATGTATATAAATACAAAATTCGATGAGCAAAAACCTATTAAAAAAATTGGAAAATCCAAAATACATTTTGATTTTCTACTTTAGTTTAAACTAGATTGGAAGATGAAACCAAAAACATTTCAAGCGTATTACCACACTATATTTTGGGTAAAAATATGAAATTGATATGTTTAACCATCTCAGCATAATTCATAATTTTTGTTTTATTTTCCAGTTGAACGTGTTAAAATATGATTGTGATAGCTGACATAAAAACATTTAAAACAAAAAATGTTTTTAAACTGCCTCTGTGGTGAAGTCATTACATTTATTAAATGCGCTCACTGCGCCAGTTATCTTTGTTTTAAATGTTATGTTAAGTAACAAAATAAAACAAAATTGTAAATACATAACAATCCAATCTAATATATAGTTCTGTTTGTATATTATGTAAATATTAATTTGTAATAAATTATATTTTAATAAAAGTATATATATATATATATATATATATATATATATATATATATATATATATATATATATTTTTTAATTTATATCTATTTATCTATACATACATTTCCTAAGTTTTTGAGGGTGCTGAAATGGAATTCTTGGACTAAAAAAATTTTCTATCACATTTTACAGTGTAAAAGCTAAAATTTTTCAAGTGAAGTGTGTTCAATATGTTTTTTTCTCAAGAACCGATATCATATTCAAATTCAGCATTCAAAAGAACCCTTAAATATTGAATTTCATCCAAATAGAAAAATAAAAATTCATAAGCTTCAAAATTTGCCTGACCCAAAAAGGTTGGCAATTTTTGTTTAAATTGACAAAAACATGAATTACACTTAGATGGTTAAACATATCAATTTCATATTTTTTTTCCAAAATATAGGGTGTTAATATGCTTGAAATGTCTTTGGTTTCATCTTCCAATCTAGTTTCAAACTAAAGCAGAAAATCAAAATGTATTTTGGATTTTCCAACTTTATTAATAGGTTTTTGCTCATCGAATTTTGTATTTATATACATCAAAAGAAAGCTGAGGCTCTCCTCTTTCCAGCGATACCAATCAATGAGTTGGGTGACAAAGTAATGGCGATTTAAAGGAAAGTAACCATTAATCGGTTTAAAAATTTCATTCCCCTCGAAGAGAGTGAAAAAATGATATCTTTGTTTTTATTGAATAAACGTTTTTCAATGTTTTTGAGGGTGCTGAATGAGGATCTGATGTCAACTGTCGTGTGAAAAAACCTAAAGAGGCAGTTTGCTTGAAAATCTAATCGTTTTTTAAGAATTTAATTAACCTAAACCAAAATCAATGGAGTATCTGTATTTTTCCTTAAATCTGCAATCAAAAATAAAAATCTTGGTGCAAGAATCATGTCTATATCATTTTTTAAATTTGTGATATAAAATAAATTAGTTTAATACTATTTTATTTTTTTTCTCGGCTTCTAGGGCCCATTGGTCGGAACAGCAAAATATGTGTCTAATTTTTTGACCAGGAACTTCCGAAAAAATTGCCAACAAGATCCATGAGAGACTTAGTGTGTCCTCCCTTTGTCAGCAACGACAGTGGCAGCATAGACGACAGATGGGAAGCATGCTCGAAAGTTATAAACAACACTGCTGAAGAAATACTGGGCCTTATTACAAAATAATGTAACAAGGGCTGGTGTGATGAAGAATGATGCGAAGTAACATCTATGAAAAATGAATCTTATAGAAATATGATCCAGAGACGCACCAGACAGTCTTGAAAAACATACAAGGAGTGCAGAAGAACTGAGAGAAGGATCCATCAAAGAAAAAAGAGAGCCTGGGAGAACAAGAAGATGTAAGAATATAGAGCATCTCAATGATATACCCTTGTTCTTCCAGCGAGTAAATGAAGGAAGATCAGCCTTTAAACCGAGAACAAACTCGTTTAAAGGAGAAGATGATATGCTATTAACTGAAAAGAGTGCTGTCCTACACCAATGGAAGCAAAACTTCAGGGAACTCCTCAACAAAGGAACCAATAATGGACAAAATTTTGAAGATGAGAATGAGCTTGGGAGGGATGATGGAAGGGATGAAGAGGTGGATGAGGCAATAATGAAATTTAAAAAATCATAAAGCCCCAGGATTTGATCGAATTCAGGCAGAACTCCTTAAGTACAGTGGTGAAGGTCTAAAAAAAAGCCCTTCACGAAATAATACTATTTATATGGGAGGAAGAGGACCTACTGAAAGCATGAAAACAACAAGGAGTAATAGTCCCCATCCACAAAAAAGGAGACCAGGCTGATTGTAATAATTACAGGGGAATCATGCTACTGCCCTGTGATTACAAGGTCCTTTCTAATGTCATCTTTTTCAGACTTATCCATCATGCAGAAGGAGTACTCGGGAAATACCAGGCTGGCTTCAGGAAAGGACGATCCACCACTGATCAGATCTTCTGTCTTAGATTGATTCTTGAAAAGGCATGTGAGTGTCTTCACGACACATCATCTGTTTATTGACTTAAAGTCGGTCTATGACAGTGTTGATCGACGAGAACTGTATCAAGCTCTATATGATCTAAATATGCCTGCCAAACTAATCCGGCTTGCCAAAATGACGATGAAAAAGACAAAATGCATGGTGCAGATTGGATCAGACGTGTCAGAAGAATTTGATTCCAGTACTGGAGTAAAGCAAGGAGATGCGCTAGCCGACCTGCTTTTTAATCTGGCTGAAGAAAGAGCACTAAGGGAATCTAGAATACAAACATCAGGCACAATTTTTAATAGAAGTCTGCATATATCAGGGTCAAAGTACTGACCCTCGCTTTCTACACATTTTGCCCATCTCTCGGGCAATATATGGATACCATTCCAAAAGAATGCTTCATCTTTATTTGAAATCCATTCATCGAGCCATTTTCGTACGTTTTCGAAATTGTTGAAGTGTTGCTCCGCCAATGAGTGTCCCATCGATGAGAAGAGGTGATAATCAGAAGGCGCCAGGTCAGGTGAATACGGCGGGTGGGGGGTAGGAGTTCCCAACCAAGCGAAGAAATCGTTTCCTTAGTCAATCTGCTGAATGTGCAGGAGCGTTATCATGCTGAAGAATGACTTTGGCGTGCCTGTGAGCCCATTCTGGGCGTTTTTTTCGATCAATGCGTGACTCAAATTGATCATTTGTTGTCGGTAGCGCTCGGTATTGACTGTTTCGCCGGGTTTGAGAAGCTCGTAGTAGACTACTCCCTTCTGATCCCACCACACACACATCATTGTCTTCTTCCCAAAACGATCCGGTCTTGCACTCGATGTGGATGGTTGTCCTGGCGTTACCCATGATTTTTTGCGTTTGGGATTCTGAAAATAAATCCATTTTTCATCGCCAGTTACAACTCGATGCAAAAAACCCTTTCTTTCGTGGCGTAAAAGCAGCATTTCGCACACAGTTTTTCGTTTTTTTTCCCATCTGTCGTTCGTCCAATTCATGTGGAACCCATTTTCCAACCTTTTGAATCTTTCCCATAGCTCTCAGGCGATCGGAAATGGCTTGCCTAGTGACATTTAACTGTTCTGCCATCATTTGTTGGGTTTGGGTATTGTCTTCGTCTAATAAAGATTGCAATTCGAAGTCCTCAAACTTTTTTGGTTGATTTTCTCGTTTTTGATCAGTAACATCAAAATCACCACGTTTGAAACTTTGAAACCAACGTTCACATGTCCTGACAGTTGGAGCAACATCGCCATAAGTCTCAACAAGAATTCGATGACATTCAGATGCCTTTTTCTTTTGATTAAATAAGAAAATCATGACATGCCGCAAATGCTCTTTATTTGGCTTAAAATTAGACATTTTTAACACCAAAGAAAGGTATGATACGTCCACGTAAACGACTTAAAAACAACTGACTTTTGTAAACAAATGACTAACAAACAAAATAGCGTTTAGAGATAAGCAAATCCTTCAATAGGCTAAGAGCGCATTCTATTGGAATTAAAACGACATTTTAAACTTGCATACCTGGTATGTTATGTTATGTATGTTATCATTTCTGTTCAAATTCTATTTCAATTGGATTTCTTTCTTGGATTAGAGTATATTTATGTTAAATTGAATCTAAAACAGAAAGAAAAGTGTTTTTTGTAGCTACGTTATTTAAAACTGTAAGAAGACTTCAGAGCAGTAAGTTGTTAAAAAATCTTGTTATTAGTTTAGTGTGGGAAAAAGTACCATCAGCAATTAGCAATGAAATAGATGATTGAAGAATGTTTTCATGAAAAAGAGTAGAAAAAAAAAAAATTTTGCATTTCAGTGCACTAATAAAAATCCATTTGTAGGGTGTACAAAGCTTTCCCCATAAGAGGCACTGATAAATATTTTTTTTTCATTGTCCAATCTTAATATATTTAAATTACGTGTCGCGTTGTTTGGGCCACGTTGACACCTAAACTACTGAACCGATTTTAATCAAATTTGCACACCGTGTGCAGTTTGATCCAACTTAAAAGATAGGATAGCTTGTATCTTAATTTATAGTCGCAATATTATTTGTATATTATCTGCAAGTCATAATTATCTGTTAGCCCTATATGATTTTAACATATGGCGGTATAAGGTTATACTATTATATAAAAGGATAAGCAATTTTTCATTTGTGATCAGTAACCGCCAAAAACTACTGAAATTAAATTTTGACTACATCATCTTTATAGTTCAAGGATGGTTTAGCAATAGTAAAATCTAATGATTTTCAACTAATTTTTTATTGAAAAATGAATAATAAGTGGATAACAGTGAAGTTCAAAAATGGCGGCAATTGCCATCTACATGAAAGGTTAAAAGGTACAGTGTTACATAGAGCTTGATATTGATAAAAAAATTTACTTATTTTCAATTAAATTGTTATAAGAACAGCTATATGGAGTTAAATATACCAAATTTTAACTACATCATTTTCATAGTTCTGGATTTAACAACAATAAAAATTTAAATGTACAATGTTGAGTGTGATAAACGGGTTTTGCCACAATATTACATACTTTTATGGTTAGAAATTAAAATCCAACCAGATCAAATTAATAACATTATTTCTGTCGAATGAAAATTATTATAAATCAAATTGCCGATCCTCAGCTGTTTGTTTGTTTGGGCTTCATCATCATCATCAGCGGCGCAACAACTCATTACTGAGTCAAGGTCTCCTCAATCAGCCCACGCCATATGTCCCGGTTCTGCGCAGCCACCATCCAGTTACACACCCCAAGCAATGTCCGGGTATCATGCGCAACACCGTCTCGCCAACGCAATTTGGGTCTTCCTTTTCACCTGGTTCCATGAAGTTCATCCAGCAATGTCCTCCTTGGAATGGAACCCTCATCCATCCTCGCAAGGTGTCCAGCCCACCTTCGCCTTCCAAGCCGAACAAACTTTACTATATTCGGTTCCCTAAAGAGAGCATATAGTTCTTGATTGGTTCATCGACGCCACTCTTGTCCCTGCATAATTCCACCATAGATAGATCGCAGGATCTTCCTTTCGTGGATAAGTAATGCGGACTCATCTTTCTTCATGAGTGTCCAGGTCTCAGAACCGTAGCTCAGGACTGGGCGGACCAAGGTTTTATACAGCTGTACCTTGGTTGCTCTCGGAAGCAGGGAGCTTCGGAAATGGTTTTATAGGCCATAGAAACATCTGCTTTATTTGCTGATCCGTGATCTAATTTCCCCAGATATGTTGTTATCCACATCCACTTGACAGACGAGGTATACAAATTCGTTAACTTTCTCAAATTTGTAATCCCCAATTCTGACTTCTTCATCCTGTACTGCCCGTTCTCCTTATACCATGTACTTCGTTTTCGCGTCGTTTATTACCAAACCCATTCTCCTGGCGTTCTCAGCAAGGAGAAGGAACGAATTTGAGACAGCCTGAAACGGCATACCCAAGCAGCTGAACCGTTTTATTAAATATGGTGCTACCCTGGTGGATTTGGGAACTTCTGATGGCTTTTTCAAGGCCGATGTTAAAAAGAAGGCAGGCCAATGCATCACCCTGACGGACACCCCTACTTGAGAAGATTGGCTCGGTCATCCCGCCTTGGACCCTTACGTAGCATTCTACACCCTCCATCGTAACCTGACACATTCTTAAGAGCTTTTGGGGTATTCCAAGTTCTTCTAGTGTGATATAAAGTTCTTTACGATCAATACTGTCGTAGGCACTTTCAAAGTCTATGAATAAGTGGTGGGTTCGGATGTTGAATTCCCTACCCCTCTCCAGCACTTGTCGAAGGGTGAAGACCTGGTCTACGGTTGATTTACCCTTCCCAAAACCGCACTGGTAGGGACCCACAATTCTTTCAGCCCATGGAAGGAGACGCTCGAAGAGGACAAGAGAGAGGATCTTATATGCTACTGGTAACAGTGATATGCCACGATAATTACGACAGTCTAGCTGGTCTCCCTTCTTGTGAATAGGACAAATTATCGTTTTGTTCTAGCTCCGTGGCATAGTTTCCTTCACCCAGATAGAGCTGAGGAGATCCTGGAGTGTCTTGGTCAGTTCCATCCCGCCCTGCCTGAAGAGCTCCGCTCCAAGGCCGTCATAGCCTGGTGCCTTATTATTTTTAAGCCTGGATATGGCTGACATAATTTCCTCTTCATCAGGCGGATGTAGATCCTCAATTGGAACTGGGCAAGTTGGGAGTTGGGGAGGAGGGTCCCCATCATTGAGGAGATCTCGGAAGTATTGGTTCCATCTTCTGAGGATTCCACCTTCATCACTCAATAACGATCCATCCTCAGCTCTGCATGCATTTAATCTAGGCTGAAAGGGCTTTCTTCCAGTGTTTATCTTCTGGTAGAATTTTCTGATCTCGTTATTGGTCTTCAGGGTCTGGGCTTATAGGCAAAAAACCCTAAGGTCATCAATTCTTGCATAATTTTGATTAATTCTATATACAGGGTGTCACGAATTTAAATGGCAAAACTTCAGGAACTTATAGGGGACCGAAAAACTAAGACAAAAAGTCCTTTAGAGATTTGCTCGTTTTTGTTTAGTTTTCGCGAAAATCGCAAAAAAAGAAACAAAACAATAATGTTACAGGTAGTGATTATCACCTTTCAAAGTTCGTCAGGCTAGGCAGTGAGGTATGTAAACACTTAATGTTATCCTTTACATTCTTTTATTTGTTTACATTTTCGCTTCCTTCTAGGATTATAATTCCTCAATCAGTTTTCAGTCAGTTACTCAGATATTTTTGTGTGAATAGCATCAGCCACAATGCCGCATACATATTCTAATGTTGAATACGCTGATATGATTTTTGTGTATGGTTTCTGTAAAGGTATTGCTTTAGAAGTGGTGCGGGAATATGCGCGCCGATTTCCAAATAGAAGAGTGCCTAATCGACGAGTCTTTTCGTTAACTTTTAATACTACGAGAGACTGGGTCATTCTTAATACGTAATGAAGGCGACCAATTCCAGGCAGCAATAAGAGCAGATTATTGGAGAAGAAATTGTGTCCAACGCCACTTCGATAACAATCCTGAGACTAGCATCCGAAGAGCATCTGCTGCATTAGCAATATCGCGGCAAGCAATATGGCGAACTTTGAAAGGAGATAATCGCTACCCATACCATCTTCAAAAAGTTTAGAATTTATTACTTCAAGATTATGTCGAGAGATTGAATTTTAGTAACTGGTTTCTTGACAAAATTCGCGATGATAATTTATTTCCATTAAAAATTATATAGACCGATGAAGCTACCTTTACAAGAGGAGGAATTGTTAATCAAAGAAATTATCATGTATGGGCTCTTGAAAATCCCAGAGCTATTAGAGAGAATAGGCTTCAGCATGAATTTGCTATTAACGTTTGGCTTGGAATTTGGAACGGATTACTGGTGGGACCATATTTTTTACCTGGAAGATTGAATGGTATGACATTTACACATTTTTTGGACAACCACTTTTCTAATTATTTAGATGACATTCCCTTACAGCAGCGGATTGAAATGTGGTTCCAACTCGATGGATGTCCAGCTCATTATAGCAGAGTTGCTCGAGCTTGGCTGGATATAAATTATCCACAACGGTGAATGGACGTGGAGGAGTAGTACCTTGGCCACCCAGATCACCTGATATGACACCCATGGATTTCTTCGTAGGGGGAACCTTGAAGCAGAAAGTTTATTCGGTGTCAATCAACTCAAGAGAGCAATTAAGAGACCTAATCATAGATGCAGTGCACCAAATATCATCAGAACAATGTTTAGCTGCAATTTATCAAGTGAGTGCTAGATGTAATGCTTGCATTGGTGCAAGAGGACAACATTTTGAGCAATATTTACATTAAAAAGTCAATAAATAAGTATAAAAATGAAAAAACTTGTTTTGTTTCTTTTTTTTGCGAAATAACATAAATATAAATGTAAATAAATAAGTATAAAAATGAAAACTTGTTTTGTTTCTTTTTTTTTGCGATTTTCTCTAAAACTAAGCAAAAACGAGCAAATCTTTAAAGGACTTTTTGTCTTAGTTTTTCGGTCCTGTATAAGTTCCTGAAGTTTTGCCATTTAAATTCGGGACACCCTTTATAATTTGGCCCGGAATGGGTGCTGCGGATAGAGGCGCGCGCGCCCCAAGGAGAGACGAGCCGCACCCGCTGAGAAGGAAAAACGCCACATAATCCTCAGCTGTTATTACCAACTCAGATATTAAAATTGAAAATTGGATGTCTAATTATACTTTATGTTATCTTCTAACACCTAATCAATCTAAATTTAACCAAGTTAATAATGACTGCTATGCATGAAAATATCAAAAATATAATTTTCAATTGTTCACTTTAATACAAGATTTTTATAGATAAACATAAAAAAAATCAATTATTAGTTAAAATTATCTAAGATCTTCTTATGAGAGAGGGTGAAGCCTCGACAGGGGATGAAGAAGTTATATATAAAAGGACAAGCCATTTCCCTTCGTGATAACTAACTGCGAAAACTACAGAACAAATCTGTACCAAATTTTAACTACATCATCTTCATAGTTCAAGGAAGGTTTAGCAATAATAAAATTTACATATTTTCTATTAAATTACTGTTTAAAAAGTGATAAATATGTGGTGTGCAGTAAAGTTTTAACATTGACCAATAGCTGGCGAGCACCATTCAAGAGAGGTTACAATGATCCCGTGTTAAATGTAGCTAGAAATTGATAATAAAATTACTTAATTCAATTGAATTGTTATCCAAAAAGCTATAAATATGTGGTGTGACGTGTGTATTCCAGTGAAATTTAAAAATCGAATGAAATGTGGCAAGCAACAATAGCGTTTTAGTAAAACTAATGAACCTATCTGAACCAAATTTTAACTACATCATCTTCTTGAAAGATTTACAATTAGAAAGTTTACTATAATAATAATTTATACTATTATATAAAAGGACAAGCCATTTTTCGTTTGTGATCACTAACCGCGAATACTACAGAACCAATCTATAAAAAAAAACAAAAAAAAAAACCTGTACCACTTACAACCCATGAAGGGTCTCGGGTTCAGTACCTAGGTAGGCTGTACTGTTTCTAAGCCAGCGGTTGTGAAAGGAGGTGATTTGGCCAGAATTCACGCTCAACCGCCAGGTTTTTCCCCCAATTAAGGGTATCCACTTTTTAGGAGGCTGGGTGTGCCCCAGGAGGGTCTCCCGACCTCGAATTTGATCCACGGCCGAAATAACAGAAAATAAATTTTCTGCCTTCAGTCAGACTCCAACTGGGGCCCGGGAGCGTGGTAGTCAAGTGCCTTACCCACTGAGCTACCGCGCCTCCAAAACCAATCTATACTAAATATTAACTACATCATCTTCATAGTTCCAAGAAGGTTTAGCAATATTAAAATCTACTGATTTTTAATTATTTCTTTATTAAAAAAAGATAATATGTGGACAACAGTGAAGTTTGAAAATTGACCGATAGGCGAGTGCCATTCTACACGAGAGGCTGCAAAAGAGCTTGAAATCAATGATAAAATTTACTTATTAAACTATCAAGAAAATTATTTAAAAAGATTTAAATATGGTGTGCAATATGTGGGTCCCAGTGAAGCTTGAAAATCGACAGATTGTGTATAGCGCCATTCCTCAATAGAGTTTACAATGGTCAACTGAACCTATCTGTACTGACATCTAAATAAATAATTTTTATAATTCTAGGAAGGTTTTGCAATGATAAAATTTACAATAACTGAAATTATATGTACAATGTTGAGACGCAGGAATGAGGTTTGCCACACTGTCATATACTTTTATAGTTCGAAATCAACATCCAAGCAGAAAACACCTAAACCATTCTACCCATTTAAACAACAAACTCTAGTATTTAACAAGGGTTGGTATTATAAATAGATTACTTGGAGGTTACAATTGTTTTTAAAGCAAAGTTTTTGTCAATATAAAACATTAAACATAATAATAAAAATAAGATATTGAAAAGCATAATATAAAAATGCAACAGTAAGAACAGTTATTGACCAAACATACAAAAATAATTAAAACAGCTGTTTGATTTGGTACTCCAATTTCTGTTACATCCTTCATGATTTACCCTAAGGAAATATTTGTACGTATACATAATATAATGCCACTAAAGAAGCTTCACTTAAAAAAAAATTAAGGAACAGGACACTGGAGACCTTGGATGTTAGGTGTCTAAAAATAAATAAATCTAATCTAATCTTGAAAAGCAATTATTTACTCCATTGTTCTGTTTAAAACATGTGATGATGGTGTGTTGTCATGCTTGAGAGATTGTTTGTCTCATCAGAGGCTTTAATAGAAAAACCAGTGAAGGCTGTGTCGTCATTGGTTTTTTTAATAGAAAAACACTAACGTATTATGAAGTTAGTTTTAGTAAGTGTAAACCAGTGTCAATGTAAAGTATTTATGAAATAAAACCTTTTAGTACAGAGAAAGGACCCTGGTTGAAAGATTTAGGAGTAAACATGTTAAACAGTCATTCTGACATGTTTATATTGTTTTGTTGGTGAGTAGATAATAATTAATAATAGGCACTCCTTCTTCTTCTTCATCTCCCTCCTTGTGCCATTAACCATTGTAGAGGGGCCTCAATCCAATGCTGCCAGGCCTCATGGTTCCTGCAGAGCTGCTTCAGTTGATGGAGTGTTCTTCCTCCTATCGTCTGGATATACTCCTCATATAAAATCCTAGGCCTCCGTGTGGTCTCTTGCCAGTGGGTTGGGCTTCCATTACTTTTCTAGGCTCTCGGTCCTCATTCATCCTACATACGGGGACTCAGGCTATCCCCTTGTCTAACTCCTCTATTTATGGGAAAAGAAATAGATTCTATTTTATTAATCCTTTACCACTCCTTTTGAATTTGTATAAACAGATTTAATGGCAGAAATGAGGTCTTTAGAGACATTTTTTGCCGCAAGAGCATTGCATATTTCTTGACGCCGGACTGAGTCAAAGGCAGCCTCAAGTTCCAGAAATGCTAGCTACATTTTTTTGTCTCTGTCCCATGCTTTTTCCAATATCATTCTTCATTCTTAAAGCAAAAATGTGGTCTTGTGTCTGTCTCTCTGAACAAAAACCTGCCTGTTCCTCCTCCAACTGCTCGTTTCAGACACAAATCCTCTCAGCATTTTCTCCAGGATTTGTGGGTACATTTTGTATGCCACTGACAAGAGACTAATTGGTCTACAATGAAAACACTCTGTTTGGCTGCCTTTTTTTGTGGATTGAAATAATCACGCTATATTCCCAATCTTTCGGGGTTGTCTTGGAGTCCCATAAAAATAATGGACACCTTATAGAAAAATAATTAAGAAACAACTTTATCGAAAAATAGAGATTAATCTTCCAAGAGGTTCTGAACCTGATTTCATAGGTTAGGTTAATCAACTTTTATGTCATCGGACAACTTTGTCAATCATATCAGATCAAAATAAAAAAAACTGAGGATTATAGTTTCCTTAAAATATATCTAGCATCCAACATGCTAGCTGAAAGAGAGAGGATCCATGTTATTTTATGATAACATAGTGGTCAAATGACAATAGGTGAATTTCTTGGTCTGAGTATGTTTCCCTAAGCAATGTTTCTTTATTATACTTTTCACTATACAAAAAAAGTCTATTAATACCCAAATATTTATAGTTTGGTGTTAATACATATAGTATGGGAGCCCATGACACTAAACCTGCCATGATAGGTCTCTCAAAGTTCATCCATGTAATTTGTCATTTCATTCATTTGGGGAACACAAAATGGCCCTGCTGCCATGGCTGGCACCGGTCAACACTAAAAAAAAATTATTTTTTGAGTTTTCTGTGATGACTCTTATATTCTGATTGTTCCTCGAGATAGGGGAGGGGTAGGACTATACGAAAAGGCAGTGCTGCCGGCCTCCCTGATGGACCTTTTCAGTTGCGCCGGGAGATAAGCGACATCAGAAAACATACGTTTTAATTGAATAATAAAGTAAAGAATATAAGGGGAGTTTTTCACAATAATTTGTTGAAAAAGCTTTTTAATAAATAATTTGATCATTAGAATGATTTTTTTTAAATTTTGTTTTGGTGGGAGGTATTTAATAATTTTATGTCATTTTGTATATTGTTAATTTAATAATTGAATATCTTTGAATGTTTTAATGGTGAGTTTATGCCTTAACCAGGGAATAGACAAAAATAATGTCTCAATTGTTTAAATATGTTGGTCTCCACTTGCTGTGCTGGCCCTGACCCAATGAGGGTATTATAAATGATTATTTTAATTATTGATAAATATAAAAATTAGAAGTATAAAGGAAAGAACTGATTTTTTTTATTTATATTGGACACATCTTGTTATGTTGAGATTTTGAGGATTGTGTTAGTATTGTATGTAATTTTAATATTTTATATGATAATTTTGTAATGATTAATAATGTATGTTGCAATAAACATTACTATAAAGTAATGAAATTTTATAAAATATCCATATGTGTTTTTTTTTATTGTCTTTTGTGTATAACCTTGATAATTTGTTTAATATGAATATTATGTAAATATATGGCTATGGTGTAATTGTCTTACTTTGTTTCTTTACGGTATTGAATTGTGCATTTTTAGAATTTTATAAAAATACTTTTTAAATAATTGTAAAAGATAATTGTTTGTTAATGAAAAGGTGTGATAAAAGGGCACTTATATACTGTCAGTTTATATTTTTTTGTTGTGTTATCTGTTTTTTTAAATTTTCATTGTAATTTATGAACATTTAAAGTTAAAAAAAAAAAAAAAAATTAAATTTCATTTTAATTTTTTTTTAACTGGAGAGGAGGCAAAATGTGATGATCATAATCACAGGAGGGGTTAATTAACAGATAGTGGAGGAGTTTCAATAAATAAATTGATGGATTGCTTCCCATACGGACCTCAGTTTTGGAGCCAAGAAGACACATGGCTATCTCAAGTTTAGAAGTTGTTATTGAGGAGTAGCAGCGTAGAAGACAACATGAACAATAGTAAATTTTAATTATTTTTAATATCTTGGCCCTTCAGTTAATACTAGGATTTGATGCATAGTAAGGCCCTTGAGGCATTTAGTAAAATGTTTATAAATTTAAAGTGTAAGAAGAAACGTTTAGTGGTTAAATTGCCCCCTGTGAACCCACCTGAGAATTTGTTTGTTAATTTATTGTTTTTTCTTTAAAATATAAATTTGTGAGTGAGAAGTCTTCTTATTTTGTCTATTATTTATTTTAATTTTAAAGTTTATTGTCGCTTATTTGAACATGATAATCGTAAATTAATTAAAACCGCGATAATATATATATATTTATTGTTATGATATTTAAATTTCAAGTTAAGGAAGACAGAAATTGAAATAAGGTCATATCAGGTAGCAATTCTACTGACCGTTCATACCTAATCCTTGAAGCAGGTATAGAAAGGACATTAGTTAGCTTTGGGCCTTGGAGCAGCTTGGAGTCTTCTGGCATAGAGGAGTATGAAACCAGAAGACAAAGCCATGGATGGGCAGGACAAGATAAGTGTAAGTGCCGTGGTTCTCTTAGTAATGGACTTTTGTAATTAATCCAAAACGAAGGTAAAATTAAATATTGTTTTCTCTATTGTAAATAAGAAATATAAAAAGTATGCACAAAACCTTGTTTAAATAATTCCAGTCATAATTTTAAAGAATATTGACAGAACCCCATAACCAGTTAAAGTCAATTAATTATTGATAAATAATATTTAAAATTTATGATTAAAGAAAATCATTACAATGTGTGTGTGTGTGTGTGTGTGTGTGTGTGTGTGCGCGCGCGTGGATGGGGGCGCTGGAGCGGGCATGGGGATGTGTACTAGAATGGTCTTTCTCCATCTTAATATACATAGTATCTTTAAGGACGTTAAATAAAATAAAATCGTTAAATCCTGGAAGATTACTAGAAAATAGTATCCTTAAGGACGAAAACTAATTAGTAGGGGAAGAGAGTGGCCAAGGATGCCCTTCTGCTGCCAAAAATCATAAATATTAACTCAAAATATAGTATGGAACAGGTGGTCGAACGTAAAATGCGCAGGCCCTAGGCTTGAGCATTGTTTACACACTCATGCCAACACACCAGCCTCAAGTTGAATTTCTATCCCGACAAATTTTACTCAAGCCAGAATTTTCGGTTTGTGCAAGCCAATTTGTGCAAATTGCATGAGCGTGTAAACCGGCCTTAACACTTAATCTTGGCTTTGAAAGTATGATTAGATACACAAATTATTGCTTATTATTTGAAATTACAGGAGTTATGAGGAAAGTATCATAAATATTAAAGGAAAAGTGCTCTTCTTCCCATCGTGGATTCATAAATTATTATCACTAATGTTTGGAATCATTGAAAGAGTAAAAATAAAAAGTTGACTATCATACCTTTTGCATTTTGTTTCAGGCTGTACACAGCAAGCTAATGGAGGATTATGGTCTTCCCAGCTGGGGATCTTATTTGATATTTGCTTTTGTTACAATACTTTTAGGAGCACTACTTGGTTTGGTGAGTCATTTTACTTTGATTTTTTTAAGCATTGTAAATGTTTTTATGGGAACTAACTTGGTTTCAAGAGTGTAGCTGTTTCACTCTCATAAAAGTTATTTTATTACTCATTTATAAAAAAAAAAGTTATTTTATATATTAATATTAATATTTCTACTATTATATTCCCAGTTCAAGGTCACACCAGAGTCAAATGTGTATTATAATTGATAATTCTTTATTATTGTTTTTAATTATAATAATATTAATACAAAAAATAAACCTGTACCAATAACAACCCATGAAGGGTCTTTGTTTCAATTGGTACTTAGGTTAGACCAAGCTATTTTGACCGATCTTACTATCTCTCACAACAGACCCGATATTTTACTTATTAACAAAGAAATGAAACCAGCAGCTATAATCGAAATAGGAGTTCCAACAGATGATAATGCACATCACACAGCTGCAGAGAAAATAAGGAAAATATGAAATTTTTTTTTTTTTAATTCATTTATTTATTTTTATTTTTATTTTTTTTTGTTGACACCTAAAGCCTTTTGGCTAACAGATAGTGTGGGACTCCAACCCACTAAAACCACCTTCTTGTGCAACAACTGAGTTTCGCTCAACAACTTGCTCTTCTTTCATGTTAAGTGACGTGGTGTAGGGGATCTTATTAGCCCACTGGCTATTCTCCCAATTATAATATTTCTCTCTTTTAGAGTTTTAACTATCACATATCATGTGGTTCTCTTGGTCTCCAGGTCATGGGGTTTCAATCTTTTAAGCCGCCTTAGTTGATAAGACATAACTCCTTTCTTGTTGTATTATGACACAAATAAACCATTAATGCTTTTAACTGATAGTGGTAATGATGCAATTGATGCAGTTGTATTACATGATAAATACCCTTCGCTTTAACTACATTAAATTTTTATCAAACTATCCAATAATACTCAAGGAGTTTTACTGGCATGATACTGTTTTCAGATCTGCCAGGAACTGACAATTTTTGATGGCCGAAGGATATCCTTGGGCTCTCCCCTTTCCAACAACTTAGTTTTTGTCCTTAACAATCCTTTGCCGGTCACTATGCTGTCCGTTGGATGGCACTTAGGTATTTTCGTTATTAAAAGGAAATGGAAATTTCCATTGGCTATTTTGGTACATGTAATAATAAATAATCATATGTTAAATTTGCTCACAATATATTTTTTTTAATGTTTAGTAAAATAGCATAATTAGTTTTGAAAAAATGATTAGTAATTGTATATGAATTAATTTCTTTATCTTATCCTAAATAAATAATTATATATATGTTTTTTATTTATACATTTGTTTGCTTATAAATTAAACTTATAATTATAGTAAAAAAAAAATCATCATTAAGCATCATTAGGGAAGTGAAAGAGAATAAAAGTCTTAGTGACAGGCAAAGGATTAAGTATACCAATTTGAAATATTTCAGGTTTTAACGATCTTAACTGGTCGCAGGATAGTCCACCATTGTTGTATTTTTTGAAAGTTGAATTAATTATTATGTTTTTTATAAATGACACTCTTCCCGTGTATCTGGGTCATTTTGTCATCAATCATTTTTATTTTGTCATCAATCCTTGAATATTTTTTTTCCATCCGTTGCATATACAAATAAATCAGATGGTTTTTCAATGCGTGAGCAGGCCACATATAACTGTGCATGAGAGAAGCATGGATTTTCCAAATTTAGTCTGCAAATTTGTGGTGATGGCACTCGTTTAAATTTGTATGGCATATCTTATAATATGGCGAATCATTGGAATGCACAGTACCTCGCCATTAAATTTACCATTCATAAAATATATATATATCGTTTTTATTATAAATCATCTGGTTTCTTGTTCTTTTACAATAAACATGGGAATGACTCAGCTGTTAAAAATACACTGATTTGTTGAAGCGATTTTTATTTATTCATGATTTTTACATTTGGGTCCATAACATGTTACCTATGCATCCAGTCAATAGTCAATATACCTATAAGCCTATTATCTTTCCCTGCATATGTGGGAAAAAATGCTGCCTCTAATGGAGTATTATCTCGTAGTCCCAATTCACACAGAACAGATGTGGCGCTTTTGTCTCTTCCACATTTGTCCTATTTAAAAAAGTCCGCGCCATGTCTCCGCTACGTCCGTTCTGTGTGAATTGGAATGTTTGTTTAATAGGAGTGGCGCGGAAGAGACAAAAGTCCGTGCCACATCCCCGCCACGTCTCTTTGCCACCACTCGTGGCGTACAAGAAGGGGCACGCCACTTCCTCGCCACGAGTTTCTTTTTTGTTTTTTCTTTTTTAGTTAGCTTTCTTTTTTTGGGTTAGGGGTGAATCAGACATAAAAAGAACATTAATAAAATTTGATATTGGAGTTACATACATATATACCAATAATTTAATAGGGGTGAAATATCACTGATTTAATTTTTTTTTTTTTTTTTTTTTTGGGAGGGTGAATAGGACATAAAAAACTCAACAGATTTTCCCGAAACCCCCCCCCCCCCCCCCTCAAAAAAATTAAATTAGTAATGTTTCACCCCTATTAAATTGTTGGTATATATGTATATAACTCCATTATCAAATTTTATTAATGTTGTTTTTATGTCAGAAGAGACAAAAGCGCCACGTCCGTTCTGTGTGAATTGGGCCTTACTGTTTCAAAACCTATAAAGAACACACACATACATTGGTTTTTATTTATACAGATACAGAAGGAATGGCTCAGCTGTTAAAAATACACAGATCTGTTGAAGTGATTTTTATTAATTCAAAATTTTTACATTTTGGTCCATAACTTGTCACCTATGCATCCAGTTAATATACCAATAGGCCTATAATCTTCCCCTGAATATGTGGAAAAAAATGCCGCCTCACATGGAGCATTATCTCTTACCTTTTCTAATCCTATAAAGGACACACACACATACATTGATTTTTATTGCTATGTATCAAATCTATAGGGTTTAATTGAATTAGCATAATATTCACGTGTTGCACAATAGGGTAGCCCCTAGCCCCTTCACAGCCCCTCACGGGTGGTCGGGGAATTCACACTCTTTGTTGGGTCATACAACAAAGGCCCATTCATCTACCTGACATACCCCTTATCGTGTAATATTTGGGGTAAACATGATATTTTAAAATTCAAAAAACTGGGGTCGGTGGGCGTGTCCAATTACAGGAGGGTGGAGCCTATTCTTCAAAAAGGCCCAGAAAAATATTTTGGTCTTGGAGGTCTTGGGTCTTGGGTATGGTGCCCTTCCTTACCACGATGTAGCCGATTATTAGACGCAGTCATCTCCAGATGACATCTCACGGATGACTTCCACTTCCGCCGATGATGCCATACCCATATCATAGCATCTCCCTCAGATTAAGAAAAGTCTAGGTTAAGTTTATTTGTTACCATATATGTTTTTAAATTAACCAATGATTCTTATTTTATATGTCAACCTTTAATTGAATATATGTTGTTTTGATTTAACCGTCAAATTCATTTACCATTTGCATGTCACTCATCTAATTAATATATTTGGATTACTATTATTTATAATTAACACATCTTAATTATGAACCCCATGTTAACCTTGTGGAGAAGAAATTAGATAAATTTAATTTATTAGTTATATAAAAAATACTTATTAATATTTTGTCCGGAAATTAAGTCCTGATTGGCATCCTTAAATTTAGATTAATGCATGATTCGGACTCGACAGAGAGCTGGACATAGCATTATACAAATATAGATAAGCATCGATTATGTAATTTGGAAAATAATTCCTTGCATAGGATTATTATGCAAAAAAAAAAAAAAAATAATAATAAAATAAAGAAAATGGATTTATTTATTCTTTCATTTTAAAACATCCCACTGTTTTTCCAGTTTATGGTTTGTTTGATCGATCTTGTCTATCCTCCTAAACTTTCTCAAAGGACTGTTGTTACTGATGATGACACCAAAGGAGATTCCGCTCATGATTCTGTAAGTTTCAAATAGTATTTATTTTATATTTCTGAATATATATATAATTTTTTTTTTTTTAATATTCTGCTAATGTATCAATTTATTTTGTGATAGGGTGATGAAATTATTGAGGAAGAGATCACGGATGAAATCGCTCAAGAAGGAAACAATGTGCGGAAACGTAAACCTCGTAAAGCTGATTAAATATACTCCAAAAAATATTCCTCAAATAATTACCCTTATAATTTGGTATATAAATCTAAATATTAGATGAGGTAACATTTAACAAATTAGGTATTATAAGCACTTGCGGATGCTTATTTTTTTATGAAATGTATGTATTCTGACAGTTAAACAACAGTCTCCTTTTCTAACTGCCTCAATTACATTTTAATTATTTATTTATTTGTTCAGTCATGTAAATTATTCAGTAAGGAGTGTATATTATTTAATTTTTTCTTAGTGGTTTATACATAGTTTATTATATGGATAATTATTGTCAGCTGTTATTTTCTGTGAAAAAATGACAATTAATTAAACTATTAAAATTTAAATTAATTTATAATTTAAAAAATTAATAAATTTATTACTTTTGATCCTGTTTTTTTAAACATTCATTTTGATTAAAAATCTAATGTGGATGTTTTAGTAATTCTCTAACAATACACACACACGCACACACACACACACACACACACACACACACACACACACACACACACACACACACACACACACACACACACACACACACACACACACACACACACACACACACACGCACAAACACACACAGATATATATATATATAGGTGTGTGTGCGTGTATATATATAATAAATGGACAATATTTTTTTCGAACTCTTGCTGTAATTTCTACCTTTTTCTTTTTATAAAATTATTGATATACGATTCCTGTAGTTTTGAAAGTATCTTTGATAGTATTACACGATTTTTCTGTGTTATTTTATCTTCATTTTATATATAAAAGATGATATAAATCTTTATAGATCTCCATTATTTTATTGATCTTGTTTTGTTATGTGTATTTTGTATATGTTGCATTTTGTAATTAAACATGTTTTAATATATATATTTTTTGTTATCATAAATCCTTTGTTTGTTAGATTGGCTATTTTGATTTCATTCTTTTTATCAGTCAATTATTTTGAAATTGCTATTGATCATCAGGAGTTTACATTAAGGCTAAAGGTCCCCTCTGTAGTACCAAATGTTGCCACTCCGTAGCGTGCCACAATAAACAAAATTTGGTCTCCTCAAATCTCAATGGATCATCCCATTTTGGTTCTGTAAAGTTTGTTTTGTTCCATATTTCCTTAGAATTTGAGCTATCTAGTTTAGAAGGCCATATCTTTGATATTTACAATTTTAGGTTCAAAAAACTACTTTCTGTATAGAAAAGTCAGGTAATAGCAAGTGTAGAATAATAAAATATAAATATTGATGAAAAAAAAATTTTAATCATATGAACATCGGCCGAAACACGAAAATAGAAATTTCTATACAAAAAAATTTTTTTTTTCAGGTAGCATCTACATCTATCATGACTAGAGCAGCCTCAAACTATAAATCTAAAATAACATTTCAATTGAATGCATCGGTTGTTTTGGAACTCAGAATAGAATTTTCATGGTCCAAACTGAAAATTTTGAAAAATTATAAAAGTAAACAATAATTAAAACTATATAATAAAAAAAACTACATACCTATTGTAAATATATTTAAAAATGCGGGGTGAACCAAAATATATGAAGGAATAAGGAAAAATCACGTTAGAAGTATAGCTAAGGATAAGCGATTATAAACACTAATCCTCTAACCTCCTGCCACCAGGTACAAAGACTTGTGGTACACTACCCCCAGACCTCTCTGCAGGAAGGGGGGGAGGTGCCAAAGCTGTTAGCAGCCCAGGGCGCTATTCACCCTAAACCCTGGCCTGAATGGATCTAATTAGGTATTTGATTGAAAAAGGGTCGTGTGCGTTTTATAACCCCTTTCCTGTGAAATAAGTCTAGTATCCCACTTATGAGTCCATTTTTTTCTGTTCGGTGGCTAAATTGTTGAAAGGATGTATATTGATATTTACTAGCTTACAACCAGAAAACAGCTAGGCATATGAATAAATATATTTAAAACATTTTTGAAACGTTTGATTCTGATAAAAATTCGTATTTTATTTTTGACACCTGAACCAAGGATAAACTTCTCTAGTAATCATTATTCCTGTGGTGTTTTAATGTTCTGTTTTGTAGCACATGAAAATCTACAAATTGTTATACACTGGAAATAACTATAGATCATGGATGTGTCTACCTATAACCTACCTACAGCTTTTACCAGTTTACAATTTCAAATTAAAAGGATCAAATTATTATGAATAACTAAATTAAATAAAGCACCATCACTTATAAATTGCTGGAAAATTGTGAGTATTTTCATTTAACCAACATAGCCCCTAAAACGGTATGTCCTACAGACAAATATTTTATAAGAAATAATATTTTTTATTAAATTTCTGATCAGGTAATAATTGGCAAATTTTCAGTTCAAGAAACATCAAAAGAACTCGTGTGTCAAAAAGCCCAAACATTTATAAACTTATGTCAAACCGTGACTATTGTCATTCATACCAGCACAGCTCATAAATGGTATGTCCTATTTCTACTGCTAGCGACCGGTGCACCGAGGGGGTAAAGTTATAATTTAGCCAGCTAAAATTCAGTTTCTCAAAATGCAGCGGAGGTGAGAAAACTAACCTAGTTGTCAATTCTACTTATAGACATAAATCGTCTCCCTGGTTAATCGAATTGAAGGAAATTATAGTTTGAAGCAGTCTGTTGAACTAGGTTTATTTTGCTTTGCACAAAAAGTAACTTGGTTAGTGCATTGTTCAGTGCTACCTGTTACTGAACAAATTTTTATCACACCAACTATTTATTTTGGTTTTTATTACACCAACTATTTATAATTCCATTATGGATTATGAGAGAACAGATATATATCAATGCTATAGCGTAATATAATTAATTGTAAAAGTAATTTAAAAAAAAATAAACCGACTTCAAATTGATAGATAGGTATACAAAATTAGAATCAGCCAGTGAACTCTGAAAGAAAAAAATGATATTTTTTAGGAATTACGGAAAAGTAAAACAAAATTATAAGCGGATTTGTCTAACAAGGGGGGAGGGGGGACACTCAGACTCTCATGGATCTTGTTGGCAATTTTTTTGGAGGTTCCTGGTCAAAAAATATTAGACACGTATTTTGCCATTCCAAGGGGCCCTAGAAGCCGAGAAAAAAAATAAAATAGCATTAAAATAGTTTATTTTATATCTCGAGTTTAAAAAATGATATCGACATGATTCTTGCACCAAGATGTTTAGTTTTGATTATGAATTTAAGGAAAAATACAGCCGCTCCATCGATTTTGGTTTAGGCTAATTAAATTATAAAAAAATGACTAGATTTTCAAGTAAACTACCTCTATAGATTTTTTCACACACAAATTGACGCAGATTCTAATTCAGCACCCTAAAAAACATTGAAAAACGCTTATTCAACAAAATAAAAAAATATCATTTTTTTCACGCTCTTCGAGGAAAATGAAATTTAAAGCATGAATATTTGAAGCAGTTAAGTTGGGGATTTTTCTACTTCATGCTAGATTTAAATTTATGGAATATATTCTGGACCTAGGCTATATCCTGAACTTCCAGCGTTGGAGAACTATAAAAATTGCTATCTCACAAGGGGACGTTTGCAGTTGTAACTCACAGATTTGATTGCCGATTTTTGTGTGGGTAGTAGGGACCTATAATAGTGCAAAACTAGAGTTATAGCCGCCAATGGGCATTAGGAGCCGAGAAAAAAAAAAAAATATGAAAATCACGTTTTATTTTTTTTCTCAGCTCTCAGTCAAGATAGAGAAATGATTCTTTCACGTTTAATTGTAGTTATGTAAGGTATTTGATATAAAAATACTTTTATTATGCTCAAGACACCACCCGGCTTTAGGGTGCTCAAAAACTCTAAAAAAATGACAAAATTCCAAGGAAATCCACTGTACATTATTGGAAACTTTTTTTCATGAACAACTGACCTCAAATCTAGATTTAACGCACCATAAAACCCTTATATGTGAAATTTTATCAACATCAAAAAATATTGATTTTTTACCCCTTTCGAGTAGGTTAAAATTTTGAAGTTGAGATTTCATCAACAATTTCTAAAGGCCATAACAACTGCTGTCTTCAACCAATTACAATTGTAATAGCATCACAATAATCAGCATACATTCTGCTTTTATCCATGCGTATAACATTGGATTTACTCCCGATTTTAGTGGGCAAAACCTGATGTGAATGAAAAAATCCGAGGTCAGCTATAACTTGAGATATTTCAATAAGGGGAAATCCTGCGACCTCCGGATTTGGGCTAAACTGTGCAGTTTTAAGGCTTCTAGATGACCTTAAAATTTTGTCTTAATCAGTTGCGAAATATGTGGGATAGCACAAATTATTTACATTTTTTCAGAAATTGACAGCCCCTTGCCTTCTAAAATCCTACAAAATTTTAAAGGTAAAAAAAAAAAATTATTTTTGATTTCGACAAAATTAAGTTTCTACATGTTTTTTGAGATAAGGAATCTGGAAATAATATCAGTTTTTAGTTTAAAAATTTTCCTTATCTATATTATATAAATAAGACGTTTTAAAATGACATATTTTTATTTCAAATTACATAAAAATCCTACGATTGATGAATAATATGTATATTGTTTTTAAATGGTTTTATTTCAAATTTATTGTGTAAAAACTAAAATAATAATAGAAATGGATCATTTTAAAACGTCTTATTTTTATAACATAGGTGAGAAAAATTTTTAAACTAAAAACGGATATTATTTTTATAAATTTATGAAAAAATGTAAATAATTTGCGCTATCTCACACATTTCGCCACCGATTAAAACCAAATTTTAAGGTCATCTAGAAGCCTTGAAACTGCATAGTTTAGCCCAAATCCGGAGGTCGCAGGATTTTCCCTTATTGAAATATCTCAAATTATAGCTGACCTCGGATTTTTTCATTCACATCAGGTTTTGCCCACTAAAATCGGGAGTAAATCCAATGTTATACGCATGGATAAAAAGCAGAATGTATGCTGATTATTGTGATGCTATTACAATTGTAATTGGTTGAAGACAGCAGTTGTTATGGCCTTTAGAAATTGTTGATGAAATCTCAACTTCAAAATTTTAACCTACTCGAAAGGGGTAAAAAATCAATATTTTTTGATGTTGATAAAATTTCACATATAAGGGTTTTATGTTGCATTAAATCTAGATTTGAGATCACTTCTTCATGAAAAAAAGTTTCCAATAATTTACAGCGGATTTCCTTGGAATTTTGTCATTTTTTTAGAGTTTTATGAGCACCCTAAAGCCGGGTGGTGTCTTGAGCATAACGAAAGTATTTTTATATCAAATACCTTACATAACTACAATTAAATGTGAAAGAATCATTTCTCTATCTTGAATGAGAGCTGAGAAAAAAAATAAAACGTGATTTTCATTTTTTTTTTTTTTCTCGGTTCCTAATGCCCATTGGCGGCTATAACTCTAGTTTTGCACTATTATAGGTCCCTACTACCAACACATGAATCGGCATTCAAATCTGTGAGTTACAACTGCAAACGTCCCCTTGTCAGTAAAAAAAGCCGCAAAGGAACGTATACAAAAACGGTCTATCACTGAATTGATATCTATATATATATACATACGTTTCCTAAGTTTTGAGGGTACTAAAGTGTAATTCTAGGGCCAACAAAAGTTTCTTTAACATTTTATAGTGTAAAAGCTCAAATTTTTCAAGTGAAGTGCATTCAATATATTTTTTTCACAAGAACCGACATCGGATTCGAATTCAGCATTCCAAAGAACCCTTAAATACGAAATTTCATCCAAACAGAAAAATAAAAATTCGTAAGCTTCAAAATTTGCCTGACCAAATGGTAGGCTACTTTTGTTTGAATTGAAAAAAAAAACATGAATTACGCTTAGACGGTTAAACGTGTCAACTTTATTATTTTACACGAAATACACGGTGGTAATACGCTTGAAATGTCTTCGGTTTCATCATCTTATCTGGTTTCAAACTCAAGCTAAAAATCAAAATGTTTTTCAGATTTTCCAATTTTTTTAATAGGTTTATGTTCATCGAATTTTACATTTATATACATCAAAAGAAAGCTGAGGCCCTCCTCTTTCCAGTGATACCAACCAGTGAATGGTGTGACGAAGTAATGGCGATTTCAAGGTATGTAACCAATTATCTATCGGTTTAAAAATTCATTTTCCTCGAAGAGGGTGAAAAAAATTATATTTTTTGATTTTATTGAATAAGCGCTCTTTAATGTTTTTTAGGGTGCTGAATTAGAATCTGCGTCAAGTTGTGTGTGAAAAAAATCTATAGAGGTAGTTTACTTGAAAATCTAGTCATTTTTTTAGAATTTAATTAGCCTAAACCAAAATCGATGGAGCGGCTGTATTTTTCCTTAAATTCGTAATCAAAACTAAACATCTTGGTGCAAGAATCATGTCGATATCATTTTTTAAACTCGAGATATAAAATAAACTACTTTAATGCTATTTTTTTTTTCTCGGCTTCTAGGGCCCATTGGTCGGAACGGCTAAATACGTGTCTAATAATTTTTGACCAAAAAAATTGCCAACAAGACTGAGTGTGCCCTCCCCTTCTAAGATATACCTAATTCGGTTCACACGCCGCACAGTGGGGCAAGTGTGGAAAAAACTCTAAAAATGACTTTCTTATTTTTGTCGTGTTTGATGGGCCATTGTATTCATTATTAGTTGGTGCAAATATTTCCAGTTTGTTTTTTTCAATTTATTTTTTATTTGCGTATCTGGGGCCTTCTAAAGTTGGACAATATTACTCCACCCCAAAATGGCCTGTTTCTATTGAGCTACAATTTGATTCACTGTAGATTTATTTTTATAGGTAAAGCTATGAAACTTGACAGATTTGTAGTTCAAACATTACAGAATAATGGAAAAATATTAGATTGGTCAAATGTATGAGATATATTATCAAAAAATATACTAGAGCGAGAGGGAAAAATTAACCAGAATTGTTTAACATGTGTGGTCCTACAAAAAAAAGCTCCGCTGAGCTCCGGTTTAAAATTACCATCATCATAAAGCATATACCATACAACTACTTAATATTCTTATAAATTTTATTGACAACTGTGCATTAAAACAACGATTGTTTACAAAGTTGAGATTAGCCTGTTCGTGGTCCCTATGTTTGTTTATTTACAAACACTATATACTAAGCTTAAGGAAGGGATTCAGAGATACAAATGAAGTGATCTAATTCTAAATGAACAAACAAATATTTAGGTATAGAAGTCTAAGTCCATTTTTGCGTTTTCTGAGAAACAGTTATTTCTTATTCCCCTTATAGACGCTCACGGAAAAAATCATTTTTTTTTTTTTATTTTTCTAATAAATTAATTTTAGCAATACAAATAAGTGGTTGTATTACGATAAATAGATTATAGTGCGGTTTTAAGTCTGTTTTCTTCTCAAAAAGTGTTAAAATATACATTCACATTATGAATACTATCAAAATAAAATATTCCGATCTCTGTGAGGTATTTTTTAGTGACTGTACATTAGAAACTTTTGTCCGCGAGAAGTATCCTTCGGAATCGGATGATATGATTACTTTAATATCTTGTGCAATTAATAAGCGGTTTTTTTCCCTCATTATAAACAAAAGTTAAAATCGGTAAATTTTAATAGAGGTAAGTTTAAAACTAAGTTTTATGAGTGGATGAATGGTGAACTGATATTCACTTTACCCGAAAATCCGACTGATTGTGAATCCCAGCTGCGAAAACCAGGAAGACCTGCAAAGGATTTTGACCAATGCTGTGAACGAAGTAAAAGAAACGAAGTCCGCTCTTTTCGAGCTTCTCATTCTCAGGACCTGATCGATGCTGCTGCTTCCTCTAGCCAGTCAATTAGTCAAACCGAAGTTTTCAGCGCTGATTTTGCACTTTCAATTTTCACACAGGCTAAATTGTCAAGATTTCAATATGATGTCATCAGAGAAGCTACAAAAAAGGTTGGTCATAATATTTTTCCTAGTTATAAGAAAATCCAAGAAGCGAAGAAAGATTGTTACCCGGATGGTCTAAACATCACAGAATCTTCTGCCGAGATTCCTTTACAGAGTTTGGTCGACCACACTGTAAGAAGAATTTTAAAAACCAAAAAAAAAAAAAACGAAGAAATAGAAATATTGAAAAACAGTGAACTTGTATTACATATAAAATGGGGCTTTGACGGCTCATCCGGCCAGAATGAGTTCAGTCAACAATTTTATGATCACAGTGAAACAAAAAGTGACTCAAATTTATTTATGACCTCAATCGTGCCTCTGAAAATCACTCTTGTCAAAAATGAAGATGAAGAAATATGGGTTAACCTCCGACCTTCTTCTACTAGATACTGTAAACCTATAAGGTTTCAATTTCTTAAGGAAACCTCCGACATAATAAGAGCTGAAAAAGAGCGCGTTGAAAGTGAAATAAATAACTTGCGACCAACAATCCTACTGAACGACAATAGTATCATCACAGTAAGACACGTTCTACATTTTACAATGCTGGACGGAAAAGTAGCTCAGCATCTTACAAACACAACTGCATCCAGCAACTGCTTCGTGTGTGGTGCTCGTCCATCTGAGATGAATGACATAACAAAACTTGAAGCTAAGTTTCGCAAAGAAGAAGCAATTAAGTTCGGAATATCTCCACTTCATGCCAGAATAAAATGTATGGAGTATATTCTTAACCTCGCCTACAAAATCGAATTCCAGAGTTGGAAAACTACAAAAACCACTCTTCCTATAAAAGAAGCAGCAAAAGAACGAATTCAAAAACGTTTCATCTCTGAATTAGGGATAAAAGTAGACTTCGTAAAGCAGGGTTACGGTTCCAGTAACACCGGAAATACATCAAGAGTATTTTTTCGAAACCCTTCTTTAACTGCTGAAATAACTCAGGTAAGCGAAATCCTGATTTGCCGACTTGGAGTAATATTGGAGGTGATCAACAGCAACTCATTAATTGATTCGCTGAAATTTAAATCATATGCGACAGATACAGCGAAGTTGGCAATAGAACTATACCCGTGGTATTACATGCCTTCAACTGTCCATAAAATCTTAATTCACGGAGCTGAAATTATTGAATCGGCAATGTTAGACAAAGACAATACCCAAACCCAACAAATGATGGCAGGACAGTTGAATGTCACTAGGCAAGCCATTTCCGATCGCCTGAGAGCTATGGGAAAGATTCAAAAGGTTGGAAAATGGGTTCCACATGAATTGGACGAACGACAGATGGAAAAACGAAAAACTGTGTGCGAAATGCTGCTTTTACGCCACGAAAGAAAGGGTTTTTTGCATCGAGTTGTAACTGGCGATGAAAAATGGATTTATTTTCAGAATCCCAAACAAAAAAAATCATAGGTAACGCCAGGACAACCATCCACATCGAGTGCAAGACCGGATCGTTTTGGGAAGAAGACAATGCTGTGTGTGTGTGGGGGATCAGAAGGGAGTAGTCTACTACGAGCTTCTCAAACCCGGCGAAACAGTCAATACCGAGCGCTACCGACAACAAATGATCAATTTGAGTCACGCATTGATCGAAAAACGCCCAGAATGGGCTCACAGGCACGCCAAAGTCATTCTTCAGCATGATAACGCTCCTGCACATTCAGCCAGATTGACTAAGGAAACGATTTCTTCGCTTGGTTGGGAACTCCTACCCCACCCGCCGTATTCACCTGACCTGGCGCCTTCTGATTATCACCTCTTCTCATCGATGGGACACTCATTGGCGGAGCAACACTTCAACAATTTCGAAAACGTACGAAAATGGCTCGATGAATGGATTTCAAATAAAGATGAAGCATTCTTTTGGAATGGTATCCATATATTGCCCGAGAGATGGACAAAATGTGTAGAAAGCGAGGGTCAGTACTTTGAATAAAATATATTATACTTTTTTTTAAATTACTGTGTATATATTTTAAGAAATAAACGACATTTTAAACTTGCATACCTGGTATATGCTTTATGATGATGGTAATTTTAAACCGGAGCTCAGCGGAGCTTTTTTTTGTAGGACCACACATGTTAAACAATTCTGGTTAATTTTTCCCTCTCGCTCTAGTATATTTTTTGATAATATATCTCATACATTTGACCAATCTAATATTTTTCCATTATTCTGTAATGTTTGAACTACAAATCTGTCAAGTTTCATAGCTTTACCTATAAAAATAAATCTACAGTGAATCAAATTGTAGCTCAATAGAAACAGGCCATTTTGGGGTGGAGTAATATTGTCCAACTTTAGAAGGCCCCAGATACGCAAATAAAAAATAAATTGAAAAAAAACAAACTGGAAATATTTGCACCAACTAATAATGAATACAATGGCCCATCAAACACGACAAAAATAAGAAAGTCATTTTTAGAGTTTTTTTTCCACACTTGCCCCACTGTGCGGCGTGTGAACCGAATTAGGTATATCTTAGAAGGGGAGGGCACACTCAGTCTTGTTGGCAATTTTTTTGGTCAAAAATTATTAGACACGTATTTAGCCGTTCCGACCAATGGGCCCTAGAAGCCGAGAAAAAAAAATAGCATTAAAGTAGTTTATTTTATATCTCGAGTTTAAAAAATGATATCGACATGATTCTTGCACCAAGATGTTTAGTTTTGATTACGAATTTAAGGAAAAATACAGCCGCTCCATCGATTTTGGTTTAGGCTAATTAAATTCTAAAAAAATGACTAGATTTTCAAGTAAACTACCTCTATAGATTTTTTTCACACACAACTTGACGCAGATTCTAATTCAGCACCCTAAAAAACATTAAAGAGCGCTTATTCAATAAAATCAAAAAATATAATTTTTTTCACCCTCTTCGAGGAAAATGAATTTTTAAACCGATAGATAATTGGTTACATACCTTGAAATCGCCATTACTTCGTCACACCATTCACTGGTTGGTATCACTGGAAAGAGGAGGGCCTCAGCTTTCTTTTGATGTATATAAATGTAAAATTCGATGAACATAAACCTATTAAAAAAATTGGAAAATCTGAAAAACATTTTGATTTTTAGCTTGAGTTTGAAACCAGATAAGATGATGAAACCGAAGACATTTCAAGCGTATTACCACCGTGTATTTCGTGTAAAATAATAAAGTTGACACGTTTAACCGTCTAAGCGTAATTCATGTTTTTTTTTTTCAATTCAAACAAAAGTTGCCTACCATTTGGTCAGGCAAATTTTGAAGCTTACGAATTTTTATTTTTCTGTTTGGATGAAATTTCGTATTTAAGGGTTCTTTGGAATGCTGAATTCGAATCCGATGTCGGTTCTTGTGAAAAAAATATATTGAATGCACTTCACTTGAAAAATTTGAGCTTTTACACTATAAAATGTTAAAGAAACTTTTGTTGGCCCTAGAATTACACTTTAGTACCCTCAAAACTTAGGAAACGTATGTATATATATATAGATATCAATTCAGTGATAGACCGTTTTTGTATACGTTCCTTTGCGGCTTTTTTTACTGAGATAGCAATTTTTATAGTTCTCCAACGCTGGAAGTTCAGGATATAGCCTAGGTCCAGAATATATTCCATAAATTTAAATCTAGCATGAAGTAGAAAAATCCCCAACTTAACTGCTTTTTCTTGGCGACACTGAAGTTAGCTTATCCCTATTAAATTAAAACAAATTTAATTTTTGTTTGTAAAGAGGAAAAAAGACTTATTAATTGTACCACTCAATGAAGTTAGCTAAGCATCAGTTACCAAAGTATACTTCCCGAAAATAAAAACTAAAGTTTATAATGATACGTCACTAGAAAATATGTACCTTACATACATCGGAACATTTTTTTTATTAGCGTCTATAATGAGAATATCCATGTTCTTACTCTTTGAGAAGAAAGCAGACAGTTAACTACTTAATAACTGTTAAACAAGTATGGAGACCACGAATGTACTAATCCGAACTTTGTAAACATTCCTTGTTTTTAAAGTTTAGTTTTGTTAAAGCCGCACAGTGGGGCAAAATGGCTAAAAAGCGGATAAAACTCTTTTTATCGAGAATGGCTTGTCCTATCAAGATGAAAATACTCATTCGATTTAGAATAAAAACATACATTGGAAGTGTAACTAATTTGAAAAATTATATCATTTTATCCTTTATTAGGATTGACAACGCAAGTAGCAGATATTTTAAATTATTTTGTAAAATTTAATTTAACATAATTTTATACTTATTAAACCTCATTTCATTAAAATGTTGGTTCCATTTTTCGATTTTCACATTTTTATGCCGATTACTTTACAATAAGCTGGTTCTGAATTCATTATTTACCTATTTAATGGAAAAAATGATGGAACGGCTTACATTATCAATTAGAATGGTTCGTTACTGATGGTAAGGTGTTTATTGTTTTGCTTCAGGCCTCATGTATGCACAGAATACAGAATATAATAGAAGCGGTGGGTAGGTGGGGGGAGATGGCTCCCGGCAAGGAGCGCTATCCCCACTACCTCAACCCCGGCTGTCCCTATCAGTACCACTGTTTTTCCCGCGTTTTTTTGGAACAATTGCTAATTGTTAGGTCTCTGTTGTGTGTATTTTTTTTTATCAATTGAATAAGAAAATGCCTGTTGTGCTGCGTTTGGATGTTCTACGAAGGAGTCCAACAAAGATTTCAATAACACTTCATCGGTAAGTTTCAAAGTACACAGTTTAGTTTTTTAATAAATTGAGAAACGAATCTTCCTTCCCTTTTGCCACATTTAAAATATGTTTATTTACTTTATTGTTAAACTCCCCTATATTAATAATGGTAAGTATTGTAACCACAGAATACAGAATATTCTGTATATTCAATTAGGATTGAATATACCAGCATGCGTACCTCAAGTTATTCTGTATATTCTGTATTGTATGATTGTAACAATGTCCCCTATTGTAGCAATAGTACAACATAACAATATGGAAGTTTTATTTCTTTATGACATTAACCAGTAAAAATATGTTTAAAATTAAAATAAATTAACAATCAAGCAAAAAAAAGTTCCGTAAAACCAAGTGACGTTTTACTATAATAATATAGTTTTAGATTTGAATAAATTTTTAAAATGTAAACAGTTACAATTTTAACTTTTATTTTCTCCTTAGCTTCCCTTCAGTTAACACTTTGACGACCAAGCCTTTTCTGTTAATATTTCCCTCTGGACCAAACATTTTTTTTTTTCGCTCAAAAGCTGCATTCAGCAGTTATATAACCACAGAATACAGAATCTCCGTATTTTACTCTCATGTATTTTACAAAAACCAAAAAATGGAAGTTAAGCTAGCATCCCAGCTTTTCAGTGATTCCTTGGGTGATGCACTTCAGTATTGCCTCGATAATAATATAAAAGGATTTGATGGGTGTGAGGGCACCATTCGCTTTCTAAAGCTTATTAATAAACTATTTGATATTCTAAATTCCAGGAGTCAAAAGGTACAAGGATTCAAACAAGCTTTAAACCCACATAATATACAAAACGTGAGATATTTTTTTGAAGAAGCCAAGAAATATATAAGCAATTTAAAATGCATAAATGGAACGTCTGTGCTTGTTTCAAAACGTAAACTTGGATTTCAAGGATTTCTGGTATGCATGAAAAGCACAGACACTTTTTATAAAACATACGTTGAGGAAAAACAAATGTTGAAATACTTTCCGACATATAAAATCTCGCAAGACCATCTTGAGAGATTTTTTTCTTATATTCGCGCCAGAGGAGGAAGAAATAATAATCCTAGCAGCAGGGAGTTTATGTTCGCTTTTCGAGCCATTTTAGTACATAAACAACTCCACGAAACATCGGCTTCAAGCTCTAATGCCATTCCGCTAGACCAAATAAATATTTTGGGAGTCGGGACAGGGGTATCATCATGCCCAATTAAAACTATAAATTTAACATCGACGAGAAACAGGATGCTGTATGAAGATGATACTGGTACGGCTATTACATTTTATTCGATTAAACTTTTAACTCAGGTATAAGAAGGTATATTATTTAATTTTTTTGAAGATTTGGACCTTGACATGGCTAGCAGTTTAACTATCCCTTCAGAGCTGGATCTGAATCATATCCCCGAGTATATACACGTCGATGATACATGCCTCATTAAAGTTACCAGGGGTATAGTACAATATATATCAGGTAAAACGATTGTCTAAATTTGATTCTTCTCATTGAATTTTTAAATTGCCATTTCTTGATAGCTCATGATATCCCTATATATTTTTATTTGTTCTAGGTTTCATTGTTGCTAGGTTGAATTCATTATTGAAATGTGAACTTTGCCTAGAAGCTATGGATGGTACATTCGATAAAGAGGCAAGAGGATTAATTACAGTTAAGGATCGAGGTGGATTTATAATTCCAGTTAATGTCGTGAATATCTGTGAAATTTGTGAACAAATAATGAAAGTCGCGGAAAAACAGAATAAATTAATCAAATGGAGAATAGAAAATTTGCTTTCATTGCTTCTAAAACAATGCCTTGGGAAAAACCTTTTTTCTAGATCTCCACATTTTTTAGATGACTCTCATTACTCGTTATTGATCAGATCGATCGGAATGATATTTTTTAAAGTCCGAATCCACCATTATTTGAAAAACATCAATGATAATATACATAAAAATAAAATAAGATCAAAATGTTATAAATTAGTCCTTTTTAAAGGCCAGTAATAAAAAAATTATTTGTAAAATGAAGTTTTTCAGTTTTCTTTTGTTTTTAATTTCAATTAACAAATTTTCTTTTGGTAATATTTTGTTTTATTTTCGTTGCTAAACTACCTATCTATGCATGAAAGTGATACATTTCTGAACAATTAGATTGAATCCAATAAAATTGGTAAGAGTTTATGCCTAAATATTAGATGATAAAGTTGTGAATAAGTCTGAGGTGGAGCTGCCCGGGGTGGAGGTGGTGGGGGGATAGCCGGCTGAACTGGAGCCACGGGGACCGTACGGCTTTAGTGTCTCTGCCGCTTCTACTATATTCTGTATTCTGTGCATGTATGTTATGTAGTAATCTGAAGATTTTGGCAGCTTACAAAGCACACCCTTGTTCAGTGGCGCAACCAGGATTACTATCTGGGGGGGGGGCTGGGTTTATATATATATATATATATATATATATATATATATATATATATATATATATATATATATAGAGAGAGAGAGAGAGAGAGAGAGAGAGAGAGAGAGAGAGAGAGTGAGAGAGAGGAAGATATTCTTTTATGTTCTAAAACAAGGAATGGGTGGCGTTCGAGACTATATAAATCAAAATCATAGTTATCGACTAAAAAAAATTAGTCATTTCGGTCGTCTGGGGGGACTTCAGCCCCTAAGCTCCCCCCTTGGTTGCGCCAGTGCCCTTGTTTATGGCTGTACGGGAACATTTGCTAGGAAAGTGTATTTATTTAAAGTGTATGTACTATAATACACTTTAAGTTCATAACTAATTCATAGCTAACTTGAGTTATTTAGGCAGTTAAAGAAGGATTTCATAAAAATATTCTTGATGTATTTCCAGTGTTACTGGAACCGTATACCTGCTTTACCAAATCAACTTTTATCCGTAATTCAGTGATAGACCGTTTTTGTATTCGTTCCTTTGTGGCTTTTTTTTACTGAGATAGCAATTTTGATAGTTCAAGAATATATTCCATAAATTTAAATCTAGCATGAAGTAGAAAAATCTCCAACTTAACAGCTTCTTCTTGGCGACATTTAAGTTAACTTAGCTTTATTAAATTAAAACAAATTTAAATTTTTGTTTGTAAAGAGGAAACAAGACTAATTAATTGTACCACTCATTAAAGTTAGCTAAGCATCAGGCACCTAAGTATACTTCCCGAAAATAAAAACTAAAGTTTATAATGGTACGTCACTAGAAAATACCTTACCTACATCGGAAAATTTTTTTTATTAGCCTCTATAATGAGAATATCCATGTTCTTACTCTTTGAGAAGAAAGCAGACAGTTAACCATTTAATAACTGTTAAACAAGTATGGAGACCACGAATGTACTAATCCGAACTTTGTAAATATTCCTTGTTTTTATGTGCAGTTGTCAAAGAAATTTATAGGAATAATAAGTAGTAGTATAAGCTTAATGAAAATGGTAATTTTTTACCGTAACTTTTTTTGTAGGACCACACATGTTAAAAAACTCTTCTGGTTACTTTTTCCCTCTCGCTCTAGTACATTTTTTGGTAATATATTTCATACATTGGACCAGTCTAATATTTTCCCACTATTCTTTAGTGTTCGAACTACAAATCTGTCAAGTTTCATAGGTTTAACTACAGAAATAAATCCACAGTGACCCAAATTGTAGCTCACAAGGGGAGGACACACTCAGTCTCTCACGGATCTTGTTGGCAATTTTTTTGGAGGTTCCTGGTCAAAAAATATTAGACACGTGTTTTGCCGTTCCGACCAATGGGCCCTAGAAGCAGAAAAAAAAATAGCTTTAAAATAATTTATTTTATAGCTCGGGTTTAAAAGATGATATCGACATAATTCGTGCACCAAGATGTTTAGTTTTGATTGCGGATTTAAGGAAAAACACAGCCACTCACTCCATAGATTTTGGTTTAGGCTCATTAAATTCTAAAAAAATGATTAGATTTTCAAGCAAACTACCTCTATAGATTTTTTCACACACAAATTGACGCAGATTCTAATTCAGCACCCTAAAAAACATTAAAGAGCGCTTATTCAACAAAATAAAAAAATATCATTTTTTTCACGCTCTTCGAGGAAAATGAAATTTTTAAACCGATAGATAATTGGTTACATACCTTTAAATCGCCATTACTTTGTTACACAATTCACTGGTTGGTATCGAAAGAGTATTTGTAGAGTTGGTATGGAAAGATGAGTGCCTCAGCTTTCTTTTGATGTATATAAATGCGAAATTCGATGAACATAAACCTATTTAAAAGATTAGAAAATCCGAAAAACATTTTGATTTTTAGCTTGAGTTTGAAACCAGATAGGATGATGAAATAATACAACATAATAATACATTTCAAGCGTATTACCACCTTATATTTCGTGCAAAAAAACAGTTGATAAGTTTAATCGTCTAAACAAAAATTGTAAATACCTAACCTCAAATCTAATATATGGTTATGTCTGTCATCTAAATATTAATTTGTAATAAATTATTATTACAATAAATAATAAATAATTATAATTACTTCTCCTAAATAGTATATAGTATATATATATATATATATATATATATATATATATATATATATATATATATATATATATATATATATTGCTTTATTGATATCTATATATACAGACGTTTCCTAAGTTTTGAGGGTGCTGAAATGGAATTTTAGGGCTAAAAAATTTTGTTATCACATTTTACAGTGTAAAAGCTCAAATTTATCAAGTGAAGTGCATTCAATATATTTTTTTCACAAGAACCGACATCGGATTCGAATTCAGCATTCCAAAGAACCCTTAAATACGAAATTTCATCCAAATAGAAAAATAAAAATTCGTAAGCTTCAAAATTTGTCTGTGGTAGGCAACTTTTGTTTAAATTGACAAAAACATGAATTACATTTAGACGGTTAAACTTATCAACTTTATTTTTTTAAACGAAATATAGGGTGGTAATACGCTTGAAATGTCTTTGGTTTCATCATCTTATCTGGTTTCAAACTCAAGCTAAAAATCAAAATGTTTTTCGGATTTTCCAATTTTTTTAATAGGTTTATGCTCATCGAATTTTACATTTATGTACATCAAAAAAAAGCTAATGCTCTTCTCTCTCCAGTGATACCAACCAGTGAATGGTGTGACAACGTAATGGCGATTTCAAGGTATGTAACCAATTATCTATCGGTTTAAAAATTCATTTTCCTCGAAGAGGGTGAAAAAAATTATATTTTTTGATTTTATTGAATAAGCGCTCTTTAATGTTTTTTAGGGTGCTGAATTAGAATCTGCGTCAATTTGTGTGTGAAAAAATCTATAGAGGTAGTTTGCTTGAAAATCTAATCATTTTTTTAGAATTTAATTAGCCTAAACCAAAATCTATGGAGTGGCTGTATTTTTTCTTAAATCCGTAATCAAAACTAAACATCTTGGTACAAGAATTATGTTATTATGTTATGTTATAAATTATTTTAAAGCTATTTTATTATTTTTTCTCGGCTTCTAGCGCCCATTGGTCGGAACAGCAAAATACGTGTCTAATATTATTTGACCAGGAACCTCCAAAAAAATTGCCAACAAGATCCGTGAGAGACTGAGTGTGTCCTCCCCTTGTCAGTAGAAATAGGCCATTTTGGGGTAGAATAATATTGTCCAACTTTAGAAGGCCTCAGAGTTACAAATAAAAATGAAATTAAAAAAAACATATTGGAAATATTGGCAACAACTTATAATGAATACAATAGCCCATCAAACATGAAAAAGTAATAAAGCCATTTTTAGGGTTTTTTCCGTGTTTGCCCCACTGTGCGCCGTCAGTTTTTTGATGTCTGTAACAGGAGCAGGAGCTGGTTAAAAGTGGGGTTCCGCATAGAGCAGCCAGCTGCAGCTGCTGCGTTCAAGGTGGTTCCACATGTAGCTTCCAGACGCTGCGGCTCAGCGTTCGTATTCTGGCCTCAGAGGAGTATATTGAGAAGAAAACTGGTGTTGTGATTGTTGATAGAGGAAGAGGAGTTCCATGTTATGAACAGATCAATTGACTCTATTTTTTCCCGAAGAAGAGAAAAAGGTTTTCTCTCTTCGTTGATTGAGCTGCACCTCCAGAACGAAGAAGAGAAATTCACGACGTTTTTCCCGTTGAACTTCATTCAATTAGATTTTATAATTTCTCTATATTTCTGTTTCTCTAACGTACTAAAACGAGCCATTTTTAATAAGGTAAAGGTTCGGATGGCTGAACCCCTACGCGCGCCCAGAATACCTTTTATCGATTCTAACCTTGTTCGGATTTATTTCGATGTTCTAGTCGCTACTTTTAGAGGGGAAAGGTTATTCTCCTTCATTTACGGAGAAACTCTAAATCCCTTTTCAAAGTAATATTAACTTCTGTTTACCTTCTAATATTAAAATGAGAAATAAGGAAATAATGAAGTGGAAATAAGAAAATATCAAAATGTAAGACACTAAATCAATTTTGAATTAATATTAATTAAATCAAGAATTAATATAATGCTAAACCACCAGTAAAGTTAATTCCTCATAAACTTTCTGTCTGAGAAGTTAAAATAACAAATTATAAATATATAAAGGACAGAATCCTTAAGTATTTATTTGGCATAACTCTTATTTGCTCCATCATCAGGCTTCTAATTTTTTTTAAAAAAAACATTAATCTATAACATTATACCAATAGTTTTACAATTATATAGTAATGTGTCATCTGTGATTATTTTCACATTGTCTATAAGCCATTATATAATATAAGACAGAATCCTAGTTAAAGTGATGATGTTAATTTCTGCTATATTTTCTCAAGGGAAGTGGCAATAAGAAAGCTTGAAACCTGTGACATACTTTCTCACATTTATTTATAGACGGATAAGTTTTATTGAATTAATTATACAATCTGTCTCACTTTAGGACAATAAGTAATACGGATGACAAAGAATCTATTCACAAAATATGAATACTGAAATTGAAACAACAAATAAAAATATATAAAACACCAAATCCATGTACAAATAAATCTTCTTAAGTTTTCTAACACTTTTACTCATTAGATAAGATGAAATAAGAAAACATGAATTGATAAAACACTTAATCCTCGTGTTGTTAACTTCTGTTTCACCTATTTAGATTTAAGAAGACTAAATATCAATGGTTATAGGAAAGAGCTATAGTGAGGTTATAGGAAAGAGCTATCGATAAATGTTAACTCGAAGTGAAGCGTAAGGATCGAAATGGTTGGTGTAGCGCGGGTCAAGCCAGTTAGGTGATGTCAGCCATCCGAACCTTTACCGAAATCTAAGCCAAGTAAAATGAAAATGACTTACCCAGGTGAAGATCACAAACGTGTGCCGGCAGAACCCCTCTGGGCATTCGAATGCATTCGTCTGACCAGAAAAAGGCTGAACTTCTTCTAGATGTTGAAACAATCCAGTGTATATTTTAAGGAATTTTGACTGGGCGACATACGGGACGGCAAAAGTACCGGGGGTAGAGCAGGGGGTCCCGGAAAAAGTTTCAAAGTTAAGTGTCAAATGACGCATTTTTAGGCCGTTTTGACTCTTATTTAACATGGTCCGTGAGGTGTTGAATACCGGGAACTCCCTACTTCAATTAATGATCCCAGGCCCTTTGACAATTAATTTGGTCCACTCTATGACGTATGAGCCCATTTTTAAATTGACACCAGGGGCCTATTTCATAAAGATAGAAGTACAACTCTACAGCTACAATTCCAAAAAAACCTTGACATTTGAGCTCCCATTCGGTCGGTTTCAAGGTTTTTTTAATTTTAGCTATGGAGTTGAACTTTTTACTATTTTTTTTATTATTTTGAAAAAATGTATTTAAATTGAAATTTTTGCTCCCGTAAAAATTTTGCCGGCACCGGCTACGTTCACTGGGTGACAAAGTCATTATGCTATGAAACAATCGGTTGAGAGATCTTCTGGCTGAATTCACACTCATTTGCGAGTAAAAGGGCATAAAATATCTTTGATAGAAAATAACATAAGATTGAAAAGCAAAATGCTTGAAAGAAAAAAAAGACTCAAAAACTGGAAGACCAACGTCTTGAACAAAATCGTGGAAGGCAAACGCCTTGGATTTTTGTAATAAACCCGAATCTAGCTCGCTTGGCCTCTGGCGGTAAAATGGGCGGGATTCTAGGAAAGATGGCGTGAGATTAAGGTATCAGCTAGTGCCCTCTGGAGGGTCATTGTAAATACTGGAGGGTTTATTTCCCATAATTATCCGCTTGATAGGGGTAACGCTGGTTTCGACATTTTACCCTTTTTCTTTTTATAAGTATTTAATAGGTCTATTTACAAGGGACGCCTAATGGCGTGAGCAATAATTGTTGTTTAAATTCTGTTTAGAAACTTAAAGCTTGTTAAAGTTATTTAATTAATTAATTAAATCCCATACAAAATTAATAGTATTGGTAATTATGTGTAAGTTTAATATCATGTTTAAAAAATCAGAGGTTCTAGATTTTATACATCTTTTTCAAAATCAGCAACACAAAATATAAAGGAAATGATATTTTTGGCCGGCTAGATCTACCATTTACCTCTCTGTGCGTTGGTGTTCTATATTGGTGTTATTTCATTGAACTCAATCAATTGAAAAATTCAATAACTTTTTGTACTCATCATTTTTATATGAAATCAGTAAAAGTATTAAAGCTTTTCGATTTTTTTTTTTTTTTAACATAATAATTTAATAATTTTATTCACAACTGTACTCAATGGACAATCAGTGAATGTGAAGTTACATTAAAACAACAGACTTGATCAGGCATGAGGGAGTCAGCACCTATTGGTACAATCTCCAGGCGTGAAACTAAATTATTAGGAGTTAGACTAGAATTCAATAAAACTTATCCGTCTATAAATAACTGTGGATCCTCATCCACTTCCTTTTCAGCCTGCGTTGAGTTATGTCAGGTATCTGTACTGTTACCATATTATGTATCTGTTTGTTAGAGTTTCCACCTAGGTTTTCATGAAAATGTCAATAAAGATTATGAATATGGGTCTTAACTGGCGGAATACGAATGTCTGTATGTAGCGTATCTGTATGACACAAAAGGAGGGGAGTCAGTTATCAGTCTTAGGAATTTGGATTGAAATGTTTGGATTTTCTGAATATGCGTTCTTTTGGCCGGTCCATAAGTTTGCGATGCATACGTCAGATGGGTTTTAACAAGTAACTGTAAATGTTGAGTTTCTGTTTTAAAGGTAGTTTTGAGCGTCTGTGAAGTATTGAGTATATAAGTCGCAGTCTTAACTGTAATGTCTGTTTTTTTGTCTTGACGTGTGGGCCTCATGTCAGTCTTCTTCAAGCGTAAATCCTAAGTGTCACTTTTTCAGTTTGTTGTAAAGGTTGGTTGTCAATGTAAACAGGCGGGCAGATATTGCGTCGTAGTGTAAATGTAATATGAAGGGATTTGTCATAATTAAGTTTTATTTTCCATTTCTTACCCCAAGTTTGAATCTTGTTGAGTTTGTGCTGAAGTGTTAAGGTGGCTTGTGTAGGGTCTGCGTCTCTAGTTACGATTGCAGTGTCATCTGCGTAAGTAGCAGTTAAAACGTTATTGTTCGTCGGTATGTTATAGGTATATACTAAATAAAGAAAAGGTGCTAGAATTGAGCCTTGAGGGACTCCTGCTAAAATAGGTTTGATGGAGGAGATATCTAAACCCTACCGAACAGAGAAAAAAGCGGTCTGAAAGAAAAGATTATAAGATAAGGTAGTAAGTGTGTGGTAGTAACGCTTTCAATTTTACTAGTAACCTCTGGTGCCATACTCTATCAAAAGCCTGTAAAACGTCCAAAAACGGCCCAGTTTTAGTTTTAGTCAGGCAAAGTTTTAGTCCTAAAGCAGCGGATATAAGATCTGTGACTGTTGATACTGTTGATGTAACTGTTGTGTTGTTAAATGATGTGAGCAGAATCCAAATTGGTGGTCAGGTATTGTATTTAATTCAGTCAGTAATTTAGTAATACGGTCCAGTAGTAATTTTTCAAGTATTTTTGAACAGAGTGGTAAAAGACAAATAGGTCTGTAGGAAGAAGTTGTGTATTTGTCTTTGTTCGATTTATGAATCATTAATATTTGTTAAGTTCTGAGAATGGCGTTATTACATATTCACGTGTAGTGTCCTGAGAATGATTTTTTTTCAATACTCTGACCACAGTTGATTATCGACACCATTGCGTTTCGATATTTCTCGAGAAGATTCCCCCACTTCATTTAACGTTACTATTTTATTTTTTCTGACGTGGACAGTTGCTTGAAATTCTACATAATTCCACAATTCATCCTTAGCCCAGTCAAATAAGGAGTTTTATACAGCAAATCTCGGAAAGGAATCAATGAAGCTGAATTTTTGCATATACCTTTGTTTTGGTCTTCTAAATAAGTGGTCAAAAGTCACCGATCTCAGCATCATTAGATATTCAAGGTCAAAGGTCACAAAGATCAGTTTTTTTTTCAAATATCCCGATTTCTATCCATCGGCCGTCACTCAAGAAGGTAACAAAACTTGTAGATAATAATATTCTTTACAATTTTGGTTCCCTTAATTTTTTTTTTTTTTTTTTTGGTGATTAACCGTTTTCGAGATATGGCGCGGAGAAAGAGAAGCGGGCACCGGTTCGGACATACATTTGCTTCTAGTGCCTTCGACAATTGTTTCTCAGAAACAAAGTTGTAGAGCATGAAATTTACTTTAATTCGTCTCTGGCACTTACAATAATCATATTAGTCTAATGCTTCTCACAACCATAGTTAAAAATTCAAGCTTCAGTGTTGGAATATATCATTATTTTATCATTTCTATATGTATTGTCAGGTATCTTATCAATATCCTTAACCTAAGAAAAGTGTTGCCTGAATACTAGTTAACTTATTCGTTTGCTGACTTAGTGGTTTGCTAAGTATTGGTTTGTTAAAGTTATAGGAATGAATTTGATGAGATATCTCTTGCTGTGTTAGATAACTTACGTTGTTTGTCGTTTATCACAAGATAAGCTTATAATGTTCAGTTATTTGAAGGCAAAGATCATTAAATCTCGAGTTTCCAAAGCACGTACACAATCCGGTTTCATTAATAGACCTGTTATTCGTTTGTGTCCTGTCCCATTAGATGGGCAACAAGGTCAATAAAAAAATATCACTGCGCCGCTTGCTATTATTTTTTATTTTTGTATTATTAGTTTATTGTTCCTTTATTATTATTATCTGTTTGTTATTATTATTGTTTGTAAGAAGTGTTATTTGTTAAGTTCTGTTGTTTTAAATTTTGTAGAAAGTGTGTTAAGTGAACCTGGCAACACTGTGCTTCATAAACCTAATATAACCTTCAGTGAAGTTAATCTAATTATAGATGTTTTGTTTTGTTCTATGTATTCTTTTGTAATTAAAACCTTTTAAAAAATATCAATGAGATTGTGTCTACTATAGCGAATATTCACAACTAAGGAGACTATTCACAACGCATCAGAAGTAAATAAAAGTTCTTCAATCTAAGTAATAAATAATACCTAATAAAAGAACTTACACTTTTTGATTTCGTTTTTAAACCTTTAATGTTTATCAAAGTACATATTTGGCTATTCCTACATTCAAATATACATATGTCAAATCTCAGACAAATAGATAAATACATGATAATGATATTTTATATCTGAGAAACATCCATTATAGCTTGATTTTAATTTTTGGCTATTGTGTCTATATTTTCGTTTTCAAAGTTGATTTTAATGAATTAATGGTGAGTGCAACGAACTATTTATCAACTTTTTTCTGTTCCCATTTGATTCTAGTTAATACCTTATTATTTTTTTTCTCTATTAGGTATAATCGTTTAAATTGAACAATGAAAGGGAAATGATTCGATAAAGTAACGTTCTGCATTACTTTAAAATCTTTGACAATTACTAAGGCTTTTGTAGCACACCAAACATGAGCTATCGTGTTTTTACCCTGACAACTTAAGAATGTAAAAGTTAGAATAGTGCGATTTTATATGATTAAGTTCAATTTCAAAATTATCTAAGAAAGATACAATATCATGTTTAGGATTAATGTAAAGAAAACAGAAAAGAAACAAAGAAATTATCACCTTTAAGCAATGTTATTATATGATCTTCTGTAATGTGTATCGTCTGTCCTTTAATTTTTTTTTATTATAATAGCAAGCTATACTTCTTCTTCTCCGTGGCGCTACAACCTTTAATAGGTCCTGGTCTCCTCTAAGCCTCCAAGTGGTCGTCAATAATTCTTATTTTTGATGGCAGAAGAGAAGATCGCTTCATAGTCGTCCAACCAGCTTGGTTTTTCAATAGTACCCAGTACGTTAGTTTCCAAAATATTCATCGGAGCATAGTTATTAATTCGAAAATCATTATTAGTAAAATTTTTACCTTCATGTACATTCGAAATAAATATTTTCAAGTTACCAAACGGTGATATGTGTTTATTATGATCAGGCGAAGACTCCAGTTTACTATTAATGCGTGCTTCAGTAATGCCATTTTTATGCAAACAGTAAGAAGGCCGGTGGTCGTGGGTCGGTTGTCATGAAGTCTCACTCATCCTAACTTTTTTCGTTTTCGTGCTTTGTGGTGTTACTTCATTTGATGGTTGGTTCGCAGGATATTTCGATAAAATGCGCTTTTTCCTATGTTCATCATCAGTCTGAAATTCATCAGAGTCTATCAAAAACTTATTTTCAAATATGTAGCAGGTTAGTTGTAATTCCATTATACTATGGATTTCTATATTTTTTTGATCTGTCGGTTTCTTCACAAACATTTTTCGATTTCTTTGCCAAACAAATTTGAAGTGCCCCTCCTTTTGTAGCTCTTTTGCTTTTGAAAATATTTTTCTATTTTCTGAAGACATAGCTTTATTAATAAATAACTTTTTATTAATATCTTCTCGGTTGTGTGATAAATTTAAGAAGTGTATATTTAAATTCTGTTTATTTGTTTCTGCTTTTTTCATAAAGTAGTTTTTATCAAGCAATCTTAGAAATTTAACTGATATTATATTAGTGTAGACACCATCTATTCTCCTAATTCTGAAATAGTTATCTAGACTATTTATAATGATGTTACACTCCAGAAATGTAAAAATATTAGATAATATTTTATTGAGCTGTCCGCCGTCTTGATATGGTATTTCTTTAATGTCGATAGTTTTTTTTAACATTTGGAAATCAAAATAATTTTTTTGCCTTGCTATAAAAGACTGTAAATGACTTAAATCATTTTTTAAACTTTCAATTTCGTGGTTTAAGGTCTTGAAATTAAATTTTATCGATTCTTGCGTCTCTTTTATTTCTGAAATTGTTGAAATAAATTGAGAAAATGTGTTTTTTATGCTGGTTATTTATGCATTGACCAACACAGACGAATTGATGAGCATATCATGTTTTTGGTCTAGGCTCATAGATTCCAATTTTTTTTCACCCATTATTCTTATTTCAACACAACACAGTACAAGAATGTAGTGAAATTGAAACAGTTAGGCCCAATTCACACAGAACGTCTCTTCCGCAGTTCTCCTATAAAACATACGGTCCAATAATCACAGAAGTGACATGGCGCGGGCGGTCGTCCTCCATTTGTTTAATAGGAGAGACGCGAAAGAGACAACAGTCCGCGCCTCGTCTCTGCCCGACGTCCGTTCTGGGTGATTTGGGCCTTAGAGTAAGAAATGAAGAAGGTTACAATACAGGGCTGGATATAAATTCACATGTTACCAGCTGTTCAGTTCACCGGGTCACGTGATTAGAATTTCCAATGCGGCCGGTTCTCACTGCGTACGATTATTTTTTAAACTGTAAACACTTTGCTGTCACTCACCAGATTTCAAAGTTTCATTTAGTGTGTAACTTCTGGTTCTTTACGAGTCATTTAAGGATTCTTTTCATACACGATAAACACTTGCTAACTACTTTTCTAGCACTTACAACTTGAGATTCACATACAAACGTGTTAATTATTTTAACAAGATGGCCGAACTCCTCTTGCACCCAACAACGGTTTTATCCTTCCTTCTCCCCCGTCTTTTTCTTGAGCTGGAATTTCAGAATTGTCGTTAAAAAGGCCAACCTCACTTCCACTTCCGCTGCTTCTTGTTGACATGGGCCAACATCGATTCCGCATACTGCCCACTGGATTGATGAGGTCTTCTCGCTTTTCGGAACATGCAGAAGATATCTTCTTTCGGAGTCCAATGACCGCCTCCGAACGCTTTCTTAAGTCGATCCTTCACCATCACCCAGGGCTTGTCCTCATCCGCTTGTATTACGTTGTGGATGCTGTGCTTGAACCGGCATACTAACGCCGTTCCCAGCGCGCAGGCGTTTACTGGGTCCAGGAGATTTTCGTCCTTCTTTCTTCCATTCGGGCCACCATTCTATCTCTTCCCTTCAGGCAGGCCCGGACTTAAGGTGAATAACGCCCTGGGCTGCAAACAGCCCCCCCCCCTCCCTGCCGAGGGGTATGGGTGTATGGAATAGCAAAAGCAAGTTTCATTAATAAGACCACCAACGTTGTGAGCTTTAAAGGTTTATTCAACTCCAATAAAAATTGAAGTTAGTACATAGTAAGTATATAAGCTTTAGTAAAGGAATAAAGTTAAATAAACCTTAACAAAACATAAATAAATGACAGATTTTTTTCTTAATTTCGCTTGGGCAAAGTTGTTTGCCTGTAAAACAGTATACTGTACTGGAACAGAATGATACACTGTTCTTTCAGTGCACTGAACTGAACCAGAATAATTTTTACAGAAGCAGAGTTGCTTTTTTGTTGTTTCCAAATTGAGATTTTCTGTAGAGTGGAATATTACAACAAAAATAATCAAAACAATATTGTAAACAAATTTTTGGGGGAAATTTGGCGCCCCTAAAAAGTTGGTGCTCTGGGCTATAGCCAAGTCAGCGCATATACAAAGTGGGGCCTGCCTTCAGGAAGTGATTTAGCTCCCCTACTTCTTCATTATACCTCTCGATATCCGCAAGTGCCTTCCTTAGATCTTGCGACATTGCTGTTTTGAGCTTCTGCAATTCGAGAGCATTCTTCTGTGCCGTTGCCATATTCGCGTGGGCTTCCGCTAAGGTGTCTGGTCGTAGAGGCTGCATTTTTGACTGAACTTCGAATGCTGGCGGTTTCAGAATATTGTTGTTGAACATTTTCTGCTGTTCACAACTTAAGCCCAGAAAATACGGAAGAAAAAAAGATCAAAATAAAGAGATTATTACGATGATAACGAAAATCGTCTTACAAAAAAAAAAAACTTACCAGAAAAATATGCTCAAGTGGTCTCGGGTTTCGGCACCAGTTAAGGTTGCCCAGAAGAAAAACACAAAAAAAAAAATTAATTTAGGGAGCTAATGACTCGCAAAAGTCCTGGACAAGGACTACTTTGTTGCTCTACAATCGTTGGTTGATTGGGATTAAGTTTATGGATTAATTATAATATAAGATTATATTATTCCCATATACACCTTAACATAGATGTATGTGTATATTCATATACGAAATTTCGATTAAATCTAATGGAATACTCACGCCAGCCTGCTGAACATGTCAAAATCGTTATATTTTACCAAAACATACACATTTGCGTGCTGGCGTGGGTATTTCACGATCTTTAAACGAAATTTTATATATATGAGTTCTGATAGTAAATTTAATTAGCTTTCAGTTGGTTTTATATTTTTTTTTTTTTTTTTTTTTTTTTTAAAATTGGAAAATTTTCTGTTAGAGTCAAGTGCCTGGAAACCTGCTGACAAAGGAGTGATTTCGCCAAACACATTCGCGAAATCATTCAAAGGAAATTTAATCAGCCTTAAATTGAGACATAAGAAATGCTTGTAGGTCTGATAGTTCCTCAGAAAGAGGAAATTAATGGAAAATCGGATTGGACACCCTGCTTTGATAAATGTGTAAGTCAGTAGGAACCAACCTACTATTTTTTTTAATTAATTGTTATTATTATGAATATTTCCCTTGAGGAGAGCGTTTGAACTTGATGTCACTTAATTTTCGGTTATTCCTCCTCTCTTCCCAGAGTTTCTTCATTTTCTTGGAATGCTCCTTCTTCCGCTCCTCCGTTCACTTTTTTCCAGGTTGTGATGTCCTTTGTTAGAACGTCATATTGTTGATTTTAGTCTGGCACTCGATACGATTTTTTAAAATTTTCTATAGCGATCAGCTGCAGGTTTTTTAATTTATTAATATACATATAAGTATCTATTTCTGTATTGAAAAAGATGTATTAGGTAGTATGGGAAATTTCGCTGTGAGGACAGTTCTACCTTTCACAGCTAGAATTGATATTTACTAATTAAAAGAACACCAGTTATGTTTACACAACTTTAGCCCCAGAAGAAGTTAATTTTTTCATTACAATATCAGTATATTGAAACATAAGGTAAGGAGAATAAATAAAGGAAGTGATTAAACACTTAATGTTTTCTGAAAATCATAAATATTTTTTGAAATGTTACTATGAACACATTTGAACTACATTAAATTATATTAACTTTTACATTTTCTCTTTCCTTCTAAATACTAATGTATATCTATTTGTTACGATTTCAAGAAAGCAACAGTTTTCCAATTCTTCCATTTTTATTCAGCTCAAGTCCTCATTGTGATGTATCCAAAATTCATAAGTTAATCGACCTGTAAAATTCAATAATCATGTTGAATTATAATTACATACATAAATATCAACAACAAAATGTACCATCTAACTTTCCTTCCGTATCACCAAAAGAAATAATTCATATTATAAAAAAGCTGAAAACAAAAAAGCCGCCTTTTCCGCCTCCATTTCCCTACTTCCTGGAAAACAGCAAAAACTATACCGATATACCTAAACCAAATAAAGACCCTTCAGAAGCCGTCAACTATACACCAATCAGCCTTCTTAACATTATTTCAAAAATATTTGAAAAAATATTCTTGAAAAGGTTAAACAATTTTATATCTGACAATAATATAATAGTTAATGAACAATTTGGTTTTAGAAACCACCATTCTACAGTGGCACAATTAGCTAGATTGACAGATTTTATTACAGCAGGTTTTAATGAAAGAAAACATACAGGGATGATCTTACTAGACATCAAAAAGGCTTTTGATACAATATGGCATAACGGACTAATATACAAGCTTATCACTTACCAATTCCCACCCTACATCATTCATATTATTCATTCATTCCTTTCTAATAGATCCTTTCAAATCACAATCAACAAAACCACAACACCTAAACATTCCCTATCAGCTGGTCTTCCTCAAGGATCCTGCCTTTCCCCTACTAGTCCAGTCAATAGGGAAAATTCTCTCCTAATAATAAGGGCTGGTAGCAACCCGCACAGAGTTGTTGAGGGCGATTAAAGAAGTATTTCTGTCAAAAGTGCCCCGAAGATTTGGTGAGTTTTTTTAGAGTTAGGGGCACGAGAACATGGCCAAAAGCAGTTTTTTTTTTTATTCAATTTATAAGCAAATATAACGCGGCTTTTCATAAAATGTTGTATATAAAAGTTGTAGATAATAAAAATATCTACAATTTAAGCCATTGATCGTTCGATTCTGATGATTGGTTGTCGTAAAAAGTGCAAAAAAAAAAAGTTGGATTTCCCTAAAAATGTCCCTTTTTTGCATAAGAATTATTATAAACAAAAAGGGCCTTTTCAATACTTTTTATTGATGAAAAAGGAAGCTCTTTAAACCCAAAGAAAAATAGGATTTACCCCGTCCTCCTATCTTTATTATTTACTGAGATATACCTTTTGTTTATCTCGATATCGATATTTTCAATGCAAAACGGGCCGTCCGTGATTCACATTTTGAACTTCGGATGACCGGGATATTATTCTTAAGGGCTTATATTTTCATTATGAATTGCTAAAAAATCGATTTCTTTGAAAAAACATGCAATAAAATCGACTTGAAAAAGCGCCCGTTTTACAGCTATAAACAATTGAAGCTAGAGCGTCCGGTATTGAACCGATTTTGTTATACATATAATAAATTAAAAGCTTACCTCTCAACGATTGATTTGAGCTATTCAAAGTGTAGCTACCATAAATAGCAGCCGAGTCACGATTTTTTTTTTTTTAAATCACTACGTCATTTCTTTTTGCAATCTCCAGATCTCTCCGCGTGATAGAAATTTAAGACAATGAAAATGCAATGTAGATACTAGAGAAACAACTGAGCAGTAGGTCCATTCGATTTGAATGTTGTAAACTGACTTTGAAATTTAGAAGAAATTTGTAAGAAATTAACATCGTTACTGATATCTTGATTTGAGCTATTCAAAGTGTAGCTACCATAAATAACAGCCGAGTTACGATTTTTTTTTTAAAAAATCACTACGTCATTGTTATGGCTAATTAAAAAAAATCAATCTCCAAATAGTACAAAAGGGTGGATGGGCTTTCGGGAAACTTACTCGACAAGTTTTCAGTATCATGTGTCCAAAATTAATCCTTTAAAATTTGCGAATAATCCTCCTAGCCAGTACGATACAATTTTCAAAGTGTTGATTGAAGCGTCAGCACGAGCCCGAGCTCTTAAACAATCTACTGCTTTCGTGACCTTTGATCAGCCTCTTTACTGGAAAGCACGTGAATTGATAGCGTCGATTGATCCATTGAATGATCCACACGGGCTTCAATCTGTAATTGTACGGTTAGGAGGATTTCACACTTTGATGTCATTTCTTTCTAGTATTTCATATTTGATGGATGGCAGTGGCTTAACAGAAGCTTTCACAACTATATTTGCAGCAAACTCTGTCGAAAAAATTCTTTCTGGCCATGCATTTTCATGTGCGATTCGAGGACATATTTTAAATTGTGTTGCTATATGCAAACGAATATTAGAAAAATGTTCTTTTAACTCCGATGAATTCAATGAAGAAGATATCAGTAACGATATTAATTTCTTACAAATTTCTTCTAAGTTTCAAAGTCAGTTTACAACATTCGAATCGAATGGACCTACTGCTCAGTTGTTTCTCCAGTATCTACATTGCATTTTCATTGTCTTAAATTTGCAAAAAGAAATTACGTAGTGATTTAAAAAAAAAAAAATCGTAACTCGGCTGCTATTTATGGTAGCTACACTTTGAATAGCTCAAATCAATCGCTGAGAGGTAAGCTTTTAATTTATTATATTTATAACAAAATCGGTTCAATACCGGACGCTCTAGCTTCAATTGTTTATAGCTGTAAAACGGGCGCTTTTTCAAGTCGATTTTATTGCATGTTTTTTTCAAAGAAATCGATTTTTTAGCAATTCATAATGAAAATATAAGCCCTTAAGAATAATATCCCGTCATCCGAAGTTCAAAATGTGAATCACGAACGGCCCGTTTTGCATTGAAAATATCGATATCGAGATAAACAAAAGGTATATCTCAGTAAATAATAAAGATAGGAGGACGGGGTGAATCCTATTTTTCTTTGGGTTTAAAGAGCTTCCTTTTTCATCAATAAAAAGTATTGAAAAGGCCCTTTTTGTTTATAATAATTCTTATGCAAAAAAGGGACATTTTAGAGGGTTTTTTGCACTTTTTACGACAACCAATCATCAGAATCGAACGATCAATGGCTTAAATTGTAGATATTTTTATTATCTACAACTTTTATATACAACATTTTATGAAAAGCCGCGTTATATTTGCTTATAAATTGAAAAAAAAAAAAAAAAAAAACTGCTTTTGGCCATGTTCTCGTGCCCCTAACTCTAAAAAACTCACCAAATCTTCGGGGCACTTTTGACAGAAATACTTCTTTAATCGCCCTCAACAACTCTGTGCGGGTTGCTACCAGCCCTTATTATTTGTAAATTTAACATGGGAGTGATTCCCTATTGACTGGACTATACTTTCTTTAACCTATACATATCTGACCTACCTTCTCTTCCTTTAGTTGAAAGATCATTTTACGCAGATGACACCGCCATTTACACTAGTTCCTACAGGATAGATACAATAGAAAATAGATTAAAATCAAATTCAAATAAATGAAAACAAAACTGCAGCAATAATGTTTACAAAAAGAAGACCCATAAAATCATCCTTAATAAAATCCGAATTCCTTGGGCTCAAACTGTTACCTACCTCGGACTCGAATTAGATAAACGTTTGACATTTACATCCCATATTAATAATAAATGCTGCAAAGCCAAAAAACTTATCAGCACGATATCACCATATTTCCGAAGAAAATCTCCACTATCAACTCGCAACAAAATTATTTTATATAAGTCAGTCATTCGGCCATTATTAACATACGCCTCTCCGGTATGGAGCTACCAGGTATGCAAGTTTAAAATGTCGTTTATTTCTAAAAATATATACACAGTAATTTAAAAAAAAGTATAATATATTTTATTCAAAGTACTGACCCTCGCTTTCTACACATTTTGTCCATCTCTCGGGCAATATATGGATACCATTCCAAAAGAATGCTTCATCTTTATTTGAAATCCATTCATCGAGCCATTTTCGTACGTTTTCGAAATTGTTGAAGTGTTGCTCCGCCAATGAGTGTCCCATCGATGAGAAGAGGTGATAATCAGAAGGCGCCAGGTCAGGTGAATACGGCGGGTGGGGTAGGAGTTCCCAACCAAGCGAAGAAATCGTTTCCTTAGTCAATCTGGCTGAATGTGCAGGAGCGTTATCATGCTGAAGAATGACTTTGGCGTGCCTGTGAGCCCATTCTGGGCGTTTTTCGATCAATGCGTGACTCAAATTGATCATTTGTTGTCGGGAGCGCTCGGTATTGACTGTTTCGCCGGGTTTGAGAAGCTCGTAGTAGACTACTCCCTTCTGATCCCACCACACACACAGCATTGTCTTCTTCCCAAAACGATCCGGTCTTGCACTCGATGTGGATGGTTGTCCTGGCGTTACCCATGATTTTTTTCGTTTGGGATTCTGAAAATAAATCCATTTTTCATCGCCAGTTACAACTCGATGCAAAAAACCCTTTCTTTCGTGGCGTAAAAGCAGCATTTCGCACACAGTTTTTCGTTTTTCCATCTGTCGTTCGTCCAATTCATGTGGAACCCATTTTCCAACCTTTTGAATCTTTCCCATAGCTCTCAGGCGATCGGAAATGGCTTGCCTAGTGACATTCAACTGTTCTGCCATCATTTGTTGGGTTTGGGTATTGCCTTCGTCTAATAAAGATTGCAATTCGAAGTCCTCAAACTTTTTTGGTCGATTTTCTCGTTTTTGATCAGTAACATCAAAATCACCACGTTTGAAACTTTGAAACCAACGTTCACATGTCCTGACGGTTGGAGCAACATCGCCATAAGTCTCAACAAGAATTCGATGACATTCAGATGCCTTTTTCTTTTGATTAAATAAGAAAATCATGAAATGCCGCAAATGCTCTTTATTTGGCTTTAAATTAGACATTTTTAACACCAAAGAAAGGTATGATACGTCCACGTAAACGACTTAAAAACAACTGACTTTTGTAAACAAATGACTAACAAACAAAATAGCGTTTAGAGATAAGCAAATCCTTCAATAGGCTAAGAGCGCATTCTATTGGAATTAAAACGACATTTTAAACTTGCATACCTGGTACACATGTGACTCCAACTACAAAAAAATAGAAAGGATCCAAAACCTATGCTTGAGGATCATTAACGACTACCCAAGGTACACAAAAATAACTGACATGTTGCACGACCTAGATTTTCAAACAATTAAACAGTTTATTTACACCCAGACCCAGACCTTTTTTAACTCAACAATAAACTCAGAGAATCCCAAAATACAAGCAATAGGAAATTATAACAAACTAACCTTAAGAACATACGAACACAAACGTACTAGACACATTCTACTGGAATACTAATTTATTAAATAAGACATTCTTAGAATTTACTAGTTTTAGTTATATTTTAATTTAACAAACCGAAGTATTGTATAAGTAAATTTATTCTTTAATTTTGATCAATTTTAACGCTCAAAACTTTTGCTTCTTTTTATATATTTATTTTATTACTTTACTTTAATTTATTTTTTTTTTTATTTTATTTTTTTTTTTAGTAGGTTTTTTTCTCACTTTTTCCTACAGTTTAAAAAATGTATTCTAACTTGTAATTTATTATTACTGAATCAAAACCGCAGTGTGACCTGTTTTATTTCTAAAACATGTATTATACAAATATGTTACAAAATTGTAAATTGTTAAATTTCGTAAAATAAAGCTCTTTTATATATATAAATAATTACATACTAACTAAATTAATTATATTACTAATGCGTTTATTTATTAATAAATACGGTTAAAAAAGGTATTTGGTATTTATTATAGATTGATCTTTTAATTTTAACATTTAAATAGAATTACAAATGCATATGACAAAACAGTCATATTGAAACATCATTGGTCAGTCAGATTGAAGCCAGCGTGCCAGAGTTAGTGCTTCAGGAAAACGCTGTTCAACGGTGCAACAGCTTTTTCAACACGGAAAAAACTCTAAAAATGACTTTATTGTTTTTGTCGTGTTTGATGGACTATTTGTATTCATTATTAGTTGTTGCAAACATTTCCAGTTTTTTTTATTTCATTTTTATTTTTATTTCATTGACTCTGAGGCCTTCTAAAGTTGGACAATATTACTTTACCCCAAAGTGGCTTATTTCTATTGAACTACAATTTGGGCCACTGTAGATTTATTTTTGTAGATAAACCTATGAAACTTGACAGATTTGTAGTTCAAACATTAAAGAATGGTTGAAAAATATTTGATTGGTCCAATGTACCTATGAAATAGATAATCAAAAAATATACGATAAAAGCGAGAGGGAAAAAGTAACCAGAGTTTTTTAACATGTATGGTTTTACAAAAAAAGCTCCGCTGAACGCCTGTAAAAAATTACCATTTTCATAAAGCTTATACTACTACTTAATGTCCCTATAAATTTCATTGACAACTTTACATCAAAACAAGGATTGTTTACAAAGTTGGGATTGGTACGTTCGTGGTCTCTATGTTTATTTATCAGTTATTAAATAGTTATCAGTCTGCTTTCTTCTCAAAGAGTATGAAAATGGATATTCTCATTATAGAGACTAATAAAACAAAATATTCCGATGTATGTAAGGTAGTTTTTAATGACGGATCATTATAAACTTTAGTTTTTATTTTCGGGAAGTATACTTTAATATTTTTGGTATCTGATGCTTTGCTAACTTCAATGAGTGGTACAATAATTAAGGGTTTTTCCTCTTTACAAACAAAAATTAAAATTTGTTTTAATTTAATAAAGCTAAGTTAACTTAAGTACCGCAAAGAAGAAGCGGTTTATTTGGGGAATTTTCTACTTCATGCTGGAATTAAATTTATGGAATATGTTCTTCACCTAGGTTATATCCTGAAATTTCAGTGTTGGGAACTATCAAAACTACTACCCCAATAAAAGAAGTCGCAAAGGCACGAATACAAAACGGTCTAACACTGAATTACGGATAAAAGTAGATTTTGTAAAGCAGGGATACGGTTCCAGTAACACCGGAAATACATCAAGAATATTTTTCTGAAATCCTTCTTTAACTGCCTAAATAACTTAAGTTAGGTATGAATTATTTATGAACGAATACCTTAAGTACTATAGTCTACATACACTTTACTGGGGAATGTTCCCGTACAGCCATGATCTAGGGTGTGTTATATTAACTGCCAAAATCTTTTGATTTTTACATAACATGAGGCCTGAAGCAAAAAAATTAACACCTTACGAACTAACGAATTAGCGTTTCATCATTCTTTCCATTATATAGGTAAATATTCAATTCTGAACCAGCTTATTCTAAAGCAATCGAAATAAGTATGTGAAAATCGAAAAAAGGAATCAACATTTTATTGAAATAAAGTTAAATTAGAATAAAATTGTGTTAAATTAAATTTTACAAAATAATTTAAAATATCTGCACTTGCGTGACCGATCCTATTAAAGAATAAAATGATATCATTTTTCAAATTAGGTACAATTTCAATGTATTTTTTCATTCTGAATCGAATGAGACTATTTTCATCTTGATAGGACAATGCATTCTCGAGAAAAATATTTTTTATCCTTTTTAGCCATTTTGCCCCACTGTGATCCGCACAGTGGGGCGAAACGGAAAAAAACTCTTAACAATGACTTTATTATATTTGTCATGTTTGATGGGCCATTGCATTCACTATTAGTTGGTACAAACATTTCCAGTTTGTTTTTTTCAATTTCCTTTTTATTTACGACTTTAAAGTTCTAGTTACCTTCTAAAGTTGGGCAATATTACTCCATCCCAAAATAGCCTATTTCTATTGAGCTACAATTTAGGTCATTGTGTTCAACCTATGAAACTTGACAGATTTGTAGTTCAAACACTAAAGGATAGTGGAAAAATATTAGATTGGTCCAATGTATGAAATATATTATAAAAAAATATACTAGAGCGAGAGGGAAAAAGTAAAAAAAAAAAAAGAAAGTTTTTTAACAGATTTTTAAGTCTGCTTTCTTCTGAAAATGTGTAAACACAAATACATTCACATTATGAATACTATCAAAATAAAATATCTTTTAGCGACTGTTCATTAGAAACTTCAACTATCCATAAAATCTTAATTCATGGAGCTGAAATTATTGAATCGGCAATGTTACCAATTGGTTTACTTTCGGAGGAGGCACAAGAAAGTAGGAACAAAGACTATAAGTATTATCGTCTACACTTTTATGGAAATGTTCTCGTATAGCTACGAATGAGTATGTGTTTCATAAGCTACCAAAATCATCAGATCCCTACATTACGTACATGAGGCCTGAACTTAAAAGAAAATAATTTCCCATCAGTGATGAAGAACTCCAATTGCTAATGTGAGCAGTCCTATCTTTCTTTTCATTTTATAAGTAAATAATGAATTACTGTGAACCAATCGACATAAAAATGTGATTAATGAAGAACGGAAACAATTTTTTGTTACAATGAAGTTAAATTAGCATACACTTATGGTTAAATTAATTTAAAATTTTGTTAAATAAAATTTTATAAAATACATTAAAATATCTCTCCGTTTTATTAAAGAAAATAATGATATCAATTCAATTTACTTGCAATTCTAATGTATTTTTCCATTTTGAACCGAATGAGACTATTTGCAGCTCGAAAGGTGTTTTTTTTCGTTCGTCGGAATTCGTCGGATAGGTATCGTTTTTTAAAAATGATATCATTTTATTCTTTAATAGGATCGGTCACGCAAGTGCAGATATTTTAAATTATTTTGTGAAATTTAATTTAACAAAATTTTAAATTAATTTAACCATAAGTGTATTCTAATTTAACTTTATTTCAATAAAATGTTGATTCCATTTTTCGATTTTCACATACTTATTTCGATTGCTTTAGAATAAGTTGGTTCAGAATTGAATATTTACCTATATAATGGAAAGAATGATGAAACGGCTCACATTAACAATTAGAGTGCTTCGTTAGTTCGTAAGGTGTTAATTTTTTTGCTTCAGGCCTCATGTTATGTAAAAATCAAGAGATTTTGGCAGTTAATAAAACACACCCTAGTTCATGGCTGTACGGGAACATTCCCCAGTAAAGTGTATGTAGACTATAGTACTTAAGGTATTCGTTCATAAATAATTCATACCTAACTTAAGTTATTTAGGCAGTTAAAGAAGGATTTCAGAAAAATATTCTTTATGAATTTCCGGTGTTACTGGAACCGTATCCCTGCTTTACAAAATCTACTTTTATCCGTAATTCAGTGATAGACCGTTTTTGTACTCGTGCCTTTGCTGCTTCTTTTATTGGGGTAGTAGTTTTGATAGTTCCCAACACTGAAATTTCAGGATATAGCCTAGGTGAAGAACATATTCCATAAATTTAATTCTAGCATGAAGTAGAAAATTCCCCAAATAAACCGCTTCTTCTTTGCGATACTTAAGTTAACTTAGCTTTCTTAAATTACTATGTACAAAATATGTAGTTACTATAGGTTACATGGGTCATTTTCAAATAAAATGGCAATTTAGCTTCCAGAAAACTCAAAAATCCTATAAAAAAAAAAAGTTACTTATTCATGTTCTGTGGCATACTATGATGTTGCTAAACTACTTGAGAATATATACCTGAGTCGGTTCGTCAAATTTTCGCTTACCTGATTTTTAATGACTTTTGAAGAAATAAAACCGAAATAATAAATAAGTTCGGGAGTCAAAAATAATTTACGAATTGTTTTCGAAATCAAACGTTTCAAAAATGTTTTTAATCAATTTATTCATATACCTAACCGTTTTATGATTGTAAGCTAGTAAATATAAATATATATCCTTTCAACAATTTAGTCACCGAACAGAAAAAAAATGGACTTATAAGTGGCAAACTAGACCAATTTCGCAGGAAAGGGGTTGTAAAACGCACACAATCCCTTTTTCAATCAAATACCAATTTTCAATTAGATCTATTGTAATATGTGTATAAATATTTTCCTTGCCTTTGTAGCCTTCCGTGTTTGTTGACTGATACACGCGCCCGAATAGAATAGAGAATAGAGGGTATGCGGAAGTTCAATAAAATAATATTTTACTCAAAAATTAAATAAATAAAAATAGTATTTACGAAATCAAATGTTTCCAAAAATTATTTCTTATCAAATTAAAAGGTTCGTAATGAATAACTTTTAATGTCTAACCGTTTTCTAATTTAAGCTGTAGAAAAACATATTTTTGTCTACAATTTAGACCCTGGGACGTAAAAGAGCCATGGGAAGTTTCTCATACAAAAATGCTTACTTACAGTAATTTATTATTACCTTTAGTTTGAGATTAGGGTTTCGAAGGAGGAAAATAGTCAAATAAGCCTATACTCTGTGTGATATGTCGAATAAATGCCATGTCGAATGTTCATTAAACCAACATAGCCCCTAAACGGTATGTCTTAGAGACAAATATTATATAAGAAATAATACTTTTAATTAAATTTGTCATCAGGTAATAATTGGCAAATTTTTAATTCGAAAAACACCAACGGAACTAGCGTGTCAAATAGCTCAAACACTTAAAAATTTATGTCAAACCGAGATTTATGTCATTCATACCAATAGAGTTCCTAATAGTCCAAGCAACAAAGGAAATTTAGAGGAGTTAATTCATGTCAATTTTGGCATAGTTGTAGGGGAAGGTGTCCTTACGAATCCTTACTAACATACTAAAAGTACGGGGGGGGGGGGGATGGTGGGGGGGGGGGGGGGCGGTTTGGTGGGTGGGGGGGGGGTGATTGTATTTGGTGGGGGTGGGGGGGGGCGTTGTAAAGGTCGTTTTTTTTTTTTTTTTTTTTTTTTTTTTTTTTTTTTTTTTTTTTTTTTTTTTTTTTTTTTTTTTTTTTTTTTTTTTTTTTTTTTTTTCAGTTTTTCGTTAATAACTCGAAGACTCTTGCCTCTAGCGAAGAGGCATACAATTCTTTACAAAATAGATTCTATACATCTGTTTGCTGGGATCAATGCTTAAGGAGATATAGTGGGGAAGGATATGGAAAATTTAAAAAAACAAAGTTTTTATTGTTAAAAATGATATGCTTATTGTTAAAATTGAACTCAGAAACCGTTACTTTCAGCACATTTTTTTGTGTTATATACATTACTAAAGCTAAGCAAATTTGCAATAAATTTGGTTCTATTTGTTTTTTTCTCAGATCAATTGTTTTAAAACTGTGGAGGACAAAAAATTGGATAACTTTTCGTAAGTCGCATTTTTCCCAGAAAACACGTTTGTCGGTACTCTTTTGGCTATAACTCCAAAACTATTTGTCTGATCTAAAATTTGTTTTTTTCATCCGAAAGCTGGTTAAATTTACTGACAGACACTATGTATGAAATTTTTATCAAACCCCGTGAAACATCCATGCCAGAACGCTGGGAACCCCGTACTATTGTAAAATCCTTATTTTTTTTCGCCATATTTCTCGTTTTAACCCCAAAGATATTTGTCCGATCCCGAATTTCTTTTTTCACCTCAAAGCTGGGTAAGTTTACTATCAGATCCTATATTTCAAATTTTAATTAAATTTCGTGTAATACCCTTGCCAACACGCTGCAAACTATTAACGTTTATAAAATCCAAGTTTTTTTTGGTTCATCTTCTCAATAACTCCTAAACAATGTGTCGGATCCTAAATTTATTTTCTGCATTTCAAAGCAACCCTAATTATCTATCAGGTCCTGTATATGAAATTGGGATTAAGTTATGTACACATGGATATTACAATATCCATACTAAATGTGAATGTTTTGGAAAAACATGACAGTTATGATATGTTCAGTGGGCTGGCGTGGGTATTTCACAGAATTTAATCAAAGTTTGATATAAATGATCTTACAGCAAATTTAATCAGCTTTAAGATTTAAAAACGAAATTCAGTATCGAACAAATTTTTTTGGAGTTATAAAGAAAAATGTGCCAAAAAAAAGTTAATTTCACAACAATATGCGGAATTTAGAGTATATTTCATAAACATATATTTCACGGAATTTAATTAAAATTTAATATATGGGATCTGATAGAAAATTTAACGAGCATTGAGAGGGAAAAAAGAAATTCGGGACCAAACAAATAGTTTCGGAGTTGTAGCCAAAAGAGTACTCGGAAACAGCCAATGTTTCGTCCTTTACAGTTTTAAAGCAATTGATCTGAGAAAAAAATAAATAGAACCAAATTTATTGCCGATTGCTTAGCTTTAGTAATGTATAGAATACAAAAAATGTGCTGAAAGTAACGGTTTCTGAGTTATTGTACCATACTGCGAAAAACACAATTTTGAACACTTTTCCGCCTCCCCTGCCCAAACCCGATGCTATTTCGAAGAAACCTTTTTACTGCATTTACAGCTAAGATTAGTGAACAATTTTCAGTAGTCAGACCTTTTTATTTTTCGTTCGATTTCAAGGCTCGAATGCTAATTACCCTGTATTATAAAATCATATTAGCTTTAACAACAAATATTTTATTTTTAGCAATAACCATTTAATAAATAATAATAAACTATTCATTTTTAACATTAAAAATGTCAATTTTAATAATAATCATATCTTTTTTAACAATAAAACCGTTTCGTTTTTTTTTAATTTTCCTTATTACCCCACTTTATACCCTTAAGTATTGAACCGAGGACAATAAGTATTGTGGATGACAAAGAATCCATGCACAAAATATGCATACTGAAATTTTATCACTTAAATTGATACAACCAATAAAGATATATAAAACACCAAATCCATGTACAAATTAATGTCCTTAAGTTCTGTAACACTTTTACACATTAGATAAGAGGAAATAAGAAAACATGAATTGATAAAACACTTAATCCTTTATGAAACTCATTTTGTTAACTTCTGTTTCACTTATTTACATTATACAATCTGTTACACTTTAGGAAAATAAGTATTGTGGATGACAAAGAATCCATTCACAAAATATGCATACTGAAATTTTATCACTTCAATTGATACAACGAATAAAAATATATAAAACACCAAATTCATGTACAAATTAATGATCTTATGTTGTACTATCAACTTAGGCGGACAATTAACCTCAACATTAAATAGAACTCCTTTCGATCAATTCGTACACAGGTTTCATAATATTTTAACCAAAACTTGCAATAAATCTTTCAAAATTATAAATATCAATACTTCAAAAAATTTTAAAGGCAAAAAATGAAACCCGTTGTGGGATGAAAAATTGGAAAATCTGCGGAAATCAACTAACCGAGCCCGCAGATTATACCAAAAAACCAAATTAAATGATTTACTAAGGACAAATAGGCATCATCATTACTTAAATCTTAAACGTGAATATTTGCAATGTATTAAAGTCGAAAAAATAGAATCCTGGAAAGAATGCTGCCAGAGTATTCCTACCAGAAATCCATGGAAATGGCCATACAAATACGCAGCTGGGAAAATACCACAGCCATTCATTTTACAAAATTTAAGAAAATCCGATGGTACCTACACAACCTCAATTAATGATACCTATGATTGCATTGTTAATAATTTCATTAAATTGGACGATCCTACCACTGATTCAGATTTACATGTCACCATGAGACAGTCTGCGAACAGTTTGCCGAAAACAGTCGATAATCTCCCGGTTACGCAATTAGAGTTATCAGATGTTATTAACAATCTTTATTGACAAACAACGTTGCATTACATAGAAATCAATCTATTGGGACACCACAAGGCTCGTGCTGCTCTCCACTTTTATCTGCATTATATTAATTCTGATTTAATATAAAATTAATTCAAAATTGATTTAGCGTCTTATACTTTGACATTTTCTTATTTCCCCTTCATTATTTTCTTATTTCTCATTTTATCATAAGGTAAACAGAAGTTAATATTACTTTGAACAGAGATTTAAAGTTTCTCCGTAAATAAATGAGAATAACTTTTACCCTCGAAAAGTTGCGACTAAAACACCGAAATAAATAGGAAGAAGGTAAGAATCGATAAAAGGTATTCTGGGCTCGCGTAGGGGTCGCCTCCTTTTAAGCCGACCGTTACCGACGTTCGGGCTAGTAAGGCTACGTTGGATCCATGTCCCGACCGTCCCAGATATTCGAAGAACTCCTAAATGGCAGTCCAACAGAGGAAATGGAAACAAACACGAGCTTTATATAGGAAGTGCCTACATTGGGCCCGATAATCTCCAGTCAGGCTACGAACGTCTCTTAATCCTCAGTCAATCAGCGACCGTCTCCCATTTCAGAACCAAACCTGTTTGGTTTTATTCCATTTTTCGGCCGTCAGGACGTTTAAATGGCAATAAACAGTGTTATATTAATTGATCTAGTGAGAAATTAGCCTTGTCTGGGGAATATTAGGTGTTATCAATTAAAGTATTATGGATATTATTATCTGATTAAGAGGTCATAAGTAAAAGTTATATATATATATATATAGCAGGCGATGATCCGAATCATCGAGTTCGCTACGGCGAAAAATATGAAGATTATGACGACTATGTTCCCCCACAAAAAGATTCACAAAGAAACATGGATGAGCCCAGGGGACAGGACCAGGAGCCAAATAGATCATATATTACTAAGCGCACGACACTTCGCTCATATTACAGATGCACGAAGCTACAGAGGGGCGGATTGCTGCTCGGACCATTTTTTGGTTCTGGCGAACTATGAACAACATCTAGCACGAAGGAAGAAATATCTGGAAGAAAAAAAAACCATGTAGATTCGAGATGAAGGGACTGATGGAAGAATCTACAAGACAAAAGTACATAGAACGACTACAGCACCGACACCAAGAGTGGCCTGGGGGAGTGCTGTGCGCGGAGGAAAGGTGGAAGAGATTGAAAGAAGATATCAGGAACACGGCACTGGAAGTTCTTGGGGAGAAGACAAAAATTAAGAGGAATCCTTGGTTTGATGACGATTGTAGGAGAACCGTACAAGAAAGAAATGAGGCTCGGATAAAGATGCTCCAAAGGAAAACACGTGCTGCATATGACTCGTTTACTGAGAAAAGAAGAAATGCGAAACGAATAATACGAGATAAGAAAAGGGCATATGAAACAGGCAAACTTGAGGAGATGGAAGAGAATTTTCAGGCACGAGAAAGCCGAAAATTCTATAAGGGAGTCAAAATATTAAGGGAGGGCTTTAAACAACAGACGGAACTATGCCTAGACCAAAACGGAAACCTTCTCACTGAGAGTGACCAAATAAAAAGTAGGTGGCAGCAGTACTTTAAAGAATTGTTAAATCCTGAGACATGCAACAATCACCTTCACCAGACGGACCAACCCGACAAGGATGAAGATATTGATGAGGAGGTCCCACCTGACAAAGAAGAAATAACAGAAATAATTCTATCACTAAAAAATAATAAGTCCCCAGGACCTGACGAAATTCCGTCAGAGCTATTAAAATACGCAGGAGAAGAAACCTGGGAAGAGATCTTCAAGGTAATATGGGACATCTGGATAGAAGAAAAAATTCCGTTCGACTGGAGGGAGGCTACTATAGTCCCTATACATAAGAAGGGAAATAAACTAAAATGTGAGAATTACAGGGGCATAGCACTACTACCAGCAGTCTATAAAGTCCTGTCTGTGGCGATATGTCGGAGGCTGGTGGAAAGGAGTGAACGAATACTCGGAGAATATCAGAGTGGTTTCCGTCCAGGACGATCAACTACGGACCACCTATTTTCTATTAGGCAAATGCTTGAAAAGACGTATGAATATAACGTCGATCTGCACCATATCTTCATTGATTTCAGACAGGCGTATGATAGTGTCGATAGAGGAAAGCTGCTGGAAGCGTTACGGGCACTCGGAATACCAGAAAAACTAATAAGATTGACAAGAATGACATTAGAAGGAACAAGGGCCAAAGTAAAAACCAAAGTAGGCATCTCGGAAAGCTTTGAAGTTAATAGTGGCTTGAGACAGGGGGACCCGTTATCGCCTGTGCTGTTCAATCTCGCCCTAGAAGTAGCGATCCGAGGAATAAAGATGAACCCAGGATGCACTATTTACAATGGCCTTACACAGCACATGGCATATGCTGATGATGTAGTTATCACAGGTAGAACCGAAACAGCATTGGCCGGTGCTGTTAAAGAATTCAGGACAGCAGCACTCAATTTGGGTCTCGAAATAAACATGGACAAGACCAAATATATGAAAACCTCCAGACAGTCAGAGGGAAGAAGAGATACGGTTGATGTGGGGGAGGACACGTTTCACTGCTGTAGTACATTTAAATACCTGGGAGGAGTCGTAACGAGAAGAACAATCTGGATGTTGAAATAAATAGTAGAATGGTTGCAGGGACCAGATGTTTTTATACAATACAAAAAGCTCTCCATTGTAAAACTCTCTCAAGGAAGGCAAAACTGTTGATTTATAAATCTATAATAAGACCAATTGTGATGTATGGCAGTGAGACGTGGACTCTCACTAAAGATACCGGAAGAGCACTGCTGGTCTGGGAGAGAAGAATATTAAGAAGGATCTTTGGTGCTGTGAGAGAGGAGCACAGGTGGCGGATAAGAACCAACGCCGAGATTGCGCTATTATATGGTGAGCCTGATATACTCAGTGCCATTAAGAAAGGCAGGCTTAGATGGTTGGGACACGTCGAAAGAATGGAACCCAACAGGCTACCAAAGAAAATGTTTGATGGCACGCCAGGAGGAAAAAGGAAGAGAGGCAGACCCAGGCGCAGGTGGATCGATGACCTGGAGGAGGATTTGCGGAAGCTAGGGATACGGAATTGGAGAAACCTGGCGAAGGACCGAGAGGAATGGAGAAGGATGGTGGCAGAGGCCCAGGTCCTGCAAGGACTGTAGCGCCCAAGAACACACAATATATATATATAAATATATATGGATAAATTTCTTGACTGTTACTATTAAATGTTTAGTAAGGTTTTTGAGGTTCAGTCATAAAATAAAAAAAAACAACTATTTTGGCGACGTTTCGAGACTATATTGTTCTCATAATCATGCCCTGCATCTTAGTAGGAATGTCCTAGTGTTCTTCACGCTTGCTAATTTCCTGTTGGCTTTCTGGAGTTCCTTCATCACTGTAACTGCTTCAGGACCGTGGGTTGTCTTAATATCTTCATAAAATCCCATTTTTCCACTATAGATATTTTCCAGTATTGACTCGATATGTAAATATGGATAAATTTCTTGACTGTTACTATTAAATGTTTAGTAAGGTTCTTGAGGTTCAGTCATAAAATAAAAAAAAACAACTATTTTGGCGACGTTTCGAGACTATATTGTTCTCATAATCATGTCCGGCATCTTAGTAGGAATGTCCTAGTGTTCTTCACGCTTGCTAATTTCCTGTTGGCTTTCTGGAGTTCCTTCATTACTGTAACTGTTTCAGGACCGTGGGTTGTCTTAGTATCTTCATAAAATCCCATTTTTCCACTATAGATATTTTCCAGTATTGACTCGATATGTAAATATGGATAAATTTCTTGACTGTTACTATTAAATGTTTAGTAAGGTTCTTAAGGTTCAGTCATAAAATAAAAAAAAAAAACAACTATTTTGGCGACGTTTCGAGACTATATTGTTCTCATAATCATGTCCGGCATCTTAGTAGGAATGTCCTAGTGTTCTTCACGCTTGCTAATTTCCTGTTGGCTTTCTGGAGTTCCTTCATTACTGTAACTGCTTCAGGACCGTGGGTTGTCTTAGTATCTTCATAAAATCCCATTTTTCCACTATAGATATTTTCTAGTATTGACTCGATATGTAAATATGGATAAATTTCTTGACTGTTACTATTAAATGTTTAGTAAGGTTCTTGAGGTTCAGTCATAAAATAAAAAAAACCAACTATTTCGGCGACGTTTCGAGACTATATTGTTCTCATAATCATGCCCTGCATCTTAGTAGGAATGTCCTAGTGTTCTTCACGCTTGCTAATTTCCTGTTGGCTTTCTGGAGTTCCTTCATCACTGTAACTGCTTCAGGACCGTGGGTTGTCTTAGTATCTTCATAAAATCCCATTTTTCCACTATAGATATTTTCCAGTATTGACTCGATATGTAAATATGGATAAATTTCTTGACTGTTACTATTAAATGTTTAGTAAGGTTCTTGAGGTTCAGCCATAAAATGGAAAAGATGCAGGGCATGATTATGAGAACAATATAGTCTCGAAACGTCGCCAAAATAGTTGTGTTGAATATTCGCGATCTTTTGCCCTTTCAAATTTCCCGGGTTTTGCTATTCCTTCGATGGGGGCGCTCCTGGTGGCAGGATTCGCGAACCCCCACTTCTTCCTCCGCCACCGACTTGAACACTTGGTGGAACTTCGGCTCTGCAAATTATTTCATTTACCTTTTCCTATCCTATTCAAAATTACCCCCAACCTCTTTCATTTCACCTTGCAGTTAGCCGGTAGGTTTCTCTCTTCATGCCCACAGTTCTCGCCACCAAGGTAAGCCAAACTTTAATTATTTTCGTCCCATCACGGCTCTCCCTCATGAACCAGTCCCCAATTTCAAAATACAGTCCACTATTCTCAACCCAATACATGGTCCTCCGGCCGAACCTAAATTAAATTCCCGTTTTTAGACGAAAAGATTGCTAAAAGTATCGTTTTCTCTTATCGCTCGCTGCTTTATTCTTGTTTTTTTTTACATTTATCATTTCGTGGGTGGGAGAAGAGGTCATTTGTTGGTGCTCAATGCTCTTATTTGCTCTTATTTTTGTTGTGTGCCAATTATTTTGGTTTGCATAATAATAAATTGCGTTTCTCGGGTTAGGGGGTCGGAATCTGCACACGCTTGCCGGTTCTATCCTGCTGCATACTTTGCCTATTGCGCATTTCTCGTGTTCTTTTGCTTAAATTTCTTGCTTTTATTAATTTCTTCGCCTATATTAACTCGTTTAATATTATTTGCTCCTTTTGCATTTTTTTTTTTCTCTCTCGTATCTCCTTGGAGGTATAACGTGTGCTTGCTCGCTGGAAATTTTTCGCTTTTCTCGTTGTTTTCTCCTGGAACTGTTATCTTTTGGCATTTTATAATTTCCCAGTCATGAATATTCACGTTCAAAGTCATATTTGCTCTCTTAAGGATTTCCTTAACTTATTGAAAGAAAAAGCCAAACCTGGTGTATCGGCTACAGCCTTAACAGTCATTAAAGAACGACTTAATTTGCTTGAAGCTGAAGCAAAATCCTTTTTTCAATCTGCCTTGGATAGTGCTGAGGATAAAAGTGTTATTGGTGAACTCCAGTCTGAATTCATGGACTTCACTTCTCAGTGCTTAGAGTTGAGCTTAATTATGTCTCATTTGACTCCTTTAAATGACAACTGTGGTAATATCAGTCACGATTCCCAGCTCAATAGTGCAGCAGGTAATTCTTTATTGCATTCTCTTCCAAAGATTCAAATTGACAATTTTAATGGTAAGGGTGATTTTGATCTATTCAATTCCAAATTTTAAACTTTAATTCATCAGAATATAAGCTTATCTGTAGTTTCTAAGTTTCATTTTTTGATATCTCTGCTTGAAGGGGAACCTCTAAGGTTGATTAGGGCATATCCTATTACATCTGAGGGGTACGATGCTGCCTTAAATCTTTTAATCTCTAAATATCAAAATAGAAGGGCTTCAATTAATGAGTGCTTGGACAGGATATTGGATATTTCTTCCATTGCTGCCAATGTAGCTTCCCTCCAGGGTTTTCTTGATACTTATCTTACTAGTGTTCAAACTTTAAAGTGCTATCAAGTGGATATAGAGTCGGGGAATGCTGAGTTGCTAGTTAGATTACTTCTTCGGAAATTAGATAAAAACTCTTCCCTTGAGATTTGAGCAAAATTTGGGTGGAACCTTTCCTAAACTGGATAAATTAATTAGTTTCATAAAAGATCAATTAAATGTTTATAAAAATTCAGAGCTCTCTAAACCTGCTACTGTTAGCTTGGTCCCAAAAAGGAATATGTCTTCCTTTCATACTGCTTTGGCGGACACTAAGCTTGTGTGTATATTTTGCAAAGGTGATCACAAAAAATATGCTTGTCCTCTTTTCTTAAGCTTAAATGTTAAGCAGCGCCATGAGAAGGTAAAATCACTTAAGCTTTGTTTTAATTGCTTGTCTAAACATTTTAATTATAAGTGTAATTCTGTAAACACTTGTGCCAAGTGCCATAAACGTCACCATTCTCTTTTACATTTTGATGAACCTAATTCTAATTCTTCATCTAATGCCCATAAAGCATCTCAAAGTTTTAAGCCTGATGGGCATTCCACTCTTCATGCTTCCGATTCTGTTGGAGTACCTTCTCTTAATACCTCGCTTGCCATGCCTATAAGTCCTGTTTCCCTTTCTCATAAGTCTCAAAGTTTGTCTTCCGAACCAAATGTTTCGCTTGCTTGTGAACAGTTCACTTCAACTGTTTTACTCGCAACAGTTAAAGTTAGGATTTTTTCTTCACCTCATAATTACATTATTGTGCGTGGCCTGCTGACCCAGCAAGTCAGGCTAGTTTTATTACTGAGAGATGTGCTAAGCTTCTTAATGTTTTTTCCCTCAACCTTGTGACCAATTAAATGGTGTTTCTGTTGTTCCTGTGAAACCTCTTGGATATGCCAAGCTAGGCGTTGGTGATACTGATGAAAACACTATTAAGGATGAACATTTATTTATGGTTCTCCATAAAATTACAAATGATTTACCTAGTTCTCCTATTGCACCTTCAGTTAAGGAGTTAGTAGCCCAATATCCCTTAGCCGATATTGAATTTGATGTCCCGTCCAGGGTAGATGTGTTGCTTGGCGCCGACGTATCTGCTTTTATTTTGGAAACCAGAGTTGCGTCTCTTGGGGAGGGTATGCCATTTCTTTACAAGACTTGTTTAGGGTATGTTCTTATTGGTTCAGCTCCTGCACTTGCTTCCACTCCTGAGGAGGTGACGGGTCTTATTACTTGCCATGTTTCTGATAACGAACAGGTCTCCAATCTCATCAAAAAATTTTCTGAAATTGATCAACCGCCTCTTCTCCCTCCTTGAAAAGATGACGTTCTCTGCGAGCAAATTTATTCCGAAACCACGACGAGAGATTCTGAAGGTCGTTATATGGTGCACTTACCTTTTCGCCCTACTGCATTGCCCCTAGGGGATTCAGCCGGTACTGCTCGCAAATGTTTTGTTTCGCTGGAGAAACGTTTTTCCAAAAATCCTGAGTATTTCATGAAGTACCGGGAATGCATCGATGAGTATTTACGTGCGGGCCATTTAGTGCTTGTTGATAATCCAGATGTCTTAAAAAATCCACATTATGTATTGCCACATCACGGAGTCTTCAAGCGCCACGGAGATACTGAGAGTATTCGGGTGGTTTTTAATGCCAGTCAGCCCACCTCAAATGGTTTATCCCTAAATGATGTCCTGCTTCCTGGACCTAAGTTGCAGAATTCTATTCCTGATTTGCTTGTTAATTTTCGGATTTTTCCTTATGTTTTCTCTTGCGATATTCGCCAAATGTATCGTCAAATAAGCTTGTATCCACCTCATCGCCATTTTCATTTGGTTTATTGGCGTGAGAACCCTTTGGAGTCTCTTCGTTTATACCAGCTCACCACAGTTACTTTTGGTGTCGGCCCTTCAGCCTTTCAGGCCATTCGAACCCTCCAGCAGTTGGCTTTGGATGAAGGTTGGAGGTACCCTCGTGCTGCTTCTGCACTGAAGGAGAGAACCTACATTGACGATCATCTAAATGGTAATTACACTTTAGAAGAAGCTCAGACGCTCATGGCGGAGCTTAAAAAACTCCTCATGCTTGGTGGTTTTGAGTTGCGTAAGTGGACTAGTAATCACCCCTCGTTACTTGCTGATTTGCCTGAGAATCAAAAGCTCTCCATTTTTTTGGCCTCATTGGTTGGAATTCTGGGTGTCTCATGGGATCCCCAATTGGATAAATTTCTTTTCGAATTTAAATTGGATACTTCATCAAATAATTCATGCACTAAAAGATCAGTTCTCTCCCAGCTCTCTCAGATTTATGATCCCTGCGGGTGGATTTCCCCAATTGTTCTTTGGGCAAAAATTTTTATGTGAGATATTTGGCTTACCCAGCTCTCTTGGGACGAACCCTTACCCCTTTCCATGTGCAATAGGTGGAAAAGTTTTCTTTATCAGGTTTCACTGATGCCGCCTATAGAAATTAATCGTCCTCTCTTTCCCTCTAAGGGTATTCATCGCTTGGTTGGGTTTTCTGATAGTTCAGAGAAAGCTTATGCCTCAGTCATTTATTTGTGTACTGAATTGGGTGATGGCAGCCATCATGTCTCCATTGTATTTTCCAAAACTCGTGTTGCTCCCATGAAAGTTTTAACTTTGCCTAAGCTAGAGCTTTGCGCAGCATATTTGCTTGCTCAAAATTTTGATTATGTCTTTAATTTACTTTCTAAAGAAATCATCATTTCAGAAAGACTTTGCTTTTCAGACGCTACAGTCGTATTGGCCTGGCTTCGTGGCTCTCCTCATATGTTTAAAACTTTTGTGGCAAATCGTGTGGCTCATATTCAGGATCTTACCCTTATGAATTCCTGGTTTTATGTTCGCTCCTTGTCTAATCCTGCCGATGTGGCTTCCCGCAGTGCTCTACCTTTAGAGTTATTGAGTCATAAACTTTGGTTTAATGGGCCCGAGTGGCTTTCTGGTCCTCGTATAGTTTGGCCTGTTGAGTGTTCTGACTTTAAGTGTTCGGAGTCAGATTTTAGCTAAGAGTTAAAGGCCGTGGAACTCGAAAGCTTGGCCGTTACCTCTGTTCCTACACCTTTTTACAACAAATTTTCATCCTGGATCCTTCTGTCCAGAGTGGTGGCATGGATATTGCGTTTCACTCATAACTTAAGAAAGCCTATATCGAAAAGAGATTTGTCTCGAACCTTGAATATTTCTGAAATTACCTTTGCTCGTAACCAAATTTGCAAAATTGTTCAAAAGGAATCCTTTCCCAATATTTTTGATTTGCTTTATTCTGGAAAAAATATTCCTAAGCAATATGCTGTGCTCAGTCCTTTTATTGATAATGAAGGATTGATTCGGGTGGGTGGTCGTTTAGCTAACTCAACTTTGTCCCTTAGTGCCAAGAATTCCATTTTATTGCCCAAGAGGCATCACATTGTAACACTAATTATTAATTATTATCACCTGAAATATTTTCACGCTCGTGCCCATCTGTTGCAATCACTTATTGCTTCCTTTCGTCAATCCTTGCGTTCTACACTCTCCAAATGTGTTACATGCTTTATAGTTAAGCCTCGCAATAGGCCTCCTTTTATGGGTGACCTCCCTGAAGGCCGAGTTATCCCCTCTCCGCCTTTTTTACGCTCTGGATGCGATTTTGCTGGACCCTTTATAATTCGCTCTTTTCCACTTTACGCCAAGCCAAAAGAACAAAGTGTTACTTTGTGGTGTTTGTGTGCTTTGCTACAAAGGCTATGCACGTAGAAGCTGTCACTGAAATGACCACGGCTGCCTTTTTAGCCGCCTTGTCAAGGTTTATTGCTCGCCGCGGTATCGTATCTCACCTTCATTGCGATTGTGGAACCAATCTGGTCGGGGCTGCTAATTCTTTGAACCTTACTTTTCGAGAACTTTTGAAGGCCGATTCTATGCGACTTCCGCATTTTGGTGAGGAGCACAAAGTCACCTTTCATTTTAATAGCCCTTTGCATCCTTCTAGTGGTGGCCTTTGGGAGGCAGCTGTTAAGAGTATTAAACGACATTTAACCATTTCTTTACAAAATCATATTCCTACCTTTGAAGAATTCAATACATTGTTGATCAGAGTGGAATCAATGCTAAATTCACGTCCTCTTAATCCGCTTTCCAATGATCCTTCCGATGTTAATGTAATCACACCTGCTCATTTCTTGATTGGGCGCTCCTTGTGTGTTCCCCTGATGATGCACAATTATATGAGCAACCATCTCTCAAGTGTCGATGGTTATATATTCAACACATTTTTAATGGTATTTGGAAGAGGTGGAGTAGGGAGTGCTTGCACACCTTGCAACTGAGACAAAAGTGGTTTACTCATTCGCCTAATTTAAGTGTTGGCGACGTGGTGTTTATAAAAGATTTGAATTTCCCTCCGCTTCAGTGGCCTATCGGGCGCGTTGTCGAGGTTTTTCCAGGGTCTGATAATGTTGTGCGAATTGCCAGGGTCAGGACTTCTCGTGGAGAATACACTCGTCCGGTTTTGCGACTTTTTCCTCTTCCTTTGGATGTCAGGGATGCCTGCAGTGTGTGCGGGGTCTGACCCCTTGATTTCGTTAGTTTGTTTATTTTTGCCAATTAACCCTTGTTTCAGTTTTACTAATCTTTGTTATCCAACATTTTTCTTCTAATTGCATGAGTACTAACAAATTTAAAAAAAAAAAATGTTTTTGCTTATTGAAGCTTATACGCTTCAAGGGGGGGATTATGACGAATATTCGCGATCTTTTGCCCTTTCAAATTTCCCGGGTTTTGCTATTCCTTCGATGGGGGCGCTCCTGGTGGCAGGATTCGCGAACCCCCACTTCTTCCTCCGCCACCGACTTGAACACTTGGTGGAACTTCGGCTCTGCAAATTATTTCATTTACCTTTTCCTATCCTATTCAAAATTACCCCCAACCTCTTTCATTTCACCTTGCAGTTAGCCGGTAGGTTTCTCTCTTCATGCCCACAGTTCTCGCCACCAAGGTAAGCCAAACTTTAATTATTTTCGTCCCATCACGGCTCTCCCTCATGAACCAGTCCCCAATTTCAAAATACAGTCCACTATTCTCGACCCAATACAAGTTGTTTTTTTAATTTTATGACTGAACCTCAAGAACCTTACCTGACTGTATATAATTGAAAAAAAAATGCCGAATTGCATAATTCAATATAAGATTTTTTTCGATAAACAAAAAATCTTCAATAAGTTAAAATTATATATATATTATAAATTATGCGAAGCAGCGACGGGGGATGCTAGTTATTAACGTTGGTGCTATATTCGTTCATTATGCCATGAAACAGCTATTATATATGTTAAATGTATTTTATATTGTAACATAAAAGAATATATGTTAATTTTTTTTTATTATAACAATTTGTTTTTAAGTATGTTTAATGAATATTTTTATTTATTTTGTGATGACGTGTATCAAAACAAAAAAAACAACAACTTATCAATAAAGTAATAAATAACAATTAATATAATAATTACTATTAACATTAGCAATAATTATTAATTTTGATGCTATATGCGTTCGTATTGTCATGGAATAGCGCTGACTCAATTGAAATAATTTAAAATTGTCTCTGGACGGCCGTCTTAACCCGAACCAATGTAGGCACTTGTTTTCGACCATCCACCGGTCTGCGAATTAGAAGTTCTCGGTATAACTGCGACGGTCGGGACATGGATCCAATGTAGGTGTAGCCTAAGTTGGACGCAGGAGTTCCTTGGTTCAAATTGATATAAGTTGTTAAAATTGAAGAGATGTAAATGAAAAAGAAGTCTGTGAGGTAGGAGTTACTTTGATTTTATTATTATATAATATTATCATCAATTAATTTGGTGAATACTAGTTGGGAAGCTTAGACGTTATCCTAAGCTGTAACAGCATGGCATCAACTACCAAAACATGGGAAAATGTGGCTAAAACAACACTGACAACTAAAAAAGGACAACGGTTATTTTTCCTAGCTTTGGAAAACATACCTATCATCAAATATGTAGTAGGAGTTGGAAAATTAATTGGGCCTAAAAATATTATTTTTCAAGTCGTATTTTAAACAATAGGCTAGCAATATTTTTAAATAGAAAAGAAACAGTTGACGAATTTGTTGAAAAATTTAATGGTATCAAGACAGAAGACAAATTTATAGAATGTAGAAAATTGGTTAATCCCTCAAAAATGGTGATTATTTCAAACTGTCCACCTTTCATTCCACATCAAGTGATAATTTAAGTTTTTCTTTCCCCTGTAAACTATTTGAGAGCCGGCATAAAACATGAAGGTTATGAACATATTTCAAGTTTTCGTAGACATGTTTTCATCAAACCTGAACAGTCGTCAGAATTTCCCTCTAACATACTAATAGAATTTGAAGGAGAAATGTTCCGCGTTACATTAAGCGGGAATGAAATTAAATGTTTTTTATGTGAAAAATCGGGCACATAAGTTCATGTGAGAATAATATGGAAGATGTTAAAGAAAATAACAAAAGACCATTGTCCAGTTCAAACTCAATCCACACAGATTCCAATGAATTTAGTAACATTAGAAAAACGGAATCATTATGTTCAGAATCACCAAATTCAAGCAATTTATTAGAAAATTTCAAATTTGAAATAGATCTAAGTATCCCAACACAAAATTCAAGTAACTTATTGGAATATTCTAAATTTTTAAACATAAATCAAATATGTTTAGAAAAATTTGTGGACAGAGGTGTAGTAGGCATTTATTGATTCCGTGAACTCACTGCTTACGTTTATTTTTTGATTTTCTGGCTTAGTACAAGAGTGCTACCACTTCAACTTCGTTTATTGCAATGCAACCTGCGAAAGATGTGGAGAGAAAAGTGGGAGAAGCAGCAGCCGAGCGGCTGATTCACGATTTTTTTCCGTCTCATACAGCGTCGGATACGTGTATCGGCTGCTCGGTCTCGCAGTGTGAAACCGGCCTAAGGCTAGCTAGCTAGAGCTCTAGTGTACAAGTCTATACCTGGTGGCGGGAGGTTAGGGGATTAGTGTTTATAATCGCTAATCCTCTGCCTTACTTCTAAAGTGATTTTTCCTAATTCCTTCTTATATTTTGATGCACCCCGCATTATTAAATATATTTACAAGAAGTATGCAGTTTTTTTGGTTCTATAGTTTTAATTATTGTTTACTTTTATATTTTTTTGAAATTTTCAGTTTGGATCGTGAAAATTCTAATTTGTTAAATACTGTTTTGTTTTGTACCAAAACAACCGATGCATTCGATTGAAATGTTATTTTAGATATGAGGCTGCCCTAGTCATGATAAATGAAGATGCTACCTGAAAAAAAAAAAAAAAAAATTGTATAGAAATTTCGTATTTTAGTGTTTCGGCCAAAGTTGTTCGTATAATTAATTTTTTTTTTTTCACCAATATTTATATTTTATTATTCTACACTTGCCTATTAGTTGACTTTTCTTTTAAAAAAAACACTATAAAGTAGTTTTTTTGAACCTAAAATTGTAAATATTTCAGATATGGCGTTCTAAACTAGATTCATCAAACTCTATGTCTATTTTATTAATAAATCCGTTTTCAGATCTAAAAAATGTCTATTAGTTTATTAATTAGGAGGAATTTAAAATTGACCTGAGATTAAAATTGATGCTGCGATCTCTGGAGGCAGAAACACATGAGGGGACATTTATTATTACGACACACCTCCCCCTACAACTGTGCCAAAATTGGCTTTTACATGAATTATGTCCCCTATCTGGCCTTTTTTGATCTTCGTTGCCTGGACTATAAATGGTATGTCCTATTTCTACTGCTAGCGACCGGTGCACCGAGGGGAAAAGTTATAATTTAACCAGCCAAAATTCAGTTTCACAAATTGCAGTAACAGAGGGGGGGGGGGCGAGAAAGCCCTATCGAATTGTCCATAACTAGAATATTTTGCATAAATCGTCTCCCAGGTTAATCGGATTAGAGTAAATTATAGTTTGAAGCTGAACTAGGTTTATTTTGCTCCGCTTAGGTTGAGGCTATAAAAAAATGAAAGTTGCTCTTTATTTTTTGCTCGTTATTATTCTGAACTTCGACATTCGATTAGAATTTTGTTATACTTACCGATAAGTCCCGACAACTTTTCATGTTTGGTCAGTCAAGTTAAGTGTAGTAAATAAATTTTAAATCATAGCCGCCAATAACTCCTACTATTTGGCCTCATGGATAACAATTGCCCATTTGCCTAATTGCACAATTGCCAATTTGATTTTTACATTCTTCTAAGAAACGATCGTGGAAGGTACTAGAAGCAAAAGTTTACAAAAAGTGAGGTAACATTTGTTTTTTTCCCCCAAAAATCACCGATTTTCAATAACATATCTATCGAAAACCGTTGGAATTTCTAAATGTTATAATATGTAGAATATAATCAAAGCATTATGATCTTGTATCAAATTTTATAAATTTTTGAACTCATCAATTTTTTATGATATCATAAAGTGAGTAATTTTACAATATAGCCGGAGTTAGTAGTTGTAGGAATTAAAACTTTTATTCAAAACCTCTTTAAAATTGCATTTTAAATTAAGTACGTACATTTGAACTGTTTTCAAAAAAAATTAATAAATAACAACACCTGGCAGTAATATTTTGTTCATCTTAATATATATAAATTACGTGTCGCCGCCTAGGGGCCGGCTAACACCTAAACTACTGAACCGATTTTAATCAAATTTGCACACTGTGTGCAGTTTGATCCAACAAAAAAGATAGGATACCTTATATCTTAATTTATAGTCGCAATATTATTTGTATATTATCTGTAAGTCACAATTATCTGTTAGCTCTATACGATTCTAACATATGGCGGTATAAGGTTATACTATTATATAAAAGGACAAGCAATGTTTCGTTTGTGTTCACTAACCGCCAAAAACTACTGAACCAATCTCTACCAAATTTTGACTACATCATCTTTATAGGATGGTTTAGCAATAGTAAAATCTAATAATTTTCAACTAATTCTTTATTGAAAAATGAATAATAAGTGGATAACAGTGAAGTTCAAAAATGGCGGCAATTGCAATCTACATGAAAGGTTAAAATGTACAGTGTTACATAGAGGTGAACATTGATAATAAAATTTACTTATTTTCAATTAAATTGTTATAAAAACAGGTATATGGAGTGAAATATACCAAAGTTTAACTACATCATGTTCATAATTCTAGGTTTAGCAACAATAAAAATTTAAATGTACAATGTTGAGTGTTAGAAACGGGTTTTGCCACACTATGACATACTTTTATGGTTAGAAATTAAAATCCAACCAGATCAAATCAATAACATTATTTCTGTCGAATGAAAATTATTAAAAATCAAAATGCCGATCCTCAGCTGTTTAATATTGTGTGTAAAAAAATATGAATTTTGAACCTTTAGTTGTGAGCACTGATAATGCAGTTTCGTAATAGTCTCTGTCCATCTGAATTACCAACTCATATATTAAAATTGAAAATTGGATGTCTAATTATGATTTATGTTATCAAAACACCTAATCAACCTAAATTTAACCGAGTTAATAATGGCTGCTATGCGTGAAAATATCATCAAAAATAAAATTTTCAATTCTTCACTTTAATACAAGATTTTTATCGATAAATATTAAAAAAAAATTAATTATTAGTTAAAATTATCTAAGATCTTTACTTATGAGAGCGGGCGAAGCCTCGACGGGAGATGATGAAGTTATATATAAAAGGACAAGCCATTTTTGTTCGTTATCACTAACCGCGAAAACTATAGAACTATTCTGTACCAAATATAACTACATCATCTTCATAGTTCAAGGAAGGTTTAGCAATAATAAAATTTATATATTTTCTATTAAATAACTGTTTAAAAAGCGATAAATATGTGGAGTGCAGTAAAGCGAGCGCCATTTAAGAGAGGTTACAATGATCCGGTGTTAAATATAGCTAGAAATTGATAATAAAGTTACTTAATTCAATTAAATTGTATCCAAAAAGCTATAAATATGTGGCAAGCGACAATAGCGTTTTAGTAAAACTAATGAACCTATCTGAACCAAATTTTAACTACATCATCTTCATAGTTCTTGAAAGATTTAAAATTAGAAAGTTTACCATAATAATAACTTATACTATTATATAAAAGGACAAGCCATTTTACGTTTGTGATCACTAACCACGAATACTACTGAACCAATCTGTGCTAAATATTAACTACATCATCTTCATAGTTCCAAGAAGGTTTAGCAATATTAAAATCTACTGATTTTTAATTTATTTTTTATTAAAAAAAGAAAATATGTGGACAACAGTGAAGTTTGAAAATTGACCGATAGGTGGCGAGTGGCGTTCTACACGAGAGGTTACAAAACAGCTTGAAATTGATGATAAAATTTACTTATTAAACTATCAAGAAAATTATTAAAAAAGATTTAAATATGGTTTGCGATATGTGGATCCCAGTGAAGCTTGAAAATCGACCGATTGTGTATAGCGCCATCCCACAATAGAGTTAACAATGGTAAACTGAACCTATCTGTACCGACATCTAAATAAATAATTTTTATAATTCTAGGAAGGTTTTGCAATGGTAAAATTTACAATAACTAAAATTTAAATGTACAATGTTGAGAGGCAGGACTGAGGTTTGCCACACTGTCATATACTTTTATAGTTCGAAATCAACATCCAACCAGATGAAATCAATAAAGTTATTTCTGCCGAATACAAATTATTACTAAATCAAAATGTCGATCTTTTACTTTTTTATATTGTGTGTAAAAATATGATCCACTGGCCTTCTGTCGTAAGCACTGATAATGCAGTTTATTTTCCGCAAAAGTTTCTTAGTCTTTATCCAACTTGATTACCAATTCATACATTAAAATTAAAAAATTTATGTCTAATGGTGCTTTTACGCAATCTCCAACTGCCTAATCAGTGCGATTATAACTAGATTAATAATTACTGCTATGCGTGAAAAAATCATTGAAGAAATAATGCTGAACCACATGCTAAAATACAAGAATCTTATCGATAAACAAATAAAACATTAATTTTTAGTTGAAATTAGCTATACTTATGAAGGGCGGGCGAAGCCGCAACGGGGATGCTAGTTAAATAGTAAAAAAAAAATCAATATTTTTTTGAAGTATAGATATTTTATGAATTAGAGTTAGAGGAGAATTAGAGTGTCAGGATTCCAGGTGTGTTTGGGTATAGTTCTTGAAAAAACAGATAGACAAATCAGAGAATACTTCAAATTCAAAAATAAGCACATTTCATAAAAAAACATATAAAACAAAATTTGTTGCAAATTAGATTTACTTTATTAATGTATAGAACGAAAAATGTGCTAAAAGTAGCGGTTTCCAAGTTATTTGATCAAACTGCTAAGAACATACGCTGTTCAACCCTTTCATAAATGTTCTAAAAACAATGATTGTATAGGGATTTATTATTGTTTGACTTAGATTCATGCTGACTACCGCTATAGTCCCGGCACCTATAATAATGTCAACTCATGAGCTTTTTTACCCGATTTCAAACAAATTATTGATATATTTTTTATATTTTGCTAAGAAAAAATAACGAACGCCAGAATGTGATGTGGCTGTGAGAAATCAGAAAAAATCACGTTCTTCAATTGATTTACACTACTTATATTTACAACAAAATAAATCAAATTATAAAATATAAGAGGATAAACCGGTTTGAAGACACCTACTTATATCCAACCAATAGTAGGAAATTACTTTTCCCGGTTATTTTTTTAAAGAAATATGTTTTAATTGTTATGGTTGAAATATGATATAATGGCCTATCAAAGGCTTCTAGTGAGTAAGCAAGTTTCCCCACTATTGTAGCTATTAGAGAGGAACGTGAAAAAAAAAACTAACAATTCTTCCTTTTCTTTATGTATATGTATTATGAAATCACGAATTATTGAATGAAAAGAAAAAGTACATATCCATGAAACTAAGGAACAATGAAATTACTTCATATTACGGTAATTCTAAAATATTCCCCAAAAGCCAGTTATAGAACTGATTTTATTTATCTGTCATTGTTTAATTTTATTTACGATTTTTACAGTCAACTAATGTAAAAGTATTGATTTTCAAAGTTCTATTTCCATAGCTCAGATAAACGACACTTTATAGCTATGGGTACCTCTATGGACTGACGGATGTGTCGTTTCAGTAGGACTAGTATAAGAGTTGTGAGCCAGGTCGGCGTCATATTTTCCTTACCAGATACAGGGATGTTTTAAGAATCGCTCGTGTGGAGTTTCATTTGTAACCGTGGATAAAAGAGATCTAATTGAGTGAAGAACTTCATTGAGAACAGTCTCCCAGTGTCATGTTTCTAGCTTCCTGGATTTCAGACCGAGCTGAACGGTATTCCAAATAATGCCGTTGTATCGTTCCACTTGACCATTGCCGGTAGCAATGTCAATTAATGAGATTACTGCATTTTTGACATCTAATTTTAGTTCCCTGAACCGCAGTAGGTCTTCTCCAGATAATGGTAATTTAGAATCAATTAGAGGTTTGATTTTGTTGGAAAATTATGAAATAAATAGTGAGTAGTGAGCGAACATTCCTAGATCACGGCGGAGAGCGGATTTATCTTTCGGAGGAGGTAAATCCCTTAACGGCTTCAAACGTTCAGGATCCGGTTTCATTGTTTTGTACGATACCAGATATCCAAGGATGTTTATAGTATCAAGGGAAAATACACTTTTGTTTTTATTGATGATCAGGTTATATTTATCAATGGTTTCCATTAAAGATTTTAGGTTAGAATCGTGTTCCTCTTTGGCTTTACCTCCAATCGTAACATCGTCTAAAAGTGCAACAGTTCCTTTCAAGTTTTCATTTTTAGTGATCCTATTGATTGTGCGTTGAAAAGCTGCTACACCGTTGGTGACTCCAAAAGGTATTCTTTTGAATTCCCAAAGTTGGCCGCAAGCTTCAAAGGTGGTATACTGCTGTTCATCTGTTCTTATAGGAACCTGGTGATATGCTGATTGGAGGTCAATTTTCGAATACCATTTTTAGTTTGCGATTATGTTAACTATTTCATCGATTCTAGGAAAGGGAAGCGTCCAATTCCGTAAATGTATTAATCGTCCTGGAGTAATCGATGCACATTCGCCTCTTTCTATTCTCGTTATTTAAAACCAACACTTGGGCTCGCCACGGGGAGATACTCGGGCATATGATATCTTCTTTCTGCAAACGTTCGATCTCTTTCGCAATGAACTCGGAGTCCGAGGATGAATGTCTACGGGATTTGATGGTGATTGGTTTGCAGTCGGGTGTAAGATTAGAAAATAAAGAGACTGGTTCTATTTTAGCAGCTGCAATGCTACATATAACTCCGAACGATAGTTCTACAGATGAATGATGACGTAAAAGGTTGTGTCCAATGATGACGTCGGAACACAGGCCCGATAGAATATCGAATGAAACTCTTTTGTTTTTATGTCCGGGAATTTCGAGATCGACAACGCACCGTCCAGGAATCGGAGATGTTAGAAATTTGGAAGTCATGAGTACTTCGCCAGTATAAGGCATTAGAGACAACTTCAGACAGCCGACCAAGAGTTCACTGATGTAACTCCCCGTACTTCCAGTGTCAATCAAAGCTTGGATATTTCTACCATTAACTGTCGCATGTACGAAGGCTTAAGACAAATTCGACGGATGGGGAGAGGTAGAAGAAGTGGTTGAATATATAGCAGATGTTTGAGCTTTGTGATCAGTTACCTTGCTACCACTCTTGGCGTTTGAAAAGGACCTGCAAACCTTTAGAAAATGCCCCTTTTTCCCTCAGTCCTTGCAGATTGCATCTCTAGCAGGACATTGGGATCTTGGGTGCCTCTTTTTACCACAAAAGAAACATTTCTGGTTTATGGCACAGATTGCCTCGGGAGTGCTAGATGCAGATGGTCCCGAAGTGTCGCATTGCTTACTTTGTTGGTATGGTTTTGAGCAGGACCTTGACTCCAGTACATTTAAATTTGACGATGGGAAATATGACTCTGATTGTTGTTGAGCTAGTTCTAACGAGCGAGCTTGTTCGTAAGCGTCTGTCACCGGCTAGCCGGTGTCCGCATAGATTACATTCACAGGCTTAATATAAAGTTTCGTGAGTGCTTCTATAGCCGCGGTGTATTTAATATATTGATACACCGAATAAAACACGAAATTGACTAATAACTTCAGATGCTCGGGTTCTGTGGCTTTTGATGCAAGAACAAAATTTTGAAATGTCTTCAACCAATGATTTTATTTCTGAGGAGCTTCCTTTGAGTTAGGGTCTAGGTCCAAGCGTTCCGATGTCAGCAAGCGATCTATTAGTTTTCTGGTAATTAAGTTTAATAAATTGTAATAAGAATACCTTCTGAAATAAGACTTTATTAAACTTAATTAGAATATGTTAGCAATACATGGATTAAGCATGTGAGATAGTTTCACATATCGCTCATTTGCTGCAAAAACGACATAACTCAAAAACAGGCTTTTGAGTTATGCTTTTGACAATATAATGAACCATTCACCGTATGTAGTTTTAGCCGGTAGAAGGTTATATTTGAGCTTCAACTATTCACTAAGAGAGAGGAGGATATGTCACCATTGTATGTCTACAGTTCATCCTGTACTTAATTCACAAGACTGTCCTGCAAAACTGAAGTTTTTGAGTTATGTCGTTGTTGCAGCAAATGAGCGATATGGAGATTAATAAATAATATGATTATTATGACACAAATTATTAACCTATAACGACTTTGGAAGACAATATCCAGTTGAGATAATGCCCCATAATACTTTAAATTTTTAGTAAAGGGGTTATCCGACATTATGACCTTCAATATTTAAAGATAAATTAAATTAAAAATGAATTAAGTCCATCTGTAAAAGACGTCCTCAGAATAAAATCAAGAAAAGATAGAAAGGAAATATTTACACAGAACCATGTATTAACCTTTCCAACTCCCAAACCTCCAGAAACCGTGCAAATAAGTTATGAAACTGTACGTGTACAGCCATATATACCCAACCCATTACGGTGTTTTAATTGTTTTTCCCATCTTACAACACAATGCAAAAGAGAGTCTGTGTGTGTACAATGAGGTCAAGCTATACATGGAGAAAATATAAGATGCACATTACCGGCTAAATTTATTAACTGTGTTCGCGCCAATCGGCGCTCTTGTGAGGGGGGAAAGGAGAAAAGTAGAGTGTGTCGTTCATAGACACCCTCTGTCAAATTTCCTAGGTAACTAGCCCTTATCGCATCCACTAATCCCTACAGGAATACTCCTCACTCTATCGCTGTCTTCTGAACCAGTACGAGCGACTAATTTGTGCCCAAGGCCCTATGGTCTTCCTGTCTATTTATTCCCAAGGCTAAGATTAGCCTTCCAAAATTTTGTTTTCAAAGTGTTTCTTATATTATTTAATAAAGACATAGTGTCCCCTGCAAATGAGTGGTGATTTCAGAGGAAGATATCTTGACCAAGCATTTCAGCCTGCAGGAATCATTCATCCGCCCGCGATTCTCTTGGAGGCCTCTGAGAAGTCGCGGAGGTACATCGGCGGCTCCACCGAGGTGAGTGGTTTTCTCTTTAATATTTGATTCGGTTATCTTCTGAATAAGGTTTCCCCAAAATTGCGAACACTCGTTTTTATAGCTTTACATACAGTCCATTATCTAAAGGCTGATGCGATTTCTGAGGAGTCGCATCAAAAAATATCACGATCATTGATCTAAAATTTGGTCCAACCGGGCCGCATCTTGTACCACACTGCTCGATTAAACTTTAAGATAAGTGTTTTCGCAATTTTGGGGCGATTGATCATCCACTCATTTGCGTGTATTATTTATTTTACAGAATTTTCCGTTGAAATTTCCATAAATTTCGAAGGTTTGCCCATTTTTTATTCAAATTTTATAATTTCCAGTAATTTACCAATTTACAACCGACGTTATAGTCAGCCATTTTTCCTAGTTCATATTGTCAGCTGTAGTCTGACGTCACAACGCTCTACTGCCATTTCACTGACCTATTTGCTATACCATCTCGTATTGTATACCCGCCATTTTGTTTTTTATTCAAGCGTCAGTTATATTTACGATATAATTAAAATAATCAAGTTTGCAACTTTTTCTCCTTTTCCTTTTACTGTACTTTGTATATTATAATTTTATTTTTATTTTGATATTAAAATTTTTCACAATGCCTGTAGAAGATAAAAATCTCATAGTTGAAGCCCAACTATTAGCAAAAATGGAAACGGTGTTTGCTGACGTAACTAGTAGTTGGGCCCAAATAAAAGCTTCTTCTGTTGAGGATATTTTTTCTGTTCAGGCTCTTTACGAGGATTTACTCTCCCTTCAAGATAAGTTTGAAACGGTAAATGAAAAAATCAGTAATCTAAATGTTCTCCTATCAAAACAATATCAAGTAGATGCCCAAGCCCCGGCTATAGCCTTTAATGATATATTACGCAAAATTAAGGCTAAATTCTTTCAATTGAAAAAAGAAGAACCCATTATAACCTCTACGCCAGTTACCAGCCCTAGTCAATTGCCTCAGGGTGGTTTCTCATTTCCGACAATTAACTTGCCAACTTTCTCAGGCGACACAGAACAGTGGCCTGAATTTTTCTCTCTGTTCACATCCCTTGTTCACGACAACCCGTCTCTAAGCCCCATACGTCTTCATTTTCTATGGTCCAATTTAAGTGGGAGTGCTCTTTTAGTCATCACCAATTTTCAGCTTACAACTGAGAATTACTAGTATGCCTTTTCAGCACTAGTAAACAGGTACCAAAATCCCAGGAGAATAGCTCAAGCATATTTGAACAAAATTTTGCATTTCAAGCCCATCAACTCAAATTCGTTAAGTAATTTAAAAAGTTTCCTAGAAATACATCAGAATTCGGTGCAGGCTATCAAGGCGCTACCTATCGGTGATTTAGAAAATTTTATTTTGTTAACCCTGTCATTAAACAAGCTAGATTCCCGCACTTCCAAAGCCTTTGAGGATCAACATTCTGCAAATTCGGTACCCCTATTTGATGATTTGCTAAATTTCGTTACCAAGCAAATTAAAACGGTGGAGATAATTTCTCCCCCCCAGCAATTAAAATAAAAGCCCTAAATTTAATTCACTGATTGGTAACAGTTGTTCTGTTCCTTCACCAGAATCGAATAGAATTACGGCGGCGCCATCCAATTCGTCTAATTTTAAATGTATTTTTTGTCGTAAACCACATTCTTTATCTTCCTGTTTCGAGTTTGCTCCTCTCACTCGAGATCAAAAAAGATATCCTGAAGAAACACAAACGGTGTCTCAATTGTCTGGGTCCGCATTTAAAAAGCAATTGCAGTCCCAAGTTCTCGTGTCGTAAATGCAATTCCCGTCATCATCACAAACTTTCGCATCCCTCCGAAGTTGTAAATTCAAATGTAAATTTGAATTCCGCGCCTAATCGCGCATTTGATCATGCTAATCACACAACTAGTGAACAAGCATCCTCTTCCGCTGGTCAAGCATCAGCTGATTCCTCATTGTCTCTTAGTTGTATTACTTCCGGTAATCACGTGACTTCACTTCTAGGCACCTTTCGTGCACATATTTTTGATACTCACTTAGGTTACGTTCCCGTCAGAGGGGTCATCGACCCGGGGTCACAACTTTCTTTTATTTCTAAACGCCTTTTTTACCAATTGGGTCAAAAAATCCGTAATATGCCCATTACTGTTCCAGGTATCGGTGGGCGTGTTTCCAACTCCCCAGGCACAGTTTCATGCGACATTTTCTCTAGATTTTCTCAGAGGCACATTCTTGTCAACCCGTCCGTGGTTCCCTATATTGTTAACCATTTGCCACCTAAAAGCCTCCAGACTCCAGAAATTGCTCGCGCATTTGAACATCTGTGTTTGGCCAATCCTGACTTTCACCAATCAGACAAGATTGACCTTCTCTTAGGTGCAGATGTCTACCTGCAATTATTATTGCCTCATCTGTTTTGGTTGGGCAATCATAGGCCCTATCCAAACCCTATCACAAAATCAATCAGCCACTTCATTAACTTCTGCTTGCTGAATTTCCCAAGATTTCCATAAGTCTTCGGAAATTGAAAATAATGAGAATATCCCACTTGAACAACCCGTGAGTACAGACCACAAAGACTCAAAGATTTCTGACATTCCAAACAATGAAAACATTGACCCTTCTATTAACACCAATACATGTAGTCACAGGCTAAATAGTGATTATGTTCTCAAGGAAATACAAATCGATAATCTAGATCAGGGGTCTCCAAACTACGGCTCGCGGGCCAAATCCGGCCCGCCAGCGTCATCAATCCGGCCCGCGGCAGCTACGCGCTGCACCCTTCAGGTGCGTATACACTTGGACTTTCGCTCCGAATGAGCACTTAAGGTTAATAACAAGTACCTATAATACGCCTAAAATTTAAATTAACGTTAACAAATAATTGAAATGAATCCAACAACCATAAATATACATAAACATTATGCCATATAAAATACTTATGAGTTTATATAGTTGTGATTTTCCACTGATAATAGCTTGTAGTTGTGGACTAATTTTGCTTGTACCAATAATTAAAAGAGATTTAAGATGCTCATCAGTTAAATTAGATCTATAAACATTCTTTACATACTTCATTTTGGAGAATGTTTTCTCACACAAGTAGGTAGAACCAAAAACAGACAAAAGCCCACGAGTAAATTTATGTAAATTATCAAATTGTGCCACTGGAAGACTCTCATCAAATTCCATCAAAGATGAATTTTTATATTTGTTTTTAAATAGGTATAGTGGTAACTACTATGTAGATCGATAATTTCAAGAGTAACCAACATAGTGTAATAAGTAAAATTCCTGTATCAAATCGTGTCTAACCCGCTTTCTTAAAACCACCAGTTGTAGATATCAAAAGGTCTGTACAATCTGTAATTTCAATGTTTAACAAATTCTCCCCAGTAGGGTTTGCTGATATTTCTTCTGTCACTAATCATGCCAATATAGACTCTAGGGGTCTTACCCCTACTCATTCCGCGCAGGCCAAAACTTTCTGTTTAGGGTCTCAAGAGCCCTTCTCTTTGACCAATTGCCAGGAACATTGGCCTCCTCCTTATCGTGACACCGACTTAAGCACCAAGCCATTACCGGATCTTAAGTCTACTCCCGTTGCGCTCATCGCAAATGAACTTGATCTTACTTTTCAACATTTTTCTGGGTCTCTTCTAAATATCCGTGCCGATAAGCCGGCAAAGCCGCTCTACAGCTGTACTCCTTTCCTCGATAGCCTGGGGGTCCTCAGGGTGGGCGGCGTTGTTGTGAGCAAGGGACTGAACAGCTCCTCACTCTCCCGGCCTTTAGCTCTTATTTCCGAGCTCAAGTCTGGGCTAGATGGTGTATCTCGAGTGGCCACCCTTGAGACCTCTAACGGCACTCTCACTAGACCCGTGAACAAGCTCATTCCGCTTCCGGAATGACTTTCCTTTGCATTGTATTATCGTTTTTCAGTTGTGTTATTTTATGTTCTTTATTGTTTACCCAGGGGTACTGTTTTATTTTCTTTACATTATATAATTGTTGCTCAGTTGGGCTGTTTCCTTTTCTTTACATTGTATAATTGTACTCCCATTTATGTTATAATATTTTTATTTTTTTTTTGTCTTTATCTTACTCTTTACTCAAGTTGAGCTTCCTTTCCTTTCTTTTTATTTTTATTGTATAAATTTGTTGATGCCTACCCACCATTTTCATTGTATAATTTTTTGGAATAAAATTGGGTAACATTCCAATTTTGGTGGGCGGTATGTTCGCGCCAAACGGCGCTCTTGTGAGGGGGGAAAGGAGAAAAGTAGAGTGTGTCGTTCATAGACACCCTCTGTCAAATTTCCTAGGTAACTAGCCCTTATCGCATCCACTAATCCCTACAGGAATACTCCTCACTCTATCGCCGTCTTCTGAACCAGTACGAGCGACTAACTTTGTGCCCAAGGATCAATGGTCTTCCTGTCAATTTATTCCTAAGGCTAAGATTAGCCTTCCAAAATTTTGTTTTCAAAGTGTTTCTTATATTATTTAATAAAGACATAGTGTCCCCTGCAAATGAGTGGTGATTTCAGAGGAAGATATCTTGACCAAGCATTTCAGCCTGCAGGAATCATTCATCCGCCCGCGATTCTCTTGGAGGCCTCTGAGAAGTCGCGGAGGTACATCGGCGGCTCCACCGAGGTGAGTGGTTTTCTCTTTAATATTTGCTTCGGTTATCTTCTGAATAAGGTTTCCCCAAAATTGCGAACACTCGTTTTTATAGCTTTACATACAGTCCATTATCTAAAAGCTGATGCGATTTCTGAGGAGTCGTATCAGAAAATATCAAGATCATTGATCAAATAGTAATGGTTCACAAAATGCTCTTTTCCAGCGTTTAAAATACAAAAACAAATTAAAGCGATACCAATTAGTAATAAAATTTCATTATTTGAAACAAAAAAAATATATAGAGAAAAAATCCTATCCACTTAAACAAGACATTTGCAGAGATATCAAAATAAAACAATTGAGAAAAAAGATGTCGCTATACAAGCAAATATTTTGTATTATTTTACAGATTTTTCTAAAAAAACGGAGAATAATATCAATCCAACTACAAAACCTCATTAAGAAAATAATCAAACTGAAATTCAGTCTAATGATACCCAGACCACATTCGCTGCTCCTGATAAAATTATCCCTTTAACAGGCAATACGGGGAAAGCTAACCTTTCCACTGTTATCACCACTCCTCTCTCTCCTTCTTCCTCCCCTTTCCCTTCTCATTCCCCCTCCCCTGCTCCTTCCCCTCCCCTACCCCACCACCTCTCCCCACTCCTCCATCTCCGATTGCTTCTACTTTAACGGTAAATCCCGTTGAACTTCCTAACGATTCACCGATCGATAGCGAAATGGATGTTGAAGATTTTGAGACCCAGAAAATAAGAAAAGGTAAGTCACGAAAAAAACAATCTAATAAAGCAAACAATAATTAAATTTAAATCTTTCATATTTACCTATGGGCCATGGAAACTATTTTCTTCTTTCCATTAAATCATTCATACAACATGGCTCTGCTACAGTGGAATTGTAATGGCTTGAAAACTCATTTTAATGATCTCAAATTATTAATAAATGATAAAAGTCCATTCTGTATATGTCTACAAGAAACACACTTAAAGGCCACAAACATTGCTGTAAATAAATCTGTATATTCGAAATGTATAGAAATAGACTCACCCATTCAAATTATAGCCATCGAGGTACACCTCGGCATTAGTTTCTCAATATGTAATATTTAGTTATTCTCCACATATACGACCAACTGCCTAAACCTGTTCTCTTTACCGGAGACTTCAACGGACACAACCCTATGTGGAGCTCTTCTGATAGAAACTCGAGAGGAAAAATCATTGAACGATTTATAGAAATATCATATTCATATAAAAATAATTATATAAAATAATATCATGTCATGTATAAGCTGCAAAATCTTCAATACCTAAAACTAAGGTCACTTCTAAGAGACCCCCGGTGCCCTGGTTCCATGATCAATGTAAAATTGCCATCCGAAACCAAAGAAAAGCTTTTAAAAAATTTCAAGAAATATGAATCAAATAAACTTAATAGAGTACAAAAGACAAAGAGCCATTTGTAAGAGAATTATTAATAATAGTAAATTCGAATCTTGGAAAAAATTCGTCGAATCTATAAATGCCTCAACTTCCACTAACGTAGTTTGGAACAAAATTAGAAAAATTCATGAAAATTATTCAACCTTAACAAAATGATACATAAATTTCAGGCTGAACTAGAGATCCTCCTACTGCAGCACCGGCTAGCGATCGTGGCTTTGACTGATATCATGATCTTATCCCGCCAGCCGAATATTCTTTCCAGGATGCATTGTATACAGAGAAATCATGCAACATGGTACCTCTGCAGGAGTAGCAATTCTCGTCAGAAGAGATATACCATCACGCCTTATTCCGAATCCAGTGGATTCCTGCGAGGGTACCCACATAACAGTTGATGTCTACAGGAAACCACGTGCAAATCATACAACGGTACGCAACCTATTGTACCATGCTCAGAAGAAGAGCAGGTATGTCGTCCTTGGAGACCTCAACGCCAGTCATACAGCTTGGCTCTGCCCCAGCAATAATCATTACGAAGATGCGTCTGGCCGTCTTCCACCCGGGTGTGCACACATTCAGGCATATGTCCAACTCATCATGGACTTCAACGCTGGACCTACTCCTTACCAGAGACCTCCACACCATTACAGACTGTCAGGCACTGCCATTTGGACCGGCGGATCACCGCCCTGTGATCTACAAATTTGAAGGGTCACCAGTCACGCCACCGGCAACGAGGTATCTTCTGCATAAGGCGAATTGGAAGGGCTTCAAAACAAGCCTAGATGAAACACTCCCTCAAGTGAAATCTTGTGTGAAACCAGGCGAGGTTGATGCAGTGGTAGATACCATCACCATTTCCATACTGGAAGCTGCGGACCAAAATTTTCCCCACTGCCAAATTCTCAGAGGCTCCCACCGCCGCATATTTTGGCATTGATAACTCAAAGAAACAATATACTAAATATATTTAACTGCACGTAGGACTACACCCTTAAGCCCGCCATCAACGCCATGACACGCCAAATTGCAAGCCTCATGAGCGACTGGAAGACCATCGTCAATTCTGGAGGTTAATCTGGACATTTATCAGCAAGAGGAAAGCAGTGCATCTAACCTGTGGAGACGAGCTGCTGATCACTAAAGAACAAGCCGAATTATTGGCCACGGCCTATACCTCTAAGGACGCTGAGAGGACGGCTAACGCACCACTTCCTACGACTGGCTCACAACCAAACTCCAACGAGACTCCTATCTTTTCCACGTTCAAGCAACTTGAATCCGTACTGCGCCGCACAGAGGACAAGAAATCACCTGGAATGGACGGCACTAGTAGCACTTCATAAAATCTACACTAAAAGGTTTCTAGGCTATCTTCTTTTCAGACGCCTCGGAGGATTATCAGGGATGGAGGAGGAAGCAAGTTGGAAGACTAGTGGATTGGAGTGGTTATGGAGCTTACTATGGAAGGATAGCTATCTAGTTTGGGCTAAATCAGAAACATATGGAACATTAAGATCTTTATGGATAAGTTTATTGGTCACAAAGTAAGGAGCATTGAGGATTTTTCGAAGGAATTTGGATTGTAAGGATTGGATATGAGATGAATTGGATGGTTTAGTAGAGCCCCAAAGCTCAACTCCGTACGTCCAAATAGGTCTAATCACAGTCATGTAAATGAGTCTTTTGTAATTAATTGGGAGCTTTGAACGTTTGTCTAGTAAATGTTGAAGTAGTCTGTAACGACGGGCAGTTTCTTGTCGTTTTAGTCTTGCATTACTTTAAACTAATTTACATCAGTTAAACCCTTGTTTCGAAAGTTTTTAGCCCTTTTCAGAACGAGTTGAACAAAATCTACCGTGTTTTTGAACTTTTTTTTCGATAATGGGGGCACACAGAACTTTAAAGAAACATGAGTTGGTCATTAAACACTTTAATAGCGGAAAATCTTCAAATCAAATAGCCGAAATTATTTTAAAAAGATGTTCAACTGTCCTGCATGTAGTGGAGAGATCCACGATGGAAAAGCGCATTGCCATAAAAAAGGTTAAAGCACTATAAACATTTCAACTGATAGGGATGAGACTTAGATCGTCTCGGAAATTATAAGAAATCCTCGTTAAAGTGCACCCCAATAGCCACGAACCTACCTAAACGCTGTGGTAAGCCAGTAAGTGCAGAAATTGATGTGTTCGAATAAAAAATAAATTTCATGGACGAGTAGCTCGGAGAAAATATTTCGTTAGAAAATAATCAAGCAGTTAGGATACGATTTTCTAAATGAATATTTACTGAAGGACCCTGAGTTTTGGAGAACCCTAATATTGGTTGATGAAAATAAATTTAATATTTGTAATTTAATAATTACACACAACTGAAAAATTGAGGTAGGAGTGTTATGATGTGGGGGTGTATGGCGGCTTCTAGTATCTTTAATCTTCATTTTATAGATGCGATAGTTAACAAGAATGTTTATGAAGTCTGTTTTAGAGGAATCTTGAAACAAATTGTGGAATAGATGTGGCTCAAAGATAAGCTTGTTTTTACCAGGATGATGACACCAAACTCTCAACTACGTTAGTTAAGGAATGGCTCCTTTATAAATGCCCCAATTTATTTTGAACTCCAGTACAGACACCAGAAATAAATATGAGATCACCTGTAGGAATAATTAGAGTTAGAAATTAGAAAACATTAGATTTCCAGAAAAGATGAGTTTAAAAAATATCCACTCGACGAATGGAACAAGATAAGCCCTGGATCCATAAAGAAAAATGGCCAACTCCATTCCAAACAGACTAAAAGAAGTGGTCGAAAGTTAATACTTTCTGTTGTAATACGTTCTGTTTCTGGGTTGAACTAAATTAAGTGAACTAAGTTAGGTGTATCATTTTGACTGTGAGGAAAATTCTTGTTCATATTACGTTTTATATTTTTTTTTAATTAATAAAAGTTGATTTTTTTTTTTTCGTACTAGGTAAAAATTGATATAAAGAAATGTTTTGATTACATTTCTGGATTTGTTTCCTGTAGCCGTTTAAGTTTTTCTTTCTCTCTACAAGGTGTATCAATTTCACTGTGAGCCACTGTATGTGAGAGTCATTTCAGTAAGGAAGAGACCGTTTCAACCAGTGCACAGTGGGGCAAAAAGAGAAAAAAGTGTTTAAAATTAATAAATCGTGGAAAAATATATCTATAAACTTGAAATTTCACACAATCTTTAGTTCAGTTTCATTTATTCCTCGAACCAATTGGATGGCATGATAAAACAAAAAAAAAAAATTGTTAGAAAATGTATCGGTTTAGAAAAAACTCATTTTTGTTGTTGATATGTTTCTCTTAAAACCAAGGAGGCTTCTATTTCCAAGTGTTTTTTACGTAGAATTCGATGAGGCATCTAGATATTTGTTAGGCCTTTGCATTAGACAGTAATTAATAATTTATTTTCCAAATAGGATAAGACACAATAATAAGACACCCTTATCTTTTTTCGTTATTCTGAGTTTGTTAGTAAAACTTTCCTTTTCTACTAGTTTTCTAATACTACTCAAGATAATTTTGAGCCGTTATTTTGAACATTTTGTATATTAATTATTCCGGGAATCGTCAGCAATGGTAATCCAAGTTTAGTACCCACCTACATAAAAAAGTTAAAAATTAATTTTATTTTAAATTTCAGTATTTCTAATTATCTGCTATTCTTTTAAGATAAGGTATTAATAAAAAATACTAAATCACATTTAACATCGGGGTTCATGAAATGGGAGATCTTGGAAACAACATTACTTTGCTTTTTGACATTACTACTTTTATTTAAAAATACATCAAAAGTGTTTTTTCAATATCCACTCCTCTTTTATTATTGTTTTTTTTTTTTTTTTTTTTACCGAGAAATGGTGATAGAAATGTGCATACATCAAATGCCGTTAGGATAACCATATTAATCATGTTCAAAGATTAACGAGCTGTTGTGCTAAGGTATCAGATTCCCCTTCCAAAAATAAAATATGTTTTTGTTTACATATATCTAGAAAAGATTTAACTTTGCATTGAAAAAGACACAAAGAGGAACAATATCTATAAAATGAATAATTAATCATAAGGTCAATAATTCATCATTTGACTTATTTGCTAATTGTTCAAAATTTACAAAGAGAAAATATGGCCGTTCATCAGTATCAAATAAGGAAATTAATATCCAATAATAGTCATAATTATCACTGGAAATAAGCCATCATAAGCTGCATAGTTTGTCTAGAATACGGTAGGACCTCTGAGAAGTGTTTGACCTTGAAGTTGAAGAGACACAAACTTTGTAGGACGAATGATAATCGGAAAATTAAAAAGTCAAAATTTGGCTTAGTTAATTTTCAAAATCATCTCGGTTTGTACTCTACCAAGTTTAAAACAATAGAAAACAATATGTAAATACTGAAATTGAAATAAAATTACTATGGTTTTAAAGAAAAATCACTAAAAATAAATTTTCTGTTTTACACCATATTTTAATCTGAAGGCTCCCCATCGTTAAGCAACCAACTAAACTCTTTGAAACTCAAGCTCTATTAGCCTTAATCAATTGTGAACACATATTTGTCACTAATTTAATGGAAAATTGAAAATTTTAAATGTATTTTAAACAGTTTTTTTGCCCATTTGGCTGTGCGGTGACCCAATTCCATCCGCTTGTTAACAAAATTCGTATTTTTTACTTTACGATCGCAATATGGATGCTATAGTTGGTTGGAATGTGTCATTCGTAAACGTCATCATCAATCAGTAAACGTTGCTACAACTGGTTATAACCTCATATTTTTTTTTTCACTTTTATTTTTGAATCCACACCTGTCAAAAAAAGAAAATTGACAATCAGCGGATGTGCTGAAATCATAATATTAACAGAATTGGCATGTTAGGCATGAGGAGAGATAGTGCCCAGTGGCACACCTTCCTTGTCTTTGGTTTACTTCTATGTAAGTAGGTCTGTCATCCAATTTCTTTTCAGTCTCCTCCAGGTATTCTCCGGCATGAGAGATGTGGCCATACTATTGATGAATTTGTTAGGGTGTCCCTGTAATTTTTCATGGATCAGTCGGTAGTGGGTCCGTAAGTGTTCAATGACTGTTGGTATTTGTAAGTCGGTGTGTATAGTTTTATTGTTAACATACCAAGGTGCTAGTGTTATTAGTCTTAATGTCTTGGATTGAAAAGTTTGTAGTATTTTTATGTGTGTCTGTTTAGCAGCATAAAGTTTTTATGCGTAAGTCCATAAAGATTTTAATAAATGTGTGTAGGTCATTAATTTTTGTCTTATATGTAGTTTTAATTTTTTCCTGAAAAGTGAGTATATCAGTTTCAGTCTCATATTTAATGATGTCCGTTTCTTCTTAATATGTTGGCTCCATGTCATTTTCCAATCGAATGTAAGTCCTAAATATTGTATTTTGTCCGTTGTGGAATTGGGATATTGTCAATGTAAACGGGAGGGCATGTTTCGTGTCTAAGGCCCAATTCACACAGAACGGACGTCGGGCAGAGGCATGGAGCGGACTTTTGTCTCTTCCGCGTCTCTACTATTAAACAAATGGTCCAATTCACCCAGAAGTGACGTGTCGCGGGCGGTCGCCCTCCCTTTTTTTTAATAGGAGAGACGCGGAAGAGACAAAAGTCCGCGCCACGTCTCTGCCTGACGTCCGTTCTGCGTGGGCCTTAGAGTAAACGTAAAGTGTTGGGACTTATGGTGATTTAGTCGTGTCTTCCAAAGTTTACACCAGTCTTGTACATCTTGTAAGTGGTGTTGTAAATTCAATGAAGCCACTGTGGGATTTTGTTGTCAAGTAATTATAGCTGTGTCGTCTGCGTATGTGGGTGGCTGTAAGAGTCTCGGAACTTTGAGGAATATCATGTACGTATAGTATATATAGTAGTGGTGCTAGTAATGATCCCTGAGGTACACCTGCTAGAATTCGGCAAATAGATGAAAGCACTGAACCATATCGAACAGAGAGAAATCTCTCAGAGAGGAAACACTGGAGAATAAAATAATAGGTAGGTGGTAGATTAGTTTTTAGCTTCAAGAGAAGCCCCTTGGAGCCAGACTTTGTCAAACGCTTGAGTGACATCCCTTAACACTCCGGTTGCATATAATTTCTGTTCTAGTGCTGTCGAAATGTATTTAGTCACTCTGTGTAATTGTTGAGTAGTTGAGTGTAATTTTCTAAATCCAAATTGATGGTCGGGAATTATTTTGTTGTCAGTTAGTATCTCTAACAATCTTGGATATAGTAATTTTTCGAATAGTTTAACCTCATATTTAAAAAAAATAATATGTTTAACACCTATTTTCGCGTTCTATTTTCCTAATTATTAATTTATTTAAAAAATCGCTTCGTAGCGTGAATTCTGTACACAAAGAATTGTACAGATTGAAAATCGGACGTTCCGTTCCGGGGAAAATCCGGAAATAAATTCTACTGTTTTCAACGCTTCACAGAAGGGGGTACATTAGCCTTAATTTCAGGTAGCGGGGCTATCAACCCATGCTATGCACACTAACCTGCTGGTGGGGCTTCCATCTTTTTGTCTGCGGACAACCACCCTCTCCAAAGCGGCTACCTAGGAAAGGTGATCCCAGGGTGTGTACTGAGCATGACCTTGTGTAGAATATGCTGTACTCGAGTAATGTGTGTATGACTGTAAAGGTGAGGCGCCACCAAAACATGGCTTGACTTGACTGGAGTACCAGACTGGACCAACACTGTGATTTTAATAGGGAACGGCGAAATCGGGACCGAACTTGAGCGGATTTGAGCCCGCTTCCTGACTCCGCTGACGATCCGGTTAGGTTGGGTCGGCACAGGAATCCGGTTCCTGATGATGCTGCTACACAAGTTATAACATAGTACTTCGAATCAGACGAATCCGATTCCTCACTTAGCATAAAGTGTACTGCGTTCATCTCGTCTGTCCTGCAATGAGTAAACTGAAGTCAACTCAAGTCTCGTTGGCGCACCCCCACTCCGAACAGGTCCGCTCAAGTCGTCAAGTCCGTTCGCGGTGGCGCCTCGGCTTAAGACCGGGAGGTCACCATAAATCTACGCCTGAAATCAGGTTTGTATGTATTTAACAATTAATATCTTTAAATAAAATCATATTGATAAATAATGATAATTGATACAATTATTTATTGACTAAATTCTTTCATTTTAAGACGATATTTTAACATTATAGTTCCCACAGCCTTTGATTTCCACATGTTCTGTATATGTTGGTTATAATTAGGAAATGATTATAGTAAGCCTGCACCAAGTTCTCGTTTGGTCTTTTCTTCTGGTGGTGGAATGAGAGAATATATATTTGGTTCAACATTGACCTGGTAGAACAATAATTACATATAAATGTAGATTTTGATTTTGATCAAGGGCGTGCGCAGGGTTTTTGTAGGAAGGAAAAGAGAGGCCAAAAAGATCGGAAATAAATTAATTTTTTCCAAAAATTGTTAACCAATGATTAGTGGTATTGTAAATAGCATGTAAATATTTGCATTTTTAAATATTTATGCAGTGTTCTGTAATTGGGAGAAAGACCATGTGCACTTCCTGTCCTCCCCTTGCTAACGCCCTAGACTTTAATTTATAACTATACAATAAATAAATATATGAAGATATAGCTAGTTGGGATATGCAGTCATGGATAAACAATTTGAATATAAATTTTAATTTATTGTGCCAAAAACTCAACTATTTCCGTCATATAAGAAAACACCATTATCATTTCTTAAATATAATATTAAACAAAACATAATATCAATCTGGAATGATCGCTGGAATAAATCTGAAAAATCCTCAAGCCTGCATAAATTCATTCCAAAAAGAACAACAAAACATTTTAATATACTCAAATCCACACATTACAAACTGTCACAGGTATTAACCGAACATGGACAAACTAAATCATATCTAAAAAGGTTTAATTTAATAAATAGTAACACATGTACTTATGATGGACGAGAATATACTTTCAAACATATAACTTACAACTGCTTATTATATGACAGACAAAGATCCAAACTAATTATGACTGTTTTTCAAAGGTGAAAATTGGCCTGTGACAGAATATGACTTGTACAATAAATACAGAGCGGACTTTACAAAATTTATCTATAGCTTGGACTTTGACCAACTGACCAAGGACTGAGAAGGTGGAAGGACATCTTCGTATAAGTCCTTTAAAAATTTTAAAATATTGTGCTAAAATCAGCCATAGACCATACTTTTCTTTCCAATTTTCTTAATCATTTTTTAAAGTATTATTTCTTTCTTTTATCTTCTAAAAAGATGTTCATATGTTTAATTTACTAAATTCTGTTTTTAATTTTATTGTAAACCTTTCAATTTCTATGTAAATTTCATCGGTCATTCCATGTCAAATCAAACAATTCTGCATCAGATTTGGACCTTGACCTCTCCGATTTCTATGAATTTTGGTATAGAAGTTGTACATTCCAAGACTAGTTAAAATGTAAAATATGACATTTTTCTGACTTTTAGTTTTTAAGTTATAAGGTTTTAAAAATTCAAAAAATACCGTTTTCGGTCCTCACTCAGTAAATTAAAAATTATGCCATTAACAAACTATTACTCCTAGAGACCTAAATTGCGGCATTATTCTCCATTTGAAATGCCCTTTAATTTGATATATCACTTGACTGTTTTCGTAATTCCCAAAATACGTACCCTTCGGTTTTTTTCGCAAAAAAATGATGTTATTTATACTATAACTGACTGCACATGGACAAAATTTTAGAATGGGACGGAAATGGATGCTTATATTAAAAAAAAATAATTTGCATTTTTTTTTTTATGGAGAGTTAGTCCAGCAAATAAACTATTATAGACTGCGTTTTCTGTAATCCAAGATTTTTCCTCAGAAAAATGATCAGTGTGGTTAGAAAGTAAACATACTAAAAGTCATGGAGTATTCGGGAACAGGTAGGGGTGGGGACACGGAAGGTTCGTTTTTTTTGGTTTTGCGTTCATATCTCGAAAACAGTGCGTCGCACAGTGCTTCGAACACAGAGTGAGGGTAGACAAAATTCGCAAACCCTCAAAATCTTATAGAAAATTTCACGCTGAACAAAAAAGTTCCAACCAGCATTGTGAACATGAAACTAAGCATGTAAATTTGATCGCTTTAAAATTTAATTTCAAAAGTTTGGAGTTGGCAAATTTAATCTTTCCTTACCTTTTTCTCGTCACATATAAGATCTGCAGTATCTTATTTTAAAAATTAATTTTATGGGTCTGTAATATAAGGTAGACGATGAACCCAGATTTACCTATACGTCTTTTCCATTTCTAGCTTCTATCAATTTCATTGTCACCTTAGCTATTAAAAAAAAGATATTCACTAGTGCTAAATGCATTTTTAAACATTTGTTTACAATGGTTATGACCGAAACTGTTGTCGAATCCCCATTTACATTCAAGTTTGATCTCAGTACCTTTCTCTAAACTTGCAATTTTTATACACTGCACTGTTAGTTGCAAGAGTTCTTTTAAATTTACCAAAGCCCTAACTTCACCAGCGATAATATTAATAAAAAGTAGGGATTTTTTCATCAAAGTTAAGGAATAGAGGCAGGGAAAGCATTCCATAAGCAAACCAGTTACCGTATTTCCTATCAGGCAAACATAAATCCATGCATAAAGCTAGTGCTTGAAGTGGTCTTATCTATTTCGTTCTTCAACCAAAGATCGTCCAGACATCTCTGCAGCAAAACGTAATTCAACAGATGACATGTTAAGAACAAGATCCTTTTACCCACCTTTTTGTTACTAGTTTTATTGGAAAATTCTTAGAAAAGGATGTCGGGTCTTCCGCGTGTTCGGCTTGGTCTTGGATTGACTGCACTGATTTCGTGAATAGTTGGCATTGAAGTTCCTTCTAAAGTCAAGAAACATATCCTCGATAAAATATATTACGACTCCTGTCGACCTTATTCAATTTTTCATTGAATTTGAAACAAAATACCCGACCAATTGCAATTATTTCTCTTCACAATCGGTAGTTAGACACTTCCACGTCCTTAAACGAATGTAGTTTATGTGTGACTACAGCTATCCGATCTGAATTTTTGGGGAAAAAACATATTTTAGCAAACTGGCCATTGGTCAGGTTGTCGTTTTTTAAACAACAAAAAATAAAACAGTCCGGGCGCAGTTAAAGTTCACGGCAAATCAAAGCCTATATACCAAGCAACAAGAATATGCAAAAACTACAAAAGGATATTTGAGGATTTTTTAAAAGCCTCTTCAAAGTTTGAATAATTTTCAAACTGGTCACCGAAACTTTGCACGCATACAATGAATATAATAAGAGCTCAGCTTACCAATTAAAGTGGTATATTTTAAAATAGATATCTTGATCTGTATATTGCATCGTTAACAATGTTATTTTTTCTCCAATGAGACGTAAATGTACCTAAATATAATTTGCGGCTAATACGATAAAAATCGCTAAACGAAAATACTCCTGAAGTTTTTCGATTATTTTGACTTTAACGAATATGTAAACAATGGAATAATCATACTAAACTATGGTACGGTCTATGGTATATTTAAGGATACCAAAAGGTTAACAGATGGATAAAAAATGCTTCGATTTTTGATTTTTGTCCATTGACGAAGCATTGTGCGTCGTATGCAAAATTTGACTATTTACTAAATTAAAGTTTATTAAATTTTCTACAATTTTTATTGCGTACACATTTTTTATATTCTGCACCGTTTCCGAGATATAATATACGCTTGGCAAATGTGAACATTTAAAAAAAAAAAATTCTACCTCATGTTTTCTGTTTAACTTCCCTCTACCTCTTCTATAACGTTCATCCAACGACAAAAGTCTTTATAAATAATATTGTAGAACATTAAATTTCTTTCAAAATACAGATATACAGGGTGTCATTTTGAACCTATTTAAGGTCACTTACCTATATACAAAGTCTTACGGTTATTTTTTTAATGAATTTTTTTGTGTAAATGGCCAAATCCAAACATTTATGCCTTATAACTCCGTTGTTTACTGATATATCAACGCCATTTTTTTTCCTGTAATTACTAATACATTGTCCATGTAAAATAAAAAAGATATGGTGCAAAAAACAAATACCAAAAAAGCGGGAGATCGTTAAATCTTGTCAAAGGCAAAAATAAAAATTATGAGCTTCAAGTTTAGGTTCAATAAAAAAAAAAGTAAGCGCAACAGCCAAATCCAAATTGTTTTAAAAACTTCTCTATTTAATACTCTTTAAAAAAATGCCATTTGCAGGCACGAAGCACATCTAGTTTTTTTTATTTTTTATAAAGTAACAAAAGGGTGCCACCAGCGCACACTGACAATAACAATGAATCGAATCATATTTTTCATGCAAAAAGTAACAAATAGTTGTATTTCTTTATAGCATAGCTTAAACTGCATATTTTCTCTTTCTTTCTCCGAATTTCGATTTTTCTAAATTTTTGTAAACAATAATCAGGGAACAAAATTAAACCATTTTAAATTATTCATAAATTTAATTTGTAGAGTATTACAGGTATTGCTCACAAAATGATCTCCACTATTTCTAATACAAGCACGATATATTTTTCTTATTTCTGTGGTGGTTGTTCTTAAAACAAATTCTTCCTTCATTATGGTAAATGCGGCATTGATTTTTTGAATAAGTTGTTGTCTTGAAAACAATTCTTCTTTATAAACCAAATCTTTGACACGGTCCCAGGCGTAATAATCGAGCTGCCTGAGGTCTGGAGACAGTGCTGGCCACTCAATTGGACCCTTGATTGTGGAAGATTGACTCAATCTTCCTATCCAGGATTGTGGGAAACAATTGTTTAAACATTCTCTTACAGGTACGTTGTAGTGGGCAAAACAAGCATCTGTAAAACAGTGTCCTCATAGCAGCTAAAAACCGTTAAAACAGCAATCCTTAAGGACGAAAAAGCTAATTCTAATTGTGGATGGAGAGAGTGGCCAAGGATGTCCTTCGGCCTCAAAAAATCGTCAGATCCTGGCAGATCTGTAAAACAGTGTCCTCATAGCGTGAAAATATCATCAAAAATATTCAATTGTTCACTTTAATACAAGATTTTTATCAATAAACATAAAAAATTTCAATTATTACTTAAAATTATCTAAGATCTTCACTTATGAGAGAGGGCGAAGCCTCGACGGGGGGATGCTAAGTTATATATAAAAGGACAAGCCATTTCCGTTCGTGATCACTAACCGCGAAAACTACTGAACTAATCTGTACCAAATTTGAACAACACATCTTCATAGTTCCGTTAAATATCAGATTTCTTGGGCATTCATTTTTCCACAGTAAGATACGTGATTAAGAGATATGAAGAACGAGGCTCAACTGAAAATAATCGGCACAAAGGTCGTTCCAGGAATCTAAATGAAAGAAAGGAGAAAAAAAAAAAAAAAATTAAAATTGAAGCTATTCAAAATCCGGCTGTAAGAGCAGGTGCCCTAGCTAATATGGTTTTTTTTTGCTAAAGAATAAAGAATCTGACGGACGCAAGACTATTTGGTGTAGGAGAAATGAGGAATTGGAAAAGCAAAACCTAATGGTTACTGCGAAACATGGAGGTGGCAATGTAATGGTTTGGGGATGCATAGCCTATAATGGAGTTGAAAATCTTGAACCTATTGAAGGTATTTTAAATGCAGAAGGTTATAAGAGGTTTTTGCGCAGCAACCTCTTAGCAAGTGCTGCTAAATTGGGAATCCAGTATCAGTTCATTTACAGCAAGGCCATGATCCGGAACATATAGCCAATAAGACTAAAGAAAGGTTAATATTTGTCAACAACTGGACATTTCTTCATAGTCACCAGATTTGAATAAATTTGAAAATTTATGGCACGTGTTGGACCAAAATATTCGAAACCAACTTTTCTATGGTTTTGGTGAATAATCAATGGTGGAGGTATTTTTGAATGTGACAGTGTAGTCAGTTTTATGGTTATTTGTGAGTGTTTTTCAGATTCTTACTGATAGTGTTTGTATATACAGGGTATCTCTTACTGTAAAAAAAAAAAAAATGGGTGAAACTAAATCAAAAATGTAGCAAAATGCTGTAGACCTCCCTTTCTATTCCTATCCGTTGCAGATATACGATAAATCAAAGACTTTTTTGAGGAAACCACGTTTTTTTTTTCCATAAAAGCTGTAATATCTCTATTTTGTTTACATATTTTTCAAATTTTTACCACATTTTCGGATTTAGCATTAAATTTTCTATAATAGCTGATTACATGTGGAGTATCGTTAGTTTATTCATCTTTGTATTGCTGTCGAATAGTGTTGAAAAATCATAGTTTGCCCAAAAGATTAAATGATGAGATTACTAAGAATTGTTACAAAATATCCTACCACAACTTCATCATGATATTTCACCTGATGTTCGGCAAAATATGATTTTCCAACACCATGGTGCTCCTCCACATTATTCGAAAGCAATACAAATATAAGCCAACGATATACATGGATATGTAGAAATGCCTTCCCCTGTAAAAACAAACTCATCTGCCCATAAAATTCACCTCAACAAGTGGTATTCTTCAACACAATCTGTATTCAGAAGCTAACGGCTAAATTGAGGTCTATGTTCATTATCATTGGAGTTTAAACATTACATTGAAAATCTAATAAAATAAATCCTAAATAATAAAATAAATCCTAAATAATAATAATAAATAAATAAATGTAATAACATAAGATCCTCTGATCTGGTGTCGCTTTATTGACAGTTTCCCTTTATTTTCTATTAAACAATAATTTTTGACTTTGCTTTTTATTCCAATGAAGAGTATATTATGTTTAAAATGCACATTTTCATTAAGGGATTGTCATAATGTTTTATTTACACAAGTAACTGATCTGTATTCCAAATGAGAACACCATGTTTTTTCGGTTTCAAAAGTTAATTTTTCCATTAAATTGGTACAAAGTCATTACGTTTAACAAATCATTCGAAAGCTGGTTAAATTTGCAAGTTTTTGTGAGATTTGACGTTTTGTGGATAGTTATTTGGAAAAAAAGTGAGCGTTGAAGTAATATAAGACAGACATTGTGACTACCCCAAATAAGGTGAAGATCAAGCTGTTCTTTAGATGCCAAGTTTGTAAAATTCAAGGTTACAAGTGCTCAGCTATAATAGAATATTTAATGCTAAATCTGAAAATGTGCTCAAAATTTGAAAAATATTTTTTAAAAAATGGAGATATTACAGCTTTTATGGAAAAAAACGTGATTTCCTCAAAAAAGTTTTATCGTATATCTGCAACGGATTGGAATAGAAAGGTGAGATCTGCGGCATTTTGCTACATTTTTGATCTAGTTTCACCCATTTTCTTTTCCACACTAAGAGATACTCACTCTGTATGTACTCTGAAAAACACTCATAAATAACCATAAAACTGACAACACTGTCACATTAAAAAATACCTCCACCATTGATAAATTATTCCCTAAAACCAAAGATATAGATAAGTTAGAATTACAGTTTAATATTGTTTACGAAATACTATGTGAAGATAGTTGTGGCAAGTCTTATTTCGGTACATCGCACAGTGCTTTGTCAATGGACAAAAATCAAAAATTAAAGTATTTTTTATTGAGTTGTTTACTCTTTGATATGCTTAAATATACCTTAGATAACTGTTTTGTATGATTATGATTGTTTACATATTCGTTTAAGTCAACACAATCGAAAAACCTCAGGAGTATTTTCGTTTTGCCATTTATATCATAATAGCCGCAAATTATATTTTGTTCCATTCACATCTTATTAGATAAAAAATAACTATTGTTAACGATGCAATATACAGGTCAAGGTATCTATTTTAACATATACTAATTTGATTGGTAAGCTGAGCACTTATTATATTCATTGCATGCGTGTAAAGTTTCGTTGGCCAGTTTAAAACTTATTCAAACATTAAAGAGGTTTTTAAAAATATCCTCAAATATCCTTTTGTAGTTTGTGCATATTCTTGTTACTTGGTATAGGCTTTGATTTGCCAAGAATTTTAACTGCGCCTGGACTGTTTTATTATTTTTTTTGTTGAGAAAGCAAAAATTAAGCCAATGGCCAGTTTGCTGAAATATGTTTTTTTTTTTTCCACAAAAAATCATGTCAAATAGCTGTAGTCACTTATAAACTTCATTCTTTTAAGGACGTGGAAGAGTCTGACCACCAATTGGAAATAGAAACATCTACAATTAGTCGGTTATTTTGCTTCAAAATATCTTTTGAATCTTTGGTTGAAGAACGGAATCGATAAGTCCCTTTCAAACTCTAGCCTTATGCATGGACTTACGTATTTCCGATAGAAAATACAGTATGGTTTGCTTAAGGACTGCTTTCCCTGCTTCTATTCATTAATTTTTACGAAAAATTCCCTACTTTCTAATTATAAGAGGCGAACATTGAAAGCCGTCCATCTGATGATGAGCAATAATATAAGATAGTAAGATAGTAAGATAGTAGGCTGATCTGGGTAGGTGCCTACTATTAGAATAAAATTTTAAAACCGATTATGGGTTACGTACCTTTAAATCGCCATTACGTTGTCACACAATTCACTGGTTGGTATCACTGGAAAGAGGAGAGTCTCAGCTTTCTTTTGATGTATATAAATGTAAAATTCGATAAACAAAAACCTATTAAAAAAATTGGAAAATCCGAAAAACATTTTGATTTTTAACTTGAGTTTGAAACCAGATAGGATGATGAAACCAAATACATTTCAAGCGTATTACCACCCTATATTTTGTGTAAAAAAATAAAGTTGATTCGTTAAAACCGTCTAAGCGTAATTCATGTTTTTATCAATTTAAACAAATGTTGCCTACCATTTATTTGGTCAGGCAAATTTTGAAGCTTACAAACTTTTATTTTTCTATTTGGATGGAATTTCGTATTTAATGATTTTTTTGAATGCTGAATTCGAATCCGATGTCGGTTCTTGTGAAAAAATGATATTGAACGTACTTTACTTGAAAGATTTTAGCTTTTACACCGTAAAATGTGATAGAAAATTCATTTAGCCCCATAATTCCATCTCAGCACCCTCAAAACTCAGGAAACGTATTTATATATATATATATATATATATATATATATATATATATATATTTATATATATATATATATACTAATAAAACAAACATTGTAAATACTTAACAATCAAATCTAATATGTGGTTCTGTCTGTATATTATGTAAATATTAATTTGTAATAAATGATTATTACAATTAATAATTAATAATTATAATTATTTTAATAATAATTAAAGTAATAAATTATTTCTCCCAGTTAGTATATATATATATATATATATATATATATATATATATATATATATATATATATATATATATATATATATATATAAATGTGTATTGGTATCTATATATATAAGGTAGTTTTTCACCCTCTTCCAGGAAAATGAAATTTTAAAACCGATTATGGGTTACGTACCTTTAAATCGCCATTACGTTGTCACACAATTCACTGGTTGGTATCACTGGAAAGAGGAGAGTCTCAGCTTTCTTTTGATGTATATAAATGTAAAATTCGATAAACAAAAACCTATTAAAAAAATTGGAAAATCCGAAAAACATTTTGATTTTTAACTTGAGTTGAAACCAGATAGGATGATGAAACCAAATACATTTCAAGCGTATTACCACCCTATATTTTGTGTAAAAAAAATAAAGTTGATTCGTTAAACCGTCTAAGCGTAATTCATGTTTTTATCAATTTAAACAAATGTTGCCTACCAATTATTTGGTCAGGCAAATTTTGAAGCTTACAAACTTTTATTTTTCTATTTGGATGGAATTTCGTATTTAAGGATTTTTTTGAATGCTGAATTCGAATCCGATGTCGGTTCTTGTGAACAAATGATATTGAACGTACTTTACTTGAAAGATTTTAGCTTTTACACTGTAAAAAATGTGATAGAAAATTCATTTAGCCCCATAATTCCATCTCAGCACCCTCAAAACTCAGGAAACGTATTTATATATATAGATACCAATACATATATATATATATATATATATATATATATATATATATATATATATATATAATAAATAAAACAAACATTGTAAATACTTAACAATCAAATCTAATATGTGGTTCTGTCTGTATATTATGTAAATATTAATTTGTAATAAATGATTATTACAATTAATAATTAATAATTATAATTATTTTAATAATAATTAAAGTAATAAATTATTTCTCCCAGTTAGTATATATATATATATAGTTATGGTGAGGAGGGAAGTAATATACAACTTAATCTTGTACCCAATCCTATTTAGGGATATAAACACTGATAAATGTATATATAGAGGATTATTACAGCAATAAAATCAGTCTTTACCTAGCACTTGTGAGTATTATTTCGCTTCTTATTTTCCTTTTTTTTTGTGTTTTTCGTCTGAAGGAACTTAACTGGTGCCGAAACCCGGGATCGTTGGAAAATATTTCTGGGTAAGCAGTTTTTTTATCCCGCTAAAAACTTTTTTCGTATCTTTCATTTTCATTGGTAATTACGGAAGATAGTGAATGGCCGCTAATAATATTCTGAAACCCCCTGCATTTGAAGTTCAGTCTGAAGTTGAGTTAGCACCTCTACCACCAGAAACGCTGGCAGCAGCTCACGCTAACATGGCGGCAGCACAGGCGAACGCTCTGGAATTGCTTAAAATCAAGACGGCGACTTCGCAGGATTTGAGGAAGGCAATCTCGGATATTGAAAAATACGACGGGGAAATAGGAGAATTAAATCACTTCCTTAAGGGGGGTGATAGAGTAATGGCTCGGATCGAGGCAAAAGCAGCAGAAAACCTGTTGGATCCTCTGGACGCGTGTGCTTTGAAAGCGGCCTTAGTGTGTCGAGTCAAACGCAGCACACTGAATGTGATCCAGGCGGATGAAGACACTCCCTGGCTAGTAATCAAAGACAGACTTAAAAAGGCGTTCGGAGGTGGGCGATGGACACCGGAAGAGGATATCTTCCGTATGTTCAGGGAAATGAGGAGGCCGCAGCAGTCAATTGGACAGTACGCGGGTAAATTGTTGGGGCACTTCAACAGGATAACTGACAAGATGAGGGAAACCACGGAAGCGGCGGAAGTGGAGGCGAGGATGGCGTTCCTATCAACGATCCTCAAGGTCCAATTAGCGAAGGAGACTGGCAAAAGAGAAGGACTCCCCAAAGACAAGAACTTCCTCGACTGCGCCAGGGAAATGGTGGACTCCAGCGCTAGGGAGGAAGAGGTGAGGAAGGAAGAGAGACCTGAAGAAGGATGGAGTAGGGTGACCTATCGTCGCCTGGAGGGCAACAGGAACAGGCAATCTCAAGAGGACCCGTGGAAAGGACGAGACAGGGAGTTCAGAGGACGAGAGCGGCTAGCGACTAGGGAGAAAAAGACAGGGACCCGAAAGCAGAAATTGGAAAAAAGAGGAAAGGAAGTGTCACGGGTGCGGAAAGGTAGGGCATCTGGTAGCACAATGCCCACGCACTAGGTGCTTTGAGTGCGGTACGGAAGGGCACAACGCCAGGCAGTGCTCGTATATGAGCAGGAGGAACCAGGGCGAGCCGATGGAGGTTAACGCCCAAAGAGTGTGGAGGCGGAGCAGACACCTGTCAGAGACGGAAGGAGCGTGCGAAACGTCCGAGACAGAAGAAGAGGGAAGCGAACTGGGAGATGGACGACTGGTGACAGGCAAGAAGGGTCGGAGGAGCGGAGAGCGACGAGCGGGTGATCGAGAGGAGGGACCAGGATGAAGAATGAGGAGGGTGCAACGGGAGGGGCGACCACATAGTTATCAATAGTGTCGGGAATGGATGTGGTGGGTTGCCCATAATAAGAGTGGGGAGCGGGGTGAGATGCCTGGTAGATACAGGAAGTTCAAACACAATAATGTGTTGGGAAACAATAAGAGCATGGTGTAAAGGAGAGAGAGCACCGCGAGTACAAACTTGTGGGTGTAAATTGGTCACTCTAAGCGGTCCGTGTGGAGTAGAGGGGGAAGCGGATATATCGTTGGAAAGATGGGGGGTTGGAAGAGGACGTTTAAGAGTACACGTAGTGGAGAACATGCCGCGTGAATACGGTGGGATAATAGGGTGTGACCTGTTAACAAAGATCGGGGCGGAAATAAAAAGTAATGGAAAGAGATGGTCGATCGTGATGGGAGGTAGGGAGTATCGGTGTGACAGGGTAAAGAAGTCGGATCTGGCGATGGTGGGAGTCGTAACCCGGAAGGTAGATTGGCGACTAACGTTGAAGGGAGAATTTTCGGATGTATTTTACAAAGAAGGGGATGCGTTGAGTGCAACTGGGGAAACGGTACATGAAATCCCGTTAAAACAGGAACGCGTTACCTACGTGAAGGAACGGAGATACCCCCAGGCGTTACGTCGGCACATTCGGGAGGAAATCGACAATCTGAAAAGTCAGGGGATCATTGTCAACAGTACGTCGCCTTACAATAGTCCGTTGTGGGCAGTCAAAAAGAAAAGTGAGGAAGGAGTGGAGAAATATCGGGTGGTCGTGGATTTTCGAAAACTTAATGAAAATACGGTAGATGAAAAGTATCCCATTCCAAGGTTTGAGGACATACTGGACAGAATAGGGGGATCAACCGTATTTAGCACGCTGGATTTAAAGGCGGGGTACCACCAAATAAGGATGCACCCCAAAGATCAGTACAAGACAGCGTTTACTTTCGAGAGGGGCCATTACAAATTTACGAGGATGCCGTTTGGTTTGAAAAATGCACCCATAACTTTTCAGAGACTCATGGACGAATTTTTACGAGGACTGGACGAAGGGACATGTCAAGTGTATATGGATGACTTACTGATTTTTAGCAAGGACGAGCCAAGACATGTAGAGGACTTAAGACGGGTTTTTGAAAGACTGAGACAGTTTGGGTTGAAATTATCCGAGGAAAAGTCGATATTGGGACAGAATCAAATCAATTTTCTGGGGCATACAATTTCGGGAGAGGGAGTGAGGCCAGATGTGAAAAAGGTAGAGGCAATAAGGAAGATGGTCATCCCAACGGACATAAAAGGAATTCGTAGGCTTTTAGGGACGCTGAATTACTACCGAAGGTTTGTCCCGGAGATGGCAAAACACCTCGTACCCCTAAACAATCTACTTAAAAAGGGCCGAAAAATCGTTATTACTCCCGAGATCGAGAATAACATCCGGAAGTGCATGCAGAGACTTCAGGAAGAACCGATTTTGAAATTTCCCGATTTCACGAAGACTTTCACCGTTACCACTGATGCTAGCGAGTATGCATTGGGGGCAGTTTTATCTCAGGAAGGCGATAAAGGGGAGCAGCCCGTAGCGTACGCGAGTAGGCGTCTAACGGAGACGGAGGCACGTTACAGCGCATTGGAAAGGGAGTTGTTGGGAGTAGTGTGGGCGGTTGAACACTTTAGACCGTACGTGTTTGGTCGGAAGTTTAAAGTATTCACGGACCATCGTCCACTAATGTGGGTAGGGAGATTAAAAGAGTCGTCGGCAAGGATCACCAGGTGGAAAGAACTGTTAAGTCAGTATAACATGGAGGTGGTATATAAGCCGGGGAGGGAGAACATCGTAGCGGATTGGCTATCGCGGGCGATACAGGTTAACGCGATAGGAAATGAAGAAGGGGAATATTCGGGGGGAATTCAGAGGTTCGTAAGTGAGTGGACGCCGGAAGGGGAGGTGGAGCGAGAATCGGAAGAGATGGAACAAGAGCCGGGAGAGAGGGAAGATGGACCGGAGGTATCAAGGGAGGAGAGTTCAGTGGGCGAACGGGCCGTGGAAATGGAGGAGAGGGAGGACATTATAAATGACAAACGGAGACAGATCATTTGGAAAACCAGGACGACAGGACTGACTAAGGTAGAGTACTCGACATATGGGAGACATCGCATCACCACCATATGGTCACAACCCGGGATAAGGGAAGAAGTGGTTGAAAAAGTATTAAAGGGGGAGACACGACCAGGGAAAACTTTTTACTTATTCGTGGGAAATGCGGTTCTATGGGAAAAGATAAAGCACTTGTGGAGAACGGAGAGAATTGGATTGGACCGAACTTTTATCCGGTGTAAACTCATGGTGGAAACAGTAACGGAAACAGATAGGCAAAAGGAAATAATGATAGCTTACCATCAGGGTAAAACTAACCACCGCGGGGTGCAAGAAACATTACAGGAAATACTTCTGGGTGAAAATGCGCAAGTCAATTGAGGAGGTGGTTGGGGCGTGCGAAATTTGCAACGCAGCTAAGTACGACCAGCACCCCCCAACTGGGAGGCAAGAGGAAACGGTAACACCCATAGGGCCGTTGAGTGATTTGGAAGTGGACACTTTCACCTGGAAGGGCTATAAATGGGTCACCGTGATAGACGTCTTCAGTAAGTTGGCGATGGCGTACCCAGTGCAGGAAAGGTCGGCTGAGGCAGTGATCGCGACATTGAGGGCATGGTTCCAAGTGTATGGGGTGCCGGATAGAATAGTTTCGGATGGGGGGCGCGAGTTCGATAACGCTGGTCTACGGAGGGAGATGCAGGAGGTGGGCGTGACCTGGCATATTAATACTCCGGGACATCCTAAAGGTCGGGGAGGGATCGAAAGGTTACATAGCACCCTGGGAGATCATCTCCGAGTTTATCATATCGATAAGGGTTTGGATGCGGGGATGGCAATGCCAAAGGCGATATCTGCGTACAACCATTCGATCCACATATCGACGGGATTCTCTCCAGTTGAAGTCGTTTTCGGGCTTCGGGAAAGGCGAAGGGACGGTAGGGTCACGGCGGTGGATGATGAATTAGCAGAACGGTTAGAGGTGAATAAAGTGGCTCTTATCGATAGGTGGGGAAGGGTGCGGCGTAAGATAATGGCGGAGAAAAGTAGAAGGGTAGCGCGGGAAAATCTCAGGGTTCGAGATGGGATGGAGAATATCAAGATCGGGACTGTTGTATATCGGAAGGTGGGGTCAAATAGAAGTAAGGAAGTAGCACGGTATGAGGGACCCTTCAAAGTAGTAACAATCCGAGAACATAACGTCGTCACGATTCAACATATTCACGACCCCCGGAGGCGTAGAACTGTTCACATAGAACAATTAAAAATCCCACTGAAGGAGCTATAATTTTCTCGGTTTCGCGGTCTTCGCTATTTTCGTTTCATTCATTACTCGTTTCGCTAGTTTTATCGGTTTCGTATTTCTCATTTTGCGTATATTAAAGACCGTAGGGGTTTTATTTTATCTTTTTTTTTATATATTAAATTTCTGGGAATAATGTGGTAGACAGGTACTCTCTCTTCTGTGTTGTAGAGTGACGTCTCGGGAAAGTAGACGTAACTCTGTGTATATAATGGAAAATTGTAATTGTTTTATTATTTTATTTTATTTATTGTGGTTGTTTTTTCTTTTGTATTATGCTTGATGTAATTAGTAATGTAAGTTCATATTGGATTTCAGTGAGAGGATTACCAAAAGTGTTATTTTTGAAAGTTATGTGAAGTTGAAGGAATTTATTTTATTTTCATATCAGTATACTTATGAATTTGTTATTGTTTGTATATTGCTTTTCTTTGTTTACACCCTATGAGTTTACGAGGAGTGTTCGTAAACTGGTGGGGGGGGGAGTTATGGTGAGGAGGGAAGTAATATACAACTTGATCTTGTACCTAATCCTATTTAGGGATATAAACACTGATAAATGTATATATAGAGGATTATTACAGCGATAAAATCAGTCTTTACCCAGCACTTGTGAGTATTATTTTCCTTTTTTTTTGTGTTTTTCGTCTTAAGGAACTTAACTTATATATATATATATATATATATATATATATATATATATATATATATATATATATATATATATATATGTGTGTATCGGTATCTATGTATATAAATACGTTTCCTGAGTTTTGAGGGTGCTGAGATGGAATTATGGGGCTAAATGAATTTTCTATCACATTTTACAGTGTAAAAGCTAAAATCTTTCAAGTAAAGTACGTTCAATATATTTTTTTTACAAGAACCGACAACGGATGCGAATTCAGCATTCAAAAAAAACCCTAAATACGAAATTCCATCCAAATAGAAAAATAAAAGTTTGTAAGCTTCAAAATTTGCCTGACCAAATAAATATGGTAGGCAACATTTGTTTAAATTGATAAAAACATGAATTACGCTTAGACGGTTTAACGAATCAACTTTATTTTTTTACACAAAATATAGGGTGGTAATACGCTTGAAATGTATTTGGTTTCATCATCCTATCTGGTTTCAAACTCAAGTTAAAAATCAAAATGTTTTTCGGATTTTCCAATTTTTTTAATAGGTTTTTGTTTATCGAATTTTACATTTATATACATCAAAAGAAAGCTGAGACTCTCCTCTTTCCAGTGATACCAACCAGTGAATTGTGTGACAACGTAATGGCGATTTAAAGGCACGTAACCCATAATCGGTTTTAAAATTTCATTTTCCTGGAAGAGGGTGAAAAAAATGATATTTTTTGATTTTGTTGAATAACCGTTTTTTAGTGTTTTTGAAGGTGCTGAATTAGAATCTGACCTCAATTTTTGTGAGAAAAAATCTATAGAGGTAGTTTGTTTGAAAAACTAATCATTTTTTTAGAATTTAATTAACCTAAACCAAAATCTATGGAGCGACTGTATTTTTCCTTTAATCCGCAATCAGAACTGAAAATCTTGGTGCAAGAAGCATGTCGATATCATTTTTTAAACTCGAGATAAAAAATAAATTAGTTTAATGCTATTTTATTTTTTTTCTCGGCTTCTAGGGCCCATTGGTCGGAACGGCAAAATACGTGTCTAATATTTTTTGACCAGGAACCTCCAAAAAAATTGCCAACAAGATCCGTGAGAGACTGAGTGTGTCCTCCCCTTGTGAGACTCAACTATGTTTTGAGTTATAGAGCTGTGAATTTCAATAAAAGCGCTACCTTTCAATCAAGCAGGGTATCTGGTCTAGGACATTCTGAACAGATGTCAAGCATACCTTTTTCATTTTCAATATCACATACCACGAAAGCTATGAGGTCTTCATAATTTGCATGAAGCTTTGCTCCCTCATAATGAACCCAGAAGAACGCACCACTTTGGCCTTAGAGCGCAAAACATAGAGCGACTAATTTCGTGATCTGGATATTTCTGTTTATATATACTCAAGAGCTCATTTAGTCAAAGGATAATTAGCCTTTCTGCACCTTGCCATTGTCAATCACAGTTGATACATATTCCTTTTTACCAGGGCATAAGCAACTATTTTCGTCATCTTCGTAAAACTCTTTAACTCACTTAATAAAAAATAACTTCACTTATTTTGGTGCCCTGTCTTTTTGTAAGATGTGGTAAGATACCTTGAGATTTTGGTGCCCTGTCTTTTTGTAAGATATGGTAAGATACCTTGGGCCTTTACTAGCTGTCTAGTTAACTTTACTATGTAATGTATTCAGATGCACCAAAGTCCTCAACTAGTTTTTCGTTGACTATAAATTTGGCAATAGACTAAATATTTTAATTTTATCATCTTTACAGTAATGAGTATGTCGTACGTACCAATTTAAGTTTCTGTAACATATAGATTCTGAGTTTCTAAGTCATTATTGAAAGATTCTTCTAATTTTCGTTTGACTGCGCTCTTACTCGTAATTTTATTTTTTTATTTTTTGCAAGTCTTTGTTCTGGGTTAAGCTTATTTTTACATAAAGGAGACAATTCCAAAGTTTCACAAATGTATTCAACTTGATGCAACGGATTCTCCTCTACTTATCCAAAAGGGACAGAAAAAAATTCAGGATTATTCTCAACATTATTTGTCTCATCATCGGGCTGTTTTTCTACAGATATGTTTGATGCGCAAGTTGGTCATAGAGCCTGTCCACGAATTAGTTTAATATTAACATTTCATTTTACTCTTGAAAATAGCAATGAAGTTAAGGGGGGGAGTGTTCATGTCACCACTTGCAGAGAGAAGTAGGTACAAGATATAGGCTGTGCAATCAGTTGCAGATGGAAGAGTTCTAGTTTAAACATTTAAAACTCACATTAACTTGTTGCATCATGAGAACTGATAAGTCAGTTGACATTTGACAATGGGTTTTAAAGTCAAGTACTTCATTTAAATATAGGCTAACTTGATTATTTTAAAACTCTAAATAATAATTTATAGATTTAACCAATATTTAAATTTGTCAATTAAGATCATTTTAAGCCTATAGTTGCATAAACAGCTCTATTTCATGCTGAACACACTAAATTTTAAATTATTCTAATCTCTTTAAAAATGACTTCGCAATTAAATTTTCTGCAAACCTAGTTTTTTCATAAAATTCACTAAATCATCATTTTAAAATGGCTGTCAAATAAAAACTATGGCTATCAAATTATATTTATATTGGGTGATCTGAAATGGATTGACCCTATACATATAAGGTTAGATTTTATCCATATTATCTTTTGCTGAATAATTAAACGAATAACAACAAACAAAAATAAATATCACAAGAGAATGTTTATAAGTTCTAAGCTATGGTCAAAATGTATGTTTTTAATAATAACTGAAACTCAATACCATTATTTGATTTATGTAATACTCATAATTAAGATGTCCTGAGTCAGGGTCAACAGCTACTGTCATCATTTCATCTACTTCCTCTTTTGTAAATGGTTCTCCTTCTTCCATGATAATTTTTTCCATGTATTCTTTTGTAATGAAACCTTTGTTGTCTTTGTCTATTGTTTGAAATGCCTTAAGCAACTCTTCGGCTGAAGCTGGTTGCATTCTAAAGAATCAAAATATTTTGCATTTTAAAACCAATAAAAATATATAAATATATGTGAATAATAATATGCATATCTGCAGATATCAGTTAAACAAGTATACAGGGTGTCCCGTATTTAAATGGCAAAACTTCTGGAACTTATAGGGGACCGAAAAACTAAGACAAAAAGTCCTTTAGAGATTTGCTCGTTTTTGCTTAGTTTTAGAGAAAATCGCAAAAAAAGAAACAAAACAAGTTTTCATTTTTATACTTATTTATTTACATTTATATTTATGTTATGTTCTCTTTAAAATGTACTTTTAAGCTCAAAATATTGTCCTCTTGCACCAATGCAAGCATTACACCTAGCACTCACTTGATAAATTGCAGCTAAACATTGTTCTGATGATATTTGATGCACTGCATCTATGATTCGGTCCCTTAATTGCTCTCTTGAGTTGATTTGACACCGAATAAACTTTCTGCTTCAAGGTTCCCCATACGAAGAAATCCATGGGTGTCATATCAGGTGATCTGGGTGGCCAAGGTACTACTCCTCCACGTCCAATCCATCGTTGTGGATAATTTATATCCATCCAAGCTCGAGCAACTCTGCTATAATGAGCTGGACATCCATCGAGTTGGAACCACATTTCAATCCGCTACTGTAAGGGAATGTCATCTAAGTAATTAGAAAAGTCGTTCTCCAAAAAATGTGTAAATGTGATACCATTCAATCTTCCAGGTAAGAAATATGGTCCCACTAGTAATCCGTTCCAAATTCCAAGCCAAACGTTAATAGCAAATTCATGCTGAAACCTATTCTCTCTAATAGCTCTGGGATTTTCAAGAGGCCATACATGATAATTTCTTTGATTAACAATTCCTCCTCTTGTAAAAGTAGCTTCATTGGTCCATATAATTTTGAATGGAAATAAATTATCATCGCGAATTTTGTCAAGAAACCAGTTACAAAAATTCAATCTCTTGACATAATCTTCAGGTAATAAATTCTGAACTTTTTGAAGATGGTATGGGTAGCGATTATCACCTTTCAAAGTTCGCCATATTGCATGCCTCGATATTGCTAATGCAGCAGATGCTCTTCGGATGCTAGTCTCAGGGTTGTTATCGAAGTGGCGTTGGACACAATTTGTTCTCCGATAATCTTCTCTTATTGCTGCCTGGAATTGGTCTCCTTCATTACGTATTAAGAATGGCCCAGTCTCTCGCAGTATATTAAAAGTTAACGAGAAGACTCGTCGATTAGGCACTCTTCTATTTGGAAATCGGCGCGCATAATCCCGCACCGCTTCTAAAGCATTACCGTAACAGGAACCATACACAAAAATCATATCAGCGTATTCAACATTAGAATATGTATGCGGCATTGTGGCTGATGCTATTCACACAAAAATATCTGAGTAACTGACTGAAGACTGATTTAGGAATTATAATCCTAGAAGGAAGCTAAAATGTAAACAAATAAAAGAATGTAAAGGTGATAAAACTTTGAAAGGTGATAATCGCTACCTGTAACATTTTTGTTTTGTTTCTTTTTCTGCGATTTTCTCTAAAACTAAGCAAAAACGAGTAAATCTCTAAAGGACTTTTTTCTTAGTTTTTCGGTCCCCTATAAGTTCCAGAAGTTTTATCATTTAAATTCGGGACGCCCTGTTTATAACTAAAAGGTGTCTGGCTTCAGAACTGGTGGTTTGTATAAGTGACTATACAACCTGTGTGTTTCATGTTTTGTTCTGCACGTATCTTCTTCGAATTTGACATTCAAGTGCTTTTTAGTGTTTTAGTGAACACTGTGTAATCTGAAATTGATACCTTCAACGGTTTTTACAAAATTTAATGAGAATCACTACGATCAGTTTGGGCGTTTAATCCAGGTAGGTACCCTTATTTCTCTATCTCATCGATATTGTGGGGGCTGTGACAGTCTGGCATACTCAGTTGTCTTCTGGGCATTAAAGGCATTATTTCTTATCGTCTTAAAGCTACGAAATAATATAGGTTAAATATTTCGATTTAGTATTCATTTATTACTTGTTAAATAGATTTTTCACCTGCTGTAATATGGTTTGCACTAATGACGAAATATTGGAAACCTTAAAAGGAAACACTAAGGGAATTCACAAAATAAAGGCGAATACCGAAACCATAGCCAATGTTCTAAAATTAGCAATGGAGGAAATAAGCATTATAAAAGATAGATGTGTCTCTTTGGAAAACAGAAATGCTTCTTTAGAGAACGAAGTTAGATATTTGAAACGACAATTGGGAGCCAATAACTTCTTTATACACAAAGTTCCAGAACAGGATAATGGAAAAAAGGAGGAAATTCTGTAAACAGTTCAAGCAGTTTGTGAAGCGGCTGAATTTAAATTACCGGAAATTGCCGTAAACAGATGTTCGAGATTAGGTGAAGGTACCGTTTTACTTATTATGTATAGTATATTGATTTAATTTTATATTATGTGTGATATATGGATTTTATGTTTGTTTCAATTTTTTTTCGGTTTAACTGTTCATTCTGAAGTCAGACCTCCTGTGATTGTAATTATTATATATATTATATATTGTATTCAAAATACAGTAATTCATTCATTCATATAACTAAAACAGACATCGAATTATACATAAAAGTATGTGTAAGTTAATGCCTGGGGTAAGATAATGGTACACATAATACTAATGCTATAAGGTAAACAAAGTCAGAATTTACCATACATAAACAGTATTACAACAATAAATAAAACACTCTATTTTAAGCATTCATAGATGTTAATATTCAGCCTTTTTTCCATTTTTTTTTTATTTTATTATTTTTTTTTTTTTTTTTTTTTTTTTTTTTTTTTTCCCTTGCCCCTATGGCTAACAAAAGTTTTGATTCATTCTTCATTATGATGATTCTGCTTCTTTTACTGCACTAAAGTCCATATTAAGAGGGTTCTGAAGAGAGCAGTGGTTTGGAGGAAATAGTATTATGAGTCACTATCTAGTGATGGGGCTCACTAGGGTTTTTGGGCAAAGGGGAATTAAAACTTTTAACTTAGGTCAAACTAAGTTGGTTGACATGTTTTTGCCATCTTTGTGGTTTTCCTGTCGGAGTTAGTGTGTTAAATAAGGGGTTTGTCGAGTATCGAAGGCTGTCAAAGAATTTAACGTGTCTCCGTGAAATAAAGTCTAATACCTTTGGTAAGTCTAGGTTTGTATGCAGTACATCAGTTTTTGTCCTCTGTAATGTTGTACCCTACACTATCCTTCTCAGTACTCCGTTCTGAAACTGTTGGAGTCTCTTTGCTGTTGTGTGTGAGATATTTGCCAGCATTGGAGCTCCATAAAGGAGAGCTGGTCTCAATATAGATTTATATATCATTAATTTTAGGCGGAGTGAAAGGTTCGGTGATCTCAATAGGTGATTTAGTCTGTAAGACTTTGTCCTCACTGTCTTGAACTTACGATGGCAGCGGCCTGATAGTGTAAAGTGTCCATCAAGTGTGATGCCTAAGTACACTAAACTGCCCGCTGGCCTTTTCGTATTTCTTGCTACCGTATAGGTTTTAGGGAGTGAGCGTTTATTTTTCTGGAAAGAAAAAATGATACAGTCGGTCTTCTTGGGATTAGCTGTGATATTCAATCCTTCCAATTTCTCTGTAATTTGATCACACACTGCCTCCGCCTGTCGTAGAGCCCTCGTGGCGTTAAATGAGCTACTATAGATAGCTATATCATCGGCGTAAGCTGTCACAGTCGCTTTTTTGTATCTCGCTCCAACAGTTTCAGCCGTATACACTGAAAATAGTACAAGGGAAAGCACAGACCCTTGAGGGACCCCACATGTAAGTGAAAAATCTTCGGATAAGGCTACACCTACATTGGATCCATGTCCCGACCGTCCCAGATATTCGAAGAACTCCTAATTCGCAGTCCAACAGAGGAAATGGAAACAAACACGAGCTTTATATAGGATTACATTGGGCCCGATAATCTCCAGTCAGGCTACGACTGGATATATTGCAGTAATGGACAGTGATAATGAGGGTGGAAATATGAACAAAAATTTTAGTTCTAATAGAGTTTTTATTTTCTCGTTATTTTGAGATTTGACATGATACCAGTGACAAGACTTTTAGTCGATTATAGATTATTGTGGAAATGGATCTTGTATTTTTGGAAATTTGTAAGGTAATTCATTAGGTATATAAAGTACATGGTCGAATATAGTTGCACATAATATTCCTTATTCGCAATTTGCCATGCATGTGTGTTTTTTGCATGTTTCAGAGCTTGATAATGTGGCAATGACCATGAAACGTCGCAAATAATGAAATAAATATTATTATTGGACAATCATGTAACATCATATGATTTTTAATAAATAAATAAGGGAGAATTATTGCTTTTGTAATTACACCTTAATATTAATTTCTCCTTGGTAATTGATATATTGTATAGTTAAATTCTATATTTTATTTTAAGTGATAAGTAGTTAAGACGTAGTAAAGATGAAGGCCGTGAAGATTTGTCCGTTAACGGTTTTTTGGCGCTTGGACGCGTACTTTTTTAGAGACGCTCTTCTTCTCTCGCCGGACATCGAGGTGATGACATCTCTCCTTATTTTAGTGAATCGTTAGTCACATGTGTGAAGCATTAATAAACTATTTTAACAATCTTAATGTGATGAGTTTTTAGGACTTAGGACAACAAAATTTCCCATACAGTGGAAATATTCTCATATAACCATGATCAAAAAACCAGACAAATACATAAGCAGCCCTTCGTCTTACAGACCAATAAGTTTACTTACTACATGTTCCAAACTATTCGAAAAATTACTGTATCCAAGATTGTTAGACATACTAACTGACAACAAAATAATTCCCGACCATCAATTTGGATTTAGAAAATTACACTCAACCACTCAACAGTTACTCAGAATGACTGACTACATTTCGACGGCACTAGAACAGAAATTATATGCAACCGGAGTGTTTCTGGATGTCACTCAAGCGTTTGACAAAGTCTGGCACCAGGGGCTTCTCTTCAAGCTTAAGACTACTCTACCACCTACCTATTATCTTATTCTTCAGTCTTTCCTCTCTGACAGATTTTTCTCTGTTCGATTTGGTTTAGGGATATCATCTATTCACCCAATTCTGGCAGGTGTACCTCAGGGATCGATACTAGCACCACTATTATATATACTATACACACATGACATTCCTCAAAGTTTCGAGACTCTTACAGCCACATACGCAGACGACACAGAGCTATAATTACTAGACACCAAAATCCCATACAGGCATCATTGAATTTGCAACACCACCTACAAGATATACAAGACTGGTGTAAACTTTGGAAGACACGACTAAATCACCATAAGTCCCAACACATTACGTTTACTTTAAGACACGAAACATGTCCTCCTGTCTACATTGACAATATCCCAATTCCACAAACGGATAAAATACAATATTTAGGACTTACATTCGATAGGAGAATGACATGGGGCCAACATATTAAGAAGAAACGGACATCATTAAATATGAGACTGAAACTGATGTACTCACTTTTCAGGAAAAAATCAAAACTACATACTAGACAAAAATTAATGACCTACACACATCTACTGAAACCTTTATGGACCTACGCATCACAAATTTATGGATCTGCTAAACAGACACACATAAAAAGATTATAAGCTTTTCAATCCAAGACATTAAGACTAATAACACAAGCACCATGGTACGTTAACAATAAAACTATACACACCGACTTACAAATACCAACAGTTATTGAATACATACGGACCCACTACCGACTGTTCCATGAAAAATTAAAGGGGCACCCAAACAAATTCATCGATAGTATGGCCGCATCTCTCATGCCGGAGAATACCAGGAGGAGACTGAAAAGAAACTGGATGAGAGACTTACTTTTATAGAAGTAAACCAAAGACAAGGAAGGTGTGCCACTGGGCATTATCTCTCCTCATGCCTAACATGCCAATTATGTTGATATCATCATTTCAGCACATCCGCTGATTGTCAATTTTCTTTTTTTTTTGACAGGTGTGGATTCAAAAATAAAAGTGAAAAAAAAAATTTAATTTAACTATTATGGATAGATAATTTATAGATATTAACAACTAACCAGATGAAATCATTAAAATTACAAATTGGATTATGTAATCTTCAAACACAAGTTAAATTTACTACTATGCGTGAAAATATAATTGAAAAAGTATTGCCGAATTGCATACTTCAATATAAGATTTTTTTCGATAAACAAAAAACCTTTAATAAGTTAACATTATATAAATATTATATATTAGTTAAATTATACGAAGCAGCGACGGGGGATGCTAGTTGGTGTTGTATTCGTTCATATTGCCATGAAACAGCTATTATATTGTAACGGCCTGTTCGGCTGTCAAGCTCTTCGTAAGCCTAGATTCGTAAGGCATTGGCCGCCGCTAGCGCTGTGACTTCCGTACCGTCTTTGCAGCAGAACAAAGCAGTGTAGTGACAGAACACTTTATGTTTATTTAAATACTCAACCCAGCGTTGATGGTATTCCTCAAATGTTTACCGTTATGATTGCCTTCCTGGAATTAAATATATTGTAAATACATAATGAGAAGTTAAGTGGGAGATATTATTTCGTTTAAAGAAAAGTACCCTTGGACCCCAACACCTATAAATTGGTCACATATACTATGGCGCCCGAAGAAAGGACTCTAATAGAAAAAAAGGATAAATGAGGTATTTAATTAGAATAGAAATAGTTGTAAAAAGAAGATTGAGAAAAGTGAGATTTAAAGGACAATGCAGAGTTAAGTTGGTAGAACGGTTGATTGTTACGCGTTGCTATGACAACAAATGACTCAAGACAATTAAAAAGACTATTAGCAATCTAATATTATGTATTCATGCACCCTATTAGTGGTTAAAAATGTTTTATTTAATTTCATAGTTTTATGATTTATCGACAAATAAACTGTATTAACATTTTATTGGGACCTAACGTAGAAAATTAAAGTAAAATTTAAAATTTATTTGTTTGACAAATATTATAAATGCTGTAAGAACTTTATGTATATATTTTTGTTTTTAAAATGTGTCTATATATATAAATGTATCTACTTTGATCCATAACATATATTGTATTTTACGAGGATATTGATAGCTTTAGAGCGTTGTATATATTATTAGGAATTAGGGATTTTCTTTATTTGTAAATAATTTATATCTATTTTGTAATAATATCCAGAACTTTCATCATTTTATGTGACTAAGTTCTTATTTCATCGTATTTGATTTAATTTTTGATATCACAATTTTTTAAAAAAATAATATTTTAAATATTATCTGTTTAAAGCATATATATGTTATTTTAAGCATATTTTAAAAAGTTATTGTGTACCTGTATATTATTTAATTTTAAAATTCTATAATTAATTTTTGTAATGGATGCTTACCTGGATTTAATCTGATTTTGTTTTCTTAATATCTTGAATATTTAATATTTTTTTTATTTTTTTGTTCTTTGGAAATAATTTTTCTTCTAGATCTCGTTTTTGCTTTGATTTTGTCTTGGATATCAAGTTTGCATTTTTGCACTTTTTTAACTTTTCGCTTTGGGTTTATTATTTTACTTGTATTTGAATAGTCATGGGCGATCCCAAAATTCTTTTGGCAGAAAGAGAGTACGTTTTTGCGGCGGTTCAGACTATTTTTGATAAATCCCAAATTCTGGATCATGAAACAGTAGCCAGTTTTAAGCCCGTCTATGACAGATTAGTTAAATATGAAGTAAAATTTGAAGAGCTTCAATCTCAAATTAGAATTTTCAACGCTACCGTTAAAGATAAGAAGGAAAAATTAGAAACTACTGCCGTACAGAACTCATTTTTCGAAATAGTAGACATGGCTAAAGCTAATTACTTTAAAGCTGTTAGCACTAACGTTCCTAAGGAAGAAAAAGCGGCCGTTTTCCCCACCACTTGTCATCCAGTTGCTCAGGAGCTTCCGAAAATAAATTTACCGATATTTAAGGGGGAATTAGAAGAATGGAGCGAGTTTTTTTCCCTTTTTAATTCAATGGTCCATTACGAACCTTCCATACCAACTATAAGAAAATTTCATTACTTAAGGTGCAGCTTGAGGGATGAAGCTTTATCGTTAATATCTGGATTTGTGCTTGAAGAGGCTAATTATACTTTGGCCTACGATGCTTTGGTTTCGCGATACCAAAACAGAAGGCGACTCGCTAGATTTTATTTTAATAGAATAATGGATTTTAACCCATTAACCAGATCCTCATCCGCCAATCTTCAAAAATTCTTAAGCATTCATGAGAACAACTTCTGTGCGTTATCGGCTTTAGGCATAAAAGATATGGGTGATTTTCTAAAACTGCATATAGCTCTATCGAATTTAGATCCAGGGACCAAAAGAGCGTTCGAAGAGCGGATAAAATCAAAGGATATCCCCACTTACCGTGAATTAATGGATTTTGTTATGGAGCGAACCCGAGTTTGCGAGATAATGGCTGTGGAAATGGGTCAAGAACGGTCCAGCTCAAGAGAGAAATCCGGTACCGCAAATTCTACGAAAAATACTATTCGGTCAAATCGTCGGGAAGATCACGGTTCTTTTAGCGTTGTACCATTAAATTCTCTCGAGACTGACTTATTTAACCAAAATAACCGTAGTAGTATTCCGAGACATGTCCAGAGATCATGCTCTTCGGAGAACGAAACTCTTGAGAATATAGGTGAAACTGTTCTTGAGAAGAAGAAAGAGAAAAGAGCAGTACGGTGTGATGAAACTGAAGGATCTACTAGGAAATTAGCTTGTTGGAACTGCGGTGGGGCTCATGTTTACTCTAAATGCTCGCTTCCTCGGAAATTATTTTGCTACCGTTGCGGTAACCAAGGAGTGTCTCTTTATGCCTGTCCTAAATGCACTCCGGGAAAAGGGCAAGGGAACCAGAAGAAAGGGTCAACCCGCTGTCACTGCTGACCCATCAAATATCGTATCGTCTCTCAATGGTAATAAGACTTCTGCCTCCTATCTTGGGTCATCTGGTACCGTAACGCGTCCTGAAGAAAAACCTACCTTATCGCATTCGCTATCTTTACCGCAACAGATTAGTCCCTCGTCTAAACAGTTATTTATTCACTTTAAGATAGACAAATCAAACAGTAAAAGAGAACCTGACTTATTGGCTCTGTTTGATCCCGGTTCCTCAACATCTTATGTTGGACCGGAGGGAATGGAGATTTTAATGCGAATGGGATACAGGATTGAGCTAATACCAGAGTTTACGATTTTTGTCGCTAATGGAAGCTCAAGTATAGTAAGAGAACGATTTTATATACCTGTCATCATAGGTGACAGGTCATTTTATGTAACCCTTTACATTCTTGCTTCACTTCCATTTAAGTTTTTATTTGGTTTGGAATTTTTGGTGAAAGCGAATTTCTGCACGAATTTGCCAAAGGCAGTTTGGTGGTTTGAAGATGAACCCAAAACTATCTATTCATTTCGTCGAGATGATTCCCGATTGGGTCTAAATACTTCAAACTCATGCAGTGTTAGTCCACTTCATTCTTCGGAAAGGAGAGAGCTAGAGAAAGTAGTAAGTGAAGGCTTACAAGTGCTTCAGGATTCCCCGGGGTTAACAACACGTATAACTCATAAAATAGATGTCGAGGGAACCCAACCTATCAAGCAGAACCCCTACCATTATTCGCCTAAAGTTCTTGAAGCAATGTACAAGGAATTGGATCGTATGTTGAGGGATGGTCTCGTAGAGCCTTGCCAATCACCGTGGTCGTCACCAGTAGTCATGGTACGGAAAGGCGCAGGTTATCGTTTCTGTATCGATTTTCGAAAAGTTAATCAGGTCACTTCTAAAGATTCCTATCCCATGCCTAATATGACTTCCCTCTTGGATGGACTTCGACAAGCAAAGTGCCTTTCAAAATTTGATCTCAAACAGGCGTTTCTACAAGTTCCACTAGCTGACGAAAGTAGTAGAGACATTACGGCGTTTGTAGTTCCTGGAAGAGGATTATTTAGGTTCAAAGTAATGCCTTTTGGATTAACCAACTCTCCGGCGACCTTCCAAAGATGAGCTGATACAGTCTTTGGACCTCAACTTTACCCATACGTTGTCGTTTTCTTAGATGATATTCTGGTGTGTACCCCATCTCTGCAATTGCATTTGAAAATGCTTAAAGAAGTGTTTCAAAGACGTAAGACTTCAGGTTTACGTATTAACCCAGAAAAATGCGAGTTTGGATGCCAAGAAGTACGCTACCTAGGCTATTTAATTAACAGTAAAGGCATGAGTGTCGATCCCGAAAAAGTTAGTTCCGTCACTTCAATTCCGATTCCCAGCAATATTACTAAACTAAGAAGATTCCTAGGGATGGCGGGATGGTACCGCCGGTTTATTTTATCTTCACAGTTGTTGCTCCATTAACCTCATTACTCAAAAGGAAAACCAAATGGTCTTGGGGTAATGAACAAGATGAAGCTTTCAACACTCTGAAGACAGCTTTGACTCAGGCCCCTATACTAGCCAGACCAGATTTTGATCAGCCATTCGAATTACAAGGTTTCTGTTCTCGCTCATTGAATTCCGCAGAAAGAAACTATACCGTGACGGAAAAGGAATGTCTTGCCGTATTGTTTGGCATTGAAAAAAATAGGCACTACTTGGAGGGTTATCCTTTTACAGTCATCACCGACCACGCCAGTCTTAAGTGGCTGCTTAATTTGAAGAATCCTTCCGGTAGATTAGCCAGATGGGCTTTACGTATGCATCCGTACGATTTAGGTAAAATACCGCAAAGGAAAACTTAATACTGTGGCTGATGCATTATCTCGTATAGCTGCAATCACGATAACCTCCATATCGGCTTCAAATATGACTAGTGACCAGGCGACCTCTCAAGACATGTATGCACCCTCCGATGAGTGGTATAACTAAAAGAAATACCGAGTCGAAAGGTCTCCTGCAGAACATCCTGGTTGGCTGATAAAAGACGGTCAATTATTATACCACCGGAAGAATCCTTTGAAGGGAGAACTGGAAGATCCCAGTGAAGAATGGAAGGTTGTAGTACCTCTTCTTCTTCGGCAACGTATAATACACGACAACCATGACCTACCGCAGTCAGGCCACCTGGGAGTTGATAAGACAGTTGCCAGAGTGGGTAGGTTATACTACTATCCTGGATTATATCGTGATATTAGCGGTTATGTTAGCCGGTGTGAGGTATGCCAAAAGGTAAAACCCCCGAACACTCCACCTAGAGGTCTAATGTATCCCCGCTATAACAAACAGCCTTGGGAAATCGTTTCAGTTGATATAATGGGTCCATATCCTCGAAGCTCAAAGGGCAATGTGTACCTCTTAGTGTTTGTGGACCTATTTAGTAGATGGGTGGAACTGTGTCCCATAAGGAAAGCCACATCATCCGTTATTATCTTGGAGTTAAAGTCCCGAATAATTTATAGATATGGAGCACCTCTCAAATTAATCACCGACAACGCAAAGAATTTCGTTAGCAATATGGTGAAAGAAGTAGCTAAGCAGTTCGTCATAAAACAGGAAACAACCCCTTTTTACCACTCGCAGGCGAACCCAACGGAACGAACTAATCGTAACATCAAACAGCTTATCGTCTCGTACTTAGGAAGGAAACATCAACGCTGGGATGAGAAACTTGGGGAGATCCGGTTCGCGATTAATTCGTCTGTTCAGGAATCGACGAAGTTCAGCCCTGCTTTCCTAAATTTTGGCAGAGAGCTGAGGCCAGTCCATGATGTATCTTCAGCGGAAGTTCTAAATGCAGGTGAAGATGAACGTGCCTCTTGGGCCGCTAAAATAAGTAGAATTCCGGAAATCCATCATATAGCGGAACAAAACTCCTTGAATGCCAGCTTATCACAGAGTCGCAGATATAATATGAGACGTCGACTAGACCGCTTCAGGCCTGGAGATTTAGTCCTTAAGAAGTCCTTTCAACTGTCTTCAGCTATAGATAAATTGGCTGCGAAGCTAAATCCCAAATACGAAGGCCCCTATACGGTCGATTTCGTTACTACTGGTGGATCTTGCAAGTTGAAGGATAATGCACGAAGACTGGCAGGCTTATGGCAGCCATCAAAACTTAAATTATTTCGTCCTTCCGAATGAACTTGACAGCTGGAGGGGGGTGTGTAACGGCCTGTTCGGCTGTCAGGCTCTTCGTAAGCCTAGATTCGTAAGGCATTGGCCGCCGCTAGCGCTGTGGGGTGGCCCATCAAGGAAGAAGTTACTTCCGTACCGTCTTTGCTGCAGAACAAAGCAGTGTAGTGACAGAACACTTTATGTTTATTTAAATACTCAACCCAGCGTTGATGGTATTCCTCAAATGTTTACCGTTATGATTGCCTTCCTGGAATTAAATATATTGTAAATACATAATGAGAAGTTAAGTGGGAGATATTATTTCGTTTAAAGAAAAGTACCCTTGGACTCCAACACCTATAAATTGGCTACAATATATGTTAAATGTATTTTATATTGTAACATAAAAGAATATACGTTAATTTTTGTTGATTATAACAATTTGTTTTTAAGTATGTTTAATGAATATTTATATTTATTTTGTGATGACGTGTATCAAAACAAAACAAAACAACAACTTATCAATAAAGTAATAAATGACAATTAATATAATAATTACTGTTAACATTAGCAATAATTATTAATTTTGATGCTATATGCGTTCGTATTGTCATGGAATAGCACTGACTCAATTGAAATAATTTAAAATTGTCTCTGGACGGCCGTCTTAACCCAAACCAATGTAGGCACTTGTTTTCGACCATCCGCCGGTCTGCGAATTAGAAGTTCTCGGTATAACTGCGACGGTTGGGACTAGTGATGGGTCGTTCTGAGCGGAACGGAACTTGGAACTGGTTCCAGCCTTGAACCGGTTTGGAACGAGACGAGCTACCTAACTTTTTCGTTCCAAGTGAATCGAAAACCAACGGCAAAATATCTCCGGTTTCGTTCCGTTGGTTTAGACAGGGTATAGATTGCATCTCCCGTTTCGTTCCACCCAAGGCCGTTCCGACTGCTGATTTCTCCTTCCTTTACTTGATCCCCTACATCCGCATATAGCCCTACAGCCGTTGATCTTACTGCTCTTAGTTCCCTCCCCTTCCCTCTATCACCTCGCCATACCCTGCATAGGCATCTTCAAAATAAACCGCTCTCTGTGAAATGTTCTTTTCTACCGACAGAGCTTTGCTACTTCGTTTTTTATCGACCAAAACCTCTCCTGGAAGCCTCAAGTCGCCCAAATAGCCCGAAAATCCATAGGAATCCTCAAATTATTCCATCGTTCCCGTCATTTCCTTCCTCAATCCACGCGAAAACTCCTAGTTTCCTCATTCATTTTTCCTCAGTTTGATTATGGTTGTGTGGTGTATGGGGGCCTCTCAGTGGGTCTCCGGGACAGATTACAACGAATCATGAATAGTTTTATCAGATTTGTTACCGGTACCCCGAGACGTTCACATGTATCGCACCTCTACACTACCTTGGACTGGCTCTATCCATCCTCCCGTAGACAATATTTCCTAGGCACCTTCCTGTACCAAGTCATTAATAACCATTGCCCACCTTACATCTATAACCTGTTGAAATTCAAGTCTTCCCTCCACACCCAACTCACAACAAGATCACGTTCCTCTGACCTATATACTCCCCTCCACCGAACAGCATTATACCAACACTCCTTCCTAGCTCGATCCACTACCCTCTGGAACTCTATACCTCCTGAAATTAGACATGCTCCTTCCTTAAACGCATATAAAACTCTCCTATTCCAATATCTCATCCCAGTTAGACGCCGCCAATATGTGTAATAATTGAAGATCCAGTCAGTCAATCTCACCTATATCCGATATCAATGAATTACTTCAATAATTATATCATTGTAGGTAAATTTGCCAATTTTAATCATTTCCTGTCTAAAAAATTACTTTTTATTTTTTTCTCATATAGCTATATAATATAAGAGGCAGTAAGTAGATGTGTAAATATATATTTTCAGGTATTTGTAAATATTTTGTCTTTTTAACATTCAAATAGTCAATTTTTTCTCTATATATCTTTTCCTTTCTTTTCACTATATTTGTTTTATTTCATTGATTTCTTTTTATATTTTTTATCTTTCTGAATGCATTGTGATTATTATATTAGCATATCTGTAGTATTATTAGTATCTTTCTCATGTAGATATTCATAATAAGGTTTTATTTTAAAATAGATACATATATTATCTTTTGTATGTATGTATGTATATATGTATGTGTGTATGTGTGTGTATATATATATATATATATATATATGTGTGTGTATATATATATGTATATATATGTGTGTTTGTATGTGTATATATATCTACAATGGTATTTTAAGCTATAATTATTATTTCATATGTTTATTTTTTTTAAATTAAATTTATTTTTTTTCCCTATAAAAAGTGTATGCAGTAATTACTGATGCATTTAATTTGTAAATAACATACCAGACTATTGTACTTTTATCTGTGCATTATTTTTATTCTTAGGGGACAGCAAGTCCCAGAATAAAGTTTATTTTTTTCATTTCATTTCATTTCATTTCTTTCGGATTCAAATATATTTGGTTTTTAAGAATCAAAATCAAGCTGATCATGAATAGGTTGACTGGTTTAAACTTCCACCAGCCAATTTCCGCAACACGAGCGGTCGCGCGTTGTACAAAGTACAACAACCTGTTTTTGTTATCCCTTTTTGTCCATATTTTGTATGGAATATATTAAATAAAATGTTTTGACCATTCTACATTTAAAAAAGATTTTATGTACAAAATATTACCTGAGAGAATAATATTTTGAACGTAAATGAAAATATAACTGAATATAATTGTTAAGGCGTATTAAGCGTTTTCCTTTATTTCTCATAATCTATTTTTTTTTCAACCTTTTTTTTTGTAATCAGGTACTTAGTCATTTGTTTTTGTAACATCTGTTCTTTATTATACTCTCACTAGTGAACTTGTCTCCACCACGCTATTGTCTCCTAGTTAATAGTATATGAGTAAAGTTTCGGTTTTTCTATCGATTAAGTGGTTTAAACATTTGAAATTTGGTCCGACGTCAGTCGTCAACATTTCGCGGCGTCAGAGATCTCGTCGCCGCGATTTTGTAACCAGGAAGCGGCTAAATTCTCCTAGAGAAGACACGAAGTCCGGTGAGTGGAATTTTACTCATCTTCTTATGCCACAAACCAGTTTAAAGTTTCATTCTTTTTTTTTCTAATTATATAGTCCACATTTGTTCAATATAATATTCATTTCTTTTAGTCAAGCTATCTGAAAAGCCCCTACATATTTTTGGTCCTCCGGGCCGGATAAAATTTCGAATGTTTAAACCACACAAAGTATGTTTAGAGTATTTCTTGAACAATAAGGTTAATTATTGCCCCCGAATAAAATTAATTACTTAATTTATTAATTTTTCTTTCTTAAATTCACAAACGGCGTCGGTTTTAGGTAGCCATTTTGATTAATTTTACGAAACATTCGTTAGAATCCACAGCCTTACATAGTATAGCCACTGCTACCTTAAAATTATCTATTGTAACCTTACAAAGATACATTGTAAATTGTAACCTTATCAAACCTATTCATTTTACGTTCTTTGCATTTTTCTTTATTTTGATCATATTATCAATCGAAAATTCTGATTTTCTTTGCTTTTTGTTTGTATTTGTTTCTATTTTACAATTTTATTCACGCTTTTGATTTTCGATTTCTTTTCGGACCGAATCCTTTTTGAATCCCATTAATACAGTTATCCTTGGCTTTGTTTTAATATATTTATTTTCCTTTTCACTTGTTGTTTACTTATTTATTTTGATATTATTACATTTGTCACTTTTCGTTACCGGTTTTCAATTTTAATTCGAATCATAACCTTTCTGATTTCATTATTTTGAATTTTCATATTACATTTCAGCTGCCCCCATATTTAATTATTTACTTTAACGATGGATCAAAAAACTCGCGAAAAAATATTAAAGGCTTTGAAAATCGCTGAAACCAAACGTCAAAACATTTTTGCCGACGTCACCAAATCATGGGATGAGATAAAGAATTCGACCGTATCTGATATAGATCTTGTTCGCTCGTATTATGATGATTCATTATTCCTCCAAAAGAAGTTCCAAACACTAACTGATGAAATTATTGAATTAAATTACAACCTTGACCCCGATGATACCGTTCAAAAACTACACACGTTTCATCCTCGTTTCGAACCATTCTATTCACAATTCAAGCCAAATACCATAAGTTAAAAAAAACAAGAACCTGCTCCCTTGATAAAAAATGAAAACATACAATCAACTAATAATGAACCACCCAAAATTACCCAGCACATGCCTCCCATTACCATTCCTACATTTACCGGCAATATTGAAAATTGGAGCGAATTTTTCTCAATTTTTAATTCTCTTGTCCATGAGAATTCTCAATTGATAAACATTCAGAAGTTCCATTATTTACGTACATCGGTCTCCCATGAAGCTCTGGCTGTTATTGAAAATTTTCAGTTAACAGCTGAAAATTACCCCTTGGCTTACCAAGCTCTTGTAAACCGATATCAAAGCACTCGCCGTATCGCCACCACATATTTGAATAAAATTTTGGACTATAAGTGCTCCACCACGCACTCGTTGAGTGCTCTAAAAACGTTCATTCAAGTCCATCAAAACTCAATTGAAGCCATCAAAGCTTTGAAGGTTGGCGATTTAGCAAACTTTTTGTTGTTATCATTATCCCTCAGGAATTTAGATTCAAGAACTGCAAGAGCTTTCATAGAAAAGCAAGCCGACACAGCGATCCCATCTTATGATAAACTGTTAGAGTTCGTGGAGCATCAAATAAAAACTATAGAAATTTCATCCACCCACAACCCTGCCAGCAGCTCCTCATCTCCTAATAAACCTCAATCTCATGGTACTTCTAAACTATCCTTTATTGTAGCCAACAATGAAAAAAAAGCCTCCACACAAATCTTTTCCAAATGCTTATTTTGTCATAAGGGTCACTCCTTATCTTCATGTCCCACCTTTTTTCCAGTGTCAAGGGAAGAAAAGATTTCCTTTCTCCGCACCCATAGAAGGTGTTTCAATTGCTTTGGTTCACACACCTGAAAGCCGATTGCCCCTCGACGGCATCATGCCGTAGATGCTCATCCAGGAATCATCACACGCTGATACATCCTGATCGCTCAAATGATTCCTCGCTTCCACTTAAGCCTAATGCCAACGATCCCATTCATTCATTACATGAAAAGACCGAGCCAACTACTGCTAATGCTCTTGTTTCCTGTAGTTGCACTTCTTCAACTCCCAAAATAGCTCCAGCTTCTGTTGTTAACATGCTAGGTACCTTTCGAGCTCGCATCCATAATAACTCTCTTGGTTATGTACCAGTACGAGGGGTCATTGACCCTGGCTCCCAAATATCATTTATTTCTCAAAGTTTGGCTCGATCTCTTCGGCTTAAAGTGAATCGTGCTCCTATTTCGGTAAGTGGAATAGGCGGTTCGCTGTCAACCTCACCTGGCACCGTATCCTGCAACATAGTCTCCTCATACACGACCCAGCACGTTAGCGCAAATTTGTCGGTGATTCCCAATATCGTCGGGCATTTGCCAACTGTTGAACTGCCTCCTACGATTCCTCAATCGTTCATTCAACTCCAATTAGCTGACCCTACCTTCCACCGTCCCGACCATGTTGAAATTTTACTAGGTGCTGACGTGTACCCACAGTTATTGTCCCCTGAACCTATTATCAAGCACCCGAATGGTCCCGTTGCTGTGAGCACCATATTTGGTTGTGCAATTGTTGGTCCCATGAACTCCCAGACTCCCTCATCGAGCATCGCGTCGCTCATTTCTACTACTGAACTTTCTCAGCAGCTTTCGAAATTCTGGGAAATCGAGCATGTTCATGCACCTGTAATTGAAGATCCCCTTGACACTCTAGCTGAGCAACACTTCCGGGATACCCACCAACGACTGCCAGATGGCCGGTACTCCGTATCCCTGCCTATGAAGCCCGATGCTGCTCCGGTTCAGAGTAATTCTTCCAAATCAAACGCTTCCTTGTTAAATTTGCAAAGACGGTTAGCTAAAACCCCTGAGCTTGCTTCAGAATACCATAATTTCATGCAGGAGTACGCCCAGCTCGACCACATGTCCAAGGCTTCTACGCCTTCTGCGTACATCATTCCGCATCATGTGGTAACCAAAATTACCAATCAGGGTAGCAAATTGCGTGTGGTATTTAATGCCTCAAGCCCTGATTCTTCTGGCGTTTCTTTAAACGAACGTTTGTTGAAGGGGCCCAAGTTACAATCTGACATTTCAACGGTCCTGTTAAATTTTCGGTTCGCTAAAGTTGCCTTGTGCTGTGACATACAAAAGATGTATCGTCAAGTGCTCGTTCATGAACAGGACCGCCAGCTGCAACACATTTTTTGGACCCCGGACAACAATTCGCGAGTCGAAGAGGCGCAGCTGAATACCGTAACATACGGCTTGGCCCCTTCAGCATTCCTGGCCATGCGCGTGCTGCATCAACTTGTAAAAGATGAAGGTTCCGCTTTCCCCTTGGCTTCAGCAGCCTTAATGAATCAAACTTATGTCGATGACATAATAACTGGTGCTAATGATGTCCAGTCTGCTAGTTTCCTGCGGTCACAATTAACCAAATTGCTAAGCTTAGGCGGATTTGAGCTCCGCAAATGGTCCACAAGTCACTCTCAAGTTCTTGAGGATCTCCCCGAGGAACATTGCGAATCCCCTTTGGTTTTGAATGACGAGGACAAGTCGTTGAAAATTTTAGGCTTAAATTGGGAACCATCTAGAGATCTGTTTGTATACAGAGTGATACCCTTCAACGCTAAATGTACCAAACGCAACATGTTGTCGTTTTTGGCTCGTATATTTGACACCAATGGCTATTTATCGCCTATTACCGTATGCTTCAAAATCATTATACAAAGGCTTTGGACGGCTAAGCTCGACTGGGATCAGAACGTCCCAAGCGAAATTGAAGCGCAATGGGATGATCTTGTGCACCACTTGCCTAGCGTTTCCACTTTATCTTTCCCAAGATGTGTACTCCCTGATCACTACCAGTCTATCAGGTTGGTAGGTTTTGCTGATGCTTCTGAAATTGCCTATGCTGCTGCTTTATACATTTGTTTCGATTCTTACCAGACTCGATCCTCTTTTTTGTGGAAAGCAAAAACACGTGTCGCTCCTCTAAAAACATTATCGGTTCCCAGGCTCGAGTTGTGTGCTTGCGTATTGCTAACGGACTTGCTCACCTCTGTTCGCGATATCCAATATCCGGTAAATATTTCCGGATATCAATTGTTTGCTGATTCCGAAATCGTCCTTTCTTGGCTTAAAACTCCCCCCCACTTGTTAAAAACATTCGTCGCAAACCGTGTAGTCCACGTCAACAACACCGTACCCGATTGCACCATTTGGTCTCATATCAGTTCAGCTCTGAACCCAGCCGACATGGCTTCTCGAGGGCTGAACCCTAATTTACTGTCTGAGCCTATTGCATTGTCACTTTGGTCACATGGCCCTCCATTTATGTCGGACTTTCAAGCAAGTTGGCCTCCACCATTTGCCCCAACATTTGCTCCCTCAACTTCGATCCCTGAGTTGAAATCCAATTCACATGTGCTGCTCGCTGCCAATAGTGTCCCTGCTGACCCATATATCATAACCCGCTTCTCATCTTTCTTAAGTCTACAGCGTGTGGTAGCCTGGATGATGCGCTTTGCTCTGAATTACCGTTCGCGTTCAAAATCGAAAACGAACTTTCAAGGTCCACTAACCACCTCCGAAATTGAACAATCTTTTTTGGTAATTGTGCGTCTTGTAGAGGGTTCGCGTTTCACCGAACGAATCCGTCTCATTTTGTCGAATAAACCTGTACCCTGTTTAGGATATTTGTCTCCTTTCCTCGACGAAGTCGGCATTCTCAGGGTGGGCGGCAGAACTCTGAACTCCCATTTTCGGCTCGCATCCCCGCTTTGCATCCTGATCCTGATGGCAATATCCGGGTGGTGACTCTCCGCACTGCTGACGGCGTCTTTACGCGACCCGTCAACCAAGTCATTCCCTTACTGGAATGACTCCCTCTGAATAATTATTGTACAATTGTATGTTCATTTTGTTTATTTATTTATTTTTTTACTTTTTCTTTCTTCCTTTAACTCCCTTATCCCTTTGATCATCTTTGAAAATGGGAAACTCCTCCCCATTTTGGTGGGCGGTATGTTAAGGCGTATTAAGCGTTTTCCTTTATTTCTCATAATCTATTTTTTTTTCAACCTTTTTTTTTGTAATCAGGTACTTAGTCATTTGTTTTTGTAACATCTGTTCTTTATTATACTCTCACTAGTGAACTTGTCTCCACCACGCTATTGTCTCCTAGTTAATAGTATATGAGTAAAGTTTCGGTTTTTCTATCGATTAAGTGGTTTAAACATTTGAAATTTGGTCCGACGTCAGTCGTCAACATTTCGCGGCGTCAGAGATCTCGTCGCCGCGATTTTGTAACCAGGAAGCGGCTAAATTCTCCTAGAGAAGACACGAAGTCCGGTGAGTGGAATTTTACTCATCTTCTTATGCCACAAACCAGTTTAAAGTTTCATTCTTTTTTTTTCTAATTATACAGTCCACATTTGTTCAATATAATATTCATTTCTTTTAGTCAAGCTATCTGAAAAGCCCCTACATAATAAAAGCAAAGGTATAACTATATAAATTTGTATTTACAATATTATGATCAGATATAATTATTTGCAGATCTAAAATGGTTGTTTTTATGATTAATAATCGTAAATAAAGTTTTTTGAGGAATGATTTTTACAAATAAAATTTAGATATCCACTGGCTGCCCTCCTCCTTTACTACCCTCTACATAGGTTTCTGTATTATGATCTAGATCATCTTCTGTTTCCTCTTTACTCCATTCCCAATTTTTATTTGATTGTGCGTTTTTTTTTTTCCCTCGTCTAGTTCTGCAAAATTCGAGGAATATATTATAGGTTTCCACCAAATCAAAACATTCCGAATATTATCGCTGACCAAGATAAAGAAAAGCAAAAATGCAAAAGAATCCTATTTTCATTATATCGAATTCAGCTTATTGCCGAGAAAGGTATGAAAAACAAAACAAAACAGAGCGGTAGCTTGTTGTACTTTGTGCAACACTGAGGACTAAGTATTTTTCAATCAGGAAACTATCCCTCCTACCACTTTGAAAAGTTACTGGCGGCAAACAGAGATCGAGGGATAGCTAAAGCAAATTTTCCAGGAAGCTCACCGAAGCGAGAGATAATTATAAAATAAAAAGAGCTTAACAGCCCGAATTCACAACAAAGGATGGAACGATACTGCATGTAGTAGATTAGTCAAACTGACGTGGAACGAAAATTGGGACAGACCGTAAAATCTCATTCGGAACGGCCCTTCATTTGTATGTAGAAGGTTAGTCAAACTGACGTGGAACGAAAACTGGAACGGGTTCCAATAGTGGAACGAAACCGAAAATCTCATTCCGCTTATAAGTCGAAACGGCCTTTCACAAGTCGGGACATGGATTCAATGTAGGTGTAGCCTAATACCTCGCCTACTCGCACTGTAATTGTCCGCTGTTCTAGGAACGATTTTAGCAATGTATATAGCTGTTCCGGAAATTCGTTTTCCTGCAGTGTCATACATAGAAGCCTATGTGACACAGAGTCAAACGACTCCGTACAGTCGATTGATATCATAGCAGTTGCCTCATTCTTAGCCATGTTCTGTGTCAATTCCGCCTGTAACTTTATTAGATGGTGCTCCGAGCAGAGGCCGGCTTGGAAACCGGTCTGTTCGGGTGGGATAAGAGCTACTTCTGAGCAACACGTTTTGAGGAAATTAAGAATTATTTTCTCAAAAACGGAATTAAGCTGATAGGTCTGTAGTCGGCTGGCTGGGTACCGTTCTTCGCGGGTTTCAATAGCGGAAAGAGTATAGCTTTCTTCCATGACTCTGGAAAGTAACGTAGCCTCAGGCATGAATTGTAGAGATTTGTCAGGTGAGCTATTCCTCTTCGGGGTAACTGCTTCAATAATATTGTTTGTATTCCGTAATGGCCTGGAGCTTTATTCCCTCTTGAACGACGTAAGATGGCCTTCAGCTGTTTTGGGGTCACAAACATATAATTATTTCCATGCTCTTCTTCTGGTATTTCAGTTGGGTCCTCTGTTCTCCTTTTGATCGTTTCGCGGTAGTAGTTTGCAAATTGTAATGCCTGCTCCTCCACTGACAGCAGTCTATCACCTTCGTGCAGCAACGTTGGGCTCCTCTTTCTCTTAGCCGTCTTCAGCAACTTCCAGAATTTTCGATGGTCACCGTGGGTGGCCCGCAGTTTCTCATACCATAAAGACGTCCTCCATTGCCTCATGAGATTTCGAATTTGAGTTGTGAGAGAGTTAACTACCTTCTTCACTTCAAAATCTCCAGTTATTCATCCACTTGTTGCGCAAGGCGATAAGTGTCAGAATGTGTTCTGGCGGTGGACTTAAAGCTGATGGAAGTAGACAGAACTTCGGTATCGCTATGTCAGCGGCTACCCGGATGGTCGATGTAAAGAATTCTATATAATCATCTATCTCTTTCTTCGTGCGAAGAGCAAGGACGGTAGACAGTTCGTGATAGACCTGCGCTTTATAAAGATCCCAATCTGCTACAACGTATTTATATTTGCTTGGAGCCGGTAGTGGAATAGACCATTTAACTGATAAAGAACAGGTCTATGATCTGATGTAACGAAGTCCATGGCAATGCAGTCAGAAAGACGATGGGGCTGCCTCGTGAGCAGGAGATCTACCGTTGATCTATACATCGAGTTCGATCGATGTCTGAATGTACGAGTGTTGGGATGAACCACGGTATAGGAGGTATTCAAAATGCTCTTCCCAGCACCATTTGATTTTTTGTTATTCCAGGAAGTGTGGCGAGCATTGAGGTCACCAACGATCCAATGGTTTGTCCGACGTGCACACTCATTTATGAGCCGAGAGAACTCAGTTATAGATGGCCTAGGTCTCCTATAAACCGCTGTGATAATGGTGGGCTTGTCTAATAGGACCTCCACCTAGTGCCATATCTTATACCTTATAAGGACTCCTACAGTTGGTTCAGATATAACGTCTCCCGCTAGTTCGTATCCCGGCAGCCGTATGTGCCGGAAATTCGTCCGGATGTCGGTGAGGATCACTACGGTGGGTTGGGTCTGTGCTATAAGGGCGTACACTTCCATAGGTTTAGGCATTAGTCCGTCCGTGTTGAAATTTAAGAGGGTCAGTGCTGAATTCATTTCGGCACAAATCCTGATAATTGTTCTATAAGTCTGGTAATCTGTTGTGTCAGTGTGGTGATGGAGGTTTTTAAATCCTCCGCCCAAGGTGGTGGTTTATCCATTATTGTCTGTCTGTCCCAATAATTGTCCATTTGTCTGTTACGTGTTTATATGTTGACTGTTTGTCTGTTGTCAGTTTGTTTGTTGATAATTAGAGGTGGTTGGGGCAATGAATGTGCTAGGGAAGTTCGTGGAAAATCTTGAACTTGTGGATGCTGAGCCTTCGTTGTTCCCAATGTGGTCTTCTTCAGTTCTTCAATCCTTTCAAGTAACAGCTTTCTGGCTGAATACCCGGTGAAAGATGCTACATGATCATCTCCACAATTGGCACATTTAACCGGAACAGTCTTCCTAGGACATTCAGCGGTTAGGTGAGGCCCTGCACATCTCACACAGGTAACTGCTCTTCCGCAGTAGTTTTTTGTGTTCCCGAACTGCAGACAACGGTAACACTATATTATTTCTTTTCTGCCTTGGTATACTTTGGCGTTGAATCGAACTCGGTTTATAGTGCCCAGCTTCAGTATATCTTCTAATTTCACGCTCGCTGTAGTCGTCACTAAAATTAGAAAAAGATCATGTTTTCCCCCGTTTACATCACTTCTTTGAAGACGTCGAACGTCAAAAATTCCTTGTAATTTCATTTCTAACTCTTCTTGAACATCTGTTACATCGTGATCTATGTCTAAATCATATAACGAATTTATTGTTCTTCGGTCCGTTTCTTAATGAGTAGGTGTGGAACTGGCTTTGGTTAGCACGAAGATAACCTGATATTTTACTGTGTTCTTCTTGAGTTTGAGGAAATATTCGTATACCTTCCCGCGCCTTCTGTGTTTCAAATAGTTGAAATTCTACTGCTGGTGACACCAGAAACCACAATAGGTGGTATTCTTTTATACACGTTACAACCATCACTGTTATCTCTAAAGTTAAGTACATCAAATGAATAAGCGGTACTTACCTGGAAATCGGGCTGGGTATTTGGCTGACGGCATTCCTTCTTTGGCTGGATGAAGCCGTCCTCTTTTTCTGATTTTGTTTTCCCAGTTGAAAAATTAGAAGAGCTACACCTTCTTCAGTAACTATATCCATTGTGTCACACTTTGTGTCCACAAAGAAAGATATTGTGGTATTTGCATTAAATACCACTACAAAAGTTTTTCTATTAGGTTCAATTGCCACAAAATATCAAAAATTAAATTTAAAGAAAATATAACCTTAGATACCATGTAACGGTAACCATATGATACCCATTCATCTCATTTGTTTTTAACTTTCGAATCATATTTAAGTAATATGAAAACATTAGAAATATTATCGGAAAAAATATAAAAACTATCAACGGATATACACAGACGCTTCTAAGAATAAAACAATAGTATCAGTTGGGATTGTCATGACTTTTCCATCAAAATTCAGCATCTATAGTGCTGAATTGTACGCGGTTACCAAAGCTTTAAAAATCGCCAATAGATTGTATAAAAACACCAAAATTGCTATCCTTACAGATTCCACCTCCGTATGTAATTCCCTAAGAAACATCAATGGAAAAAAAATCACATCGTACCTAATAAATGAAATATTACAAGAAGTACACAAGACAACACACAACACATGCGAGATACAGTGGGTCCCAGGCCATGTCGGGCTATACGGGAATGAGCGAGCTGATACGTTTCGAGATATAATAGAAAAACCTAAACATGAGACCTCCCCTTCCCGCACCATAAATTGGGGATTCCCCAGGGACCGGGACTTTTATTATATTTACCTTCTAA